>CM038146.1:243465956-244115113 GCA_021437245.1 Aegilops speltoides
GGATAAAATATTTTCTGGCTATCCTATTTTTAGGTGTTTCTAAGCGTATTGAGCGATCGCCGTTATAGAAAGTTTTTTGACCCGTTTCAGTTTTGGGTCCGGCAATCGAAAAAAAAAATTTGGTCGAAAAATTTCGTGCCCATCCTGTCGGTTTGACACAGGAAGAGTTTTGAGACACTCGCCATTATAGTGATTTTTCGCAAAAAAAAAGCAAAAAAAAAAAGCAAAAAAAAAAAAGCGAAAAAAAAATTCAGAGTGTGCTTTTCCTTTGTTTACGTGCAGCGTCGTGATTTTGTTAGTGTTCTAGGCTCGCGTCTCTAGCACGGTCTAGCCTAGGACCAGCACAGACCGTCATTGAGCGCTTATTCAACTTTGCATCTCTGATTTGATTATTGTGACCCTTTTGCTACCATATTATAAGCCTTCCCAGCTCCACATACATCTACGTCGTGCGTTTGATTCTCCTCGTAATCGCTATAGCCAAGCTTTGAGAGTTTTGACTACAACGGTTGCCGATCACCACCTGCTGCTGGGTAAGAACTGGTAAGAATTTGAGATTTGCTTCACGGATTTGTGACTGTCCACCACACCACCACCACCACTTCCTAGTAGTCTGAAGGATCATATTCTTGTGTGTTTCTATTGCTGCTAACCATGGCAGGAACACAGGCCGATGAGACTGATTGGGAGAACCTAACAAACAAACAGCTACATGATAAGTTTCAGCAAATGATGATTGGACAGGTGCAAGATGTGGTAAACAGATTTGACGAGGCCATGGAGAAGATAGATGGCATTGAGAAGACGTTTGAAACAAAGCTTGATAGCAAGTTTGATGAATTGCTCGCGTTTTCCACAACCACCGCCGGCTGCACCTATCGCACCTCTGCAACGACAACAACTCGCCCCTTCCGAATCAGTATGGACGAGCTCAGCGTGTTCCTATTGAGCCAGGACAAAATTCTGGTGCCGCTGCTACTGCTGTTGGTGCTTCTTTGGCTCCTGCTACTGCTGCTGCTGGTACCGACGAGGATGATTATGTGGAAGATTACGAGGATGAGGTTGATCAACATCAGAACTACGTGCAACCACCAGCACCACAACCACCAGGTCGTCCACATGCAAATAATGGCAATGTTAGGGCTCCCCTCAGTGCGAGATCATGACCATCTCCCTAAACTGAAATTGAATATTCCACCATTTGAGGGTAGATATGTTCCGATATATATCTTACTTGGGAGTTAGAAACTGAACAACGATTTACATGTTTACAATATCCCGAGGAGAGACGTGTTCCTGCTGCTGTTTGTGCTTTCACTAGCTTTGCATGTGTTTGGTGGTCTGAACATTGTAGATTATATCCTGTTCCAGCTCTTGGGCTGCTTTGAAAACTGCTATGCGTACTCGTTGGGTTCCACCATATTATCAACGTGAATTACTTCAAAATTGCAGCGTTTAAGACAAGGAAAAATTCTGTAGAAGAATATTATCGGAATTGCAAACCGGCTTGATTAGATGTGGTATTGTTGAGGAGAATGAAGCTATGCTTGCACGTTTTCGGGTGGATTAAATAGAGAGATTCAGACCATTCTAGACTATAAGGATTATAATAATATCACTCGTTTATTCCATCTTGCTTGTAAAGCTGAATGTGAAGTGCAGGATCGATGCATTGGCGCCACACTAACTTTTCTGCAGTCGACCTTCATCATGGACACCACGTGCATCATCTACTTCCACCGCACCATCACCTCCTTCAGTGCCACCTCCAACCGTGATACAAGAAAGCAGCACAACCACCACTATCGCCAAGAGCACACCTGCTGGGCCTGCACAGAGCTCTTCTTCCATGGCGTCAACAGGGCACACAAGTGATATTATTTGTCGTCGTTGTAAGGGAAGAGGACATTTTGCGAGAGAATGCAAATCTCAGCGTGTGATGATTGCTATTGAGGATGGTGGGTATGAGTCCGCTAGTGACTATGATGAGGAGACTTTGGCTCTTATTACACATGAGGAACAAGGTGGAGATGATTCTGATCATGAGACACAATACATGGCTCTGAAGATCTTGACAGTATATGAATGTTTAGTTGCTCAACGTGTTTTGAGTGTGCAGGTTACACAAGTGAGCAAAATCAGAGGCATAATTTGTTCCATACAAAGGGAGTTGTGAAGGAACGTTCTATTCAAGCGTCATCATAGATGGAGGGAGCTGCAACAACTTGGCTAGCATGGAGATGGTGGAGAAGCTATCTCTCACCACAAGACCACATCCACATCCTTACTACATCCAATGGTTCAACAACAGCGGCAAGGTGAAGGTAACACGTCACTGTTCGTGTGCATTTTAGTATCTCTACATATGCTGATTATGTTGATTGTGATGTGGTACCTATGCAAGCATGTTCCTTGTTACTTGGTAGACCATGGCAATTTGATAAAAATTCATACACCATGGTAGAAACAATCAGTATACTCTTGTTCATAAGGATAAAAATATTACTTTGCTTCCTATGACTCCTGAGTCCATTTTGAAAGATGATACTAATAGAGCTAATAAAGCAAAACAGGAGAAAAATAAGAGTGAAAATCAGATTGTGGCAAAAGAATTTGAGCAACACATGAAGCCTAATAATAAACCATCTACTGTTGCTTCTGAAATTAAATTGAAAAGTGCATGTTTACTTGCCACCAAATCTGATATTGATGAGCTAGATTTTGGCAAATCTATTTGCTATGCTTTTGTGTGCAAAGAGGCATTATTTTCATTCGAGGACGTGCCTTCCTCTTTGCCCCCTGCTGTCACTAACATTTTGCAGGAGTTCGCGACGTCTTTCCACAAGGCGTGCCACCGGATTACCACCTATTCGAGGGATTGAGCATCAAATTGACTTAATTCCGGTGCATCATTACCCAACCGTGCACCATACCGTACCAATCCGAGGAGACGAAGGAGATTATCGTCAAATAAGCATGAGAGCTGCTCGACAAAGGTTATATACGCGAATCCCTTAGTCCTTGTGCTGTTCCTATTATTCTAGTGCCGAAAAAGGATGGTACGTCACGTATGTGTGTTGATTGTAGAGGCATCAATAATATTACTATTCGTTATCGTCACCCTATTCCTAGGCTAGATGATATGCTTGATGAATTGAGTGGCTCTACAATATTCTCCAAAGTTGATTTGCGTAGTGGATACCATCAAATTCGTATGAAATTGGGAGATGAATGGAAAACAGCATTTAAAACTAAGTTTGGATTATATGAGTGGTTAGTCATGCCTTTTGGGTTAACTAATGCACCTAGTACTTTCATGAGATTAATGAACGAAGTTTTACGTGCTTTCATTGGACGATTTGTGGTAGTTTATTTTGATGATATACTGATTTATAGCAAATCTTTGGAAGAACATTTGGAACATTTACGTGCTGTTTTTAATGCTCTCGTGATGCACGTTTGTTTGGTAACCCTGGGAAGTGCACCTTTTGCACCGACCGAGTATCTTTTCTTGGCTATGTTGTTACTCCACAGGGAATTGAAGTTGATAAAGCCAAGATTGAAGCTATTGAGAGTTGGCCGCAGCCCAAAACGGTCACACAAGTGAGGAGTTTCCTTGGCCTCGCTGGTTTCTATAGGCGTTTTGTGAGAGATTTCAGCACCATTGCTGCACCTCTCAACGAGCTTACAAAGAAGGATGTGCCTTTTGTTTGGGGTACCGCATAGGAAGAAGCCTTCACGGTATTGAAAGCTAAGTTGACACATGCTCCTTTACTCCAACTTCCTGATTTTAATAAGACTTTTGAGCTTGAATGTGATGCTAGTGGAATTGGATTAGGAGGTGTGTTATTACAAGATGGCAAACCTGTTGCATACTTTTCTGAAAAATTGAATGGGCCTAGTCTGAATTATTTTACTTACGATAAAGAATTATATGCTCTCGTTCGGACTTTAGAAACATGGCAACATTATTTATGGCCCAAAGAATTTGTTATACATTCTGATCATGAATCTTTGAAACATATTAAAAGTCAAGCTAAACTGAATCGTAGACATGCTAAATGGGTTGAATTCATTGAGACTTTCCCTTATGTCATTAAACACAAGAAGGGTAAAGAAAATGTTATTGCTGATGCATTGTCTCATCGCTATACTATGCTTTCACAACTTGACTTCAAAATATTTGGTTTGGAGACCATCAAAGATCAATATGTGCATGATGCTGATTTTAAAGATGTATTGCAGAATTGTAAAGAAGGTAGAACATGGAACAAGTTCGTCATTAATGATGGATTTCTGTTTCGTTCTAACAAGCTATGCATTCTAGCTAGCTCCGTTCGTCTTTTGTTGTTGCAGGAGGCGCATGGAGGAGGACTAATGGGACACTTTGGCGTGAAGAAGACTGAGGATATACTAGCTACACATTTCTTTTGGCCAAAGATGAGACGGGATGTTGAGCGTTTTGTTGCTCGCTGCACTACATGTCAAAAAGCTAAGTCACGACTCAATCCTCATGGTTTATATATGCCTTTGCCTGTACCAAGTGTTCCTTGGGAGGATATATCTATGGACTTTGTTTTAGGTTTACCTCGAACAAAGAAGGGGAGGGATAGTGATGTAGGGTGGAACCCTAATTCGTCGATCTTTCACGTTTGGAGGGGATCCTACGGAGGGAATACGAAGAACACGCGGAAGCACAAGGGAAAACACGGGGAAAACGAGAGAGAATCACTCAACCAACAAGGGAATCGATCACACAAGTGCTAGATCATCATACACATAAGAGATTCACGAGATCCAAAGTCAACAAAGGTAAGGATACAAAGGAACCGTTCTTCTCCAAGAGGAGGCCTTGATGTTCTTCCCTAGAAGGGGTCTTGAATCCGCTTGGGGATCTTCTCCAAGAGGTCGTGATCTCCGAGGAGAAGTATCCAAGTGGATGAGCAAAGGCTCTCACACAAACATGAGCTAATCCAGTGCTAAAACTGTCTAGAAGAAGGTGGAGGAGTATTTATAGTTTATGTCCACGAAGAGGTAAGTGGGAGGGGGATACATGGGCCCTAGGCCCGCATTCTGCGCGCAGGCAGGGCGGTAGTACCGTCCATCGAGCGGTAGTACCGCTTAGCGGCGGTAGTACCGCTTGGGGTTCTTGATAGTACCAGCTGAGTGGGGGAGCGGTAGTACCGCTTGGCGTGAGCGGTAGTACCGCTTGTGTTGGAGCGGTAGTACCGCTTGCCCTGAGCGGTAGTACCGCGTCTCGGAAGTGCGAACTTCGGCGTTTGTCGGGTTGAGCGGAAGTAGATTTGCGGTAGTTCCGCCCCTCAGCGGTAGTACCGCTTGTGGGGAGCGGTAGTACCGCGAGCTCGTGCGGTAGTACCGTAAGCTCGGGCGGTAGTACCGTGGTTAGCGTTTCTTCTTCTTCTTCGCGTCCATCTTCTCCTTCCGGTCCTTCTTGCTCCTTAGCTTCTTCGAGGTACCTGAGCATGCAAAGTGTATCCGTTTGAGGTAGTAACCATGTCTCATGTGAATCGAAAGGGAATTGTGAGAGGAGTGATGTCACCTCGGTTTCAAGAGCTCTTGCACGCTCGAGTCATAGGTCCTTGTGGGGTTGGATGTGTCGATGTAGAGTCCATGGGGATGATGGAAGGATGCTCGCATCATATCCCTCCTTCGAAAGGATCCGACCTCGGATCAAGGTCTTCATCACCATGGAAAGGTGAGAGGTCTTTGGCGTTGAAGGTGTCGCTCACGGTGTATTTGTCGCTTGGTATGTCGAGCTTGTAGGCGTTGTTGTTGTAGCGTGCTAGCACCTTGAAGGGTCCATCGGCTCGAGGTAGAAGTTTGGACTTGCGTTCGTTGGGGAAGCGTTCCTTGCGAAGGTGTAGCCACACGAGATCGCCTATGTTGAAGATCATGGGTTGCTTGTTGATGTTGAGCTTGGTCGTTAGTCGTTGTACTCGGCGCCGATGGTGTGTCTTGTATCTTCATGCATCTTCTTGATGTAGCTTGCACGGGCACTTGCGTCGAGGTTGGTGCGTTCTTGTAGAGGAAGGGTAGAATGTCCAATGGGGACAAAGGGTTGAAGCCGTGAGACGACCTCGAAGGGAGACTTGCGGTAGTCGAATGTCTTGCACGGTTGTAGGCGTACTTTCGGCGATGGGTAGACATGCTTCCCACTCCTTGATGTTCTTCTTGATCAACACGCCAAGTAGAGTGGAGAGCGTCCGGTTCGTCACCTCCGTTTGGCCGTCGGTTTGAGGATGGTATGCGGATGAGAACAAGAGCTTGATTCGAGCTTGGCGCATAGAGTCTTCAAAAGTAACTCAAGAACTTGACGTCGCGGTCGGAGACGATTGTCTTGATACTCCATGAAGGCGCAAGATTTCCTACAAAAGAGATTTGCAATATGTGAAGCATCGTCTACCTTGTTGCAAGGAATGAAATGTGCCATCTTAGAAAATCGGTCCACAACAACAAACACGGAATCCTTTCCATTTTGAGTTCTAGGCAAACCAAGTACAAAATCCATGCTAATGTCTTCCCAAGGTTGATAAGGAATAGGAAGAGGCATGTAAAGACCATGAGATTGAGCTTTTGACTTAGCTTTGCGGCATGTAGAGCATCGGGTGGTAAAGCGAGAGACATCTCGAAACATCTTTGGCCAAAAGTAGTTCTTGGAGGCGTGGCGAAGGTCTTGTCGCGTCCAAAATGTCCCATGAGTCCACCTCCATGAGCCTCTTGCAAAAGTAGCAAGCGAAGAGAAGACTCGGGAATGCATAGTTTGTTAGCTCTCATAAGATAACCATCCTTGAGGTAATATTGTTCCCAAGATGTATGTGTCAAACATTTAGCATAATGAGGTGCAAAAGATGGATCACTAGCATACAAATCTTTTATGTGCTCAAAGCCAATAACATTCAACTCAAGTTGGGTGACAAGCGTGCATATGCGTGAAAGTGCATCGGCAACTACATTTTCCTTGCCCTTAATGTACTTGATCACATATGGAAAAGATTCAATAAATTCACTCCATTTAGCATGGCGCTTGTTCAATTTAGTTTGACCTTTTAAGTACTTAAGCGTTTCATGATCGGTATGGATGACAAACTCATGAGGCCTAAGATAATGTTCCCAAACATGTAGTACACGCACTAAAGCATACAATTCTTTGTCATACACGGATAGTTAAGTTGAGCACGGAGAGTTTTTCACTAAAATAAGCAATGACTCGTTTTCTTGCATTAAAACTCCGCCAATTCGGTACCACTTGCATCACAATGAACCTCAAAAGTTTTGTCGAAGTTGGGCAAAGCAAGAATTGGAGCATGAGTAAGCAAAGACTTGAGCTCATCAAAAGCGTTTGATTGCAAAGGTCCCCAAATAAAAGGAGTATTCTTCTTACTCAAAGCATGCAAAGGGCTGCAATAGTGCTAAAGTTTTTCACAAAGCGGCGATAAAAACCTGCAAGACCAAGGAAACTTCGTACTTGTTGCAAATTGGTGGGTTGGGGCCAAGTTTTAATTGCTTTGATCTTAGTTTCATCAACATGGACACCCTTGGAGGAGACAACGAAACCCAAGAAAACCACTTTGTCAACTCCAAAAGTGCATTTCTTCAAGTTTGCATAAAGACTTTCCTTTCGAAGCGTTTGCAAAACAAGCTTAACGTGATCAAGATGCTCTTTCATGGTTTTGCTAAACACAAGAATGTCATCAAAGTAAACCACAACAAAGATTCCAATATAAGGTGTAAGCACATGATGCATAAGTCGCACAAAAGTTCCGGAGCTTCCGACAAACCCATGGGCATAACCAACCATTCATATAAGCCAAATTTTGTTTTGAAAGCAGTTTTCCATTCATCACCCTCATGAATGCGGATTTGATAATAGCCACTTTTAAGATCAATTTTGAGAAAAGTTGGCTCCACTAAGTTCATCAAGCATATCATCTAAGCGAGGAATGGGATGCCTATAGCGCACGGTGATAGCATTTATGGGTCTACAATCGAGCACTGGCGGAAACTTCCATCGGGCTTGGGCACAAGTATAACGGAACGGCACAAGGGCTTAAGCTTTCACGTACATGACCGTTGTCGAGTAGTTGTTGTACTTGCCGTTGAATCTCCTTGGTTTCTTGGGATTGACACGGTATGGAGCTTTGTTTGGAAGTGGCGCTCCGGGAATGAGGTCGATTCGATGCTCAATGCCTCGTAGAGGAGGTAGACCCGGAGGTAGCTCATCGGGAAAACATCTTGAAATTCTGTAAAGAGATTGAAACACCAAAGGTAGCTCATGAGTGGTGTTAGTTTGTTGTTCTCCATCCTTGCACACTAGGACAAAGTGCATCACACTCGATGGGTTCTCACACACTTCTCTCATCTCATGTTTGGTGGCGAATAGTATGAGGTTTTTCTCTCTAGGCTAAGAGGCGCTCAAATTTGGCTTGTGGCTCTCACTCACTTTTGGTGGCTCACTTTCTCACTCTTCTCTCTTTGGTTGGTGGCTTGTTTGTCGGCTATCACTTGACTAGGAGACATAGGTCGTGGGACATATTCTTTGCCTTTCATCTTGAAGCTATAGTGGTTTGTACGCCCATTGTGGTAGACACCACGGTCGAATTGCCATGGCCGACCAAGGAGGAGGTGGCAAGCGGTCATTGGGACCACATCACACTCCAAAGTGTCCTCGTATGCACCGATTTTGAAGGATACTTGGACCGTATGCTCAACTCGTATAGTCCGAGTCACTTAGCCATTGAACCTTGTATGGTTGCGGACGCTTCTTCTTGACCAATTGGAGCTTGGAGCATAGTTCTTCGCTTGCCAAGTTGTGGCAACTACCTCCATCGATGATGACCTTGACGGATCTCCCATTGATGCGGCCTTTGTGTGGAAGATGTGGCATCGTTGGTCTTCTTCTTGGTGATGTTGAAGTGTCAAGACTTTGGAGACAACAAGAGCGGGCTTGTATCTTCATCACAAAAGACTTGATCATCTTCATCCTCGTTGATGCGCGGTGCATGGCCACTTGCTCAATAGCGTCCATTTCATCTTCACTCATTGAGTCGTAGGTGCCATCGTCGTTGAGGATCATGGTGCGCTTGTTGGTGCATTCATATGACTTGTGGCCTCGGCCGCCGCAAGTGAAACACTTGAAGGAGCTTGTCTTGACGGTCTCATTGGTTGGAGTAGATGATGAAGCACGCGGCTTGAAGTTGCTTGTAGTAGGAGGAAGACGACTTGAACTTGTGGAAGTTTTCTTGTAACTTGACTTGTCGTCGTTGCTTGGAGAAGGCTTGATTGATGTCGAAGTTGGAGTAGTTGTTGAAGCTTGGTTGTTGGAGAAGCCGTGTATCTTGGAGGAGTACTTGGCGTACTTGAAGTCATCTTGTACTTGACGTTCCGCCTTTGTAGCTTGATGCACGAGCTCAATGAGGTTGGAGTAGGGTTGGAAGTCGGCGATCTTCTTGATGGGATGATTGAGTCCATTCAAGAATCGTGCCATTGTTTGCTCCTCATCTTCCTTGACATTGGCTCGAATCATGGCAATCTCCATTTCTTTGTAGTATTCTTCAACACTCTTTGTTCCTTGCTTGAGTAGTTGTAGCTTCTTGAAGAGATCACGGTTGTAGTAGGTGGGCACGAAACGTGCTCGCATGACATCCTTCATTTGAGCCCAAGTGGTGATTGGAGGTTCACCTCTTGCTTGTCGGCGCTCAAGGACTTGTTCCCACCATATGAGCACATAGTCTTGGAACTCAAGTGATGCCATAGCGATCTTCTTCTCTTCCTCATAGTTGTGCAAGCGAAAGATTTTGTCGACCTTCAATGCCCATGAGAGGTACTCTTGGGATCATTGGTTCCATTGAACTTGGGCATTGTGAACTTGAGCTTGCCATAGCGATGTTCTTCATTGTTTTGAGGTCGATGTTGATGATGACGTTCTTGGCGTGGAGGTAATCATCCTCATGTTGCTCTCGGCGAGGAGGAAGTCCATGATCAACTTGCTCTTGTTGACCTTGAGGTTGAGGATAATCTTGAGGAGCTTGACGTTGCGCACGCCGATGGTAGTTCCTCTCTTGGATTTCTTCTCGAAGGGCTTCCTCTTGAATGCGCCTTTCACGATTGCGGTTGGCGATAGCTCGGCTTGATGCTTGGAGGGCGCGTTCGCCTCAAGAGCTTGTGCTTCGTTGTTGTTGTTGAAGACGTTGGGCCTCGGCGTCTTGTTGTTGTTGGTTTAGGCGCGCTCGTTCTTGTTCTTGTTGGCGACGAAGACGTTGTCGTTCTTGAGCTTGAGCAAACGCTACTTGGTTTGATTGAGGACGAGGAACTTGTTCATCCACTTGCTCTTGGGAATTCTTGTCGTGTAGCGGGTTGCGAGATGCATGACGGTCTTGACGCGCGGCTCGTCGAAGAGTGTTCGATGACGGTGTACTTGTGTCGGAGAAGGAGTCGTCGGAGTGGTGACTTGAGTGGCTCCGTCTTGAGTGTGAAGAGGTAGAAGTCGCGGTTCACCAACAAGGCGCGGATCTCGTCCATTCTTGCATCATTCTCTTTCTTGTGTGCGTCGAGTTTGTTGTCGAAGTAATCTCTTGTACGCTTCTCGGAGAGTCGCAAGTCGGTGGAGAGGTTGTCGATGCGTTCGCTCATTGCTTGTTGCTCTTGATGGAGAGCTCGTTCTTGCTACCAAGAGGTGGCTCTTGGTGACGTGGGATGACATGTCGTCGTCTTGCTCGATGAAGAGTGGGTTTGTAGAAGAACTTGGCCTATCCATCATTTCAAGCAAATTGTGAGTGGTAGAAAGAGAAGAACTAATACCAATGTACCTTTGACGAAGTTGAAGATGAATCAAGTTCACTCAAATGCGGACAATGAAATAGCACTATTGGTACCGATCCTTGTCGATTCTCACACCTACACAAGTAAAAGCTTTTGGTGGAGCTTGGTTAGGATGGTGGCACAAAATTGATTGTAATCGTTAGCTTGACTCAAAAATGTTGAAAAAGATTAGCAAATTCGCAAATGTAACAAGTAGACCAAGCAAGTAGTGGTACACGGAAACACACACGCAAATAGATAAATGGGATTGTGCAAACCAAAAGTGAGCCAAAATGTGGAATCCACGAAAATGCTCTTGTTGCACAATACTAGAGAGACGCTAGCACGATTGCACAATAGGCGGATCTGGAACTTGTGCACAACCTACTAGGCAAAAATGCAACGATCTCTATCCCAAGTATGCTATATGTATGGTATTTCGGTGCAATGATCCAAGATGATCTTATATGACAATCTTAATGTAGTATGATGCTATGGTTCTTGCTTATAAGCTCTTTGCTTATCTTTCTCTTTTGCTTAAAAGCTTGGGTGGCTCTTTCTCTTTTGAGCTCTTTTCTTATGCAAACTTCTCGAACCAAGATAGCAATTGTGTATGCGATGACAACTTTGTGACACACAAGTGGATCTCAAGATATGCACCACTATGCTATGGTATGTATGCTATGGAGTATGATCCCTAATGTGCACAAGTTACGTTGCCGGCAATACTCAATGGCTAGTCTCGATGGGTAAGCAACGCAAAAGATGGGCTATGTTGGTTATCAATGCAATTGCAAGAGAGTATGACACGATACCAAGGTGATATCAAGACGAAAGTGATACCAAAGTGCTGTGTCCGGTCGTAGTAGTCGTCGACGAGGATGAGCTGTCGTGATGTCGGTGTCGAACCGCACTGGATAGCCAAACACAAAAGGACACAGTTACGACAACTCAATTTCAGAAAGCACAACAGTTCAAATAGTCGAGTCGGTGGCGGGCAAAGCTATGGTGGGGGTATGTGGGAATGGTGGTGGTATGCGAAGTGAAAAAGTGGTTTGGGCGAAAAATTGGGCGGGCGGAAGTATCATGACCGGTGCGGTAATACCGCGATAGGTTCTTGATAGTACCGCGTGGGTAGTCTGAGCGGTAGTACCATGGTCGGGCGGTAGTATACATGCAGTCGGGGAAATCGCAGATGAGCAGGATTTGGGCGATTTTAAGTGGAAATGGGTGATTTCGGGTCAAAATTCGATGGATTTTGTGGATGGAAAGAGGGAAACTTGGGGAGATGCTAGATCGACTGAAACCAAGCAAATCCACGGATCAAAATCAACAAAACATCATCAAACTAACAAATCACAAAAAATTTTGGGGCTATTTTTGTGGGGATTTTCGGGTTTTAGGACGAAAACAACAAAATCAAGCTAGAAAACACGGGTAGGGGCTCCAAAAGCGTGATCAACGTGGCTCATGATACCATAATGATGTAGGTGGAACCCTAATTCGCCGATCTTTCACGTTTGGAGGGATCCTCACGGAGGAATACGAAGAACACGCGAAGCACAAGGAAAACACGGGAAAGCGAGAGAATCACTCAACCAACAAGGGAATCGATCACACAAGTGCTAGATCATCATACACATAAGAGATTCACGAGATCCAAAGTCAACAAAGGTAAGGATACAAAGGAACCGTTCTTCTCCAAGAGGAGGCCTTGATGTTCTTCCCTAGAAGGGTCTTGAATCCGCTTGGGGATCTTCTCCGAAGAGGTCGTGATCTCCGAGGAGAAGTATCCAAGTGGATGAGCAAAGGCTCTCACACAAACATGAGCTAATCCGATGCTAAAACTGTCTAGAAGAAGGTGGAGGAGTATTTATAGTTTATGTCCACGAAGAGGTAAGTGGGAGGGGATACATGGGCCCTAGGCCCGCATTCTCTGCAGCAGCAGAGGCGGTAGTACCGTCCATCGAGCGGTAGTACCGCTTAGCGAGCGGTAGTACTGCTTGGGGTTGCGGATAGTACCATGAGTGGGGGAGCGGTAGTACCGCTTGGCGAGCGGTAGTACCGCTTGTGTTGGAGCGGTAGTACCGCTTGCCTGAGCGGTAGTACCGCGTCTCGGAAGTCTTGAACTTCGGCGTTTGTCGGGTTGAGCGGAAGTAGATTTGCGTAGTTCCGCCCCTCGGTAGTACCGCTTGTGGGAATGTAGTACCCATGAGCTCGTCTTGATAATACCGTAAGCTCGGGCGGTAGTACCGTGGTTAGCGTTCTTCTTCTTCTTCTTGGCGTCCATCTTCTCCTTCCGGTCCTTCTTGCTCCTTAGCTTCTTGAGGTACTGAGCATGCAAAGTGTATCCGTTTGAGGTAGTAACCATGTCTCATGTGAATCGAAAGGAATTGTGAGAGGAGTGATGTCACCTCGGTTTCAAGAGCTCTTGCACGTGCTCGAGTCATAGGTCCTTGTGGGGTTGGATGTGTCGATGTAGAGTCCATGGGGATGATGGAAGGATGCTCCGCATCAGATAGCATATTTGTTGTCGTGGATAGATTCTCGAAAATGGCACACTTTATACCATGTCATAAAAGCGATGATGCTGTTAATGTTGCTGATTTGTTCTTTCGTGAAATTATTCGCTTGCATGGTGTGCCAAATACTATTGTTTCAGATCGTGATACTAAATTTCTTAGCCACTTTTGGAGATGTTTATGGGCTAAGTTGGGGACTAAACTACTTTTTAGTACTACTTGTCACCCCCAAACTGATGGACAAACTGAAGTAGTCAATAGAACATTGTCTACTATGCTTAGGGCTGTTTTGAAGAATAATAAGAAAATGTGGGAAGAATGCTTGCCTCATATTGAATTTGCTTATAATCGTTCATTGCATTCTACTACTAAGATGTGCCCTTTTGAAATTGTGTATGGTTTCCTACCTCGTGCACCTATTGATTTATTGCCTCTTCCATCTTCGGAGAAGGTTAATTTTGATGCTAAAGAACGTGCTGAATTGATTTTAAAATGCATGAGTTAACTAAGGAAAAATTGAGCGTATGAATGCTAAATATAAACTTGCTGGAGATAAGGGTAGAAAACATGTTGTGTTTGCACCTGGAGATCTTGTTTGGTTACATTTGCGTAAGGATAGATTTCCTGATTTGCGCAAATCAAAGCTAATGCCACGTGCTGCTGGTCCCTTTAAAGTGTTGGAGAAAGTAAATGATAATGCATATAAACTTGAGCTAACTGCAGATTTTGGGGTTAGTCCCACTTTTAACATTGCAGATTTGAAGCCATATTTGGGTGAGGAAGATGAGCTGCCGTCGAGGACGACTTCATTTCCAGAAGGGGAGGATGATGAGGACATCAATACCATTGTTACACCCACAGCCCCTGCTGCTATACATCTTGGACCAATTACTAGAGCTCACAAGACGCCAACTAAATTACCGGTACTTTCGTTTCTTGGTAATGATTCTAATGTTCATGAGAATATGATGCTGCCTAAAATGGATACATTTGTTTTGCTTACAAATGAAGGGCCTAGCTTGGAGAAGGATGAACATTGGAGCAAGAACACACATGGAGTTGATGGCATGCAAGGGATCAAGAACGGAGTTACAAGTGATGATTTCAGGACTTTGAAGCCACCATAAGGAGTGCATGAAGCCTTGGACGAAATATACAAGATGCCACTTCATAATATTCGTCCATAGGCTATTCTAGGTGCTGCGTCACCTTATTATTGGGCCAGGCCCATGTAATTTCGAAATACATTAGTATAGGCTATTTTAGAGTCCGTATGTGTGGGGAAACAAGATATAGGGTTAGTTTGGACCCCTCCACCAAGGGCCACGTAATTCACCCCTCTTCCTCCATATATACAGCCCTTAGGGCACCGTTTAGACTTGGGTTTTGTTTAGATCAAAAGTTCGCCATAGCTGCAACCGTGTACTTCGTTTGTGTTCAACGACCGGACAAAGGCGTCCACAGAACCCCACCTTGATCAATAAAGCTTTCATCTTATATTCGCAATATCCAGATTGCAATCTCAGTTTCTTGCTTGTTCTTCGTTTGCTCGCAGGAAATAGACCCTCGTGGTCAGGTTGATCGTGCTCGGCGTGGTCAATAACCTCTCGGAGTTGGTTTAGCGATTGCTAAAGGCGCGGCGTCCTCTCGCCGCCGTAGTCGGATCGTCAAAGTCGACTTCCAGCAAAGCGAAATCCACCATCTCATCGAAAGACGGGACACCTCTGCCTCTATCAGAGAGACACTCAATCGACAAGAGATCAACCACACAAGGTCTAGATCATCGAAGCACGAGTGATACATGGTCCAAAATCAACAAAGGAAAGATACAAAGGTAGCCGTTCTTCTCCCGGAGGAGGTCTTGAATCCACGAGGGGATCTTCCCTTGGAGGGGTCTTGAATCCGATGGATCTTCTCCCAGACGGAGGTCCTGATCTCCGTGGAGAAGTACCGGTGGATGAGCAAAGGCTCTCACACACAAATATGAGCTAATCCAATGCTAACCCTAGAAAGGATGAGGGGATGGTCTATTTATAGTCTAGGTTCTCCAAGGGGTAAGTTGGAGGCGAAAACGAGTACATGGGCCTCGGCCAAACGCTGCTGCGCAGTGGCGGTAGTACTGTCCTATGGGCGGTAGTACCGCTTGAGGTGCTTCAGCGGTAGTACCGCTCGGGAGGGCGGTAGTACCGCTTGAGGTGCTTCAGCGGTAGTACCGCTCGGGAGGGCGGTAGTACCACTCTGGCGCCGTTCGATTCCTGGAGTTTGTCGGGTTCGGCGGACGTAGGGCGGATCTCGAGCGGTAGTGCCGCCTGGCTCGGCTCAGCGGTAGTACCGCTTTGCTTGAGCGGTAGTACCGATCGTCCTGGACTCTGCAGCTCCTCCTCTCGCTCTTGATGTCCCTCTTGAGCTGTAGCTTCTTCTAGGTTGACTCCTTGGTACCTAAGCATGCATAACATTTCCGTTTGAGGTAGTAACCATGTCTCATGTGAATCGAAAGGGAATTGTGAGAGGAGTGATGTCACCTCGGTTTCAAGAGCTCTTGCTCGTGCTCGAGTTATAGGTTGATGAGGACATGACTACCTTGGATATGACCAAAAATATTGCATACATGCATATTTGTCAGGTGATTTCTAGTGCAAACTATTCAATAATCCATTTATGTTATCAAGAACAAAAATACTTCACACACTTTTGTGTTTTGTCTAATTGCAGGTGTATGGGACATTTGTACAATCCACATATGAAGATAAGGAAGAAAGAGATGTTTATTTGCTGTTCAAAAAGTTCTCTCACGTCACTTTTGGCCCAAGAGAAGATAGAGTTCAAGTCTCTCACGTTTTGGACTCAGATTCGGACTGCACAGACATACCTGACTCAAAACGCCAACAACTTTTTCATACGGACTCCGAATTGGGTGATTCTTTTTTTGTTGGAAAGTAGATTTCATGCTCTTTCCAGCACAATTGGAATCACCTTAAAATCCGTCCGGAGCGTTGAGTTGTGGACAAAACAATCTGACGCTGCACCAGAATCCGAGTCAAACTACAAGTCCAAAGGTGTTACGTCACCTCCACTTGGGCCCATTGGCCTTGTACGACCTAGGGTTAGTTTTAGGCTGCCTTGGACGTCCTCCCACCTCCTTGGCCGCCACCCTTGCTCCTATATAAGTAGATCCATCTAGTAGCTTTTCCTTGGGATTTGTTTAGTTAAAGTTAGCCATTGCAACTTCGTACTTCGTTTGTGTCCAACGACCAGACCAAGACCGCTTACGGATCCCCACCTTTATCAATACTTCATACATACTGCAATATTCAGATTGCTTTTATCATATTCTTGCTTGTTCTTGATTGCTTGCAGGAATAGACCTTCGTGGTCGTTGATTGTGCTCGGCGTGGTCAATAACCTCTCGGAGTTGGTTTAGCGATTGCTAAGGCGCAACGTCGTGCACGTTTGTAGTCGGATCATCAAAGTCGTCTCCACCAAATCGATAGTTATCATCTCATCGAAAGATCGGGACACCCCGCCTCTATCAAGTGGTATCAGTTTTCAGGTTGCTTGGTGAGATTTTACAGTTTTTCATAGTTTAGATCGCATCAGTCATTCATACCTATAGTCCATGAAAAAGCCACAAAAAAGTTAGATCTGTTCATCCTTTATCCAAGCCAGTCGAGCCTTTGCAATTTTCTATTCGTTGCTTGCATAGTTGAATTATCGGTTGCATCGTCGTGTCGATTGCTGGTCTTAGTGTCTAGTTCCTTTAGAGTTTTGAGTTCTGTTCACATTAGTCACGCCGTTGCTGCATCATTATCCTTCCGCTGTCCACCATCCCATCTATTAATTTCCACCACGTGCTACTGCGCTGTTCATTGTCATAATCATAGTTGAGGTCATTCACATCTTTGCCTGATCCAATCTGCATCTTATCTAGTTTGTCTTGGAAAGAGGGAGAAAAAAGAGAGAAAAAAAGAGAAAAAGGAAAGGAAAAAAAAGAAAAAGAGAGAGAAGAAAAAAAAAAAGCGTGAGAAAAAAAAAAGAGAGGAAAAAATCGGATCTATCTAGAATCAATCTCGTACCGAATTCGGATTGGAATCTGTTTTGTGCACTGCTCAAGAAAACAGGTGTATTTCCTCATACGAAGTCCGTTTTGGCTCCGTGAGTACTCAAATTGAAGCTAGTGACGAGCCGCATCTAAATAGTTGCAGAAGCTATTTCAATATTTGACACCTCAAAATCGGCTTCTAAATAGGTCTTTTGCCCTCCGTTCGTCAACACAGCTTGTTCCAATATTTCAGGCCAGTTTTGAATTCTTTGACTCCTTATATCAACTCGAATTGAGTGATTCTTTTGCATTGGAAAGCTTGAGTTAGTAGCATTCTTTGAAAGAATTTATCATAAAATTGGCTCAAACATTTCAAGAGGAAAGTTGAAGAGACAGTTGTTGTATATCCTGCTTGGTAGTTGTTTTTCATCATTATCTTCACTACCGTTGTGATCTTCACTTCTATCTTGCTGTCAAGAGCTACTTAGTATCCTTCATTGATGCTAGTTGTGCTACGCCGTGACCTCATTAGTGTTCTAGGCTCGCGTCTCTAGTCCGGTCTAGCCTAGGACCAGCACAAGATACCGTCGTTGAGCGTTTATTCAACATTGCATCTCTGAATTGATTATTGCTAATCTTTTGCTACCATATATAGCCAACCCAGCTCCACATATTTCTACACCGTGTATCGTCGTTCACACGGCAATCGCTTTACACAATCTTGAGTTACTTGACACCGCTGGTTGCTGTCACCACCGCCGCATGGTAAGAACTTGTAAGATATTGATATTTGCTTTATTGTGAGCACTTTACAACCACATCCAGTAGTTCATAGGAACATTATTCTCGAATTTTGTTTCTTGTTTCTACTAATCATGACAGGTTTCGGAGATAGAAGTTCTTGGACGACGAACACATCTTCACCATCACGAGAGTTGGGACAACACACACAAGCACATGGCCAGTTAGCTCTTTACCGTCATTTGAGGGTAGATTTAATCCTGCTATTTATCTAGCTTGGGAGATTGAAGTAGAACAAGTTTTTAGTCAACATGTTTTTTCTGAACTTGAGCGAGTACGAGCTGCCACTAGAGCATTTACTGGTTTTGCTTCATTTGGTGGAGTGTGCATTGTAAGAAAAACATTGATAACCAACCCACAACTTGGAAAGATTTGAAAGATGTAATGAGAAAACAGTTTTCCCTCCTTACTATCGTCGTGAATTGCTTCATAAATTTGAACAATTTAAACAAGGCAATAACACTGTTCATACTTACTACCAAGAGTTCAAATCTTATATGCGTCATTGTGACATAGAAGAATCTGAGGATGATACAATGAATAGATTTTTGGTGGTTTGAACCATGATATTCGAGCAAGATTTCAGTATATTCCTCGTTGCATTACCGGTATGTATGTTCGTGCTTGTACCTTTGAGAGACGATTCTGAGGAGGATGCATTGGGTGACTACAACAACTACTATTCCAGTTCATGCTCACCACCGTCGATTGGTTCCTCCACCGTTGCACCTACTAGAGAAGCCCCACCTCGGATTGTGAGCGCAACATCATCTCAAGAGTATGGTGCATTGTCTACGTGTGTACCTACATCAGCTACGTCTTTGCGACAAGGTAACAATAAAGATATTCATGATATAACTTCACATGAGAATGATGCATCCCTAGTTAACTTGAATGCATCATGTGTTGAGTTACCTGGTGATTTGAGCACAACACCTATTTTAGAGAATCTTGAAACTGTCATGAATGCATCATGTGATCAAACAACTGAAATACCAACAATTTTGAGTGCACCCATTGAATTAACTGTTGATGCAAAAGAATCAATGTTTAATCATTTTGATATGACCTCTAATCTTGGTGATGATTCTGTGTCGAATGACGCATTGCATGTTTGCTTACCTAAGCATGTTGTAGCATGTAAATTTGATTCAAATAAGGTTTATTCACCAATGTTGGGATGGTTTAATGATGAACATTGTAAAACTTTTGAAATAAATAAGAGCTTCACTTATATGTGCAAACTGAGTTGCAATATTTTCATGCCTTCTAGTTCTTGTGCTAATTTGTTGGCTTTAGATTTTATGAACTATGCAAGTTACTCATCTATTCATATGTCATATATGCAAAAATCAAGGGAAGTAAAAATGGATGACGTATACATATACAACATGTACACCTTGTCTCTTTTGTTAGCCACATTTCAGATTAAGCAACGCCGAGGACGGCTTTGTTTTCAAGAAGGGGAGGATGATGAGGACATGACTACCTTGGATATGACCAAAAATATTGCATACATGCATATTTGTCAGGTGATTTCTAGTGCAAACTATTCAATAATCTATTTATGTTATCAAGAACAAAAATACTTCACACACTTTTGTGTTTTGTCTAATTGCAGGTGTATGGGACATTTGTACAATCCACATATGAAGATAAGGAAGAAAGAGATGTTTATTTGCTGTTCAAAAAGTTCTCTCACGTCACTTTTGGCCCAAGAGAAGATAGAGTCCAAGTCTCTCACGTTTTGGACTCAGATTCGGACTGCACAGACATACCTGACTCAAAACGCCAACAACTTTTTCATACGGACTCCGAATTGGGTGATTCTTTTTTTGTTGGAAAGTAGATTTCATGCTCTTTCCAGCACAATTGGAATCACCTTAAAATCCGTCCGGAGCGTTGAGTTGTGGACAAAACAATCTGACGCTACACCAGAATCCGAGTCAAACTACAAGTCCAAAGGTGTTACGTCACCTCCACTTGGGCCCATTGGCCTTGTACGACCTAGGGTTAGTTTTAGGCTGCCTTGGACGTCCTCCCACCTCCTTGGCCGCCACCCCTTGCTCCTATATAAGTAGATCCATCTAGTAGCTTTTCCTTGGGATTTGTTTAGTTAAAGTTAGCCATTGCAACTTCGTACTTCGTTTGTGTCCAACGACCAGACCAAGACCGCTTACGGATCCCCACCTTTATCAATACTTCATACATACTCGCAATATTCAGATTGCTTTTATCATATTCTTGCTTGTTCTTCGATTGCTTGCAGGAATAGACCTTCGTGGTCGTTGATTGTGCTCGGCGTGGTCAATAACCTCTCGGAGTTGGTTTAGCGATTGCTAAGGCGCAACGTCGTGCACGTTTGTAGTCGGATCATCAAAGTCGTCTCCACCAAATCGATAGTTATCATCTCATCGAAAGATCGGGACACCCCCGCCTCTATCATAGGTCCTTGTGGGGTTGGATGTGTTGATGTAGAGTCCATGGGGATGATGGAAGGATGCTCCGCATCAGAACCCTAATTCGTCGATCTTTCACGTTTGGAGGGGATCCTACGGAGGAAACACGAAGAACACGCGGAAGCACAAGGGGAAACACGGGGAAAACGAGAGAGAATCACTCAACCAACAAGGAATCGATCACACAAGTGCTAGATCAACATACACACATGAGATCCACAAGATACATAGTCAACTAGGGTAAGGATACAAAGGAACCGTTCATCTCCAAGAGGAGGCCTTGATGTTCTTCCCTAGATAGGGGTCTTGAATCCGCAAGGGGATCTTCTCCGAGGAGGTCCTGATCTCCGAGGAGAAGTAACCGAGTGGATGAGCAAAGGCTCTCACACAAATATGAGCTAATCCAATGCTAAGTCTCAAAGGGAGGATATGGGGTCCTATATATAGAGTTGGGGGCGAAGGGGTACATGGGCTCAGCCCAACACGCGCACACAGGCGCTGGCCGGATGATCCGGACGGGGGTCCGGATGATCCGGGCAGGGACCCGGATGAGCCGGAGGGTCGGCTGATGGTCGCGAGGGGCCGGATGTCCGGCTAGTGGTCCGGACGTCCGGGCGGGGTCTGGATGATCCGGGACGAGACCCGGATGGTCCGGCTTCAGGGGAGAGCTTCTGTTGCCTTCGGTCGTTGTAGCCGGATCGTCCGGACAGGGGTCCGGATCATCCGGGCTCTGTCCGGATCGTCCGGGCCTCCGTCCGGATCGTCCGGCCTCTCTGGTCCTTGTTGCTTTCTTCCCTCCGTCTTCATGCATGCCTTCCGCTTCCGGTTCTCCTCGCTTCCTAGCCTCTTCATGGTTGACTCCTTGGTGCCAGAGTATGCATAGAGTTTCCGTTTGAGGTAGTAACCATGTCTCATGTGAATCGAAGGAGAGTTGTAAGAGGAGTGATGTCACCTCGGTTTCAAGAGCTCTTGCACGTGCTCGAGTCATCGGTCCTTGTGGTGTTGTAGGTGTTGATGTAGAGTCCATGGGGATGATGGAAGGATGCTCCGCATCAACTTGTGTGATCGATTCCTTGTTGGTTGAGTGATTTCCTCTCGTTTTCCCCGTGTTTCCGCTCGTGCTTCCGCGTGTTCTTCGTGTTTCCCCCCGTAGGATCCCCTCCAAACGTGAAAGATCGACGAATTAGGGTTCCACCCTACATCATATGGTATCATGAGCCACGTTGATCACGTTTTTGGAGCCCCTACCCCTCTTTTTCTAGCTTGATTTTGTTGATTTCGTCCTAAATCCGAAAATCCCCACCAAAAATAGCCCCAAATTTTTTGTGATTTGTTAGTTTTGATGATGTTTTGTTGATTTTGATCCATGGATTTGCTTGGTTTCAAGTGGATCTAGCATCTCCCAAGTTTCCCCACCTTCCATCCACGAAATCCCTCAAATTTTGTCCCGAAAATCATCCATTTCCACCCAAAATTCGCCCCGAGCAAATCCGGCGAATTGACTTGCCGGATCATCCGGACCTTCTCCGGATCATCGGACCAAGCCCGGATCAGCTGGACGCCCCCCCGGACGTCCGGATACCCCACGCACCCAGAAAACAGAACTGGCGCTGACGAACCCGGATCATCCGGTGGGATCATCCGGACCTAGCCCGGATCATCCGGACCTCCTCCCGGATGTCCGGTTAACCCTGAAACTGACACAGACAGATTTTTGTTTCGGCCATAACTAATTCATCCGAACTCCGATTTTGACGTTCTTTAGCTCGTTTTGAAGCTCTTGACATCCCCCATCCCACAAAAATACCACCAACATCATTTGACTCCATCGTATTTTCTGAAATTTGGCAAGTTTGCCTAGGCCCTCCACCATATCATCCGCATTACCACCACCGACTTCCGCAACCTAACCCATTTTGTTCCCCATAGCATTTGAGGTTGTTTGAGTAGTGACTTGAATCTCCTAAGGTGTTTCGGCTACTTAGGGACGGTTGCTTCTTCATCAACCACCACCACCATCACTTCCACATTACCTTCCCACCATACACTTCCGACAACCCCAACTTAACCCAATTGTTGTTTGAGCTTTTTCGAGTTGTGGCTTGTGTCTCCTAAGGTGTTTCGGCTACTTAGGGACGACAACTTCAACTCCGACTCGTGTATAGCCCATCATTCCGTCCGCATTGCCTAGTGCAACACCACCACCGCTTTCCGCTACCACCTTTTTGACATTTGTCATTTGAGATTTTGAGTTTGCGGTTTTTCCGTCTCCTAAGGTGTTTCGGCTACTTAGGGACGAGTCTCCATCATCTTGGTATCTACACCAAGAACACCGCCACTCATCATCGCAAAGGATGGTAACCTCGACGACACCTTTGTATATTCACCTTGCAATTGCATTGTTAACCCCTAGCCCATTTTGCATCACTTACCAATCGAGACTAGCCATTTGAGTATTGCCGGCAACGTTACTTGTGCACATTAGTGATCCACCATTCCCTTGCATACATACCATATCATATTGGTATCATATCATACATTGTGTCACAATATCGTTCCCGCATATACACAATTGCTATCTTGGTTTGTGCATTGTACAAAAGTGGCCATAAAAAAGAAAAAACAAAGAAAAAAAAGCTTTTAAGCCAAAAGAGAGCAAAGAGCTCGTGAGCAAGTGCCATAGCATCATACCCCATTGCACATAAGATTGCCAAAATCTACATCATATGATATCATGCTTGAGAGAAACACCGGGAACCATACATACATAGCATACTTGGGATAGAAGAATAT
Organism: Aegilops speltoides; assembly: GCA_021437245.1. Lineage (NCBI taxonomy): Eukaryota > Viridiplantae > Streptophyta > Magnoliopsida > Poales > Poaceae > Aegilops > Aegilops speltoides. Next base: position 243,489,389 of record CM038146.1, read on the forward strand.
CCATTTTGCATCTTATAGGTTGTGCACAAGTGTCGTATCCGCCTATTGAGCAATCGTGCTAGCGTCTCTCTTGAGTTGTGCAACACGAGCGTTTTGGTGGATTCCACATTTTGAGCTCATTCCTTGGTTGCACGACCCCATTTATCTATCCTTGTGTGTGTTTCCGTGTGCCATTCTTTGCTATTGGTCCATTTGTCTCACTTGCGAATTTGTGAATCTTTTTCAACATTATTGACTCTTGCTAACATTTTGCATTAAATATTTGTGCCACTATCCTCACCGAGCTCCACTATAAGCTTTACTTGTGTAGGTGTGAGAACCGACAAGGATTGGTACCAATAGTGCTATTTCATTGTCCACATTTGAGTGAACTTGATTTATCTTCAACTTTGGTCAAAGGTACATTGGTATACGTTCTTCTCTTTCTCCCACTCATATTTGCTCGAGTCTTGTGATGGATAGGCAAGGCATTTCCTCTCCGGTCTACGACAACAACGACGGCGTCAACAACTACATCTCCAAAGCGTCTATCTTTGATCTACAACGACAAATGCAAGGCGCACAATCAAGATTGCGAGAGCGCATCGAGAACATCTCCATTGACATTCGTCACTCCGAAGCAAGGAAAAGGGACTACATCGACAAGAAGCTTGCCGCACATAAAGAGGAGCAAGATGCAAGGATGGAGGAGATTAGAGCTTTGATCAAGTCTTCTTCCACTTCATCATCCTCAAGATGACGACGGCCAAGCCACAAGTCTTCGGAGCGCGAAACAGATGCAAGTGAAAATCGTCCTCGCCCATATCTACATGGCGATCATCATCACGTTCACGATCTACATCGTCATGAAGGCCAAGTCACCTCCAAGCAACATGTGCACGACGACGACGGACGACATCTACTACGAGCTCAAGCACGACAACGACATCATCATCATGAAGATGCTCCACAAGCGCAAATGCACAAGTCCCAACAAGACCTACTTCACGCCAAGTCCAAGCTTCAAGAGCACAAAAGAAGACCGCGAGACGACCACCACCAAGACGGCGCTACTGCTACACCAACCACTTTGGCATCTTCGCCAAGTGCTATCAAGGCATCTTCGCCTTTGGATGTACGACATCTTTGCCTACTTCCCACGAGTACGCCTACATCGACTTCATCAAGTCCAAGGCGACCAACTACGAGTGAGGGCGACACTTCCATCTTCGGAAGCCCCCCAAGGACGATGGCCGAGCATGGGAAACTCCCTTCGGTCATGGAGACGAGCTACGAGGTGCCACATCATATGGGCCTCCTACACCAAGACGGTGACAAGAAGGTCGAGAAAGGGCCATCCCCTTCGACCACGGCGATAGGAGTTGAGCATGGAGACATTTGCACCAACATCTCTCCGACACCCACATATGTCGAGATGCCCCAAGTGCCATGTGAGGAGAGCCACCACCCGATGAGTGACATGAGTGACTCCACCATACGTGACATTGAGAGCATTTCCTATGAGAGGATGAGTGTGACCACCACTAGCCCCACACATAAGAGCATGCCACACATCCTATGTGAGGTTGAGCGCAATTTGAGTGACTCCACCAGCCATATGAGTGAGAGCATCCTTGAGGGAGTGAGTGAGCCACAACACTTAAGAGAGTGAGGTAGTTGACACGGCATGTGAGGCCACTATGATTTCTAACGACTTACCCTCTACTCCTTGTGTGTTTTCTCCTTTGGTGCTAGGTCTCCTACATGATGACACGCCTACCATTGATGAGTCCATACCTCCTATGGAGACGACGATGGCCATGATGGACGATGATGCACCCCCCACATGGTTCCATCAACATGAAGATGACAACGAGACGATCTTCAACACCTCACCTACTACACATGAGCGACACTCCAAAGGTAACATAGGTGATGGTGCTTCTCTTGTCCCACTAGTGGACTCTCTTGATAATGATTGCTCCCATGATGTTGACCCACCTATTCCCATGCTTCATGCTAGTGAGACTTCTTCATGCCTTGACTTACCTATTAATGAATATGATGTTGAGCATGTTGAGTTGCCTAGTTGTGATGCTATGCTTCATAGGATATCATGTGAAAAATCTATTGGTCACTTCATGTTTGACAACCCATTGAACTTGTCATATGCTATGAGTGAGATCTCCCATATTGCATCAATTCAATCTCAACATAGTAACTATGCATGCCCCATTAAAATAAATCCCATTTGCACTTTTGGCATAGATGACGAGATGATGGTCATTGGCTTTTGTTTTTCATGTGATGATATTGCCATGCTTCCTTTACATGATTTGCGCAATTCATCCAATATGTCATGCCATGATCACATTGTTCCAAATATGCATTCTTTTGGATGTTGTCAATATTCTCCACGTGATGTTGCTACTCATGCTCACGAGGAGACCCCCATAGTTTCCTCATACATATTAGGAGATCTTGATGCATTTCATACTTTGCATGATTCCCATAATTGCTTGCACCTTATGCATTCCATGAATAACAATGCTCTAGATATTTCTCATGATGCATTACTAATGAGGACATGACTATCTTGTATATGACCAAAAATATTGCATACATGCATATTTGTCAGGTGATTTCTAGTGCAAACTATTCAATAATCTATTTATGTTATCCAGAACAAAAATATTTCACACATTTTTGTGTTTTGTCTAATTGCAGGTGTATGGGACATTTGTACAATCCACATATGAAGATAAGGAAGAAAGAGATGTTTATTTGCTGTTAAAAAAGTCCTCTCACGTCACTTTTGGCCCAAGAGAAGATAGAGTCCAAGTTTCTCACGTTCTGGATTCAGATTCGGACTGCACAGACATACCTGACTCAAAACGCCAACAACTTTTTCATACGGACTCCGAATTGGGTGATTCTTTTTTTGTTGGAAAGTAGATTTCATGCTCTTTCCAGCACAATTGGAGTCACCTTAAAATACGTCCGGAGCATTGAGTTATGGACAAAACAATCAGACGCTGCAACAGAATTCGAGTCAAACTACAAGTCCAAAGGTGTTCCGTCACCTCCACTTGGGCCAATGAGCCTTGTACGACCTAGGGTTTGTTTTAGGCTGCCTTGGGACGTCCTCCCACCTCCTTGGCCGCCACCCCTTGCTCCTATATAAGTAGATCCATCTAGTAGCTTTTTCCTTGGGATTTGTTTAGTTAAAAGTTAGCCATTGCAACTTCGTGTACTTCGTTTGTGTCCAACGGCCAGACCAAGACCGCTTACGGATCCCCATCTTTGTCAATACTTCATACATACTCGCAATATTCAGATTGCTTTTATCATATTCTTGCTTGTTCTTCGATTGATTGCAGGAATAGACCTTTGTGGTCAGGTTGATTGTGCTCCGGCGTGGTCAATAATCTCTCGGAGTTGGTTTAGCGATTGCTAAGGCGCAACGTCGTGCACGTTTGTAGTCGGATCGTCAAAGTCGTCTCCACCAAATCGATAGTTATCATCTCATCGAAAGATCGGGACACCTCCGCCTCTATCAAGTGGTATCAATTTTCAGGTTGCTCGGTGAGATTTTACAGTTTTTCATAGTTTAGATCGCATCAGTCATTCATACCTATAGTCCATGAAAACGCCACAAAAAAAGTTAGATCTGTTCATCCTTTATCCAAGCCAGTCGAGCCTTTGCAATTTTCTATTCGTTGCTTGCATAGTTGAATTATCGGTTGCATCGTCGTGTCAGTTGCTGGTCTTAGTGTCTAGTTCCTTTAGAGTTTCGAGTTCTGTTCACATTAGTCACGCCGCTGCTGCATTATTATCCCTTCCGCTGTCCACCATCCCATCTATTAATTTCCACCACGTGCTACGCGCTGTTCATTGTCATAATCATAGTTGTGGTCATTCACATCTTCGCTTTGATCCAATCTGCATCTTATCTAGTTTGTCTTGGAAAGAGGGAGAAAAAAGAGAAAAAAAGAGAAAAAAGGAAAGAAAAAAAGAAAAAGAAAAAGAGAGAAGAAAAAGAAAAAAAGTGTGAGAAAAAAAGAGAGAAGAAAAAAAACGGATCTATCTAGAATCAATCTCGTACCTGAATTCGGATTGGAATCTGTTTTGCGCACTGTTCAGTAAAACGGGTGTATCTTCCTCATACGAAGTCCGTTTTGGCTCCGTGAGTACTCAAATTGAAGCTAGCAACGAGCCGCATCTAAATAGTTGCAGAAGCTAGTTCGTTATTTGACACCTCAAAATCGGCTTCAAAATAGGTCTTTTTGCCCTCTGAAGTTCGTGAATACAGCTTGTTCCAATTTTTCAGGCCAGTTTTAGAATTCTTTGACTCCTCATATCAACTCGGAATTGAGTGATTCTTTTTGCATTGGAAAGCTTGAGTTAGTAGCATTATTTGAAAGAATTTATCAGAAAATTGGCTCAAACTTTTCAAGAGGAAAGTTGGAGAGAGAGTTGTTGTATGTCCTGCTTGGCAGTTGTTTTTCATCATTATCTTCACTGCCGTTGTGATCTTCACTTCTATCTTGCTGTCAAGAGCTACTTGATAGAGGCAAAGGTTTCCCGTCTTTCGATGAGATGGTGGATTTCGCTTTGGTGGAAGTCGACTTTGACGATCTGACTACGAACGTGCGAGGACGTCGCGCCTTAGCAATCGCTAAACCAACTCCGAGAGGTTATTGACCACGCCGGAGCACGATCAACCTGACCACGAAGGTCTGTTTCCTGCGAGCAAACGAAGAACAAGCAAGAAACTGAGATTGCAATCTGGATATTGCGAATATAAGATGAAAGCTTTATTGATCAAGGTGGGGTTCTGTGACGCCTTTGTCTAGTCGTTGAACACAAACGAAGTACGCGAAGTTGCAGCTATGGCGAACTTTTAATCTAAACAAAACCCAAAGTCTAAACGGTGCCCTAAGGGCTGTATATATTGAGGAAGAGGGGTGAATTTCGTGGCCCTTGGTGGAGGGTCCAAACTAACCCTATCTCTTGTTTCCCCACACATACGGACTCTAAAAATAGCCTATACTAATGTATTTCGAAATTACATGGGCCTGGCCCAATAATAAGGTGACGAGCACCTAGAATAGCCTCTGGACGAAATTTATGAATTGGCATCTTGTATATTTCGTCCAAGGCTTCATGCACTCATTATGGTGGCTCCAAAGTCCTGAAATCATCACTTGTAACTCCATTCTTGTCCCCCTTAGCATGCCATCATCTCCATGCTTGTTCTTGCTCCAATGTTCATCCTTCTCCAAGCTAGGCCCTTCATTTGTAAGCAAAACAAATGTATCCAATTTAGACAGATCATATTCTCATGAACATTAGAATCATTACCAAGAAACGAAAGTACCGGTAATTTAGTTGGCGTCTTGTGAGCTCTAGTAATTGGTCCAAGATGTATAGCAGTAGGGGCTGTGGGTGTAACAATTGTATTGATGTCCTCATCATCCTCCCTTCTTGAAATGAAGTCGTCCTCGACGGAAGTTCATCTTCCTCACCCAAATATGGCTTCAAATCTGCAATGTTAAAAGTGGGACTAACCCCAAAATCTGCAGCAGCTCAAGTTTATATGCATTATCATTTACTTTCTCCAACACCTTAAAGGGACCAGCAGCACGTGGCATTAGCTTTGATTTGCGCAAATCAGAAATCTATCCTTACGCAAATGTAACCAAACAAGATCTCCAGTGCAAACACAACATGTTTTCTACCCTTATCTCCAGCAAGTTTATATTTAGCATTCATACGCTCAATGTTTTCCTTAGTTAACTCATGCATTTTTAAAATCAATTCAGCACGTTCTTTAGCATCAAAATTAACCTTCTCCGAAGATGGAAGAGGCAACAAATCAATAGGTGCACGAGGTAGGAAACCATACACAACTTCAAAAGGGCACATCTTAGTAGTAGAATGCAATGAACGATTATAAGCAAATTCAATATGAGGCAAGCATTCTTCCCACATTTACTTATTATTCTTTAGAACAGCCCTAAGCATAGTAGACAATGTTCTATTGACTACTTCAGTTTGTCCATCGGTTTGGGGGTGACAAGTAGTACTAAAAGCAGTTTAGTCCCCAACTTAGCCCATAAACATCTCCAAAAGTGGCTAAGAAATTTAGTATCACGATCTGAAACAATAGTATTTGGCACACCATGCAAGCGAATAATTTCACGAAAGAACAAATCAGCAACATTGACAAAGATCATCGCTTTTATGACATGGTATAAAGTGTGCCATTTTGAGAATCTATCCACGACAACAAATATGCTATCCCTCCCCTTCTTTGTTCTAGGTAAACCTAAAACAAAGTCCATAGATATATCCTCCCAAGGAACACTAGGTACAGGCAAAGGCATATATAAACCATGAGGATTGAGTCGTGACTTAGCTTTTTGACATGTAGTGCAGCGAGCAATAAAACGCTCAACATCCCGTCTCATCTTTGGCCAAAGGAAATGTGTAGCAAGTACGTCCTCCGTCTTCTTCACGCCAAAGTGTCCCATTAGTCCTCCTCCATGCGCCTCCTGCAACAACAAAAGATGAACGGAGCTAGCTGGAATGCATAGCTTGTTAGCACGGAACACAAATCCATCATTAACGACAAACTTGTTCCATGTTCTTCCTTCTTTACAATTCTGCAATACATCTTTAAAATCAGCATCATGCACATATTGATCTTTGATGGTCTCCAAACCAAATATTTTGAAGTCAAGTTGTGAAAGCATAGTATAGCGACGAGACAATGCATCAGCAATAACATTTTCTTTACCCTTCTTGTGTTTAATGATCAGAATGTATAACAAATTCTTTGGGCCATATATAATGTTGCCATGTTTCTAAAGTCCGAACAAGAGCATATAATTCTTTATCATAAGTAGAGTAATTCAGACTAGGCCCACTCAATTTTTCAGAAAAGTATGCAACAGGTTTGCCATCTTGTAATAACACACCTCCTAATCCAATTCCACTAGCATCACATTCAAGCTCAAAAGTCTTATTAAAATCAGGAAGTTGGAGTAAAGGAGCATGTGTCAACTTATCTTTCAATACCGTGAAGGCTTCTTCCTGTGCGGTACCCCAAACAAAAGACACATCCTTCTTTGTAAGCTCATTGAGAGGTGCAGCAATGGTGCTGAAATCTCTCACAAAACGCCTATAGAAACCAGCGAGGCCAAGGAAACTCCTCACTTGTGTGACCGTTTTGGGCTGCGGCCAACTCTCAATAGCTTCAATCTTGGCTTTATCAACTTCAATTCCCTGTGGAGTAACAACATAGCCAAGAAAAGATACTCGGTCGGTGCAAAAGGTGCACTTCCCAAGGTTACCAAACAAACGTGCATCACGTAGAGCATTAAAAACAGCACGTAAATGTTCCAAATGTTGTTCCAAAGATTTGCTATAAATCAGTATATCATCAAAATAGACTACCACAAATCGTCCAATGAAAGCACGTAAAACTTCGTTCATTAATCTCATGAAAGTACTAGGTGCATTAGTTAACCCAAAAGGCATGACTAACCACTCATATAATCCAAACTTAGTTTTAAATGCTGTTTTCCATTCATCTCCCAATTTCATACGAATTTGATGGTATCCACTACGCAAATCAACTTTGGAGAATATTGTAGAACCACTCAATTCATCAACCATATCATCTAGCCTAGGAATAGGGTGACGATAACGAATAGTAATATTATTAATGCCTCTACAATCAACACACATACGTGATGTACCATCCTTTTTCGGCACTAGAATAATAGGAACAGCACAAGGACTAAGGGATTCGCGATATAACCTTTGTCGAGCAGCTCCTGTACTTGACGATAATCTCCTTCGTCTCCTCTGGATTGGTACGGTATGGTGCACGGTTGGGTAATGATGCACCGAATTAAGTCAATTTGATGCTCAATCCCTCGAATAGGTGGTAATCCGGTGGCACGTCTTGTGGAAAGACGTCGCGAACTCCCCGCAAAATGTTAGTGACAGCGGGGGCAAAGAGGAAAGCACGTCCTCGAATGAAAATAATGCCTCTTTGCACACAAAAGCATAGCAAACAGATTTACTAAAATCTAGCTCATCAATATCAGATTTAGTGGCAAGTAAACATGCACTTTTCAATTTAATTTCAGAAACAACAGTAGATGGTTTACTATTAGGCTTCATATGTTGCTCAAATTCTTTTGCCACAATCTGTTTTTCACTCTTATTTTTCTCCTGTTTTGCTTTATTAGCTCTATTAATATCATCTTTCAAAATGGGCTCAGGAGTCATAGGAAGCAAAGTAATATTTTTATCCTTATGAACAAGAGTATACTGATTGTTTCTACCATGGTGTACAGAATTTTATCAAATTGCCATGGTCGACCAAGTAATAAGGAACATGCTTGCATAGGTACCACATCACAATCAACATAATCAGCATATGTAGAGATACTAAAATGCACACGAACAGACGTGTTACCTTAACCTTGCCGCTGTTGTTGAACCATTGGATGTAGTAAGGATGTGGATGTGGTCTTGTGGTGAGAGATAGCTTCTCCACCATCTCCATGCTAGCCAAGTTGTTGCAGCTCCCTCCATCTATGATGGCCTAATAGAACGTTCCTTCACAACTCCTTTGTATGGAACAAATTTTGCCTCTGATTTTGCTCAGCTTGTGTAACCTGCACACTCAAAACAAGTTGAGCAACTAAACATTCATACCTGTCAAGATCTTCAGCAGCCATGTATTGTGTCTCATCATCGAATCATCTCCACCGTGTTCCTCATGTGTAATAAGAGCCAAAGTCTCCTCATCATAGTCACTAGCGGACTCATACCCACCATCCTCGTAGCAATCATCACACGCTGAGATTTGCATTCTCTCAAAAATGTCCTCTTCCCTTACAACGACGACAAATAATATCACTTGTGTGCCCTGTTGACGCCATGGAAGAAGAAGAACTCTGTGCAGGCCCGGCAGGTGTGCTCTTGGCGATAGTGGTGGTTGTGCCTGCTTTCTTGTATCACGGTTGGAGGTGGCACCTGAAGGAGGTGATGGTGCGGTGGAAGTAGATGATGCACGTGGTGTCCATGATGAAGGTCGACTGCGAGAAAAGTTAGTGCGGCGCCAATGCCTGTCGATCCTGCACTTCACGTTCAGCTTTACAAGCAAGATGGAATAAGCGAGTGATATTATTATAATCCTTATAGTCTAGAATGGTCTGAATCTCTCTATTTAATCCACCCGAAAACGTGCAAGCATAGCTTCATTCTCCTCAACAATACCACATCTAATCAAGCCAGTTTGTAATTCCGATAATATTCTTCTCTGAGTTTTTCCTTGTCTTAAGCGCTGCAATTTTGAAGTAATTCACGTTGATAATATGGTGGAACCCAACGAGTACGCATAGCAGTTTTCAAAGCAGCCCAAGTAGCTGGAACAGGATATAATCTACAATGTTCAGACCACCAAACACATGCAAAGCTAGTGAAAGCACAAACAGCAGCAGAACACGTCTCTCCTCGGGATATTGTAAACATGTAAATCGTTGTTCAGTTTCTAACTCCCAAGTAAGATATATATCGGAACATATCTACCCTCAAATGGTGGAATATTCGATTTCAGTTTAGGGAGATGGTCATGATCTCGCACTGAGGGGATCCCTAATATTGCCATTATTTGCATGTGGACGACCGGTGGTTGTGGTGCTGGTGGTTGCACGTAGTTCGATGTTGATCAACCTCATCCTCATAATCGCCACATACTCATCATCCTCCTCGGTACCACCAGCAGTAGTAGCAGGAGCCAAAGAAGCACCAACAGCAGAGCAGCGGCACCAGAATTTTGCCTGGCTCAATAGGAACACGCCGAGCTCGTCCATACTGATTTGGAAGGGGCGTGGTTGTTGTCGTTCAGAGGTGCGATAGGTGCAGCCGGCGGTGGTTGTGGAAAACGCAGCGAGCAATTCATCAAACTTGCTATCAAGCTTTGTTTCAAACGTCTTCTCAATGCCATCTATCTTCTCCATGGCCTCATCAAATCTGTTTAGCACATCTTGCACCTGTCCAATCATCATTTGCTGAAACTTATCATGTAGCTGTTTGTTCGTCAGGTTCTCCCAATCAGTCTCATCGGCTTGTGATCCTGCCATGGTTAGTAGCAATAGAAACACACAAGAATATGATCCTACATACTACTAGGAAGTGGTGGTGGTGGTGTGGTGAACAGTCACAAATCCGTCAAGCAAATCTCAAATTCTTACCAGTTCTTACCCAAAGAAGAAGCGGTGATCGGCAACCGTTGTAGTCAAAACTCTCAAAGCTTGGCTATAGTGATTACCGGGAGAATCAAACGCACGACGAGATGTATGTGGAGCTGGGAAGGCTTATAATATGGTAGCAAAAAAAGGTCGGCAATAATCAATTCGAGATGCAAAGTTGAATAAACGCTCAACGACGCATCTTGTCTGGTCCTAGGCTAGACCGTGCTAGAGACGCGAGCCTAGGACACTAAAAAAATCACGGCACTGCACGTAAACAAGGGAGGAGCACACTCTGAATTTTTTTCTCTTTTTTTCCTTTTTTTTGCACTTTTTATTTTCCTCATTTTTTTTTGCTCCGCAACAAATTTTTTTCGGAAAAGTCTACAAATGGTCTAAAAACTGCCTAGCCAGAATTTTCCAGACTTAGTTTTTTTTAATTTTTTTTTTTGAAATTGGAACTATTTTTCTTCTGCGGATGGCTTGGAAGTTGGGAGTCCTCTCTTGTCACGACTCGAATATCGCGTGATCGGAAATCGAGAACAATGCAACAATTCTCGGACTCGGACTAGGACTGGTGGCGGAGATGAATCTGGTGGAACTTCGGACTGGTGGCGGAGATGAATCTGGTGGAACTTCGGATGGTGGCGGAGATGAATCTGGTGGAACTTCGGACTGGTGGCGGATATATGTTGCGGTGGACTCGGATGGGCGTGATGGCGGCGGATATGTGGTGGCGTATATGGATTCGGATTGGCGGTGAATATGTGGTGGTGGTATATGGCAGCGGGGCGTGACAACTTTGTGAATGTAACTCAAACTCTAAAAGACTAGACGCTAAGACCAACAACTTGACATGACGATGCAACCGCAAATTCAACAAAGCAAATACTGAAAAAGATTATGCAAAGGCTCAGATTGGTTCGGACGGGATGAACTAACCCTAATTTTTTTGGCTTTTTAAGTGGACTATAGGTATGAAGAACAGACTCGATCTAAACTACGAAAAACGTAAAATCTCACCGAGCAACTCGGAAATCTGATACCACTTCATAGAGGCAAAGGTGTCCGTCTTTCGATGAGATGGTGGATTTCGCTTTGGTGGAAGTCGACTTTGACGATCCGACTACGAATGTGCGAGGACGTCGCGCCTTAGCAATCGCTAAACCAACTCCGAGAGGTTATTGACCACGCCGAGCACGATCAACGACCACGAAGGTCATTTCCTGCGAGCAAGCGAAGAACAAGCAAGAAACTGAGATTGCAATCTGGATATTGCGAATATAAGATGAAAGCTTTATTGATCAAGGTGGGGTTCTGTGGACGCTTTGTGCAGTCGTTGAACACAAACGAAACGCGAAGTTGCAGCTATGGCGAACTTTTAATCTAAACAAAACCCAAAGTCTAAACGGTGCCCTAAGGGCTGTATATATTGAGGAAGAGGGGTGAATTTCGTGGCCCTTGGTGGAGGGTCCAAACTAACCCTATCTCTTGTTTCCCCACACATACGGACTCTAAAAATAGCCTATACTAATGTATTTCGAAATTACATGGGCCTGGCCCAATAATAAGGTGACGCAGCACCTAGAATAGCCTCTGGACGAAATTTATGAATTGGCATCTTGTATATTTCGTCCAAGGCTTCATGCACTCATTATGGTGGCTCCAAAGTCCTGAAATCATCACTTGTAACTCCATTCTTGTCCCCTTTAGCATGCCATCATCTCCATGCTTGTTCTTGCTCCAATGTTCATCCTTCTCCAAGCTAGGCCCTTCATTTGTAAGCAAAACAAATGTATCCAATTTAGACAGCATCATATTCTCATGAACATTAGAATCATTACCAAGAAACGAAAGTACCTGGTAATTTAGTTGGCGTGCGCGAGCTCTAGTAATTGGTCCAGTATGTATAGCAGCAGGGGCTGTGGGTGTAACAATTGTATTGATGTCCTCATCACTACTCAATATCCTTCATTGATGCTAGTTGTGCTACGCCGTGACCTCATTAGTGTTCTAGGCTCGCGTCTCTAGTCCGGTCTAGCCTAGGACCAGCACAGTACCGTCGATGAGCGTTTATTCAACATTGCATGTCTGAATTGATTATTGCTAATCTTTTGCTACCATATATAGCCAACCCAGCTCCACATATTTCTACACCGTGTATACGTACGTTCCCCTGGCAATCGCCTTACACAATCTTCAGAGTTATTTGACATCGCTGGTTGCCTGTCATCACCTGCCACATGGTAAGAACTTGTAAGATATTGATATTTGCTTTACTGTGAGCACTTTACAACCACATCCTAGTAGTTCATAGGAACATTATTCTGGAATTTTGTTTCTTGTTTCTACTAATCATGACAGGTTCCGGAGATAGAAGTTCTTGCACGATGGACACATCTTCACCATCACGAGAGTTGGGACAGCACACACAACCATATGGTCAGGTTATCTCTTTACCGTCATTTGAGGGTAGAATTAATCCTGCTATTTATCTTGCTTGGGAGTTTGAAGTAGAACAAGTTTTTAGTAACCATGACTTTTCTGAACTTGAGCGAGTACGAGCTGCCACTAGAGCATTTACTGGTTTTGCTTCAGTTTGGTGGAGTGTGCATTGTAAGAAAAATATTGATAACCAACCCACAACCTGGAAAGATTTGAAAGATGTAATGAGACAACATTTTTTCCCTCCTTACTATCGTCGTGAATTGCTTCGCAAATTTGAACAATTTAAACAAGGCAACAACACTGTTCATGCTTACTACAAAGAGTTTAAATCTTATATGCATCATTGTGACATAGAAGAATCTAAGGATGATACAATGAATAGATTTTTTGGTGGTTTGAACCATGATATTCAGGAAAGATTTCAGTATATTCCACGTTGCATTACTGGTATGTATGTTCGTGCTTGTACCTTTGAGAGACAAATACAGGAGGATGCATTGGGTGACTACAACAACTACTATTCCAGTTCATGCTCACCACCGCGGTTGGTTCCTCCACCGTTGCACCTACTAGAGCAGCCCCACCTCGGATTGTGAGCGGCATCATCTCAAGAGCATGGTGCATTGTCTACGTCTGTACCTACATCAGCTACGTCTTTGCGACAAGGTAACAGTAAAGGTATTGATGATATAAGTTTACATGAGAATGATGCATCCGTAGTTAACTTGAATGCATCATGTGTTGAGTTACCTGGTGATTTGAGCACATCACCTATTTTAGAGAATCTTGAAACTGTCATGAATGCGTCATGTGATCAAACAACTGAAATACCAACAATTTTGAGTGCACCGATTGAATTAACCGTTGATGCAAAAGAATCAATGTTTAATCATTTTGATCTGACCTCTAATCTTGGTGATGATTCTGTGTCGAATGACTCATTGCATGTTTGCTTATCTAAGCATGTTGTAGCATGTCAATTTGATGCAAGTAAGGTTTATTCACCTACGTTGGGATGGTTTAATGATGAACATTGTCAATCTTTTGAAATGAATAAGAGCTTCACTTATATGTGCAAACTGAGTTGCAATATTTTCATGCCTTCTACTTCTTGTGCTAATTTTTTGGCTTTATATTTTATGAATTATGCAAGTTACTCATCTATTCATGTGTCATATATGCAAAAATCAAGGGAAGTAAAAATGGATGACGTATACATATACAACATGTACACCTTGTCTCTTTCGTTAGCCACATTTCAGATTAAGCAACGCCGAGGACGGCTTTATTTTCAAGAAGGGGAGGATGATGAGGACATGACTACCTTGTATATGACCAAAATATTGCATACATGCATATTTGTCGGTGATTTCTAGTGCAAACTATTCAATAATCTATTTATGTTATCCGAACAAAAATACTTCACACACTTTTGTGTTTTTGTCTAATTGCAGGTGTATGGGACATTTGTACAATCCACATATGAAGATAAGGAAGAAAGAGATGTTTATTTGCTGTTAAAAAAGTCCTCTCACGTCACTTTTGGCCCAAGAGAAGATAGAGTCCAAGTCTCTCACGTTCTGGATTTAGATTCGGACTGCACAGACATACCTGAATCAAAACGCCAACAACTTTTTCATACGGACTCCGAATTGGGTGATTCTTTTTTTGTTGGAAAGTAGATTTCATGCTCTTTCCAGCACAATTGGAATCACCTTAAAATCCGTCCGGAGCATTGAGTTATGGACGAAACAATCTGACGCTGCAACAGAATCCGAGTCAAACTACAAGTCCAAAGGTGTTACGTCACCTCCACTTGGGCCCATGAGCCTTGTACGACCTAGGGTTGGTTTTAGGCTGCCTTGGGATGTCCTCCCACCTCCTTGGCCGACACCCCTTGCTCCTATATAAGTAGATCCATCTAGTAGCTTTTTCCTTGGGATTTGTTTAGTTAAAAGTTAGCCATTGCAACTTCGTGTACTTCGTTTGTGTCCAACGACCAGACCAAGACCGCTTACGGATCCCCATCTTTGTCAATACTTCATACATACTCGCAATATTCAGATTGCTTTTATCATATTCTTGCTTGTTCTTCGATTGCTTGCAGGAATAGACCTTTGTGGTCAGGTTGATTGTGCTCCGGCGTGGTCAATAATCTCTCGGAGTTGGTTTAGCGATTGCTAAGGCGCAACGTCGTGCATGTTTGTAGTCGGATCGTCAAAGTCGTCTCCACCAAATCGATAGTTATCATCTCATCGAAAGTTCGGGACACCTCCGCCTCTATCCATTACACAATTTGAGTCTCCATTATGCGATACATAATAACAAACCTCTCATGATGGATGACATGTTTCTATATCACGCATCTCATTTATTTGAGCATTGGCTATTTTGTGCTAACAAACATACGCACGTGCGCATGATGATGGATGATGTGTACATCTACCACGCACACACAATTTTCCCTTTGTCTTTGTTTTGTGTAGGTAATCACGTATACTCGTCAACCTCTCAATCCCAAGAGTTGACTAAACGAGCTCTTGAGAGCAACGATGACTTGGGATCCCGTGGACTATCCTTACCACCGTTCCCTTCATGCAAGGACTACGCGCATCTCTTCTACTTGGCTCTCACACAGCTATGGGCCATCTACCACTTGTCACCTTATGCTCATTTTACCGTGTTCACTTTGCATGCTATGCTTGCTTCTATGTCTTTGCCATGCAATTGTGAACCTTGCTTGCATCTACCCATGATTCACCATTATGCTACTTCTATGTGTATTTGCATGCTTGGTGGAGATCCTTGTTGCTTTTGCCATGTTTATCATGTGCCCCATGCTATTGATGCTTGTTGTGTCGGGAGAGTCATGATGCCCCATTACTATTTACATATGGTCTCTCGCCAATACATTGATGACATTTTACTCATACCTTGCTTTCATGCTTGTGCTATGACATGTGAATTATTCATGCCCACTATTTGCACACATGACATACTTGCCATGATTCCTCCTAGTATGTTGCATCTTCGCACTACTAGCTTGCTTAACTTGATTGCTATGATTGCTTGCTATGTTGCATCACCCATGTTCCACTATTACTTGCTTTCTTGGGTTGATGACATAGATGTTGATGCCTCTCACTTGATTTGTCATGATCATTGCCTCTTGTCTCCATTAGTTGCATCTCTCATATCACCTTGTATTGAGTGCCAACTTGCTATGCTTATTGATCTTGGAGACTTGGACACTTTACTTGTGATGCATGTTTGTTTGATTGAGCCTATTGCATTTGGTTGTTCTCGCATCATATGCCTACATACTATGCAATACTACCTTGTCATTTCTTATGATGAGCATGATACATACACTTGTTGGGTATCTTACCACACGAATGATCGGTTTTGCCATTTTGCTACCCTCATTTGTTTTTACAAGTGTTTGTCATGTTCTTTCATTTTGAAGGATTTACAAGGCGGGACCAACACGAAACATATTGGTTATGTGAAGGCATACAAGATGCGCAACTCCATCATCCTTGAGACACTCCTAAAGGTGAACTCCTTCTCTTAGAGCCATCCTCAAATACGCTTATTGGATGGGCCACTCTTTCATTGTTGTTTCCTTCTTGTTGTCTACATGATACATCTAGTGATCGGAGGAGCGACATTGGAGATTGGCTACATGGACCTTCACATTGAGGAGCGCTCACACTTATTGGATGCACCGTCGGAATTCCACTCTGCCTCGACAACGAGCTGTGGTACACCAACACCTCCATATTTGTTGATTGTGCTCATACATGTCATGCTCGATGGACATATCATACTCACCACAAGTTTGCACCCCATGCATGGATTGACTCACATTGTGCTTGCCTTGTTGCATCTATTTCCATGTCATCCATGATATATGAGCTTGTGCATTT
Source organism: Aegilops speltoides (assembly GCA_021437245.1). Lineage (NCBI taxonomy): Eukaryota > Viridiplantae > Streptophyta > Magnoliopsida > Poales > Poaceae > Aegilops > Aegilops speltoides. Next base: position 243,506,019 of record CM038146.1, read on the forward strand.
CCTTAGCAAATTTGTTGTGATCTACCTTGATGGCATATTCATACATCATGATCATATTGTCCACCATCAATTGCATGATAGCTTACACATATTGAGCATCCATTGCCATATTCATGCTATTGATGAACCGTCCCTCTATGACATAATTTTTGCACAATGGTAGAATTTGTCGCTTTGTGCACCATGCTAACTATCCCATGAATTCTTTGCATATCATTCTATATCATCTTGATAAGCATCATGCGCTTTGTCACGCACTATCCCTTCGCACAGACTCACGCTTAATTAATGGACACTTTGTGTGCGCTAACCATTGTATTTCCAAGTGTACTTTGTGTTTGCTCATTTTGCATGTTCCACATACCGGAGACACCTTGAAGTACTTGGCTTGCGCAAGGCATTCACCTACGTCCCACTACAAGTTCGTCCACGACACCCATTTCCATGGTGATGAGGATCACGATCCGAGGTCGGATCTTTCCCAAGGGGGGGGATATGATGCGGAGCATCCCACGTTCATGCCCATGTACACTCCGACTACTCTCCAAGCCCCAAGGATATATAAGATGAGACCTCGACTATGCGCCATCGGACACAAGGTAAATTCACTCCTCTTCGAACCGTCACTTTCCGCATATGAGACATGGCTACTACCTCATGCGTGGACCTTGTATACACTCAGGTACAACCAAGATGACCAAGGAGAATCCAAGGACCAAGGCCGCATGGAAGAGAAGACGGAAGAAAGGAGAAGAAGAAGACGGAGCGGCTGTTGGAGACAAGCCGGACAACCGGACCGCCGTCCGGATCATCTGGGTCTAGCCGGATCATCCGGACCCTCCCCCGGATCATCCGGGTAACGGCGTCGAAGACAACAGAAGCCCCGCGACGAAGCCGGATCATCCGGACGGTCGCCCGGACCATCCGGACCCCCGACACCCGGATCATCCGGGCCACCATCCGGATCATCCGGACCCCGCCTGTGTGCGCGACTTGGGCTGAGCCCATGTACCCCTTCGCCCCCTAGTCTATAAATAGGACCCCCTCTCCTCACTTTGAGACTTAGCATTGGATTAGCTCATATTTGTGTGAGAGCCTTTGCTCATCCACTCGGTTACTTCTCCTCGGAGATCAGGACCTCCGTCTAGGAGAAGATCCCTCTCGGATTCAAGACCCCCTCTACGGGAAGATCCCCTCGTGGATTCAAGGCCTCCTCTTGGAGATGAACGGTTCCGTTGTATCCTTACCCTAGTTGACTATGTATCTTGTGGATCTCATGTGTGAAATTGATCTAGCACTTGTGTGATCGATTCCTTGTTGGTTGAGTGATTTCCTCTCGTTTTCCCCGTGTTTCCCCTCGTGCTTCCGCGTGTTCTTCGTGTTTCCCCCCGTAGGATCCCCTCCAAACGTGAAAGATCGACGAATTAGGGTTCCACCCTACATCACCTTTTGTTCTTGGCTTTCACGCGCATGAGTTACAGCATGCCATCCGGCGAAAACAAGGAGAATAAGGCATATAGCCGCTGGATTTTCTTCAATTTACGGCCAAATGAGATTGCCCGGATCATAGAGCATCTGTAGAAAGGTACGTTTGTCCCTACCAGGGGGGCTAATGTCTATAAGCAACATAATCTCTCGAATTTCCTTCAAAAGAAAATACCAATGGGTTCAGAAACTTGTCTGAAAAACAGCAACGAATGATGTTCTTTGACTTTCAGGGCCAAAAAGTCGTCCTTAAGGCCGTATTTGAGGGTACTCTGGGCCTCCTGGGGCAAGAGGGGAGTATTTTCTAGATTCGCGTGCTCGCCGCGAGCTGTTTGAGTACTTGTGGGTCCGACACAGACTCCGAATGACAAAATTATGACCGTTTTAGTGAACACCTCTCCATTCTATGGCAGTCCTTGAAAGCACTTCATTTTCTCGTGCGCTTTTTGCCTAATTGCCCCAAAATTTCTTTTCCTCTATAGAGGAGATATCGTTTGCACATATATATTGAACGATGCCAGGAATGCCCTTTTGTTCTTGGCTTTCACGCGCGTGAGTTACAGCATGCCATCCGGCGAAAACAAGGAGAATAAGGCATATATCCGCTGGATTTTCTTCAATTCTGCCAAATGAGATTGCCGGATCATAGAGCATCTGCAGAAAGTACGTTTGTCCCTACCAGGGGGCTAATGTATATAAGCAACATAATCTCTCGAATTTCCTTCAAAAGGAAGTGCCAATGGGTTCAAACTTGTCCGAAAACATCGACGAATGATGTTCTTTGACTTTCAGGGCCAAAAAGTCCTGATTAAGGCCGTATTTGAGGGTACCGGGCCTCCGGCATAAGCGGGAGTATTTTCTGGATTCCCGTGCTCGCCGCGAGCAGTTTGAGTACTTGTGGGTCGGACACGGACTCCGAATGACAAAATTATGATCGTTTTAGTGAACATCTCTCCATTCTATGGCAGTCCTTGAAAGTACTTCATTTTCTCATGCGCTTTTTGCCTGATTGCCCCAAAATTTCTTGTCCTCTATAGAGGAGATATCGTTTCCACATATATATTGACCGATGTCAGGTATGCCCTTTTGTTCTTGGCTTTCACGTGCGTGATTTACAGCATGCCTTCCGGCGAAAACAAGGAGAATAACGCATATAGCCGCTGGATTTTCTTCAATTTACGGCCAAATGAGATTGCCCGGATCATAGAGCATCTGCAGAAAGGTACGTTTGTCCCTACCAGGGGGCTAATGTCTATTAGGAACATAATCTCTCGAATTTCCTTCGAAAGGAAGTGCCAATGGGTTCAGAAACTTGTCTGAAAAACAGCGACGAATGATGTTCTTTGACTTTCAAGGCCAAAAAGTCCTGCTTAAGGCCGTATTTGAGGGTACTCTGGGCCTCCTGGGGCAAGCGGGGAGTATTTTCTAGATTCGCGTGCTCGCCGCGAGCTGTTTGAGTACTTGTGGGTCCGACACGGACTCCGAATGACAAAATTATGACCGTTTTAGTGAACATCTGTCCATTTTATGGCAGTCCTTGAAAGTACTTCATTTTCTCGTGCGCTTTTTGCCTGATTGCCCCAAAATTTCTTGTCCTCTGTTGTGGAGATATCGTTTGCACATATATATTGACCGATGCCAAGAATGCCCTTTCGTTCTTCGCTTTCACGTGCGTGAGTTACATCATGCCATCCGGCGAAAACAAGGAGAATAAGGCATATAGCCGCTGGATTTTCTTCAGTTTACGGCCAAATGAGATTGTGATGCGGAGCATCCTTACATCATCCCCATGGACTCTACATCAACACCTACAACACCACAAGGACCGATGACTCGAGCACGTGCAAGAGCCCTTGAAACCGAGGTGACATCACTCCTCTCACAACTCTCCTTCGATTCACATGAGACATGGTTACTACCTCAAACGGAAATTCTATGCATACTCAGGCACCAAGGAGTCGACCATGAAGAGGCTAGGAAGCAAGGAGAATCGAAGCGGAAGACATACGCTGAAGACGGAGTGGAGAAAGCAACCAGACGAGAGGCGGACGATCCGGACGGAGGTCTTGACGATCCGGACAGAGCGGATGATCCGGACCCCAGTCCGGACGATCCGGCTTCATCGATCAAGGCAACAGAACCGCCACGCTGAAGCCGGATCATCCGGACCCGGCCCGGATCATCCGGATCCCGCCGGACATCGAACACCAGCGGGACGTCCGGCCTGCGCCGTCACCAGCAGAGCACCGGACCATCCGGGCCCCACCCGATCACCGGACTAGCCGGATCATCCGGACCGTCGCCGGATCATCCGGCCAGCCGCTGCTGCAGCAGCGTGTGTTAAGCTGAGCCCATGTACCCCTTCGCCCCAGACTCTATATATAGGACCCCCTCTCCTCCCTTTGAGACTTAGCATTGGATTAGCTCATATTTGTGTGTGAGAGCCTTTGCTCATCCACCGTTACTTCTCCACGGAGATCAGGACCTCCGTCTAGGAGAAGATCCATCGGATTCAAGACCCCTATAAGGGAAGATCCCCTCGTGGATTCAAGACCTCCTCCGGGAGAAGAACGGCTACCTTTGTATATTTCCTTTGTTGATTTTCGACCATGCATCACTCGTGCTTCGATGATCTAGACCTTGTGTGATTGATCTCTTGTCGGTTGAGTGTCTCTCTCGTTCTTCCCCGTGATTTCCTCTCGTTCTTCCGCGCGTTCTTCGTGTTCCCTCCGTAGGATCCCCTCAAAACGTGAAAGATCGACGAATTAGGGTTCCACCCTACATCATATGGTATGATGAGCCACGTTGATCACGTTTTTGGAGCCCCTACCTCGTGATTTCTAGCTTGATTTTGTTGTTTTCGTCCTAAAAACCCGAAAATCCCCACAAAAATACCGCCAAATTTTTTTGTGATTTGTTGGTTTTGATGATGTTTTGTTGTTTTTGATCCGTGGATTCGGTGTGTAACTCGTGGATCTTGTGTTTCCCCACCTTCTCCCCCTCGAAATCCACCCAAAATCCCCGAAATCGCCAAATTTTCCCCGTTTTCGAGTTCTTCCCGAGCAATTCCCATGCGTGGTCGACCTGCCCGGATCATCTGGACCAAGTCCCGGATCATCCAGACATACCCGGATCATCCGGCTCCTGGCCCGGATCATCCGGCTTCCTCTGCCGAAACTGCAGTTCTGCAGTCCACCATCCACCTCCACCACCATCCACACATCCATACATCCTCCCCACCCTATCCACCACCATTTCCACTAGCCAAACCCCAAGACTCAACCTCCGTACTACCATTCGATTTTGAGTTCGACAATTTGAGTGAGATTTCCGTGTCCTCTTGTGTTTCGGCTATTTAGGCGCGGTGTGACATCAACGACAAACGCTCACTTTGGTCGGCTACTCATCTTCGCTACGGACGGTAACATCAACGACATCTTTGTCATACCTTACAATTGCATTGATAACCATCATATACCATCTTTTGCGTTGCTTACCCACCGAGACTAGCCATTGAGTATTGCCGGCAACGTGACTTGTGCACATTAGTTGCATACACCATATCATACATACAATCGAGGTGCATATCTCAAAATCAACTTGTGTGTCACAAAGTTGTCATCGCATACACAATCGCTATCTTAGTTCGTCAAGTTTGCATAAGAAAAGAGCTCAAAAGAGAAAGAGCCACTCAAGCTTTTAAGCAACGAGGAAAGATAAGCAAAGAGCTTATAAGCAACAAGCATAGCATCATACAACATTAAGATTGTCATATAAGATCATCTTGGATCATTGCACCGATACACCATACTTATAGCATACGTGGGATAGAGATCGTTGCATTTTTGCCTAGTAGGTTGTGCACAAGCTCTGTATCCGCCTATTGTGCAATCGTGCTAGCGTCTCTCTAGTATTGTGCAACAAGAGCATTTTCGTGGATTCCACATTTTGGCTCACTTTTGGTTTGCACAATCCCATTTATCTATTTATGTGTGTGTTTCCGTGTACCACTACTTGCTTGGTCTACTTGTTGCATATGCGAATTTGCGAATCTTCTTCAACATTTTTGACTCAAGCTAACGATTGCAATCAATTTTGTGCCACCATCCTAACCAAGCTCCACCAAAAGCTCTTACTTGTGTAGGTGTGAGAATCGACAAGGATCGGTACCAATAGTGCTATTTCATTGTCCGCATTTGAGTGAACTTGATTCATCTTCAACTTCGGTCAAAGGTACATTGGTATTCATTCTTCTCCTTCTACCACTAACAATTTGCTTGAAATGATGGATAGGCCAAGTTCTTCTACAAATCCACTCTTCATCGAGCAAGACGACGACATGTCATCATACGTCACCAAGAGCCACCTCTTTGGCGCGCAACGAGCTCTCCATCAAGAGCAACAAGCAATGAGCGAACGCATCGACAACCTCTCCACCGACTTGCGACTCTCCGAGAAACGTACACGCGATTACTTCGACAACAAACTCGACAAGAAAGAGAACGATGCAAGAATGGACGAGATCTGCGCCTTGTTGGTGAACCGGCGTACTTCTACCTCTTCACACTCAAGACGGAGCCACTCAAGTCGCCACTCCGACGACTCCTTCTCCGACACAAGTACACCGTCATCGAACATTCTTCGTCGAGCCGCGCGTCAAGACCGTCATGCATCTCGCAACCCGCTACACGACAAGAATCTCCAAGAGCAAGTTGATGAAGAGGTTCCTCATCCTCAATCAGGCCATATGGCGTTTGCTCAAGCTCAAGAACGACAATGTCTTCGCCACCAACAAGAACAAGAACGAGCGCGCCTACACCAAGAGCAACAAGACGCCGAGGCTCAACGTCTTCAACAACAACAACGAGAAGCACAAGCTCTTGAGGCGGAACACGCTCTTCAAGCATCAAGTCGAGCTCTCGCCAACCGCAATCGCGAAAGGCGCAATCAAGAGGAAGCCCTTCAAGAAGAAATACAACAGAGGAACTACCATCCACGTGCGCAACGTCAAGCCCCACAAGCTCCTCCACAAGCTCCTCAAGCTTAACCTCAACCTCAAGGTCAACAAGAACAAGTTGATCATGGACTTCCTCCTCGCCAAGAACAAGTTGATCAAGAACATCATCATCAGAATCGACCTCAACACAATGAAGAACAACGCTATGGCAAACTCAAGTTCACAATGCCCAAGTTCAATGGAACCAATGATCCCGAAGAATACCTCTCATGGGCATTGAAGGTCGACAAAATCTTTCGTTTGCACAACTATGATGAAGAAAAGAAGATCGCTATGGCATCACTTGAGTTCCAAGACTATGTGCTCATATGGTGGGAACAAATCCTTGAGCGCCAACAAGCAAGAGGTGAACCTCCAATCACCACTTGGGCTCAAATGAAGGATGTCATGCGAGCACGCTTTGTGCCCACCTACTACAACCGTGATCTCTTCAAGAAGCTACAACTCCTCAAGCAAGGAACAAAGAGTGTTGAAGAATACTACAAAGAAATGGAGATTGCCATGATTCGAGCCAATGTCAAGGAAGATGATGAGCAAACAATGGCACGATTCTTGAATGGACTCAACCATCCCATCAAGAAGATCGCCGACTTCCAACCCTACTCCAACCTCATTGAGCTCGTGCATCAAGCTACAAAGGCGGAACGACAAGTGCAAGACGACTTCAAGTACGCCAAGTACTCATCGAAGACATACGGCCTCTCCAACAACCAAGCTTCAACAACCACTTCAACTTCGACATCAACCAAGCCTTTTCCAAGCAACGACGACAAGTCAAGTTACAAGAAAACTTCTACAAGTTCAAGTCGTCCTCCTCCTACTACAAGCAACTCCAAGACGCGTCCTTCATCATCTACTCCAACCGATGAGACCGTCAAGACAAGCTCCTTCAAGTGTTTTACTTGCGGCGGCCGAGGCCACAAGTCATATGAATGCACCAACAAGCGTACCATGATACTCAACGACGATGGCACCTACGACTCAATGAGTGAAGATGAAATGGGCGCTATGGAGCAAGTGGCCATGCACCGCGCGCATCAACGAGGATGAAGATGATCAAGTCTTTTGTGATGAAGATACAAGCCCGCTCTTGTTGTCTCCAAAGTCTTGACACTTCAACATCACCAAGAAGAAGACCAACGATGCCACATCTTCCACACAAAGGCCGCATCAATGGGAGATCCGTTAAGGTCATCATCGATGGAGGTAGTTGCCACAACTTGGCAAGCGAAGAACTATGCTCCAAGCTCCAATTGGTCAAGAAGAAGCATCCGCAACCATACAAGGTTCAATGGCTAAGTGACTCCGCACTATCTGAGTTGAGCATACGGTCCAAGTATCCTTCAAAATCGGTGCATATGAAGACACTTTGGAGTGTGATGTGGTCCCAATGACCGTTTGCCACCTCCTCCTTGGTCGGCCATGGCAATTCGACCGTGGTGTCTACCACAATGGGCGTACAAATCACTATAGCTTCAAGATGAAAGGCAAAGAATATGTCCTCGACCCATGTCTCCTAGTCAAGTGATAGCCGACAAACAAGCCACCAACCAAAGAGAGAAGAGTGAGAAAGTGAGCCACCAAAAAGTGAGTGAGAGCCACAAGCCAAATTTGAGCGCCTCTTAGCCTAGAGAAAAAACCTCATACTATTCGCCACCAAACATGAGATGAGAGAAGTGTGTGAGAACCCATCAAGTGTGATGCACTTTGTCCTTGTGTGCAAGGATGGCGAACCAAAACTAACACCACTCATGAGCTACCTTTGGTGTTTCAATCTCTTTGCAGGAATTTCAAGATGTTTTCCCGATGAGCTACCTCCGGGTCTACCTCCTCTTGAGGCATTGAGCATCGAATCGACCTCATCCCCGGAGCGCCACTTCCAAACAAAGCTCCCTACCATGTCAATCCCGAAGAAACCAAGGAGATTCAACGGCAAGTACAACAACTAATCGACAACGGTCATGTACGTGAAAGCTTAAGCCCTTGTGCCGTACCCGTTATTCTTATGCCTAAGCCCGATGGAAGTTTCCGCTTGTGCTCCGATTGTAGACCCATAAATGCTATCACCGTGCGCTATAGGCATCCCATTCCTCGCTTAGATGATATGCTTGATGAACTTAGTGGAGCCAAATTTTTCTCAAAAATTGATCTTAAAAGTGGCTATTATCAAATACGCATTCATGAGGGTGATGAATGGAAAACTGCTTTCAAAACAAAATTTGGCTTATATGAATGGTTGGTTATGCCTATGGGTTTGTCGGAAGCTCCCGGAACTTTTGTGCGCCTCATGCATCATGTACTTCGTCCATACATTGGAATCTTTGTTGTGGTTTACTTCGATGATATTCTTGTGTTTAGCAAAACCATGAAAGAGCATCTTGATCATGTTAAGCTTGTTTTGCAAACACTTCGAAAAGAAAGTCTTTATGCCAACTTGAAGAAATGCACTTTTGGAGTTGACAAAGTGGTTTTCTTGGGTTTCGTTGTCTCTTCCAAGGGTGTTCATGTTGATGAAACTAAGATCAAAGCAATTAAAACTTGGCCCCAACCCACCAATTTGCCACAAGTGCGAAGTTTCCTTGGTCTTGCAGGTTTTTATCGTCGCTTTGTGAAAAACTTTAGCACTATTGCAGCTCCTTTGCATGCTTTGAGTAAGAAGAATACTCCTTTTGTTTGGGGACCTTTGCAATCAAACGCTTTTGATGAGCTCAAGTCTTTGCTTACTCATGCTCCGATTCTTGCTTTGCCCAATTTTGACAAAACTTTTGAGGTTCATTGTGATGCAAGTGGTACCAGAATCGGCGGAGTTTTAATGCAAGAAAAACGAGTAATTGCTTATTTTAGTGAAAAACTCTTCGGTGCTCAACTTAATTATCCCGTGTATGACAAGGAATTGTATGCTTTAGTGCGTGTCCTCCATGTTTGGGAACATTATCTTAGACCTCATGAGTTTGTCATCCATACAGATCATGAAACGCGTAAGTACTTAAAAGGTCAAACTAAATTGAACAAGCGTCATGCCAAATGGAGTGAATTTATTGAATCTTTTCCATATGTGATCAAGTACATTAAGGGCAAGGAAAATGTAGTTGCCGATGCACTTTCACGCATATGCACGTTTGTCACCCAACTTGAGTTGAATGTTATTGGCTTTGAGCACATAAAAGAGTTGTATGCTAGTGATCCATCTTTTGCACCTCATTATGCTAAATGTTTGACGCATACATCTTGGGAACAATATTACCTAAAGGATGGTTATCTTATGAGAGCTAACAAACTTTGCATACCCGAGTCTTCTCTTCGTTTGCTACTTTTGCAAGAGGCTCATGGAGGTGGACTCATGGGACACTTTGGACGCGACAAGACTTTCGCCACGCTCTCCAAGAACTACTTTTGGCCAAAGTTGTTTCGAGACGTCTCACACTTCACCACAAGATGCTCAACATGCCGCAAAGCTAGGTCAAAATCTCAATCTCATGGTCTTTACATGCCTCTTCCTATTCCTTATCAACCTTGGGAAGACATTAGCATGGACTTTGTACTTGGTTTGCCTAAAACTCAAAATGAAAAGGACTCCGTATTTGTTGTTGTGGACAGATTTTCCAAAATGGCACATTTCATTCCTTGCAACAAAGTAGACGATGCTTCACATATTGCAAATCTATTTTGTAGGAAATCTTGCGCCTCCATGGAGTACCAAAGTCAATCATCTCCGATCATGACGTCAAGTTCTTGAGTTACTTTTGGAAAACTCTTTGCGCCAAGCTCGGAATCAAGCTCTTGTTCTCCTCCGCATACCATCCTCAAACCGACGGCCAAACGGAGGTGACAAACCGGACGGTCTCCACTCTACTTCAGCGTGTTGATCAAGAAGAACATCAAGGAGTGGGGCGTGTCTACCCATCGCCGAAACACGCCTACAACCGCATAAGACATTCGACGACCGGCAAGTCGATAGAGGCGAGGTGTCCGTCTTTCGATGAGATGGTGGATTTCGCTTTGGTGGAAGTCGACTTTGACGATCCGACTACTGACGTCGCGAGGACGTCGCGCCTTAGCAATCGCTAAACCAACTCCGAGAGGTTATTGACCACGCCGAGCACGATCAACTCTGACCACGAGGGTCTATTTCCTGCGAGCAAGCGAAGAACAAGCAAGAAACTGAGATTGCAATCTGGATATTGCGAATATAAGATGAAAGCTTTATTGATCAAGGTGGGGTTACTGTGGCGCCTTTATGCAGTCGTTGAACACAAGCGAAATGCACGCGAAGTTGCAGCTATGGCGAACTTTTAATCTAAACAAAACCCAAGTCTAAACGGTGCCCTAAGGGCTGTATATATGGAGGAAGAGGGGTGAATTTCGTGGCCCTTGGTGGAGGGTCCAAACTAACCCTATCTCTTGTTTCCCCACACATACGGACTCTAAAAATAGCCTATACTAATGTATTTCGAAATTACATGGGCCTGGCCCAATAATAAGGTGACGCAACACCTAGAATAGCCTATGGACGAATATTATGAAGTGGCATCTTGTATATTTCGTCCAAGGCTTCATGCACTCCTTATGGTGGCTTCAAAGTCCTGAAATCATCACTTGTAACTCCGTTCTTGATCTCCTTAGCATGCCATCAACTCCATGTGTGTTCTTGCTCCAATGTTCATCCTTCTCCAAGCTAGTCCCTTCATTTGTAAGCAAAACAAATGTATCCAATTTAAGCAGCATCATATTCTCATGAACATTAGAATCATTACCAAGAAACGAAAGTACACAGTAATTTAGTTGGCGTCTTGTGAGCTCTAGTAATTGGTCCAAGATGTATAGCAGCGGGGGTTGTGGGTGTAACAATGGTATTGATGTCCTCATCATCCTCCCTTCTTGAAATGAAGTCGTCCTCGACGGAAGTTCATCTTCCTCACCCAAATATGGCTTCAAATCTGCAATGTTAAAAGTGGGACTAACCCCAAAATCTGCGAGCAGCTCAAGTTTATATGCATTATCATTTACTTTCTCCAACACCTTAAAGGGACCAGCAGCACGTGGCATTAGCTTTGATTTGCAAATCAGAAATCTATCCTTACGCAAATGTAACCAAACAAGATCTCGGTGCAAACACAACATGTTTTCTACCCTTATCTCCAGCAAGTTTATATTTAGCATTCATCGCTCAATGTTTTCCTTAGTTAACTCATGCATTTTAAAATCAATTCAGCACGTTCTTTAGCATCAAAATTAACCTTCTCCGAAGATGGAAGAGGCAACAAATCAATAGGTGCACGAGGTAGGAAACCATACACAACTTCAAAAGGGCACATCTTAGTAGTAGAATGCAATGAGCGATTATAAGCAAATTCAATATGAGGCAAGCATTCCTCCCACATTTTCTTATTTTTCTTTAGAACAGCCCTAAGCATAGTAGACAATGTTCTATTGACTACTTCAGTTTGTCCATCGGTTTGGGGGTGACAAGTAGTACTAAAAGCAGTTTAGTCCCCAACTTAGCCCATAAACATCTCCAAAAGTGGCTAAGAAATTTAGTATCACGATCTGAAACAATAGTATTTGGCACACCATGCAAGCGAATAATTTCACGAAAGAACAAATCAGCAACATTGACAAAGATCATCGCTTTTATGACATGGTATAAAGTGTGCCATTTTCGAGAATCTATCCACGACAACAAATATGCTATCCTCCCTTCTTTGTTCTAGGTAAACCTAAAACAAAGTCCATAGATATATCCTCCCAAGGAACACTAGGTACAGGCAAAGGCATATATAAACCATGAGGATTGAGTCGTGACTTAGCTTTTTGACATGTAGTGCAGCGAGCAATAAAACGCTCAACATCCGTCTCATCTTTGGCCAAAAGAAATGTGTAGCAAGTATGTCCTCCGTCTTCTTCACGCCAAAGTGTCCCATTAGTCCTCCTCCATGCGCCTCCTGCAACAACAAAAGACGAACGGAGCTAGCTGGAATGCATAGCTTGTTAGCACGAACACAAATCCATCATTAACGACAAACTTGTTCCATGTTCTTCCTTCTTTACAATTCTGCAATACATCTTTAAAATCAGCATCATGCACATATTGATCTTTGATGGTCTCCAAACCAAATATTTTGAAGTCAAGTTGTGAAAGCATAGTATAGCGACGAGACAATGCATCAAGAATAACATTTTCTTTACCCTTCTTGTGTTTAATGACATAAGGAAAGTCTCAATGAATTCAACCCATTTAGCATGTCTACGATTCAGTTTAGCTTGACTTTTAATATGTTTCAAAGATTCATGATCAGAATGTATAACAAATTCTTTGGGCCATAAATAATGTTGCCATGTTTCTAAAGTCCGAACAAGAGCATATAATTCTTTATCATAAGTAGTAATTCAGACTAGGCCCACTCAATTTTTCAGAAAAGTATGCAACAGGTTTGCCATCTTGTAATAACACACCTCCTAATCCAATTCCACTAGCATCACATTCAAGCTCAAAAGTCTTATTAAAATCAGGAAGTTGGAGTAAAGGAGCATGTGTCAACTTAGCTTTCAATACCGTGAAGGCTTCTTCCCATGCGGTACCCCAAACAAAAGGCACATCCTTCTTTGTAAGCTCGTTGAGAGGTGCAGCAATGGTGCTGAAATCTCTCACAAAACGCCTATAGAAACCAGCGAGGCCAAGGAAACTCCTCACTTGTGTGACCGTTTTGGGCTGCGGCCAACTCTCAATAGCTTCAATCTTGGCTTTATCAACTTCAATTCCTGTGGAGTAACAACATAGCCAAGAAAAGATACTCGGTCGGTGCAAAAGGTGCACTTCCCAAGGTTACCAAACAAGCGTGCATCACGTAGAGCATTAAAAACAACACGTAAATGTTCCAAATGTTCTTCCAAAGATTTGCTATAAATCAGTATATCATCAAAATAAACTACCACAAATCGTCCAATGAAAGCACGTAAAACTTCGTTCATTAATCTCATGAAAGTACTAGGTGCATTAGTTAACCCAAAAGGCATGACTAACCACTCATATAATCCAAACTTAGTTTTAAATGCTGTTTTCCATTCATCTCCCAATTTCATACGAATTTGATGGTATCCACTCATAAATCAACTTTGGAGAATATTGTAGAGCCACTCAATTCATCAAGCATATCATCTAGCCTAGGAATAGGGTGACGATAACGAATAGTAATATTATTGATGCCTCTACAATCAACACACATACGTGACGTACCATCCTTTTTCGGCACTAGAATAATAGGAACAGCACAAGGACTAAGGGATTCACGTATATAACCTTTGTCGAGCAGCTCCTGTACTTGACGCATAATCTCCTTCGTCTCCTCTGGATTGGTACGGTATGGTGCACGGTTGGGTAATGATGCACCGGGAATTAAGTCAATTTGATGCTCAATCCCTCGAATAGGTGGTAATCCGGTGGCACGTCTTGTGGAAAGACGTCGGCGAACTCTGCAAAATGTTAGTGACAGCGGGGGCAAAGAGGAAGGCACGTCCTCGAATGAAAATAATGCCTCTTTGCACACAAAAGCATAGCAAACAGATTTGCAAAAATCTAGCTCATCAATATCAGATTTAGTGGCAAGTAAACATGCACTTTTCAATTTAATTTCAGAAACAACACTAGATGGTTTATTATTAGGCTTCATGTGTTGCTCAAATTCTTTTGCCACAATCTGATTTTCACTCTTATTTTTCTCCTGTTTTGCTTTATTAGCTCTATTAATATCATCTTTCAAAATGGACTCGTGGAGTCATAGGAAGCAAAGTAATATTTTTATCCTTATGAACAAGAGTATCTTGATTGTTTCTACCATGGTGTCTGAATTTTTATCAAATTGCCATGGTCTACCAAGTAATAAGGAACATGCTTGCATAGGTACCACATCACAATCAACATAATCAGCATATGTAGAGATACTAAAATGCACACGAACAATGACGTGTTACCTTAACCTTGCCGCTGTTGTTGAACCATTGGATGTAGTAAGGATGTGGATGTGGTCTTGTGGTGAGAGATAGCTTCTCCACCATCTCCATGCTAGCCAAGTTGTTGCAGCTCCCTCCATCTATGATGGCGCTGAATAGAACGTTCCTTCACAACTCCTTTGTATGGAACAAATTATGCCTCTGATTTTGCTCAGCTTGTGTAACCTGCACACTCAAAACACGTTGAGCAACTAAACATTCATACTGTCGGCATCTTGACAGCCATGTATTGTGTCTCATGATCGAAATCATCTCCACCGTGTTCCTCATGTGTAATAAGAGCCAAAGTCTCCTCATCATAGTCACTAGCGGACTCATACCCACCATCCTCGTAGCAATCATCACACGCTGAGATTTGCATTCTCTCAAGAAAATGTCCTCTTCCCTTACAACGACGACAAATAATATCACTTGTGTGCCTGTTGACGCCATGGAAGAAGAAGAGCTCTGTGCAGGCCCGGCGGTGTGCTCTTGGCGAGATAGTGGTGGTTGTGCCTGCTTTCTTGTATCACGGTTGGAGGTGGCACCTGAAGGAGGTGATGGTGCGGTGGAAGTAGATGATGCACGCGGTGTCCATGATGAAAGTCGACCTGCGAGAAAAGTTAGTGCGGCGCCAATGCTCATCGATCCTGCACTTCACGTTCAGCTTTACAAGCAAGATGGAATAAGCGAGTGATATTATTATAATCCTTATAGTCTAGAATGGTTTGAATCTCTCTATTTAATCCACCCGAGAAAGCGTGCAAGCATAGCTTCATTCTCCTCAACAATACCACATCTAATCAAGCCAGTTTGTAATTCCCGATAATATTCTTCTACAGAATTTTTCCTTGTCTTAAGCGCTGCAATTTTGAAGTAATTCACGTTGATAATATGGTGGAACCCAACGAGTACGCATAGCAGTTTTCAAAGCAGCCCAAGTAGCTGGAACAGGATATAATCTACAATGTTCGACCACCAAACACATGCAAAGCTAGTGAAAGCACAAACAGCAGCGAGAACACGTCTCTCCTCGGGATATTGTAAACATGTAAATCGTTGTTCAGTTTCTAACTCCCAAGTAAGATATATATCAGAACATATCTACCCTCAAATGGTGGAATATTCAATTTCAGTTTAGGGAGATGGTCATGATCTCGTACTGAGGGGAGCCCTAACATTGCCATTATTTGCATGTGGGCGACCGGTGGTTGTGGTGCTGGTGGTTGTCACGTAGTTCGATGTTGATCAACCTCATCCTCGTAATCTTCCACATAATCATCCTCCTCGGTACCAGATGCAGCAGATGGCAGAGCCAAAGAAGCACCAACAGTAGTAGCGCGGCACCAGAATTTTGTCTTGGCTCAATAGGAACACGCTGAGCTCGTCCATACTGATTCGGAAGGGGCGTAGTTGTTGTCGTTGCAGAGGTGCGATAGGTGCAGCCGGCGGTGGTTGTGGAAAACGCAGCGAGCAATTCATCAAACTTGCTATCAAGCTTTGTTTCAAACGTCTTCTCAATACCATCTATCTTCTCCATGGCCTCGTCAAATCTGTTGACCACATCTTGCACCTGTCCAATCATCATTTGCTGAAACTTATCATGTAGCTGTTTGTTAAATCGAGTTCTCCCAATCAGTCTCATCGACTTGTGATCCTACCATGGTTAGCAGCAAATAGAAACACACAAGAATATGATCCTCTGACTACTAAGAAGTGGTGGTGGTGTATCACAAACCCGTCAAGCAAATCTCAAATTCTTACCAGTTCTTACCCAAGAGCGGTGGTGATCGGCAACCGTTGTAGTCAAAACTCTCAAAGCTTGGATATAGCGATTACGGGGAGAATCAAGCGCACGACGTAGATGTATGTGGAGCTGGAAAGGCTTATAATATGGTAGCAAAAGGGTCAACAATAATCAATTCGAGAGATGCAAAGTTGAATAAGCGCTCAACGACGGTACTGTGCTGGTCCTAGGCTAGACCGTGCTAGAGACGCGAGCCTAGAACACTAACAAAATCACGGCGCTGCACGTAAACAAGGGAGGAGCACACTCTGAATTTTTTTTTCTCTTTTTTTCCTTTTTTTTTGCACTTTTTTTCCTCTTTTTTTTTGCTCCGCAACAAATTTTTTTCCGAAAAGTCTACAAATGGTCTAAAACTGCCTAGCCAAAATTTTCCGGACTTAGTTTTTTTTTTTTGAAACTGGAACTAATTTTCTTCTGCGGATGGCTTGGAAGTTGGGGAGTCCTCTGCTTTATCACGACTTCGGAGTAGCGCGTGATCTGGAAATCGAGAACAATGCAACAATTCTTGGACTCGGACTAGGACTGGTGGCGGAGATGAATCTGGTGGAACTTCGGATGGTGGCGGAGATGAATCTGGTGGAACTTCGGATGGTGGCGGAGATGAATCTGGTGGAACTTCGGATTGGTGGCGGATATATGTTGCAGTGGACTCGGATGGGCGTGATGGCGGCGGATATGTGGTGGCGTATATGGATTCGGATTGGCGGTGAATATGTGGTGGTGGTATATGGCAGCGGCGACGTGACAACCTGTGAACAGAACTCGAAACTCTAAAGACTAGACGCTAAGACCAGCAACTTGACACGACGATGCAACCGCAAATTCAACAAAGCAAATCTGAGAAAAGATTATGCAAAGGCTCAGATTGGTTGGACGGGATGAACTAACCTAATTTTTTTGGCTTTTTCGTGGACTATAGGTATGAAGAACAGACTCAATCTAAACTACGAAAAACTGTAAAATCTCACCGAGCAACCTGGAAATCTGATACCACTTGATAGAGGCAGAGGTGTCCCGTCTTTCGATGAGATGGTGGATTTCGCTTTGGTGGAAGTCGACTTTGACGATCCGACTCTGAACGTGCGAGGGCGTCGCGCCTTAGCAATCGCTAAACCAACTCCGAGAGGTTATTGACCACGCCGAACACGATCAACGACCACGAGGTCTATTTCCTGCGAGCAAGCGAAGAACAAGCAAGAAACTGAGATTGCAATCTGGATATTGCGAATATAAGATGAAAGCTTTATTGATCAAGGTGGGGTTCTGTGGCGCCTTTGTGCAGTCGTTGAACACAAACGAAATGCACGCGAAGTTGCAGCTATGGCGAACTTTTAATCTAAACAAAACCCAAGTCTAAGCGGTGCCCTAAGGGCTGTATATATGGAGGAAGAGGGGTGAATTTCGTGGCCCTTGGTGGAGGGGTCGAAACTAACCCTATCTCTTGTTTCCCACACATACGGACTCTAAAATAGCCTATACTAATGTATTTCGAAATTACATGGGCCTGGCCCAATAATAAGGTGACGCAAGCACCTAGAATAGCCTATGGACGAATATTATGAAGTGGCATCTTGTATATTTCGTCCAAGGCTTCATGCACTCCTTATGGTGGCTTCAAAGTCCTGAAATCATCACTTGTAACTCCGTTCTTGATCTCCTTGCGCATGCCATCAACTCCATGTGTGTTCTTGCTCCAATGTTCATCCTTCTCCAAGCTAGTCCCTTCATTTGTAAGCAAAACAAATGTATCCAATTTAGGCAGCATCATATTCTCATGAACATTAGAATCATTACCAAGAAACGAAAGTACACGGTAATTTAGTTGGCGTCTTGTGAGCTCTAGTAATTGGTCCAAGATGTATAGCAATAGGGGGTTGTGGGTGTAACAATGGTATTGATGTCCTCATCAAAGTCCCCCTTCGAGATCGTCTACGGCTTCAACCCATTGTCCCCATTGGACATCCTACCTCTACCTCTACAAGAGCGCACCAACATCGACGCAAGTGCCCGTGCAAGCTACATCAAGAAGATGCATGAAGATACAACAAACACTATCGAGCGCCAAGTACAACGACTAGCGACCAAGCTCAACATCAAGAAGCAACCCATGATTTTCAACATAGGCCATCTCGTGTGGCTACACCTTCGCAAGGAACGCTTCCCCAACGAACGCAAGTCCAAACTTCTACCTCGAGCTGATGGACCGTTCAAGGTGTTAGCTCGCTACAACAACAACGCCTACAAGCTCGACCTACCAAGCGACAAGTACAACATGAGCGACACCTTCAACGTCAAAGACCTCTCGCCTTTCCATGGTGATGAAGATCTAGATCCGAAGTCGGATCCTTTCGAAGGGAGGGGATATGATGCGGAGCATCCTTACATCATCCCCATGGACTCTACATCAACACCTACAACACCACAAGGACCGATGACTCGAGCACGTGCAAGAGCCCTTGAAACCGAGGTGACATCACTCCTCTCACAACTCTCCTTTGATTCACATAAGACATGGTTACTACCTCAAACGGAAACTCTATGCATACTCAGGCACCAAGGAGTCGACCATGAAGAAGCTAGGAAGCAAGGAGAATCGGAAGCGGAAGACATACGAGAAGACGGAGAGGAGAAAGCAACCAGGACCAGAGAGGCCGGACGATCCGGACGGAGGCCCGGACGATCCGGACAGAGCCCGGATGATCCGGACCCCAGTCCGGATGATCCGGCTAAATCGACCGAAGGCAACAGAACCTCCACGCTGAAGCCGGATCATCCGGACCCCGGCCCGGATCATCCGGATCCCGCCCGGACATCCGGATCCCGCCCGGACATCCGGAACACCAGCCGGACGTCCGGCCCTGCGCCGTCACCAGCAGAGCACCCGGACCATCCGGGCCACCACCCGGATCATCCGGACCAGCCCGGATCATCCGGACCGTGATAGAGGCAACGGTGTCCCGTCTTTCAATGAGATGGTGGATTTCGCTTTGGTGGAAGTCGACTTTGACGATCCGACTAGGAACGTGCGAGGACGTCGCGCCTTAGCAATCGCTAAAACAACTCCGAGAGGTTATTGACCACGCGAGCACGATCAACGACCACGAGGTCTATTTCCTGCGAGCAAGCGAAGAACAAGCAAGAAACTGAGATTGCAATCTGGATATTGCGAATATAAGATGAAAGCTTTATTGATCAAGGTGGGGTTACGTGGCGCCTTTGTGCAGTCGTTGAACACAAACGAAATGCTGCGAAGTTGCAGCTATGGCGAACTTTTATTCTAAACAAAACCCAAAGTCTAAGCGGTGCCCTAAGGGCTGTATATATGGAGGAAGAGGGGTGAATTTCGTGGCCCTTGGTGGAGGGTCGAAACTAACCCTATCTCTTGTTTCCCCAAACATACGGACTCTAAAAATAGCCTATACTAATGTATTTCGAAATTACATGGGCCTGGCCCAATAATAAGGTGACGCAGCACCTAGAATAGCCTCTGGACGAAATTTATGAAGTGGCATCTTGTATATTTCGTCCAAGGCTTCATGCACTCATTATGGTGGCTTCAAAGTCCTGAAATCATCACTTGTAACTCCATTCTTGTCCCCTTAGCATGCCATCATCTCCATGCTTGTTCTTGCTCCAATGTTCATCCTTCTCCAAGCTAGGCCCTTCATTTGTAAGCAAAACAAATGTATCCAATTTAAGCAGCATCATATTCTCATGAACATTAGAATCATTACCAAGAAACGAAAGTACACGGTAATTTAGTTGGCGTCTTGTGAGCTCTAGTAATTGGTCCAATATGTATAGCAGCAGGGGTTGTGGGTGTAACAATGGTATTGATGTCCTCATCATCCTCCCTTCTTGAAATGAAGTCGTCCTCGACGGAAGTTCATCTTCCTCACCCAAATATGGCTTCAAATCTGCAATGTTAAAAGTGGGACTAACCCCAAAATCTGCAGGCAGCTCAAGTTTATATGCATTATCATTTACTTTCTCCAACACCTTAAAGGGACCAGCAGCACGTGGCATTAGCTTTGATTTGCGCAAATCAGAAATCTATCCTTACATAAATGTAACCAAACAAGATCTCCAGTGCAAACACAACATGTTTTCTACCCTTATCTCCAGCAAGTTTATATTTAGCATTCATCGCTCAATGTTTTCCTTAGTTAACTCATGCATTTTAAAATCAATTCAGCACGTTCTTTAGCATCAAAATTAACCTTCTCCGAAGATGGAAGAGGCAACAAATCAATAGGTGCACGGGTAGGAAACCATACACAACTTCAAAAGGGCACATCTTAGTAGTAGAATGCAATGAGCGATTATAAGCAAATTCAATATGAGGCAAGCATTCCTCCCACATTTTCTTATTTTTCTTTAGAACAGCCCTAAGCATAGTAGACAATGTTCTATTGACTACTTCAGTTTGTCCATCGGTTTGGGGTGACAAGTAGTACTAAAAAGCAGTTTAGTCCCCAACTTAGCCCATAAACATCTCCAAAAGTGGCTAAGAAATTTAGTATCACGATCTGAAACAATAGTATTTGGCACACCATGCAAGCGAATAATTTCACGAAAGAACAAATCAGCAACATTGACAACATCATCGCTTTTATGACATGGTATAAAGTGTGCCATTTTAGAGAATCTATCCATGACAACAAATATGCTATCCTCCCTTCTTTGTTCTAGGTAAACCTAAAACAAAGTCCATAGATATATCCTCCCAAGGAACACTAGGTACAGGCAAAGGCATATATAAACCATGAGGATTGAGTCGTGACTTAGCTTTTTGACATGTAGTGCAGCGAGCAATAAAACGCTCAACATCCGTCTCATCTTTGGCCAAAAGAAATGTGTAGCAAGTCGTCCTCCGTCTTCTTCACGCCAAAGTGTCCCATTAGTCCTCCTCCATGCGCCTCCTGCAACAACAAAAGACGAACGGAGCTAGCTGGAATGCATAGCTTGTTAGCACGAACACAAATCCATCATTAACGACAAACTTGTTCCATGTTCTTCCTTCTTTACAATTCTGCAATACATCTTTAAAATCAGCATCATGCACATATTGATCTTTGATGGTCTCCAAACCAAATATTTTGAAGTCAAGTTGTGAAAGCATAGTATAACGACGAGACAATGCATCAACAATAACATTTTCTTTACCCTTCTTGTGTTTAATGACATAAGGAAAGTCTCAATGAATTCAACCCATTTAGCATGTCTACGATTCAGTTTAGCTTGACTTTTAATATGTTTCAAAGATTCATGATCAGAATGTATAACAAATTCTTTGGGCCATAAATAATGTTGCCATGTTTCTAAAGTCCGAACAAGAGCATATAATTCTTTATCATAAGTAGAGTAATTCAGACTAGGCCCACTCAATTTTTCGAGAAAAGTATGCAACAGGTTTGCCATCTTGTAATAACACACCTCTAATCCAATTCCACTAGCATCACATTCAAGCTCAAAAGTCTTATAAAAATTAGGAAGTTGGAGTAAAGGAGCATGTGTCAACTTAGCTTTCAATACCGTGAAGGCTTCTTCACGTGCGGTACCCCAAACAAAAGGCACATCCTTCTTTGTAAGCTCGTTGAGAGGTGCAGCAATGGTGCTGAAATCTCTCACAAAACGCCTATAGAAACCAGCGAGGCCAAGGAACTCCTCACTTGTGTGACCGTTTTGGGCTGCGGCCAACTCTCAATAGCTTCAATCTTGGCTTTATCAACTTCAATTCCTATGGAGTAACAACATAGCCAAGAAAAGATACTCGGTCGGTGCAAAAGGTGCACTTCCCAAGGTTACCAAACAAGCGTGCATCACGTAGAGCATTAAAAACAACACGTAAATGTTCCAAATGTTCTTCCAAAGATTTGCTATAAATCAGTATATCATCAAAATAGACTACCACAAATCGTCCAATGAAAGCACGTGAAACTTCGTTCATTAATCTCATGAAAGTACTAGGTGCATTAGTTAACCCAAAAGGCATGACTAACCACTCATATAATCCAAACTTAGTTTTAAATGCTGTTTTCCATTCATCTCCCAATTTCATACGAATTTGATGGTATCCACTATGCAAATCAACTTTGGAGAATATTGTAGAGCCACTCAATTCATCAAGCATATCATCTAGCCTAGGA
Organism: Aegilops speltoides; assembly: GCA_021437245.1. NCBI lineage: Eukaryota > Viridiplantae > Streptophyta > Magnoliopsida > Poales > Poaceae > Aegilops > Aegilops speltoides. The sequence goes on from CM038146.1 coordinate 243,528,463, forward strand.
ATAGGGTGGCGATAACGAATAGTAATATTATTGATGCCTCTACAATCAACACACATACGTGACGTACCATCCTTTTTCGGCACTAGAATAATAGGAACAGCACAAGGACTAAGGGATTCGCGTATATAACCTTTGTCGAGCAGCTCCAGTACTTGACGCGCATAATCTCCTTCGTCTCCTCTGGATTGATGCGGTATGGTGCACGGTTGGGTAATGATGCACCGGAATTAAGTCAATTTGATGCTCAATCCCTCGAATAGGTGGTAATCCGGTGGCACGTCTTGTGGAAAGACGTCGTGAACTCTGCAAAATGTTAGTGACAGCGAGGGGCAAAGAGGAAAACACGTCCTCGAATGAAAATAATGCCTCTTTGCACACAAAAGCATAGCAAATAGATTTGCTAAAATCTAGCTCATCAATATCAGATTTGGTGGCAAGTAAACATGCACTTTTCAATTTAATTTCAGAAGCAACAGTAGATGGTTTATTATTAGGCTTCATGTGTTGCTCAAATTCTTTTGCCACAATCTGATTTTCACTCTTATTTTTCTCCTGTTTTGCTTTATTAGCTCTATTAATATCATCTTTCAAAATGGACTCAGGAGTCATAGGAAGCAAAGTAATATTTTTATCCTTATGAACAAGAGTATCTTGATTGTTTCTACCATGGTGTACAGAATTTTTATCAAATTGCCATGGTCTACCAAGTAACAAGGAACATGCTTGCATAGGTACCACATCACAATCAACATAATCAGCATATGTAGAGATACTAAAATGCACACGAACAGACGTGTTACCTTAACCTTGCCGCTGTTGTTGAACCATTGGATGTAGTAAGGATGTGGATGTGGTCTTGTGGTGAGAGATAACTTCTCCACCATCTCCATGCTAGCCAAGTTGTTGCAGCTCCCTCCATCTATGATGGCCTTGAATAGAACGTTCCTTCACAACTCCTTTGTATGGAACAAATTATGCCTCTGATTTTGCTCAGCTTGTGTAACCTGCACACTCAAAACACGTTGAGCAACTAAACATTCATACTGTCGGCATCTTGACAGCCATGTATTGTGTCTCATGATCGAATCATCTCCACCGTGTTCCTCATGTGTAATAAGAGCCAAAGTCTCCTCATCATAGTCACTAGCGGACTCATACCCACCATCCTCGTGAGCAATCATCACACGCTGAGATTTGCATTCTCTCAAAAATGTCCTCTTCCCTTACAACGACGACAAATAATATCACTTGTGTGCCTGTTGGCGCCATGGAAGAAGAAGAGCTCTGTGCAGGCCCGGCAGGTGTGCTCTTGGCGAGATAGTGGTGGTTGTGCTGCTTTCTTGTATCACGGTTGGAGGTGGCACCAAGGAGGTGATGGTGCGGTGGAAGTAGATGATGCACGTGGTGTCCATGATGAAGGTCGACCTGCGAGAAAAGTTAGTGCGCGCCAATGCACATCGATCCTGCACTTCACGTTCAGCTTTACAAGCAAGATGGAATAAGCGAGTGATATTATTATAATCCTTATAGTCTAGAATGGTCTGAATCTCTCTATTTAATCCACCCGAAAACGTGCAAGCATAGCTTCATTCTCCTCAACAATACCACATCTAATCAAGCCAGTTTGTAATTCACGATAATATTCTTCTCAGAATTTTTTCCTTGTCTTAAGCGCTGCAATTTTTGAAGTAATTCACGTTGATAATATGGTGGAACCCAACGAGTACGCATAGCAGTTTTCAAAGCAGCCCAAGTAGCTGGAACAGGATATAATCTACAATGTTCGCACCACCAAACACATGCAAAGCTAGTGAAAGCACAAACAGCAGCGAGAACACGTCTCTCCTCGGGATATTGTAAACATGTAAATCGTTGTTCAGTTTCTAACTCCCAAGTAAGATATATATCGAGAACATATCTACCCTCAAATGGTGGAATATTCAATTTTAGTTTAGGGAGATGGTCATGATCTCGTACTGAGGGGGAGCACTAAAATTGCCATTATTTGCATGGGCGACCTGGTGGTTGTGGTGCTGGTGGTTGCACGTAGTTCGATGTTGATCAACCTCATCCTCGTAATCTCCCACATAATCATCCTCCTCTGTACCACCAGCAGCGATGGCGAGGAGCCAAAGAAGCACCAACAGCAGATGGCAGCGGCACCAGAATTTTGTCCTGGCTCAATAGGAACACGCTGAGCTCGTCCATACTGATTCGGAAGGGCGTAGTTGTTGTCGTTCTTGAGTGCGATAGGTGCGGCGGCGGTGGTTGTGGAAAACAGCGAGCAATTCATCAAACTTGCTATCAAGCTTTGTTTCAAACGTCTTCTCAATGCCATCTATCTTCTCCATGGCCTCGTCAAATCTGTTTAGCACATCTTGCACTGTCCAATCATCATTTGCTGAAACTTATCATGTAGCTGTTTGTTAATCGAGTTCTCCCAATCAGTCTCATCGGCTTGTGATCCTGCCATGGTTAGCAGCAAATAGAAACACACAAGAATATGATCCTACAGGCTACAAAGAAGTGGTGGTGGTGTATCACAAACCCGTCAAGCAAATCTCAAATTCTTACCAGTTCTTACCCAGGCGGTGGTGGTGATCGGCAACCGTTGTAGTCAAAACTCTCAAAGCTTGGATATAGCGATTACGGGGAGAGTCAACGCACGACGTAGATGTATGTGGAGCTGGGAAGGCTTATAATATGGTAGCAAAAAGGTCACAATAATCAATTCGAGAGATGCAAAGTTGAATAAGCGCTCAACGACAGTCTTGTCTTTGGTCCTAGGCTGAACGTGCTAGAGACGCGAGCCTAGAACACTAACAAAATCACGCCTGCTGCGTAAACAAGGGAGGAGCACACTCTGAATTTTTTTCGCTTTTTTTTTTTTTTGCTTTTTTTGCGCTGCTCTTTTTTTTTTGCGAAAAATCACTATAATGGCGAGTGTCTCAAAACTCTTCGCAGGTCAAACTGATAGGATGGGCACGAAATTTTTTTGACCATTTTTTTTTTGGAAACCAACCTCTTATGCGGACGGCAAAAGATTGCTGGAATCAAACCTACTCGCACAAGGAAACACGAATCGGAAAACTAGATGGATCCCGAAAACAAACCTAATATGCAAGGAACTTCGGATTGGTGATGCTATATGGCAGCGGTGGTGGTATATGGATCTGGTTCAAGCGGTGGCGGATAAGCGGTGGTGGTATATGGATACGGATTTGAAGCGGTGGCGGATAAGCGGTGGTGGTATATGGATACGGATTGAGCGGTGGCGTCTAAGCGGTGGTGGTAGATGGCGGGCGAAGATGATGGTGCGGCGGCGTGACAACTTATGACCGTAACTCGAAACTCTAAAAGACTAGACTCTAAGACCAGCAACTAGACACGGCGATGCAACCGCAAATTCAACAATGCAAATCTGAAAAAGATTATGCAAAGGCTCAGATTGGTTCGATATGATGAACTAACCCTAATATTTTGGTGGCTTTTTAAGTGGACTGTAGGTATGAAGAACAAACTCGATCTAAACTACGAAAAACTGTAAAATCTCACCGAGCAACACGGAAATCTGATACCACTTGATAGAGGCAAAGGTGTCCCGTCTTTCGATGAGATGGTGGATTTCGCTTTGGTGGAAGTCGACTTTGATGATCCGACTACGAGCGTGCGAGGGCGTCGCGCCTTAGCAATCGCTAAACCAACTCCGAGAGGTTATTGACCACGCCGAACACGATCAACGACCACGAGGGTCTATTTCCTGCGAGCAAGCGAAGAACAAGCAAGAAACTGAGATTGCAATCTGGATATTGCGAATATAAGATGAAAGCTTTATTGATCAAGGTGGGGTTACTGTGGCGCCTTTGTGCAGTCGTTGAACACAAGCGAAATGCAGCGAAGTTGCAGCTATGGCGAACTTTTATTCTAAACAAAACCCAAAGTCTAAGCGGTGCCCTAAGGGCTGTATATATGGAGGAAGAGGGGTGAATTTCGTGGCCCTTGGTGGAGGGTCCAAACTAACCCTATCTCTTGTTTCCCCAAACATCTGGACTCTAAAATAGGCTATACTAATGTATTTCGAAATTACATGGGCCTGGCCCAATAATAAGGTGACGCAGCACCTAGAATAGCCTCTGGACGAAATTTATGAAGTGGCATCTTGTATATTTCGTCCAAGGCTTCATGCACTCATTATGGTGGCTTCAAAGTCCTGAAATCATCACTTGTAACTCCATTCTTGTCCCCTTAGCATGCCATCATCTCCATGCTTGTTCTTGCTCCAATGTTCATCCTTCTCCAAGCTAGGCCCTTCATTTGTAAGCAAAACAAATGTATCCAATTTAGGAAGCATCATATTCTCATGAACATTAGAATCATTACCAAGAAACGAAAGTACAGGTAATTTAGTTGGCGTCTTGTGAGCTCTAGTAATTGGTCCAGTATGTATAGCAGCAGGGGCTGTGGGTGTAACAATGGTATTGATGTCCTCATCACACCGTCGCCCGGATCATCCGGCCAACGCCTGCGCGCGCGTGTTGGGCTGAGTGAAGCGGAGCATCCTTCCATCATCCCCATGGACTCTACATCAACACCTACAACACCACAAGGACCGATGACTCGAGCACGTGCAAGAGCTCTTGAAACCGAGGTGACATCACTCCTCTCACAACTCTCCTTCGATTCACAGGAGACATGGTTACTACCTCAGACGGAAACTCTATGCATACTCAGGCACCAAGGAGTCGACCATGAAGAAGCTAGGAAGCAAGGAGAATCGGAAGCGGAGGACATACGCGAAGACGGAGAGGAAGAAGCAACCAGGACCAGAGAGGCCGGACGATCCGGACGGAGGCCCGGACGATCCGGACGGAGGCCCGGACGATCCGGACAGAGCCCGGATGATCCGGACCCCGGTCCGGATGATCCGGCTAAATCGACCGAAGGCAACAGAACCTCCACGCTGAAGCCGGATCATCCGGACCCCGGCCCGGATCATCCGGATCCCGCCCGGACATCCGGACAGCCAGCCGGACGTCCGGCCTGCGCCATTCACCAGAGAGCACTTGGACCATCCGGGCCCCCACCGGATCATCCGGACCAGCCCGGATCATCCGGACCGTCGCCGGATCATCCGGCCAGCCACTTTGTCTTGCAGCGTGTTGGCTGAGCCCATGTACCCCTTCACCCAGGACTCTATATATAGGACCCCTCTCTCCTCACTTTGAGACTTAGCATTGGATTAGCTCATATTTGTGTGTGAGAGCCTTTGCTCATCCACGGTACTTCTCCACGGAGATCAGGACCTCCGTCTAGGAGAAGATCCATCGGATTCAAGACCCCTATACGGGAAGATCCCCTCGTGGATTCAAGACCTCCTCCGGGAGAAAAACGGCTACCTTTGTATCTTTCCTTTGTTGATTTTGGACCATGTATCACTCGTGCTTCGATGATCTAGACCTTGTGTGATTGATCTCTTGTCGGTTGAGTGTCCCTCTCGTTCTTCCCCGTGATTTCCTCTCGTGCTTCCACTTGTTCTTCGTGTTTTCCTCCGTAGGATCCCCTCCAAACGTGAAAGATCGACGAATTAGGGTTCCACCCTACATCATATGGTATCATGAGCCACGTTGATCACGTTTTGGAGCCCCTACCTCGTGATTTCTAGCTTGATTTTGTTGTTTTCGTCCTAAAACCCGAAAATCCCCACAAAAATACCCCAAAATTTTTTGTGATTTGTTAGTTTTGATGATGTTTTGTTGTTTTTGATCCGTGGATTGATTGTGTAACTCGTGGATCTTGTGTTTCCTCACCTTCTCCCCCTCGAAAGCCACCCAAAATCCCCGAAATCGTCAAATTTCTCCACGTTTTCAAGTTCTTCCCGAGCAGTTCCCGTGCGTCGTTGACCTGCCCGGATCATCCGGACCATGTCCCGGATCATCCGGACTCGCCCGGATCATCCGGCTCCTGGCCTGGATCATCCGGCTTCCTCTGCCGAAACTGCAGATTCTGCAGCCCCATCCACCACCACCACCATCCACACACATATACACCCTCCCCACCCCTTCCACCACCATTTCCACTTGCCAAACCCCAAGACTCAACCTCCGTACTACCATTCGATTTTGAGTTCGACAATTTGAGTGAGATTTCCGTGTCCTCTTGTGTTTCGGCTATTTAGGCGCGGTGTGACATCAACAACAAGCGCTCATTTTGGTGGGCTACTCATCTTCGCTCTGAGACGGTAACATCGGCGACATCTTTGTCATACCTTGCAATTGCATTGATAGCCATCATATACCATCTTTTGCGTTGCTTACCCACCAAGACTAGCCATTGAGTATTGCCGGCAACGTGACTTGTGCACATTAGTTGCATACACCACATCATACATACCTTTGAGGTGCATATCTCGGAATCAACTTGTGTGTCACAAAGTTGTCATCGCATACACAATTGCTATCTTAGTTAAGTCAAGTTTGCATAAGAAAAGATCTCAAAAGAGAAAGAGCCACTCAAGCTTTTAAGCAAAGAGGAAAGATAAGCAAAGAGCTTATAAGCAACAAGCATAGCATCATACAACATTAAGATTGTCACATAAGATCATCTTGGATCATTGCACCGAAATACCATACATATAGTATACTTGGGATAGAGATCGTTGCATTTTTGCCTAGTAGGATGTGCACAAGCTCCGTATCCGCCTATTGTGCAATCGTGCTAGCGTCTCTCTAGTATTGTGCAACAAGAGTATTTTCGTGGATTCCACATTTTGGCTCATTTTTGGCTTGCACAATCCCATTTATCTATTTGCGTGTGTGTTTCCGTGTACCACTACTTGCTTGGTCTACTTGTTGCATATCTGAATTTGCGAATCTTCTTCAACATTTTGAGTCAAGCTAACGATTGCAATCAATTTTGTGCCACCATCCTAACCAAGCTCCACCAAAGGCTTTTATTTGTGTAGGTGTGAGAATCGACAAGGATCGGTACCAATAGTGCTATTTCATTGTCCGCATTTGAGTGAACTTGATTCATTTTCAACTTCGGTCAAAGGTACATTGGTATTAGTTCTTCTCCTTCTACCACTCACAATTTGCTTGAAATGATGGATAGGCCAAGTTCTTCTACAAATCCACTCTTCATCGAGCAAGGCGACGAAATGTCATCCTCGTCACCAAGAGCCACCTCTTTGGCGCAAACGAGCTCTCCATCAAGAGCAACAAGCAATGAGCGAAACGCGCCGACAACCTCTCCACCGACTTGCGACTCTCCGAGAAGCGTACACGAGATTACTTCGACAACAAACCTGACGCGCACAAGAAAGAGAACGATGCAAGAATGGACGAGATCCGCGCCTTGTTTGTGAACCGGCGTACTTCTAACTCTTCACACTCAAGACGGAGCCACTCAAGTCGCCACTCCGACGACTCCTTCTCCGACACAAGTACACCGTCATCGAACATTCTTCGTCGAGCCGCGCGTCAAGACCGGCATGCATCTCGCAACCCGCTACACGACAAGAATCTCCAAGAGCAAGTTGATGAAGAAGTTCCTTGTCCTCAATCGAGCCAAATGGCGTTTGCTCAAGCTCAAGAACGACAACGTCTTCGCCACCAACAAGAACAAGAATGAGCGCGCCTACACCAAGAGCAACAAGACGCCGAGGCTTAACGTCTTCAACAACAACAACGAGAAGCAAAAGCTCTTGAGGCGGAACGCGCCCTTCAAGCATCAAGTCGAGCTCTCGCCAACCGCAATCGCGAAAGGCGCTATCAAGAGGAAGCCCTTCGAGAAGAAATACAAGAGAGGAACTACCATCCACGTGCGCAATGTCAAGCTCCTCAAGCTCAACCTCAACCTCAAGGTCAACAAGAGCAAGTTGATCATGGACTTCCTCCTCGCTAAGAGCAACATGAGGATGATTACCCTCCACGACAAGAACGTCATCATCAACATCGACCTCAACACAATGAAGAGAAACGCTATGGCAAGCTCAAGTTCACAATGCCCAAGTTCAATGGAACCAATGATCCCGAAGAGTACCTCTCATGGGCATTGAAGGTCGACAAAATCTTTCGTTTGCACAACTATGAGGAAGAGAAGAAGATCGCTATGGCATCACTTGAGTTCCAAGACTATGTGCTCATATGGTGGGAACAAGTCCTTGGCGCCGACAAGCAAGAGGTGAACCTCAATCACCACTTGGGCTCAAATGAAGGATGTCATGCGAGCACGCTTTGTGCCAACCTACTACAACCGTGATCTCTTCAAGAAGCTACAACTCCTCAAGCAAGGAACAAAGAGTGTTGAAGAATACTACAAAGAAATGGAGATTGCCATGATTCGAGCCAATGTCAAGGAAGATGATGAGCAAACAATGGCACGATTCTTGAATGGACTCAACCATCCCATCAAGAAGATTGCCGACTTCCAACCCTACTCCAACCTCATTGAGCTCGTGCATCAAGCTACAAAGGCGGACGACAAGTGCAAGATGACTTCAAATGCGCCAAGTACTCATCCAAGACATCTGGCCTCTCCAACAACCAAGCTTCAACAACTACTCCAACCGACATCAACCAAGCCTTTTCCAAGCAACGACGACAAGTCAAGTTACAAGAAAACTTCTACAAGTTCAAGTCGTCCTCCTCCTACTACAAGCAACTTCAAGCCACGTGCTTCATCATCTACTCAACCGATGAGACCGTCAAGACAAGCTCCTTCAAGTGTTTTACTTGCGGCGGCGAGGCCACAAGTCATATGAATGCACCAACAAGCGTACCATGATACTCAACGACGATGGAACCTACGACTCAATGAGTGAAGATGAAATGGGCGCTATTGAGCAAGTGGCCATGCACCGCGCATCAACGAGGATGAAGATGATCAAGTCTTTTGTGATGAAGATACAAGCCCGCTCTTGTTGTCTCCAAAGTCTTGACACTTCAACATCACCAAGAAGAAGACCAACGATGCCACATCTTCCACACAAAGGCCGCATCAATGGGAGATCCGTCAAGGTCATCATCGATGGAGGTAGTTGCCACAACTTGGCAAGCGAAGAACTATGCTCCAAGCTCCAATTGGTCAAGAAGAAGCACCCGCAACCCTACAAGGTTCAATGGCTAAGTGACTCGGCACTATCTGAGTTGAGCATACGGTCCAAGTATCCTTCAAAATCGGTGCATATGAAGACACTTTGGAGTGTGATGTGGTCCCAATGACCGTTTGCCACCTCCTCCTTGGTCGGCCATGGCAATTCGACCGTGGTGTCTACCACAATGGGCGTACAAACCACTATAGCTTCAAGATGAAAGGCAAAGAATATGTCCTCGACCCATGTCTCCTAGTCAAGTGATAGCCGACAAACAAGCCACCAACCAAAGAGAGAAGAGTGAGAAAGTGAGCCACCAAAAAGTGAGTGAGAGCCACAAGCCAAATTTGGCGCCTCTTAGCCTAGAGAAAAAACCTCATACTATTAGCCACCAAACATGAGATGAGAGAAGTGTGTGAGAACCCATCGAGTGTAATGCACTTTGTCCTTGTGTGCAAGGATGGAGAACCAAAAACTAACACCACTCATGAGCTACCTTTGGTGTTTCAATCTCTTTTGCAAGAATTTCAAGATGTTTTCCCCAATGAGCTACCTCCGGGTCTACCTCCTCTTCGAGGCATTGAGCATCGAATCGACCTCATCCCCGGAGCGCCACTTCCAAACAAAGCTCCCTACCGTGTCAATCCCGAAGAAACCAAGGAGATTCAACGGCAAGTACAACAACTCATCGACAACGGTCATGTACGTGAAAGCTTAAGCCCTTGTGTCGTTCCCGTTATTCTTGTGCCTAAGCCCGATGGAAGTTTCCGCTTGTGCTCCGATTGTAGACCCATAAATGCTATCACCGTGCGCTATAGGCATCCCATTCCTCGCTTAGATGATATGCTTGATGAACTTAGTGGAGCCAACTTTTCTCAAAAATTGATCTTAAAAGTGGCTATTATCAAATCCGCATTCATGAGGGTGATGAATGGAAAACTGCTTTCAAAACAAAATTTGGCTTATATGAATGGTTGGTTATGCCTATGGGTTTGTCGGAAGCTCCGGAACTTTTGTGCGCCTCATGCATCATGTACTTCGTCCATACATTGGAATCTTTGTTGTGGTTTACTTGATGATATTCTTGTGTTTAGCAAAACCATGAAAGAGCATCTTGATCATGTTAAGCTTGTTTTGCAAACACTTGAAAAGAAAGTCTTTATGCCAACTTGAAGAAATGCACTTTTGGAGTTGACAAAGTGGTTTTCTTGGGTTTCGTTGTCTCTTCAAGGGTGTCCATGTTGATGAAACTAAGATCAAAGCAATTAAAACATGGCCCCAACCCACCAATTTGCAACAAGTCGAAGTTTCCTTGGTCTTGCAGGTTTTTATCGCCGCTTTGTGAAAAACTTTAGCACTATTGCAGCTCCTTTGCATGCTTTGAGTAAGAAGAATACTCCTTTTGTTTGGGGACCTTTGCAATCCAACGCTTTTGATGAGCTCAAGTCTTTACTTACTCATGCTCCAATTCTTGCTTTGCCCAATTTTGACAAAACTTTTGAGGTCCATTGTGATGCAAGTGGTACCGGAATTGGCGGAGTTTTAATGCAAGAAAAACGAGTCATTGCTTATTTTAGTGAAAAACTCTCCGGTGCTCAACTTAACTATCCCGTGTATGACAAGGAATTGTATGCTTTAGTGCGTGTCCTACATGTTTGGGAACATTATCTTAGACCTCATGAGTTTGTCATCCATACCGATCATGAAACACTTAAGTACTTAAAAGGTCAAACTAAATTGAACAAGCGTCATGCCAAATGGAGTGAATTTATTGAATCTTTTCCATATGTGATCAAGTACATTAAGGGCAAGGAAAATGTAGTTGCCGATGCACTTTCACGCATATGCACGCTTGTCACCCAACTTGAGTTGAATGTTATTGGCTTTGAGCACATCAAAGATTTGTATGCTAGTGATCCATCTTTTGCACCTCATTATGCTAAATGTTTGACGCATACATCTTGGGAACAATATTACCTCAAGGATGGTTATCTTATGAGAGCTAACAAACTTTGCATACCCGAGTCTTCTCTTCGTTTGCTACTTTTGCAAGAGGCTCATGGAGGTGGACTCATGGGACACTTTGGACGCGACAAGACTTTCGCCGCTCTCCAAGAACTACTTTTGGCCAAAGATGTTTCGAGACGTCTCACGCTTCACCACAAGATGCTCAACATGCCGCCAAGCTAAGTCAAAAGCTCAATCTCATGGTCTTTACATGCCTCTTCCAATTCCATATCAACCTTGGGAAGACATTAGCATGGACTTTGTACTTGGTTTGCCTAGAACTCAAAATGGAAAGGATTCCGTGTTTGTGGTTGTAGATCGATTTTCTAAGATGGCACATTTTATTCCTTGCAACAAGGTAGACGATGCTTCACATATTGCAAATCTCTTTTGTAGGGAAATCTTGCGCCTTCATGGAGTACCAAAGACAATCGTCTCCGACCGCGACGTCAAGTTCTTGAGTTACTTTTGGAAGACTCTTTGCGCCAAGCTTGGCATCAAGCTCTTGTTCTCATCCGCATACCATCCTCAAACCGACGGCTAAACGGAGGTGACAAACCGGACGCTCTCCACTCTACTTGGCGTGTTGATCAAGAAGAACATCAAGGAGTGGGAGACGTGTCTACCCATCGCCGAAATCGCCTACAATCGCGCAAGACATTCGACGACCGGCAAGTCCCCTTCGAGGTCGTCTCGGCTTCAACCCATTGTCCCCATTGGACATCCTACCTCTACCTCTACAAGAGCGCACCAAACTCGGCGCAAGTGCCCGTGCAAGCTACATCAAAAAGATGCATGAAGATACAAGAAACACCATCGGCGCCAAGTACAGCGACTAGCGACCAAGCTCAACATCAACAAGCAACCCATGATCTTCAACATAGGCGATCTCGTGTGGCTACACCTTCGCAAGAAACGCTTCCCCAGCGAACATAAGTCCAAACTTCTACCTCGAGCCGATGGACCCTTCAAGGTGTTAGCACGCTACAACAACAACGCCTACAAGCTCGACCTACCAAGCGACAAGTACAACGTGGCGACACCTTCAATGTCAAAGACCTCTCGCCTTTCCATGGTGATGAAGATCTAGATCCGAGGTCGGATCCTTTCGAAGGAAGGGGATATGATGCGGAGCATCCTTCCATCATCCCCATGGACTCTACATCAACACCTACAACACCACGAGGACCGATGACTCGAGCACGTGCAAGAGCTCTTGAAACCGAGGTGACATCACTCCTCTCACAACTCTCCTTCGATTCACATGAGACATGGTTACTACCTCAGACGGAAACTCTATGCATACTCAGGCACCAAGGAGTCGACCATGAAGAAGCTAGGAAGCAAGGAGAATCGGAAGCGGAGGACATACGCGAAGACGGAGAGGAAGAAGCAACCAGGACCAGAGAGGCCGGACGATCCGGACGGAGGCCCGGACAATCCGAACAGAGCCCGGATGATCCGGACCCCGGTCCGGACGATCCGGCTAAATCGACTGAAGGCAACAGAACCTCCACGCTGAAGCCGGATCATCCGGACCCCGGCCCGGATCATCCGGATCCTGCCCGACATCCGGACCGCCAATAGGACGTCCGCCCTCGCCGTCACCAGCAGAGCACCCGGACCATCCGGGCCCCCACCCGGATCATCCGGACCAGCCCGGATCATCCGGACCATCGCCCGGATCATCCGGCCAGCGCCTGCGCGCGCGTGTTGGGCTGAGCCCATGTACCCCTTCGCCCCAGACTCTATATATAGGACCCCCTCTCCTCACTTTGAGGCTTAGCATTGGATTAGCTCATATTTGTGTGTGAGAGCCTTTGCTCATCCACCGGTACTTCTCCACGGAGATCAGGACCTCCGTCTAGGAGAAGATCCATCGGATTCAAGACCCCTATACGGGAAGATCCCCTCGTGGATTCAAGACCTCCTCCGGGAGAAGAACGGCTACCTTTGTATCTTTCCTTTGTTGATTTTGGACCATGTATCACTTGTGCTTCGATGATCTAGACCTTGTGTGATTGATCTCTTGTCGGTTGAGTGTCTCTCTCGTTCTTCCCCGTGATTTCCTCTCGTGCTTCCGCGTGTTCTTCGTGTTTTCCTCCGTAGGATCCCCTCCAAACGTGAAAGATCGACGAATTAGGGTTCCACCCTACATCACTGAGCCCATGTACCCCTTCGCCCCAGACTCTATATATAGGACCCCCTCTCCTCCCTTTGAGACTTAGCATTGGATTAGCTCATATTTGTGTGTGAGAGCCTTTGCTCATCCACGGTACTTCTCCACGGAGATCGGGACCTCCGTCTAGGAGAAGATCCATCGGATTCAAGACCCCTATACGGAAGATCCTCGTGGATTCCAGACCTCCTCCGGGAGAAGAACGGCTACCTTTGTATCTTTCCTTTGTTGATTTTGGACCATGTATCACTCGTGCTTCATGATCTAGACCTTGTGTGATTGATCTCTTGTCGGTTGAGTGTGTCTCTCGTTCTTGCCCGTGATTTCCTCTCGTTCTTCCGCGCGTTCTTCGTGTTCCCTCCGTAGGATCCCCTCAAAACGCGAAAGATCGACGAATTAGGGTTCCACCCTACATCAGATTGCCCGGATCATAGAGCATCTGTAGAAAGGTACGTTTTTCCCTACCATGGGGGCTAATGTCTATAAGCAACATAATCTCTCGAATTTCCTTTAAATTGAAGTGCCAATGGGTTCAGAAACTTGTCTGAAAAACAGCGACGAATGATGTTCTTTGAGTTTCAGGGCCAAAACGTCCTGCTGAAGGCCGTATTTGAGGGTACTCCGGGCCCCCTGGCGCAAGCGGGGAGTATTTTCTAGACTCACGTGCTCGCCGCGAGCCGTTTGAGTACTTGTGGGTCCGACACGGACTCCGAATGACAAAATTATGAAAGTTTTAGTGAACATCTGTCCATTTTATGGCAATCCTTGAAAGTACTTCATTTTCTCGTGCGCTTTTTGCCTGATTGCCCCAAAATTTCTTCTCCTTTATAGAGGAGATATCGTTTCCACATATATATTGACCGATGCCAGGAATGCCCTTTTGTTCTTGGCTTTCACGCGCATGAGTTACGGCATGCCATCCGGCGAAAACAAGGAGAATAAGGCATATAGTCGCTGGATTTTCTTCAATTTACGGCCAAATGAGATTGCCCGGATCATAGAGCATCTGCAGAAAGGTAAGTTTGTCCCTACCAGGGGGGCTAATGTATATAAGCAACATAATCTCTTGAATTTCCTTCAAAAGGAAGTGCCAATGGGTTCATAAACTTGTCTGAAAAACATCGACGAATGATGTTCTTTGACTTTCAGGGCCAAAAAGTCCTGATTAAGGCCGTATTTGAGGGTACTCCGGGCCTCCCGGCGGAAGCGGGGAGTATTTTCTGGATTCCCGTGCTCGCGACGAGCAGTTTGAGTACTTGTGGGTCCGACACGGACTCCGAATGACAAAATTATGATCGTTTTAGTGAACATCTCTCCATTCTATGGCAGTCCTTGAAAGTACTTCATTTTCTCATGCACTTTCTACCTGATTGCCACAAAATTTCTTGTCCTCTATAGAGGAGATATCGTTTCCACATATATAATGACCGATGCCAGGTATGCCCTTTTGTTCTTGTGATGAGGACATCAATACCATTGTTACACCCACAGCCCCTACTGTTACATATACGGGACCAATTACTAAAGCTCGCGCACGCCAATTAAATTACCAGGTACTTTCGTTTCTTGGTCATGATTCTAATGTTCATGAGAATATGATGCTGCCTAAATTGGATACATTTGTTTTGCTTACAAATGAAGGTACTAGCTTGGAGAAGGATGAACATTGGAGCAAGAACACGCATGGAGTTGATGGCATGCGCAAGGGGATCAAGAACGGAGTTACAAGTGATGATTTCAGGACTTTGAAGCCACCATAAGGATTGCATGAAGCCTTGGACGAAATATACAAGATGCCACTTCATAATTTTCGTCCATAGGCTATTTTAGGTGCTGCGTCACCTTATTATTGGGCCAGGCCCATGTAATTTCGAAATACTTAAGTATAGGCTATTCTTAGAGTCCGTATGTGTGGGGAAACAAGAGTTAGGGTTGGTTTCGGACCCCACCCTCAAGGGCCACGAAATTCCCTCCTTTTCCCCCATATATACAGCCCTTAGGGCGTCGTTTAGACTTTGGGTTTTGTTTAGATTAAAAGTTCGCCATAGCTGCAACTTCGCGTACTTCGTTTGTGTTCAACGACCAGACAAAGGCGTCACAGACCCCCTCCTTGATCAATAAAGCTTTCCTCTTATATTCGCAATATCCAGATTGCAATCTTAGTTTCTTGCTTGTTCTTCGTTTGCCTGCAGGAAACAGACCTTCGTGGTCAGGTTGATCGTGCTCCGGCGTGGTCAATAACCTCTCGGAGTTGGTTTAGCGATTGCTAAGGCGCGACGTCCTCGCACGTTCGTAGTCCGATCGTCAAAGTCGACTTCATCCAAAACGATAGCCACCATCTCATCGAAAGACGGGACGATGGTATTGATGTCCTCATCACCGCGCCGTGATTTTGTTGGTGTTCTAGGCTCGCGTCTTTAGCACAGTCTAGCCTAGGACCAGCACAGTACCGTTGTTGAGCGTTTATTCAACTTTGCATCTCTGAATTGATTATTGCTGACCCTTTTTGCTACCATATTATAAGCCTTCCCAGCTCCACATACATCTACGTCGTGCGTTGGACTCTCCCTGGTAATCGCTCTATCCAAGCTTTGAGAGTTTTGACTACAACGGTTGCCGATCACCGCTTTCTTCTTTGGGTAAGAACTGGTAAGAATTTGAGATTTGCTTGACGGGTTTGTGATACACCACCACCACTTCTTAGTACTCAGAGGATTATATTCTTCTGTGTTTCTATTTGCTGCTAACCATGGTAGGATCACAAGCCGATGAGACTGATTGGGAGAACTCGACGAACAAACAGCTACATGATAAATTTCAGCAAATGATGAGTGGACAGGTGCAAGACGTGCTAAACAGATTTGACGAGGCCATGGAGAAGATAGGTGGCATTGAGAAGACGTTTGAAACAAAGCTTGATAGCAAGTTTGATGAATTGCTCGCTGCGTTTCCACAACCACCGCCGGCTGCACCTATCGCACCTCTGCAACGACAACAACCACGCCCCTTCCGAATCAGTATGGACGAGCTCAGCGTGTTCCTATTGAGCCAGACAAAATTCTGGTGCCGCTGCTCATCGCTGTTGGTGCTTCTTTGGCTCCTGCTACTGCTGCTGCTGGTACCGAGGAGGATGATTATGTGGGAGATTACGAGGATGAGGTTGATCAACATCAAAACTACGTGCAACCACCAGCACCACAACCACCAGGTCGTCCACATGCAAATAATGGCAATGTTAGGGCTCCCCCTCAGGTACGAGATCATGACCATCTCCCTAAACTGAAATTGAATATTCCACCATTTGAGGGTAGATATGTTCTGATATATATCTTACTTGGGAGTTAGAAACTGAACAACGATTTACATGTTTACAATGTCCCGAGGAGAGACGTGTTCTGCTGCTGTTTGTGCTTTCACTAGCTTTGCATGTGTTTGGTGGTCGAACATTGTAGATTATATCCTGTTCCAGCTACTTGGGCTGCTTTGAAAACTGCTATGCGTACTCGTTGGGTTCCACCATATTATCAACGTGAATTACTTCAAAAATTGCAGCGCTTAAGACAAGGAAAAACTCAGTAGAAGAATATTATCGGGAATTACAAACTGGATTGATTAGATGTGGTATTGTTGAGGAGAATGAAGCTATCCTTGCACGTTTTCGGGTTGATTAAATAGAGATATTCAGACCATTCTAGACTATAAGGATTATAATAATATCACTCGCTTATTCCATCTTGCTTGTAAAGCTGAACGTGAAGTGCAGGATCGACGTGCATTAGCGCCGCACTAACTTTTCTGCAGGTCGACCTTCATCATGGACACCACGTGCATCATCTACTTCCACCGCACCATCACCTCCTTCAGTGCCACCTCCAACCGTGATACAAGAAAGAAGGCACAACCACCACTATCTGCCAAGAGCACACTGCCGGGCCTGCACAGAGCTCTTCTTCTTCCATGGCGTCAACAGGGCACACAAGTGATATTATTTGTCGTCGTTGTAAGGAAAGAGGACATTTTATGAGAGAATGCAAATCTCAGCGTGTGATGATTGCTCTTGAGGATGGTGGGTATGAGTCCGCTAGTGACTATGATGAGGAGACTTTGGCTCTTATTACACATGAGGAACACGATGGAGATGATTCGATCATGAGACACAATACATGGCTGCTGAAGATGCCGACAGTATGAATGTTTAGATGCTCAACGTGTTTTGAGTGTGCAGGTTACACAAGCTGAGCAAAATCAGAGGCATAATTTGTTCCATACAAAGGAGTGGTGAAGGAACGTTCTATTCGCGTCATCATAGATGGAGGGAGCTGCAACAACTTGGCTAGCATGGAGATGGTGGAGAAGCAATCTCTCACCACAAGACCACATCCACATCCTTACTACATCCAATGGTTCAACAATAGCGGCAAGGTTAAGGTAACACGTCTGTTAGTGTGCATTTTAGTATCTCTACATATGCTGATTATGTTGATTGTGATGTGGTACCTATGCAAGCATGTTCCTTGTTACTTGGTAGACCATGGCAATTTGATAAAATTCTGTACACCATGGTAGAAACAATCAAGATACTCTTGTTCATAAGGATAAAATATTACTTTGCTTCCTATGACTCTGAGTCCATTTTGAAAGATGATATTAATAGAGCTAATAAAGCAAAACAGGAGAAAAATAAGAGTGAAAATCAGATTGTGGCAAAAGAATTTGAGCAACACATGAAGCCTAATAATAAACCATCTATCTGTTGCTTCTGAAATTAAATTGAAAAGTGCATGTTTACTTGCCACCAAATCTGATATTGATGAGCTAGATTTTAGCAAATCTATTTGCTATGCTTTTGTGTGCAAAGAGGCATTATTTTCATTCGAGGACGTGCCTTCCTCTTTGCCCCTGCTGTCACTAACATTTTGCAGGAGTTCGCTGACGTCTTTCCACAAGACGTGCCACCGGGATTACCACCTATTCGAGGGATTGAGCATCAAATTGACTTAATTCCCGGTGCATCATTACCCAACCGTGCACCATACCGTACCAATCCAGAGGAGACGAAGGAGACTATCGTCAAGTATGAGAGCTGCTCGACAAAGGTTATATACGCAAATCCCTTAGTCCTTGTGCTGTTCCTATTATTCTAGTGCCGAAAAAGGATGGTACGTCACGTATGTGTGTTGATTGTAGAGGCATCAATAATATTACTATTCGTTATCGTCACCCTATTCCTAGGTTAGATGATATGCTTGATGAATTGAGTGGCTCTACAATATTCTCCAAAGTTGATTTGCGTAGTGGATACCATCAAATTCGTATGAAATTGGGAGATGAATGGAAAACAGCATTTAAAACTAAGTTTGGATTATATGAGTGGTTAGTCATGCCTTTTGGGTTAACTAATGCACCTAGTACTTTCATGAGATTAATGAACGAAGTTTTACGTGCTTTCATTGGACGATTTGTGGTAGTCTATTTTGATGATATACTGATTTATAGCAAATCTTTGGAAGAACATTTGGAACATTTACGTGCTGTTTTTAATGCTCTCGTGATGCACGTTTGTTTGGTAACCTTGGGAAGTGCACCTTTTGCACCGACCGAGTATCTTTTCTTGGCTATGTTGTTACTCCACAGGGAATTGAAGTTGATAAAGCCAAGATTGAAGCTATTGAGAGTTGGCCGCAGCCCAAAACGGTCACACAAGTGAGGAGTTTCCTTGGCCTCGCTGGTTTCTATAGGCGTTTTGAGAGAGATTTCAGCACCATTGCTGCACCTCTCAACGAGCTTACAAAGAAGGATGTGCCTTTTGTTTGGGGTACCGCACAGGAAGAAGCCTTCACGGTATTGAAAGCTAAGTTGACACATGCTCCTTTACTCCAACTTCCTGATTTTAATAAGACTTTTGAGCTTGAATGTGATGCTAGTGGAATTGGATTAGGAGGTGTGTTATTACAAGATGGCAAACCTGTTGCATACTTTTCTCAAAAATTGAGTGGGCCTAGTCTGAATTACTCTACTTATGATAAAGAATTATATGCTCTTGTTCGGACTTTAGAAACATGGCAACATTATTTATGGCCCAAAGAATTTGTTATACATTCGATCATGAATCTTTGAAACATATTAAAAGTCAAGCTAAACTGAATCGTAGACATGCTAAATGGGTTGAATTCATTGAGACTTTCCTTATGTCATTAAACACAAGAAGGGTAAAGAAAATGTTATTGCTGATGCATTGTCTCGTCGCTATACTATGCTTTCACAACTTGACTTCAAAATATTTGGTTTGGAGACCATCAAAGATCAATATGTACATGATGATGATTTTAAAGATGTATTGCAGAATTGTAAAGAAGGAAGAACATGGAACAAGTTTGTCGTTAATGATGGATTTGTGTTCGTGCTAACAAGCTATGCATTCCAGCTAGCTCCGTTCGTCTTTTGTTGTTGCAGGAGGCGCATGGAGGAGGACTAATGGGACACTTTGGCGTGAAGAAGACGTGGGACGTACTTGCTACACATTTCTTTTGGCCAAAGATGAGGCGGGATGTTGAGCGTTTTATTGCTCATTGCACTACATGTCAAAAAGCTAAGTCACGACTCAATCCTCATGGTTTATATATGCCTTTGCTCTGTACCTAGTGTTCCTTGGGAGGATATATCTATGGACTTTGTTTTAGGTTTACCTAGAACAAAGAAGGGAGGATAGCATATTTGTTGTCGTGGATAGATTCTCAAAATGGCACACTTTATACCATGTCATAAAAGCGATGATCTTGTCAATGTTGCTGATTTGTTCTTTCGTGAAATTATTAAGCTTGCATGGTGTGCCAAATACTATTGTTTCAGATCGTGATACTAAATTTCTTAGCCACTTTTGGAGATGTTTATGGGCTAAGTTGGGGACTAAACTACTTTTTAGTACTACTTGTCACCCCCAAACTGATGGACAAACTGAAGTAGTCAATAGAACATTGTCTACTATGCTTAGGGCTGTTCTAAAGAAAAATAAGAAAATGTTGGAGGAATGCTTGCCTCATATTGAATTTGCTTATAATCGTTCATTGCATTCTACTACTAAGATGTGCCCTTTTGAAGTTGTGTATGGTTTCCTACCACGTGCACCTATTGATTTGTTGCCTCTTCCATCTTCGGAGAAGGTTAATTTTGATGCTAAAGAACGTGCTGAATTGATTTTAAAAATGCATGAGTTAACTAAGGAAAACATTGAGCGTATGAATGCTAAATATAAACTTGCTGGAGATAAGGGTAGAAAACATGTTGTGTTTGCACCGGAGATCTTGTTTGGTTACATTTGCGTAAGGATAGATTTCTGATTTGCAAAATCAAAGCTAATGCCACGTGGTGCTGGTCCCTTTAAGGTGTTGGAGAAAGTAAATGATAATGCATATAAACTTGAGCTGCCTGCAGATTTTGGGGTTAGTCCCACTTTTAACATTGCAGATTTGAAGCCATATTTGGGTGAGGAAGATGAACTTCCGTCGAGGACGACTTCATTTCAAGAAGGGGACGATGATGAGGACATCAATACCATTGTTACACCCACAGCCCCTGCTGCTATACATACTGGACCAATTACTAGAGCTCGCGCACGCCAACTAAATTACCAGGTACTTTCGTTTCTTGGTAATGATTCTAATGTTCATGAGAATATGATGCTGCCTAAATTGGATACATTTGTTTTGCTTACAAATGAAGGGCCTAGCTTGGAGAAGGATGAACATTGGAGCAAGAACAAGCATGGAGATGATGGCATGCTAAGGGGACAAGAATGGAGTTACAAGTGATGATTTCAGGACTTTGAAGCCACCATAATGAGTGCATGAAGCCTTGGACGAAATATACAAGATGCCACTTCATAAATTTCGTCCAGAGGCTATTCTAGGTGCTGCGTCACCTTATTATTGGGCCAGGCCCATGTAATTTCGAAATACATTAGTATAGGCTATTTTTAGAGTCCGTATGTGTGGGGAAACAAGAGATAGGGTTAGATTCGGACCCCTCCACCAAGGGCCACGAAATTCTCCCCCTCTTCCTCCATAAATACAGCCCTTAGGGCACCGTTTAGACTTTGGGTTTTGTTTAGATCAAAAGTTCGCCATAGCTGCAACTTCGCGTACTTCGTTTGTGTTCAACGACCAGACAAAGGCATCACAGAACCCCACCTTGATCAATAAAGCTTTCATCTTATATTCGCAATATCCAGATTGCAATCTCAGTTTCTTGCTTGTCCTTCGTTTGCTCGCAGGAAATAGACCCTCGTGGTCAGGTTGATCGTGCTCCGGCGTGGTCAATAACCTCTCGGAGTTGGTTTAGCGATTGCTAAGGCGCGACGTCCTCGGACGCTCGTAGTCGGATCGTCAAAGTCGACTTCCACCAAAGCGAAATCCACCATCTCATCGAAAGACGGGACACCTTTGCCTCTATCATTTGCCTCTATCATCTTGGCTTTCACGCGTGTGATTTACAGCATGCCATCCGGCGAAAACAAGGAGAATAACGCATATAGCCACTGGATTTTCTTTAATTTACGGCCAAATGAGATTGCCCGGATCATAGAGCATCTGCAGAAAGGTATGTTTGTCCCTACCAGGGGGGCTAATGTCTATAAGAAACATAATCTCTCGAATGTCCTTCAAAAGGAAGTGCCAATGTGATGCGGAGCATCCTTCCATCATCCCCATGGACTCTACATCAACACCTACAACACCACAAGGACCGATGACTCGAGCACGTGCAAGAGCTCTTGAAACCGAGGTGACATCACTCCTCTCACAACTCTCCTTCGATTCACATGAGACATGGTTACTACCTCAAACGAAAACTTTATGCATACTCACGCACCAAGGAGTCGACCATGAAGAGGCTAGGAAGCAAGGAGAATCGAGCGGAAGACATACTGTGAAGACGGAGAGGAGAAAGCAACCAGACCAGAGAGGCGGGACGATCCGGACGGAGGCCGGACAATCGAACAGAGCCGGATGATCCGGACCCGGTCCGGACGATCCGGCTAATCGACCAAGGCAACAGAACCTCCACGCTGAAGCCGGATCATCCGGACCCGGCCGGATCATCCGGATCCCGCCTGACATCCGGACCCCAGCCGGACGTCCGCCCCACGCCGTCACCTGCGAGCATCCGGACCATCCGGGCCTCCACCCGGATCATCCGGACCAGCCCGGATCATCCGGACCCTCGCCCGGATCGTCCGGCCAGCGCCTGCGCGCGCATGTTGGGCTGAGCCAATGTACCCCTTCGCCCCAGACTCTATTTATAGGACCCCCTCTCCTCACCTTGAGACTTAGCATTGGATTAGCTCATATTTGTGTGTGAGAGCTTTGCTCATCCACGGTACTTCTCCACGGAGATCGGGACTTCCGTCTAGGAGAAGATCCATCGGATTCAAGACCCCTATACGGGAAGATCCCTCGTGGATTCAAGACCTCCCCGGAGAAGAACGGCTACCTCAGATCTTTCCTTTGTTGATTTTGGACCATGTATCACTCGTGCTTCGATGATCTAGACCTTGTGTGATTGATCTCTTGTCGGTTGAGTGTCTCTCTCGTTCTTCCCCGTGATTTCCTCTCATGCTTCCGCGTGTTCTTCGTGTTTTCCTCCGTAGGATCCCCTCCAAACGTGAAAGATCGACGAATTTGGGTTCCACCCTACATCACAATGGGTTCAGAAACTTGTCTGAAAAACAGCGACGAATGATGTTCTTTGAGTTTCAAGGCCAAAAAGTCCTGCTTAAGGCCGTATTTGTGGGTACTCTGGGCCTCCTAGGGCAAGCGGGGAGTATTTTCTAGATTCACGTGCTCGCTGCGAGCTGTTTGAGTGCTTGTGGGTCCGACACGGACTCCGAATGACAAAATTATGAACGTTTTAGTGAACATCTGTCCATTTTATGGCAGTCCTTGAAAGTACTACATTTTCTCGTGCGCTTTTTGCCTAATTGCCCCAAAATTTCTTGTCCTCTATAGAGGAGATATCGTTTGCACATATATATTGACCAATGCCAGGAATGCCCTTTTGTTCTTGGCTTTCACGCGCGTGAGTTACAGCATGCCATCCGGCGAAAACAAGGAGAATAAGGCATATAGCCACCGGATTTTCTTCAGTTTATGGCCAAATGAGATTGCCCGGATCATACAGCATCTGCAGAAAGGTACGTTTGTCCCTACCAGGGGGGCAAATGTCTATAAGCAACATAAACTCTCGAATTTCCTTCAAGAGGAAGTGCCAATGGGTTCAGAAACTTGTCTGAAAAACATCGACGAATGATGTTCTTTGAGTTTCAGGGCCAAAAAGTCCTGCTTAAGGCCATATTTGAGGGTACTCCGGGCCTCCTGGCGCAAGCGGGGAGTATTTTCTGGATTCGCGCGCTCACCGCGAGCCGTTTGAGTACTTGTGGGTTCGACACGGACTCCGAATGACAAAATTATGACCGTTTTAGTGAACATCTCTCCATTCTATGGCAGTCCTTGAAAGGACTTCATTTTCTCGTGCGCTTTTGGCCTGATTGCCCCAAAATTTCTTGTCCTTTATAGAGGAGATATCGTTTCCACATATATATTGAGCGATGCCAGAATGCCCTTTTGTTCTTGGCTTTCACGCGCGTGAGTTACAAAGATGCCATCCGCGAAAACAAGGAGAATAAGGCATATATCCGCTGGATTTTCTTCAATTTACGGCCAAATGAGATTGCCCGGATCATAGAGCATCTGCAGAATGGTACGTTTGTCCCTACCAGGGGGGCTAATGTCTATAAGCAACATAATCTCTCGAATTTCCTTCAAAAGGAAGTGCCAATGGGTTCAGAACCTTGTGTGAAAAACAACGACGAATGATGTTCTTTGACTTTTAGGGCCAAAAAGTCCTGCTTAAGGCCGTATCTGAGGGCACACCGGGCCTCCTGGCGCAAGAGGGGAGTATTTTCTGGATTTGCGCGCTCGTCACGAGCAGTTTGAGTACTTATGGGTCCGACACGGACTCCGAATGACAAAATTATGACCGTTTTAGTGAACATCTATCCATTCTATGGCAGTCCTTGAAAGTACTTCATTTTCTCGTGCGCTTTTTGCCTGATTGCCCCAAAATTTCTTGTCTTCTATAGAGGAGATATCGTTTCCTCATATATATTGACCGATGCCAGGAATGCCCTTTGTTCTTGGCTTTCACGCGCGTGAGTTAGAGCATACTATCCGGCGAAAACAAGGAGAATAAGGCATATAGCCACTAGATTTTTTTCAATTTACGGACAAATGAGATTGCCCGGATCATAGAGCATCTGTAGAAAGGTACGTACCAGGGGGGCTAATGTCTATAAGCAACATAATCTCTCCAATTTCCTTCAAAAGGAAGTGCCAATGGGTTCAGAAACTTGTCTGAAAAACAGCGACGAATGATGTACTTTGACTTTCAGGGCCAAAAAGTCCTGCTTAAGGCCGTATTTGAGGGCACTCCAGGCCTCCTGGCACAAGAGGGGAGTATTTTCTGGATTCGCGTGCTCGCCGCGAGCAGTTTGAGTACTTGTGGGTCCGACACGGACTCCAAATGACAAAATTATGACCGTTTTAGTGAACATTTCTCCATTCTATGGGAGTCCTTGAAAGTACTTCATTTTCTTGTGCGCTTTTTGCCTGATTGCCCCAAAATTTCTTGTCCTCTATAGAGGAGATATCGTTTGCACATATATATTGACCGATGCTAGGAATGCCCTTTTGTTCTTGGCTTTCACGCGCGTGAGTTACAGCATGCCATCCGGCGAAAACAAGGAGAATAAGGCATATAGTCGCCGGATTTTCTTCAGTTTACGGCCAAATGAGATTGCCCGGATCATAGAGCATCTGCAGAAAGGTACGTTTGTCCCTACCAGGGGGGCTAATGTCTATAAGCAACATAATCTCTCGAATTTCCTTCAAAAGGAAGTGCCAATGGGTTCAAAAACTTGTCTGAAAAACAGCGACGAATGATGTTCTTTGAGTTTCAGGCCAAAAGTCCTGCTTAAGGTCGATTTGAGGGTACTCCGGGCCTCCCCGCAAATGAGTATTTTCTGGATTCATAGAGCCGTTTGAGTACTTATGGGTCCGACACGGACCAATGACAAAATTATGACCGTTTTAGTGAACATCTCTCCATTCTATG
The DNA here is from genome assembly GCA_021437245.1 of Aegilops speltoides. NCBI lineage: Eukaryota > Viridiplantae > Streptophyta > Magnoliopsida > Poales > Poaceae > Aegilops > Aegilops speltoides. Next base: position 243,553,905 of record CM038146.1, read on the forward strand.
GAGTCCTTGAAAGTACTTCATTTTCTCGCTTTTTGCCTTATTGCCCCAAAATTTCTTGTCCTCTATTGAGGAGATATCGCTTGCCATTATATATATTGACCGATGCCAGTGCCCTTTCGGTTTCACGCGCGTGAGTTACATCATGCCATCCGAAAAACAAGGAGAATAAGGCATATAGATGGATTTTTTGAGTTTGACGCCAAATGAGATTGCCTTGATCATAGAGCATCCGGAAAGGTACGTATTTGACCGGGGCTAATGTCTATAAGCAACATAATCTCGAATTTCCTTTAAATTGAAGTGCCAATGGGTTCAAACTTGTCTCAAAAACAACGACGAATGATGTTCTTTGAGTTTCATTCCAAAAAGTCCTGCTTGAGGCCGATTTGAGGGTACTCCGGGCCCCACGCAAGCGAGTATTTTTGATTCGCGCTTATCATGAGCAGTAGTACTTGTGGGTCCGACATGGACTCCGAATGACAAAATTATGACCGTTTTAGTGAACATCTCTCCATTCTATGGCATTCTTTGAAAGTACTTCATTTTCTCGTGCGCTTTTTGCCTGATTGCCCCAAAATTTCTTGTCCTTTATAGAGGGATATCGTTTCCACATATATATTGACCGATGCCAGGAATGCCCTTTTGTTCTTGGCTTTCACGCGCATGAGTTACGGCATGCCATCCAGCGAAAACAAGGAGAATAAGGCATATAGCCGCTGGATTTTCTTCAATTTACGGCCAAATGAGATTGCCCGGATCATAGAGCATCTGTAGAAAGGTACGTTTGTCCCTACCAGGGGGGCTAGTGTCTATAAGAAACATAATCTCTCGAATTTCCTTCAAAAGAAAATACCAATGGGTTCAGAAACTTGTCTGAAAAACAGCAACGAATGATGTTCTTTGACTTTCAGGGCCAAAAAGTCCTCCTTAAGGCCGTATTTGAGGGTACTCTGGGCCTCCTGGGGCAAGCGGGAAGTATTTTCTAGATTTGCGTGCTCGCCGTGAGCTGTTTGAGTACTTGTGGGTCCGACACAGACTCCGAATGACAAAATTATGACCGTTTTAGTGAACATCTCTCCATTCTATGGCAGTCCTTGAAAGTACTTCATTTTCTCATGCGCTTTTTGCCTAATTGCCCCAAAATTTCTTGTCCTCTATAGAGGAGATATCGTTTGCACATATATATTGAACGATGCCAGGAATGCCCTTTTGTTCTTGGCTTTCACGCGCGTGAGTTACAGCTTGCCATCCGGCAAAAACAAGGAGAATAAGGCATATAGCCGCTGGATTTTCTTCAATTTACGGCCAAATGAGATTGCCCGGATCATAGAGCATCTGCAGAAAGCTAGCTTTGTCCCTACCAGGGGGGCTAATGTATATAAGCAACATAATCTCTCGAATTTCCTTCAAAAGGAAGTGCCAATGGGTTCAGAAACTTGTCTGGAAAACATCGACGAATGATGATCTTTGACTTTCAGGGCCAAAAAGTCCTGATTAAGGCCGTATTTGAGGGTACTTCGGGCCTCCCGGCGCAAGCGGGGAGTATTTTCTGGATTACCGTGCTCGCCGCGAGCAGTTTGTGTACTTGTGGGCCCGACACGGACTCCGAATGACAAAATTATGATCGTTTTAGTGAACATCTCTCTATTCTATGGCAATCCTTGAAAGTACTTCATTTTCTCATGCGCTTTTTGCCTGATTGCCCCAAAATTTCTTGTCCTCTATAGAGGAGATATCGTTTCCACATATATATTGACCGATGTCAGGTATGCCCTTTTGTTCTTGGCTTTCACGCGCGTGATTTACAGCATGCCATTCGGGGAAAACAAGGAGAATAACGCATATAGCCGCTGGATTTTCTTCAATTTACGGCCAAATGAGATTGCCCGGATCATAGAGCATCTGCAGAAAGGTACATTTGTCCCTACCAGGGGGCTAATGTCTATAAGCAACATAATCTCTCGAATTTCCTTCAAAAGGAAGTGCCAATGGGTTCAGAAACTTGTCTGAAAAACAGCGACGAATGATGTTCTTTGACTTTCAGGGCCAAAAAGTCCTGCTTAAGGCCGTATTTGAGGGTACTCTGGGCCTCCTGGGGCAAGCGGGGAGTATTTTCTAGATTCGCGCGCTCGCCGCGAGCTGTTTGAGTACTTGTGGGTCCGACACGGACTCCGAATGACAAAATTATGACCGTTTTAGTGAACATCTGTCCATTTTATGGCAGTCCTTGAAAGTACTTCATTTTCTCGTGCGCTTTTTGCCTGATTGCCCCAAAATTTCTTGTCCTCTATTGAGGAGATATCGTTTGCACATAAATATTGACCGATGCCAGGAATGCCCTTTCGTTCTTCGCTTTCACGCACGTGAGTTATATCATGCCATCCGGCGAAAACAAGGAGAATAAGGCATATAGCCGCTGGATTTTCTTCATTCTGGCCAAATGAGATTGCCGGATCATAGAGCATCTGAGAAAGGTAAGTTTTTCCCTACCAGGGGGGCTAATGTCTATAAGCAACATAATCTCTCGAATTTCCTTTAAATTGAAGTACCAATGGGTTCAGAAACTTGTTTGAAAAACAGCGACGAATGATGTTCTTTGAGTTTCAGGGCCAAAAAGTCCTCTTGAAGGCCGTGTTTGAGGGTACTCGGGCCCCTATGCAAGCGGGAGTATTTTTGGACTCATGCGCTCACCGCGAGCCGTTTGAGTACTTGTGGGTCCGACATGGACTCCGAATGACAAAATTATGACCGTTTTAGTGAAAATCTCTCCATTCTATGGCAGTCCTTGAAAGTACTTCATTTTCTCGTGCGCTTTTTGCCTGATTGCCCCAAAATTTCTTGTCCTTTATAGAGGAGATATCGTTTCCACATATATATTGACCGATGCCAGGAATGCCCTTTTGTTCTTGGCTTTCACGCGCATGAGTTACGGCATGCCATCCGGCGAAAACAAGGAGAATAAGGCATATAGCCGCTGGATTTTCTTCAATTTACGGCCAAATGAGATTGCCCGGATCATAGACCATCTGTAGAAAGGTACGTTTGTCCCTACCAGGGGGGCTAATGTCTATAAGCAACATAATCTCTGGAATTTCCTTCAAAAGAAAATACCAAATGCTTCACATATTGCACATCTCTTTTGTAGGGAAATCTTGCGCCTCCATGGAGTACCAAAGACAATCGTCTCCGACCGCGACGTCAAGTTCTTGAGTTACTTTTGGAAGACTCTATGCGCCAAGCTCGGAATCAAGCTCTTGTTCTCATCCGCATACCATCCTCAAACCGACGGCCAAACGGAGGTGACGAACTGGACACTATCCACTCTACTTCGCGTGTTGATCAAGAAGAACATCAAGGAGTGGGAGGCGTGTCTACCCATCGCCAAGTACGCCTACAACCGCGCAAGACATTCCACTACCGGCAAGTCCCCCTTCAAGGTCGTCTACAGCTTCAACCCATTGTCCCCATTGGACATTCTACCTCTACCTCTACAAGAGCGCACCAACATGAATGCGAGTGCATGAGCAAGCTACATCAAGAAGATGCATGAAGATACAAGAAACATCATCGAGCGCCAAGTATATCGACTAGCGACCAAGCTCAACGTCAACAAACAGCCCATGATCTTCAACATAGGTGATCTCGTGTGGCTACACCTTCGCAAGGACCGCTTCCCCAATGAACGCAAGTCCAAACTACTACCTCGAGCCGATGGACCATTCAAGGTGCTAGCACGCTACAACGACAACGCCTACAAGATTGAACTCCCACGAGACAAGTACAACGTGAGCGACATCTTCAACGTCAAAGACCTCTCGCCTTTCCATGGTGATGAAGATCTTGATCCGAGGTCGGATCCTTTCGAAGGGAGGGGAGATGATGCGGAGCATCCTTCCATCATCCCCGTGGACTCTACATCAACACATCCAACCCTACAAGGACCCATGACAAGAGCTAGAGCACGTGCTTTGGAAACCGAGGTGAACTCATTCCTACTAGACTTGCATATGGACACCAATGGAACATGTCTACTACCTCACCAAAATATGCTATGCCTCCTTAGGTATGAAGTGGAACATCACCAAGAAGCTCAGAGCATCCCCAAGAAGAAGGAGAACCACCCCAAGGCCACAAGGATCAAGGCGGAGTGCAACAAAGACAAAACAAAGAAGTCCCACGTGACCCCGTCTTGCACGGGCCCCAAGACCCGTGCCCACGGACTACACAGATCCGGCGGCTGAGCGCCCGTCTTGCACGGGCCTGTACCGTGCCACAGGACCCATCGTGCACACGGGCCCAACTTACCCGTCTTGCACGGGCCTCCCGAGATGGGCGGTGAGATGATTCCTTGGCTCCACTTCTCCTCCTTCGACCCCAAGCCTATATATTTCGTACCTAGGGCCATGTTTAGGGTTAGCAAAGTATTAGATGAGATCTTGGTGAGCTTTGCTCCATTACCTTCCCTCTTTGAGGATCGGGACCCCATAGGGAAGAATCCTTGAGGATTTCAAGACCTCCATTGGGAGAAGACTACCACCAAGACCCCTCTTCCTTTGGATTTGGGATGAACTTTGCCATTGTATCTTTCCTTTGATTGTGTTTGAGACTTGTGGATCTTGTGTTGTTACTCTAGTGGATGCGTAATCGGGAATTGTTGGAGTGATTGCCTCTTTGTGTTCATCCTTGTGTTCTTGTTGTTCTTGTGATTTCCCTCCAATTTCCCCCTCCAAGTGTGAAAGTACTTCATTCTATGGCAGTCCTTGAAATTACTTCATTTTCCCGTGCGCTTTTTGCCTGATTGCCCCAAAATTTATTGTCCTCTATGGTGGAGATATCGTTTCCACATATATATTGACCGATCCCAGGAATTCCCTTTTGTTCTTGGCTTTCACACGCATGAGTTACAACATGCCATCCGGCGAAAACAGGGAGAATAAGGCATATAGCCGCTGGATTTTCTTCAGTTTTAGGCCAAATGAGATTGCCCGGATCATAGAGCATCTGCTGAAAGGTATGTTTTCCCTACCGGGGGGCTAATGTCTATTAGCAACATAGTCTCTCGAATTTCCTTCAAAAGTAAGTGCCAATGGGTCCAGAAACTTGTCTAAAAAATAGCGACGAATGATGTTCTTTGAATTTCAGGGGCAAAAAGTCCTGCTTAAGGCCGTATTTGAGGGTACTCCGGGTCTCCTGGCGCAAGCGGAGAGTATTTTATGGATTCGCACGTTTGCCGCGAGCAGTTTAAGTACTTGGATCCGACACAGACTCTGAATGACAAAATTATGACCGTTTTAGTGAACATCTGTGCATTATATGGGAGTCCTTCAAAGTACTTCATTTTCCCGTGCGCTTTTTGCCTCTTCGCCCCAAAATTTCTTGTCCTCTATAGTGGAGATATCGTTTCCACATATATATTGACCGATGCCAGGAATGCCATTTTGTTCTTAGCTTTCACGTGCATGAGTTACAGCATGCCATCCAGCGAAAACAAGGACAATAAGGCATATTGATGTAGGGTAGAACCCTAGGAAGGACCTTTTCACACTTGGAGGGGGAAAAATGGAGGGAAATCACAAGAACAACAAGAACACTAGGATGAACACAAAGAGGCAATCACACCAACAATTCCCAATTACACATCCACTAGAGTAACAACACAAGATCCACAAGTCTCAAACACAATCAAAGGAAAGATACAATGGCAAAGTTCACCCCAAATCCAAAGGAAGAGGGCTCTTGGTGATAGGTAGTCTTCTCCCAATCGAGGTCTTGAAATCCTCAAGGATTCTTCCCTATGGGGTCTTGATCCTCATAGAGGGAAGGTAATGGAGCAAAGCTCACCAAGATCTCATCTAATACTTTTCTAACCCTAAACATGGCCCTAGGTACGGAATATATAGGCTTGGGGTCGAAGGAGGAGAAGTGGAGCCGAAGATGCAATCTCAGCCGGCCATCCTGGGAGGCCCATGCGCACGGGGTAAGTTGGGCCCGTGCGCACGGGGGTCCCGTGGGCACGGTACACGCCCGTGCGCACGGGGTGCTCCAGCGCCAACTCTCTGGATAGTCCGTGGGCACGGGGTCTCGGGGGCCCGTGCGCACGGGGTCGCCTGGAGCTTCCTGTGCTGCTGCCGTTGTCCTTGTTCTTGGTCCACGTGGCCTTGGGGTGGTTCTCCATCTCCTTCGTGATGCTCCTGAGCTTCTTGGTGATGTTCCTCTTCATACCTAAGGAGGCATAGCACATTTTGGTGAGGTAGTAGACATGTTACATTTGTGTCCATATGCAAGTCTAATAGGAAGGAGTTCACCTCGGTTTCCAAAGCACGTGCTCTAGCTCTTGTCATGGGTCCTTGTGGGGTTGGATGTGTTGATGTAGAGTCCATGGGGATGATGGAAGGATGCTCCGCATCACATATAGCCGCTGGATTTTCTTCAATTTACGGCCAAATGAGATTGCACGGATCATAGAGCATCTGCAGAAAGGTACGTTTGTCCCTACCAGGGGGCTAACTTCTATAAGCAACATAATCTCTCGAAGTTCCTTCAAAAGGAAGTGCCAATGGGTTCAGAAACTTGTCTAAAAAACAGCGACGAATGATGTTCTTTGACTTTCAGGGGCAAAAAGTCCTGCTTAAGGACGTATTTGAGGGTACTCTGGGCGTCCTGGCGCAAGCGGGGAGTTTTTTCTAGATTGCATGCTTGCCGCGAGCAGTTTGAGTACTTGTGGGTCTGACACGGACTCCGAATAACAAAATTATGGCCATTTAGTGAACATCTGTCCATTCTATGGCAGTCCTTGAAAGTACTTCATTTTCTCATGCGCTTTTTGCCTGACCGCCCAAAAATATCTCGTCCTCTATAGTGGAGATATCGTTTCAACATATATATTGACATGCCAGGAATGCCCTTTTGTTCTTGGCTTTTGCGCGCATGAGTTACAGCATGCCATCCAGCGAAAATAAGGAGAATAAGGCATATAGCCGCTGGATTTTCTTCAATTTAAGGCCAAATGAGATTGCCCGGATCATAGAGCATCTGCAGAAAGGTATGTTTGTCCCTATCAGGGGGGCTAATGTCTATAAGCAACATAATCTATCGAATTTCCTTCAAAAGAAACAGCCAATGGTTTCAATATCTTGGATGAAAAAGCGACGAATGATGTTCTTGGACTTTCAGGGGCAAAAAGTCCTGCTTAATGCCGTATTTGAGGGTACTCCTGGCCTCCTGGTGCAAGCGGGGAGTATTTTATGGAATCGCACGCTCGCCGCAAGCAGTTTGAGTTCTTTGGGTCCGATACAGACTTCGAATGACAAAATTTTGACCGTTTTAGTGAACATCTGTCTATTCTATGCCAGTCCTTGAAAGTACTTCACTTTCTTGTGCGCTTTTTGCCTGATTGCCTCAAAATTTATTGTCCTCTATAGAGGAGATATCGTTTCCACATATATATTGACCGATGCTAGGAAATCCCTTTTGTTCTTGGCTTTCATGCGCATGAGTTACAGCATGCCATCCGTCTAAAACAAGGAGAACAAGGCATATAGCCGCTGGATTTTCTTCAATTTTAGGCCAAATGATGAGGACATCAATACCATTGTTACACCCACAACCCCTACTGTTACATATACGGGACCAATTACTAGAGCTCGCGCACGCCAATTAAATTACCATGTACTTTCGTTTCTTGGTAATGATTCTAATGTTCATGAGAATATGATGCTGCCTAAATTGGATACATTTGTTTTGCTTACAAATGAAGGGCCTAGCTTGGAGATGGATGAACATTGGAGCAAGAACACGCATGGAGTTGATGGCATGCGCAAGGGATCAAAACGGAGTTACAAGTGATGATTTCAGGACTTTGAAGCCACCATAAGGAGTGCATGAAGCCTTGGACGAAATATACAAGATGCCACTTCATAATATTCGTCCATAGGCTATTCTAGGTCTTCGTCACCTTATTATTGGGCCAGGCCCATGTAATTTCGAAATACTTAAGTATAGGCTATTTTTAGAGTCCGTATGTGTGGGAAACAAGAGTTAGGGTTGGTTTGGACCCTCAAGGGCCACGAAATTCCCTCCTTTTCCCCATATATACAGCCCTTAGGCGTCGTTTGAACTTCGGGTTTTGTTTAGATTAAAAGTTCGCCATAGCTGCAACTTCGCGTGCCGTTTGTGTTCAACGACCGGACAAAGCGTCCACAGAACCCCACCTTGATCAATAAAGCTTCCATCTTATATTCGCAATATCCAGATGGCAATCTCAGTTTCTTGCTTGTTCTTCGTTTGCTCGCAGAAAACGGACCTTCGTGGTCAGGTTGATCATACTCCGGCGTGGTCAATAACCTCTCGGAGTTGGTTTAGCGATTGCTAAGGCGCGACGTCCTTGCACGTTCGTAGTCGGATCGTCAAAGTCGACTTCCACCAAAGCGAAATCCACCATCTCATCGAAAGACGGGACACCTTTGCCTCTATCACTAGATGATATGCTTGATGAATTGAGTGGCTCTATAATATTCTCCAAAGTTGATTTGCGTAGTGGATACCATCAAATTCATATGAAATTGGGAGATGAATGGAAAACAGCATTTAAAACTAAGTTTGGATTATATGAGTGGTTAGTTGATAGGGGCAAAGGTGTCCCGTCTTTCGATGAGATGGTGGATTTCGCTTTGGTGGAAGTCGACTTTGACGATCCGACTACGAGCGTGCGAGGACGTCGCCCCTTAGCAATCGCTAAACCAACTCCGAGAGGTTATTGACCACGCCGAGCACAATCAACCTGACCATGAGGGTCTATTTCCTCATGAGCAAACGAAGAACAAGCAAGAAACTGAGATTGCAACTGATATTGCGAATATAAGATGAAAGCTTTATTGATCAAGGTGGGGTTCTGTGACGCTTTGTCCGTCGCTGAACACAAACGGCACGCGGTTGCAGCTATGGCTAACTTTTGATCTAAACAAAACCCAAAGTCTAAACGACGCCTTAAGGGCTGTATATATGGGGAAAAGGAGGGAATTTCGTGGCCCTTGAGGATGGGGTCCAAACCAACCCTAACTCTTGTTTCCCCACACATACGGACTCTAAAAATAGCCTATACTTAAGTATTTCGAAATTACATGGGCCTGGCCCAATAATAAGGTGACGTTAGCACCTAGAATAGCCTATCGACGAATATTATGAAGTGGCATCTTGTATATTTCGTCCAAGGCTTCATGCACTCCTTATGGTGGCTTCAAAGTCCTGAAATCATCACTTGTAACTCCGTTTGATCCCTTGCGCATGCCATCAACTCCATGCGTGTTCTTGCTCCAATGTTCATCCTTCGCCAAGCTAGCCCTTCATTTGTAAGCAAAACAAATGTATCCAATTTAGGCAGCATCATATTCTCATGAACATTAGAATCACTACCAAGAAACGAAAGTACCGGTAATTTAATTGGCGGCGCGAGCTCTAGTAATTGGTCCCATATGTAACATTGGATGTAACAATGGTATTGATGTCCTCATCATCCTCCCTTCTTGAAATGAAGTTGTCCTCGACGGAAGCTCATCTTCCTCACCCAAATAAGGCTTCAAATCTGCAATGTTAAAAGTGGGACTAACCCCAAAATCTGCAGGCAGCTCAAGTTTATATGCATTATCATTTATTTTCTCCAACACCTTAAAGGGACCAGCAGCACGTGGCATTAGTTTTGATTTGTGCAAATCAGGAAATCTATCCTTACGCAAATGTAACCAAACAAGATCTCCAGGTGCAAACACAACATGTTTTCTACCCTTATCTCCAGCAAGTTTATATTTAGCATTCATACGCTCAATGTTTTCCTTAGTTAACTCATGCATTTTTAAAATCAATTCAGCACGTTCTTTAGCATCAAAATTAACCTTCTCCAAGATGGAAGAGGCAACAAATCAATAGGTGCACGAGGTAGGAAACCATACACAACTTCAAAAGGGCACATCTTAGTAGTAGAATGCAATGAACGATTATAAGCAAATTCAATATGAGGCAAGCATTCCTCCCACATTTTCTTATTATTCTTTAGAACAGCCCTAAGCATAGTAGACAATGTTCTATTGACTACTTCAGTTTGTCCATCGGTTTGGGGGTGACAAGTAGTACTAAAAGCAGTTTAGTCCCCAACTTAGCCCATAAACATCTCCAAAAGTGGCTAAGAAATTTAGTATCACGATCTGAAACAATAGTATTTGGCACACCATGCAAGCGAATAATTTCACGAAAGAACAAATCAGCAACATTAACAAAGATCATCGCTTTTATGACATGGTATAAAGTGTGCCATTTTCGAGAATCTATCCACGACAACAAATATGCTATCCTCCTTCTTTGTTCTAGGTAAACCTAAAACAAAGTCCATAGATATATCCTCCCAAGGAACACTAGGTACAGGCAAAGGCATATATAAACCATGAGGATTGAGTCGTGACTTAGCTTTTTGACATGTAGTGCAATGAGCAATAAAACGCTCAACATCCGTCTCATCTTTGGCCAAAAGAAATGTCTAGCAAGTACGTCCTCCGCCTTGTTCACGCCAAAGTGTCCCATTAGTCCTCCTCCATGCGCCTCCTGCAACAACAAAAGACGAACGGAGCTAGCTGGAATGCATAGCTTGTTAGCACGAACACAAATCCATCATTAACGACAAACTTGTTCCATGTTCTTCCTTCTTTACAATGCTACAATACATCTTTAAAATCAGCATCATGCACATATTGATCTTTGATGGTCTCCAAACCAAATATTTTGAAGTCAAGTTGTGAAAGCATAGTATAGCTTATTTAGACAATGCATCAGCAATAACATTTTCTTTACCCTTCTTGTGTTTAATGACATAAGGGAAAGTCTCAATGAATTCAACCCATTTAGCATGTCTACGATTCAGTTTAGCTTGACTTTTAATATGTTTCAAAGATTCATGATCGAATGTATAACAAATTCTTTGGGCCATAAATAATGTTGCCATGTTTCTAAAGTCCGAACAAGAGCATATAATTCTTTATCATAAGTAGAATAATTCAGGCTAGGCCCACTCAATTTTTCAGAAAAGTACGCAACAGGTTTGCCATCTTGTAATAACACACCTCCTAATCCAATTCCACTAGCATCACATTCAAGCTCAAAAGTCTTATTAAAATCAGGAAGTTGGAGTAAAGGAGCATGTGTCAACTTATCTTTCAACACCGTGAAGGCTTCTTCCCGTGCGGTACCCCAAACAAAAGGCACATCCTTCTTTGTAAGCTCATTGAGAGGTGCAGCAATGGTGCTGAAATCTCTCACAAAACGCCTATAGAAACCAGTGAGGCCAAGAAAACTCCTCACTTGTGTGACCGTTTTGGGCTGCGGCCAACTCTCAATAGCTTCAATCTTGGCTTTATCAACTTCAATTCACTGTGGAGTAACAACATAGCCAAGAAAAGACACTCGGTCGGTGCAAAAGGTGCACTTCCCAAGGTTACCAAACAAACGTGCATCACGTAGAGCAATAAAAACAGCACGTAAATGTTCCAAATGTTCCTCCAAAGATCTGCTATAAATCAATATGTCATCAAAGTAAACTACCACATATCGTCCAATGAAAGCACGTAAAACTTCGTTCATTAATTTCATGAAAGTACTAGGTGCATTAGTTAACCCAAAAGGCATGACTAACCACTCATATAATCCAAACTTAGTTTTAAATGCTGTTTTCCATTCATCCCCCAATTTCATACGAATTTGATGGTATCCACTACGCAAATCAACTTTGGAGAATATTGTAGAGCCACTCAATTCATCAAGCATATCATCTAGCCTAGGAATAGGATGACGATAACGAATAGTAATATTATTAATGCCTCTACAATCAACACACATACGCGATGTACCATCCTTTTTCGGCACTAGAATAATAGGAACAGCACAAGGACTAAGGGATTCGCGTATATAACCTTTGTCGAGAAGCTCTTGTACTTGACGCATAATCTCCTTCGTCTCCTCTGGATTGGTACGGTATTGATGAGGACATCAATACCAGGTAAATTACTAGACATACTGGACCAATTACTAGAGCTCGCGCACGCCAACTAAATTACCAGGTACTTTCGTTTCTTGGTAATGATTCTAATGTTCATGAGAATATGATGCTGCCTAAATTGGATACGTTTGTTTTGCTTACAAATGAAGGGCCTAGCTTGGAGAAGGATGAACATTGGAGCAAGAACAAGCATGGAGATGATGGCATGCGCAAGGGGGACAAGAATGGAGTTACAAGTGATGATTTCAGAACTTTGAAGCCACCATAATGAGTGCATGAAGCCTTGGACGAAATATACAAGATGCCACTTCATAAATTTCGTCCAGAGGCTATTCTAGGTGCTGCGTCACCTTATTATTGGGCCAGGCCCATGTAATTTCGAAATACATTAGTATAGTCTATTTTTAGAGTCCGTATGTGTGGGGAAACAAGAGATAGGGTTAGTTTCGGACCCCTCCACCAAGGGCCACTGATAGAGGCGGGGTGTCCTGATCTTTCGATGAGATGGTGGATTTCGCTTTGGTGGAAGTCGACTTTGACGATCCGACTACGAACGTGCGAGGACGTCGCGCCTTAGCAATCGCTAAACCAACTCCGAGAGGTTATTGACCACGCCGGAGCACGATCAACCTGACCACGAGGGTCTATTTCCTGCGAGCAAACGAAGAACAAGCAAGAAACTGAGATTGCAATCTGGATATTGCAAATATAAGATGAAAGCTTTATTGATCAAGGTGGGGTTCTGTGGCGCTTTGTCCGGTCGTTGAACACAAACGGCACGCTGCGAAGTTGCAGCTATGGCGAACTTTTAATCTAAACAAAACCCAAGTCTAAACGGTGCCCTAAGGGCTGTATATATGGAGGAAGAGGGGGTGAATTTCGTGGCCCTTGGTGGAGGGGTCCGAAACTAACCCTATCTCTTGTTTCCCCACACATACGGACTCTAAAAATAGCCTATACTAATGTATTTCGAAATTACATGGGCCTGGCCCAATAATAAGGTGACGCAGCACCTAGATTAGCCTATGGACGAATATTATGAAGTGGCATCTTGTATATTTCGTCCAAGGCTTCATGCACTCCCTATGGTGGCTTCAAAGTCCTGAAATCATCACTTGTAACTCCGTTCTTGATCTCCTTGCGCATGCCATCAACTCCATGTGTGTTCTTGCTCCAATGTTCATCCTTCTCCAAGCTAGGCCCTTCATTTGTAAGCAAAACAAATGTATCCAATTTAGGCAGCATCATATTCTCATGAACATTAGAATCATTACCAAGAAACGAAAGTACCGTAATTAAAGTTGGCGCTTGCGAGCTCTAGTAATTGGTCCAAGATGTATAGCAGCAGGGGCTGTGGGTGTAACAATGGTATTGATGTCCTCATCATCCTCCCCTTCTTGAAATGAAGTCGTCCTCGACGGAAGTTCATCTTCCTCACCCAAATATGGCTTCAAATCTGCAATGTTAAAAGTGGGACTAACCCCAAAATCTGCAGGCAGCTCAAGTTTATATGCATTATCATTTACTTTCTCCAACACCTTAAAGGGACCAGCAGCACGTGGCATTAGCTTTGATTTGCGCAAATCAGGAAATCTATCCTTACGCAAATGTAACCAAACAAGATCTCCAGGTGCAAACACAACATGTTTTCTACCCTTATCTCCAGCAAGTTTATATTTAGCATTCATACGCTCAATGTTTTCCTTAGTTAACTCATGCATTTTTAAAATCAACTCAGCACGTTCTTTAGCATCAAAATTAACCTTCTCCGAAGATGGAAGAGGCAACAAATCAATAGGTGCACGAGGTAGGAAACCATACACAACTTCAAAAGGGCACATCTTAGTAGTAGAATGCAATGAACGATTATAAGCAAATTCAATATGAGGCAAGCATTCCTCCCACATTTTCTTATTTTTCTTTAGAACAGCCCTAAGCATAGTAGACAATGTTCTATTGACTACTTCAGTTTGTCCATCGGTTTGGGGGTGACAAGTAGTACTAAAAGCAGTTTAGTCCCCAACTTAGCCCATAAACATCTCCAAAAGTGGCTAAGAAATTTAGTATCACGATCTGAAACAATAGTATTTGGCACACCATGCAAGCGAATAATTTCACGAAAGAACAAATCAGCAACATTGACAAAGATCATCGCTTTTATGACATGGTATAAAGTGTGCCATTTTCGAGAATCTATCCACGACAACAAATATGCTATCCTCCCTTCTTTGTTCTAGGTAAACCTAAAACAAAGTCCATAGATATATCCTCCCAAGGAACACTAGGTACAGGCAAAGGCATATATAAACCATGAGGATTGAGTCGTGACTTAGCTTTTTGACATGTAGTGCAGCGAGCAATAAAACGCTCAACATCCGTCTCATCTTTGGCCAAAAGAAATGTGTAGCAAGTACGTCCTCCGTCTTCTTCACGCCAAAGTGTCCCATTAGTCCTCCTCCATGCGCCTCCTGCAACAACAAAAGACGAACGGAGCAAGCTGGAATGCATAGCTTGTTAGCACGAACACAAATCCATCATTAACGACAAACTTGTTCCATGTTCTTCCTTCTTTACAATTCTGCAATACATCTTTAAAATCAGCATCATGCACATATTGATCTTTGATGGTCTCCAAACCAAATATTTTGAAGTCAAGTTGTGAAAGCATAGTATAGCGACGAGACAATGCATCAGCAATAACATTGTCTTTACCCTTCTTGTGTTTAATGACATAAGGGAAAGTCTCAATGAATTCAACCCATTTAGCATGTCTACGATTCAGTTTAGCTTGACTTTTAATATGTTTCAAAGATTCATGATCAGAATGTATAACAAATTCTTTGGGCCATAAATAATGTTGCCATGTTTCTAAAGTCCTAACAAGAGCATATAATTCTTTATCATAAGTAGAGTAATTCAGACTAGGCCCACTCAATTTTTCGTAAAAGTATGCAACAGGTTTGCCATCTTGTAATAACACACCTCCTAATCCAATTCCACTAGCATCACATTCAAGCTCAAAAGTCTTATTAAAATCAGGAAGTTGGAGTAAAGGAGCATGTGTCAACTTAGCTTTCAATACCGTGAAGGCCTCTTCCCGTGCGGTACCCCAAACAAAAGGCACATCCTTCTTTGTAAGCTCGTTGAGAGGTGCAGCAATGGTGCTGAAATCTCTCACAAAACGCCTATAGAAACCAGCGAGGCCAAGGAAACTCCTCACTTGTGTGACCGTTTTGGGCTGCGGCCAACTCTCAATAGCTTCAATCTTGGCTTTATCAACTTCAATTCCTGTGGAGTAACAACATAGCCAAGAAAAGATACTCGATCGGTGCAAAAGGTGCACTTCCCAAGGTTACCAAACAAACGTGCATCACGTAGAGCATTAAAAACAACACGTAAATGTTCCAAATGTTCTTCCAAAGATTTGCTATAAATCAGTATATCATCAAAATAGACTACCACAAATCGTCCTATGAAAGCACGTAAAACTTCGCTCATTAATCTCATGAAAGTACTAGGTGCATTAGTTAACCCAAAAGGCATGACTAACCACTCATATAATCCAAACTTAGTTTTAAATGCTGTTTTCCATTCATCTCCCAATTTCATACGAATTTGATGGTATCCACTACGCATATCAACTTTGGAGAATATTGTAGAGCCACTCAATTCATCAAGCATATCATCTAGCCTAGGAATAGGGTGGCGATAACGAATAGTAATATTATTGATGCCTCTACAATCAACACACATACGTGACGTACCATCCTTTTTCGCACTAGAATAATAGGAACAGCACAAGGACTAAGGGATTCGCGATATAACCTTTGTCGAGCAGCTCCATGTACTTGACGATAATCTCCTTCGTCTCCTCTGGATTGGTGCGGTATGGTGCACGGTTGGGTAATGATGCACCGGAATTAAGTCAATTTGATGCTCAATCCCTCGAATAGGTGGTAATCCGGTGGCACGTCTTGTGGAAAGACGTCGTGAACTCCCCGCAAAATGTTAGTGACAGCGAGGGCAAAGAGGAAGGCACGTCCTCGAATGAAAATAATGCCTCTTTGCACACAAAAGCATAGCAAATAGATTTGTTAAAATCTAGCTCATCAATATCAGATTTGGTGGCAAGTAAACATGCACTTTTCAATTTAATTTCGAAGCAACAGAGATGGTTTATTATTAGGCTTCATGTGTTGCTCAAATTCTTTTGCCACAATCTGATTTTCACTCTTATTTTTCTCCTGTTTTGCTTTATTAGCTCTATTAATATCATCTTTCAAAATGGACTCGGAGTCATAGGAAGCAAAGTAATATTTTTATCCTTATGAACAAGAGTATACTGATTGTTTCTACCATGGTGTACAAATTTTATCAAATTGCCATGGTCTACCAAGTAACAAGGAACATGCTTGCATAGGTACCACATCACAATCAACATAATCAGCATATGTAGAGATACTAAAATGCACACGAACAGACGTGTTACCTTAACCTTGCCGCTGTTGTTGAACCATTGGATGTAGTAAGGATGTGGATGTGGTCTTGTGGTGAGAGATAGCTTCTCCACCATCTCCATGCTAGCCAAGTTGTTGCAGCTCCCTCCATCTATGATGGCCTTGAATAGAACGTTCCTTCACAACTCCTTTGTATGGAACAAATTATGCCTCTGATTTTGCTCAGCTTGTGTAACCTGCACACTCAAAACACGTTGAGCAACTAAACATTCATACTGTCAAAGATCTTCAGCAGCCATGTATTGTGTCTCATGATCGAAGCATCTCCACCGTGTTCCTCATGTGTGATAAGAGCCAAAGTCTCCTCATCATAGTCACTAGCGGACTCATACCCACCATCCTCAGTAGCAATCATCACACGCTGAGATTTGCATTCTCTCATAAAATGTCCTCTTCCCTTACAACGACGACAAATAATATCACTTGTGTGCCTGTTGACGCCATGGAAGAAGAAGAGCTCTGTGCAGGCCCGGCAGGTGTGCTCTTGGCGATAGTGGTGGTTGTGCCTGCTTTCTTGTATCACGGTTGGAGGTGGCACCTGAAGGAGGTGATGGTGCGGTGGAAGTAGATGATGCGCGTGGTGTCCATGATGAAGGTCGACCTGCGAGAAAAGTTAGTGCGGCGCCAATGCTGTCGATCCTGCACTTCACGTTCAGCTTTACAAGCAAGATGGAATAAACGAGTGATATTATTATAATCCTTATAGTCTAGAATGGTCTGAATCTCTATTTAATCCACCCGAAAAACGTGCAAGCATAGCTTCATTCTCCTCAACAATACCACATCTAATCAAGCCAGTTTGCAATTCCCGATAATATTCTTCTACAGAATTTTTCCTTGTCTTAAGCGCTGCAATTTTTGAAGTAATTCACGTTGATAATATGGTGGAACCCAACGAGCACGCATAGCAGTTTTCAAAGCAGCCCAAGTAGCTGGAACAGGATATAATCTACAATGTTCGACCACCAAACACATGCAAAGCTAGTGAAAGAACAAACAGCAGCAGGAACACGTCTCTCCTCGGGATATTGTAAACATGTAAATCGTTGTTCAGTTTCTAACTCCCAAGTAAGATATATATCAGGAACATATCTACCCTCAAATGGTGGAATATTCAATTTCAGTTTAGGGAGATGGTCATGATCTCGCACTGAGGGGAGCCCTAGCATTGCCATTATTTGCATGTGGACGACCTGGTGGTTGTGGTGCTGGTGGTTGCACGTAGTTCGATGTTGATCAACCTCCTCCTCGTAATCTCCCACATAATCATCCTCCTCGGTACCAGCAGCAACAGATGAGCGAGGAGCCAAAGAAGCACCAACAGAGTAGCAGCGGCACCAGAATTTTGTCCTGGCTCAAGAGGAACACGCTGAGCTCGTCCATACTGATTCGGAAGGGGCGTGGTTGTTGTCGTTCTGCAGAGGTGCGATAGGTGCAGCAGGCGGTGGTTGTGGAAAACGCGCAAGCAATTCATCAAACTTGCTATCAAGCTTTGTTTCAAACGTCTTCTCAATGCCATCTATCTTCTCCATGGCCTCGTCAAATCTGTTTATCACGTCTTGCACCTGTCCAATCATCATTTGCTGAAACTTATCATGTAGCTGTTTGTTCGTCAGTTCTCCCAATCAGTCTCGCGGCTTGTGGTCCTGCCATGGTTAGCAGCAATAGAAACACACAAGAATATGATCCTCAGACTACTAGGAAGTGGTGGTGGTGGTGTGGTGGACAGTCACAAATCCGTCAAGCAAATCTCAAATTCTTACCAGTTCTTACCCAAAGCGAAGCGGTGATCGCAACCGTTGTAGTCAAAACTCTCAAAGCTTGGATATAGCGAATACCGGGGAGAATCAAGCGCACGACGTAGATGTATGTGGAGCTGGGAAGGCTTATAATATGGTAGCAAAAGGTCGAGAATAATCAATTCGAGATGCAAAGTTGAATAAACGCTCAACGACGGTACTGTGCTGGTCCTAGGCTAGACCGTGCTAGAGACGCGAGCCTAGAACACTAACAAAATCACGGCGCTGCACGTAAACAAGGGAGGAGCACACTCTGAATTTTTTTTTCTCTTTTTTTTCCTTTTTTTTTGCACTTTTTTTCCTCTTTTTTTTTTTTTTTTTTTTTGTCCGCAACAAATTTTTTTCGGAAAAGTCTACAAATGGTCTAAAAACTGCCTAGCCAGAATTTTCCAGACTTAGTTTTTTTTTTGAAACTGGAACTATTTTTCTTCTGCGGATGGCTTGGAAGTTGGGGAGTCCTCTGCTGTCACGACTCGGAGTATCGCGTGATCTGGAAATCGAGAACAATGCAACAATTCTCGGACTCGGACTAGGCCTGGTGGCGGAGATGAATCTGGTGGAACTTCGGATGGTGGCGGAGATGAATCTGGTGGAACTTCGGATGGTGGCGGATATATGTTGCGGTGGACTCGGATGGGCGTGATGGCGGCGGATATGTGGTGGCGTATATGGATTCGGATTGGCGGTGAATATGTGGTGGTTGTATATGGCAGCGGCGGCGTGACAACTTTGTGAACAGAACTCGAAACTCTAAAGACTAGACGCTAAGACCAGCAACTTGACACGACGATGCAACCGCAAATTCAACAAAGCAAATCTGAAAAAGATTATGCAAAGGCTCGATTGGTTGGACGGGATGAACTAACCTAATATTTTTTTGGCTTTTTCGTGGACTATAGGTATGAAGAACAGACTCAACCTAAACTACGAAAAACTGTAAAATCTCACCGAGCAACACGGAAATCTGATACCACTTGATAGAGCGGGGTGTCCGATCTTCGATGAGATGGTGGATTTCGCTTTGGTGGAAGTCGACTTTGACGATCCGACTACTGAACGTCGCGGGGACGTCGCGCTTAGCAATCGCTAAACCAACTCCGAGAGGTTATTGACCACGCCGAACACGATCAACGACCACGAGGTCTATTTCCTGCGAGCAAGCGAAGAACAAGCAAGAAACTGAGATTGCAATCTGGATATTGCGAATATAAGATGAAAGCTTTATTGATCAAGGTGGGGTTCTGTGGCGCTTTGTGCAGTCGTTGAACACAAGCGAAATCACGCGAAGTTGCAGCTATGGCGAACTTTTAATCTAAACAAAACCCAAGTCTAAACGGTGCCCTAAGGGCTGTATATATGGAGGAAGAGGGGTGAATTTCGTGGCCCTTGGTGGAGGGGTCCAAACTAACCCTATCTCTTGTTTCCCCACACATACGGACTCTAAAATAGCCTATACTAATGTATTTCGAAATTACATGGGCCTGGCCCAATAATAAGGTGACGAAGACCTAGATTAGCCTATGGACGAATATTATGAAGTGGCATCTTGTATATTTCGTCCAAGGCTTCATGCACTCCTTATGGTGGCTTCAAAGTCCTGAAATCATCACTTGTAACTCCGTTCTTGATCTCCTTGCGCATGCCATCAACTCCATGTGTGTTCTTGCTCCAATGTTCATCCTTCTCCAAGCTAGGCCCTTCATTTGTAAGCAAAACAAATGTATCCAATTTAGGCAGCATCATATTCTCATGAACATTAGAATCATTACCAAGAAACGAAAGTACCGGTAATTTAGTTGGCGTGCGCGAGCTCTAGTAATTGGTCCAGTATGTATAGCAGCAGGGGCTGTGGGTGTAACAATGGTATTGATGTCCTCATCAGCCACGAAATTCTCCCCCTCTTCCTCCATATATACAGCCCTTAGGGCACCGTTTAGACTTTGGGTTTTGTTTAGATCAAAAGTTCACCATAGCTGCAACTTCACGCATTTCGCTTTGTGTTCAACGACTGCACAAAGGCGCCACAGTAACCCCACCTTGATCAATAAAGCTTTCATCTTATATTCGCAATATCCAGATTGCAATCTCAGCTTCTTGCTTGTTCTTCGCTTGCTCGCAGGAAATAGACCTCGTGGTCAGTTGATCGTGTTCGCGGGTCAATAACCTCTCGGAGTTGGTTTAGCGATTGCTAAGGCGCTGACGCCCTCGCACGCCAGAGTCGGATCGTCAAAGTCGACTTCCACCAAAACGAAATCCACCATCTCATCGAAAGACGGACACCTTTGCCTCTATCAAGTGGTATCAGATTTCCAGTTTGCTCGGTGAGATTTTACAGTTTTTCGTAGTTTAGATCGAGTCTGTTCTTCATACCTACATACCCAATTTAAAAAGCCAAAAAAATATTAGGGTTAGGTCATCATATCCGAACCAATCTGAGCCTTTGCATAATCTTTTCTCAGATTTGCGTTGTTGAATTTGCGGTTGCATCATCGTGTCTAGTTGCTGGTCTTAGAGTCTAGTCTTTTAGAGTTTCGAGTTCCGTCATAAGTTGTCACGCCACGCCGCACCGCTATCATCGCCTCGCCATCTACCACCACCGCTTATCCGCCACCGCTTGAATCAGTATCCATATACCACCACCGCTGCCAGATACCACCACCGTTGCCATATACCACCACCATATATCCACCACCAATCCGAGTTCCTTGCATATTAGATTTGTTTTCGGGATCCATCTAATTTCCGATTCGTGTTTCCTTGTCTCGAGTAGGTTTCGATTCCAGCAATCTTTTGCCGTCCGTAGAAGAGGTTGGTTCCAAAAAACGCACCTTCGAAACCACCCTCCGCTTAGGCCCAAAATTTTCCAAAATGCACGGACAAAAAATTTCTGGCTATCCTATTTTAGGTGTTTCTAAGCGTCTTGAGACATCGCCGTTATAGAAAGTTTTTTTGACCCGTTTCAGTTTTTGGGTCCAGCGAATCGAAAAAAAATTTGGTCGAAAAAATTTCGTGTCTGGCCCTATCAGTTTGACACTGGAAGAGTTTTGAGACACTCGCCATTATAGTGATTTTTCGCAAAAAAAAAGCAGCGCAAAAAAAAAGCAGCGAAAAAAAAAAATTCAGAGTGTGCTCCTCCCTTGTTTACGTGCAGCGCCGTGATTTTGTTAGTGTTCTAGGCTCGCGTCTCTAGCACGGTCTAGCCTAGGACCAGCACAGTACCGTCGTTGAGCGTTTATTCAACTTTGCATCTCTGAATTGATTATTGCTGACCTTTTTGCTACCATATTATAAGCCTTCCCAGCTCCACATACATCTACGTCGTATGCTTGATTCTCCCCGTAATCGCTATAGCCAAGCTTTGAGAGTTTTGACTACAACGGTTGCCGATCACCGCTGCTGCTGGGTAAGAACTGGTAAGAATTTGAGATTTGCTTGACGGATTTGTGACTGTCCACCACACCACCACCACCACTTCCTAGTAGTCTGTAGGATCATATTCTTGTGTGTTTCTATTGTTGCTAACCATGGCAGGATCACAAGTCGATTTAGACTGATTGGGAGAACTCGACGAACAAACAGCTACATGATAAGTTTCAGCAAATGATGATTGGACAGATGCAAGACGTGCTAAACAGATTTGACGAGGCCATGGAGAAGATAGATGGCATTGAGAAGACGCTTGAAACAAAGCTTGATAGCAAGTTTGATGAATTGCTCGCTGTTTTCCACAACCACCGCCGGCTGCACCTATCGCACCTCTGCAACGACAACAACTACGCCCCTTCCGAATCAGTATGGACGAGCTCAGCGTGTTCCTATTGAGCCAGACAAAATTCTGGTGCCGCTGCTACTCTGTTGGTGCTTCTTTGGCTCCTGCTACATCGCTGCTGGTGGTACCGAGGAGGATGATGAGTATGTGGACGATTATGAGGATGAGGTTGATGTCAGAACTACGTGCAACCACCAGCACCACAACCACCAGGTCGTCCACATGCAAATAATGGCAATATTAGGGCTCCCCCTCAGGTACGACATCATGACCATCTCCCTAAACTGAAATTGAATATTCCACCATTTGAGGGTAGATATGTTCCTGATATATATCTTACTTGGGAGTTAGAAACTGAACAACGATTTACATGTTTACAATATCCTGAGGAGAGACGTGTTCCTGCTGCTGTTTGTGCTTTCACTAGCTTTGTATGTGTTTGGTGGTCTGAACATTGTAGATTATATCATGTTCCAGCTACTTGGGCTACTTTGAAAACTGCTATTTGTACTCGTTGGGTTCCACCATATTATCAACGTGAATTACTTCAAAAATTGCAGCGCTTAAGACAAGGAAAAAACTCAGAGAAGAATATTATCGGGAATTACAAACTGGCTTGATTAGATGTGGTATTGTTGAGGAGAATGAAGCTATGCTTGCACGTTTTCTGGGTGGATTAAATAGAGAGATTCAGACCATTCTAGACTATAAGGATTATAATAATATCACTCGTTTATTCCATCTTGCTTGTAAAGCTGAACGTGAAGTGCAGGATCGACAGGCATTGGCGCGCACCAACTTTTCTGCAGGTCGACCTTCATCATGGACACCACGTGATGAGGACATGACTACCTTGGATAAGACCAAAAATATTGCATACATGCATATTTGTCAGGTGATTTCTAGTGCAAACTATTCAATAATATATTTATGTTATCCAGAACAAAAATACTTCACATACTTTTGTGTTTTGTCTAATTGCAGGTGTATGGGACATTTGTACAATCCACATATGAAGATAAGGGAAAAGGAGAAGTTTAGGTGCTGTTCAACAAGTCTTCTCACGTCACTTTTGGGCCAAGAGAAGATAGAGTCCAAGTCTCTCACGTTCTGGATTCAGATTCGGACTGCACAGACATACCTGACTCAAAACGTCAACAACTTTTTCATACGAACTCCGAATTGGGTGATTCTTTTTTTTGTTGGAAAGTAGATTTCATTCTCTTTCCAGCACAGTTGGAATCACCTTAAAAGCCATCTGGAGCGTTGAGTTATGGACGAAACAATCTGACGCTGGACCAGAATCCGAGTCAAACTAGAAGTCCAAAGGTGTTACGTCACCTCCACTTGGGCCCATTGGCCTTGTACGACCTAGGGTTAGTTTTAGGCTGCCTTGGGACGTCCTCCCACTTCCTTGGCCGCCACCCCTTGCTCCTATATAAGTAGATCCATCTAGTAGCTTTTCCCTGGGGATTTGTTTACTTAAAAGTTAGCCATTGCAACTTCGTGTACTTCGTTTGTGTCCAACGACCAGACCAAGACCGCTTACGGATCCCCACCTTTATCAATACTTCATACATACTCGCAATATTCAGATTGCTTTTATCATATTCTTGCTTGTTCTTCGATTGCTGCAGGAATAGACCTTCGTGGTCGTTGATTGTGCTCGGCGTGGTCAATAACCTCTCGGAGTTGGTTTAGCGATTGCTAAGGCGCAACGTCGTGCACGTTTGTAGTCGGATCGTCAAAGTCATCTTCACCAAATCGATAGTTATCATCTCATCGAAAGATCGGGACACCCCCGCCTATATCAAGTGGTATCAGTTTTCAGGTTGCTCGGTGAGATTTTACAGTTTTTCATAGTTTAGATCGCATCTGTCATTCATACCTATAGTCCATGAAAAAGCCACAAAAAAAAGTTACATCTTTTCATCCTTTATCCAAGCCAGTCTGAGCCTTTGCAATTTTCTATTCGTTGCTTGCATAATTGAATTATCGGTTGCATCGTCGTGTCAGTTGCTGGTCTTAGTGTCTAGTTCCTTTAGAGTTTCGAGTTCTGTTCACATTAGTCACGCCGCTGCTGCATCATTATCCCTTCCGCTGTCCACCATCCCATCTATTAATTTCCACCACGTGCTACGCGCTGTTCATTGTCGTAATCATAGTTGAGGTCATTCACATCTTCGCCTGATCCAATCTGCATCTTATCTAGTTTTTCTTGGAAAGAGGGAGAAAAAAAAGAGAAAAAAGGAAAAAAAAAGAGAGAGAAGAAAAATAAAAAAAAAGCGTGAGAAAAAAAAAGAGAGAAGAAAAAATATCGGATCTATCTCGAATCAATCTCGTACCTGAATTCGGATTGGAATCTGTTTTGCGCACTGTTCAGTAAAACAGGTGTATCTTCCTCATATGAAGTCCGTTTTGGCTCCGTGAGTACTCAAATTGAAGCTAGTGACGAGCCGCATCTAAATAGTTGCAGAAGCTAGTTCAATATTTGACACCTCAAAATCGGCTTCTAAATAGGTCTTTTTGCCCTCCGAAGTTCGTCAACACAGCTTGTTCCAATATTTCAGGCCAGTTTTCGAATTCTTTGACTCCTTATATCAACTCGGAATTGAGTGATTCTTTTTGCATTGGAAAGCTTGAGTTAGTAGCATTCTTTGAAAGAATTTATCATAAAATTTGCTCAAACTTTTCAAGAGGAAAGTTGAAGAGACAGTTGTTGTATATCCTGCTTGGTAGTTGTTTTTCATCATTATCTTCACTACCGTTTTGATCTTCACTTCTATCTTGCTGTCAAGAGCTACTTAGTATCCTTCATTGATGCTAGTTGTGCTACGCCGTGACCTCATTAGTGTTCTAGGCTCGCGTCTCTAGTCCGGTCTAGCCTAGGACCAGCACAGATACCGTCGTTGAGCGCTTATTCAACATTGCATCTCTGAATTGATTATTGCTAATCTTTTGCTACCATATATAGCCAACCCAGCTCCACATATTTCTACACCGTATATCGTCGCTCACTGGCAATCGCTTTACACAATCTTGAGTTATTTGACATCGCTGGTTGCTGTCACCACCTGCCGCATGGTAAGAACTTGTAAGATATTGATATTTGCTTTATTGTGAGCACTTTACAACCACATCCTAGTAGTTCATAGGAACATTATTCTGGAATTTTGTTTCTTGTTCCTACTAATCATGACAGGTTCGGAGATAGAAGTTCTTGGACGATGGACACATCTTCACCATCACGAGAGTTGGGACAACACACACAACCACATGGTCAGGTTATCTCTTTACCGTCATTTGAGGGTAGATTTAATCCTGCTATTTATCTAGCTTGGGAGTTTGAAGTAGAACAAGTTTTTAGTAACCACGACTTTTCTGAACTTGAGCGAGTACGAGCTGCCACTAGAGCATTTACTGGTTTTGCTTCAGTTTGGTGGAGTGTGCATTGTAAGAAAAATATTGATAACCAACCCACAACTTGGAAAGATTTGAAATATGTAATGAGACAACATTTTTTCCCTCCTTACTATCGTCGTGAATTGCTTCACAAATTTGAACAATTTAAACAAGGCAACAACACTGTTCATGCTTACTACAAAGAGTTCAAATCTTATATGCATCATTGTGACATAGAAGAATCTAAGGATGATACGATGAATAGATTTTTTGGTGGTTTGAACCATGATATTCAGGAAAGATTTCAGTATATTCCTCGTTGCATTACTGGTATGTATGTTCGTGCTTGTACCTTTGAGAAACAGATCTGAGGAGGATGCATTGGGTGACTACAACAACTACTATTCCAGTTCATGCTCACCACCGCCGGTTGGTTCCTCCACCGTTGCACCTACTAGAGCAGCCCCACCCCGGATTGTGAGCGCGGCATCATCTCAAGAGCATGGTGCATTGTCTACGTCTGTACCTACATCAGCTACGTCTTTGCGACATGGTAACAGTAAAGGTATTGATGATTTAACTTCACATGAGAATGATGCATCCCTAGTTAAGTTGAATGCATCATGTGTTGAGTTACCTGGTGATTTGAGCACATCAACTATTTTAGAGAATCTTGAAACTGTCATGAATGCGTCATGTGATCAAACAACTGAAATACCAACAATTTTGAGTGCACCCATTGAATTAACTGTTGATGCAAAACAATCAATGTTTAATCATTTTGATATGACCTCTAATCTTGGTGATGATTCTGTGTCGAATGACTCATTGCATGTTTGCTTATCTAAGCATGTTGTAGCATGTAAATTTGATTCAAATAAGGTTTATTCACCAATGTTGGGATGGTTTAATGATGAACATTGTCAAACTTTTGAAATAAATAAGAGCTTCACTTATATGTGCAAACTGAGTTGCAATATTTTCATGCCTTCTAGTTCTTGTGCTAATTTGTTGTCTTTAGATTTTATGAACTATGCAAGTTACTCATCTATTCATGTGTCATATATGCAAAAATCAAGGGAAGTAAAAAATGGATGACGATACATATACAACATGTACACCTTGTCTCTTTTGTTAGCCACATTTCAGATTAAGCAACGCCGAGGACGGCTTTGTTTTCAAGAAGGGAGGATGATGAGGACATGACTACCTTGGATAAGACCAAAATATTGCATACATGCATATTTGTCGGTGATTTCTAGTGCAAACTATTCAATAATATATTTATGTTATCGAACAAAATACTTCACATACTTTTGTGTTTTGTCTAATTGCAGGTGTATGGGACATTTGTACAATCCACATATGAAGATAAGGGAAAAGGAGAAGTTTAGGTGCTGTTCAACAAGTCTTCTCACGTCACTTTTGGGCCAAGAGAAGATAGAGTCCAAGTCTCTCACGTTCTGGATTCAGATTCGGACTGCACAGACATACCTGACTCAAAACGTCAACAACTTTTTCATACGAACTCCGAATTGGGTGATTCTTTTTTTTGTTGGAAAGTAGATTTCATTCTCTTTCCAGCACAGTTGGAATCACCTTAAAAGCCATCTGGAGCGTTGAGTTATGGACGAAACAATCTGACGCTGCACCAGAATCCGAGTCAAACTAGAAGTCCAAAGGTGTTACGTCACCTCCACTTGGGCCCATTGGCCTTGTACGACCTAGGGTTAGTTTTAGGCTGCCTCGGGACGTCCTCCCACTTCCTTGGCCGCCACCCCTTGCTCCTATATAAGTAGATCCATCTAGTAGCTTTTCCCTGGGGATTTGTTTAGTTAAAAGTTAGCCATTGCAACTTCGTGTACTTCATTTGTGTCCAACGACCAGACCAAGACCGCTTACGGATCCCCACCTTTATCAATACTTCATACATACTCGCAATATTCAGATTGCTTTTATCATATTCTTGCTTGTTCTTCGATTGCTTGCAGGAATAGACCTTCGTGGTCAGGTTGATTGTCCTCCGGCGTGGTCAATAACCTCTCGGAGTTGGTTTAGCGATTGCTAAGGCGCAACGTCGTGCACGTTTGTAGTCGGATCGTCAAAGTCATCTTCACCAAATCGATAGTTATCGTCTCATCGAAAGATCGGGACACCCCCGCCTCTATCACCACGTGCATCATCTACTTCCACTGCACCATCACCTCCTTCAGGTGCCACCTCCAACCGTGATACAAGAAAGCAGGCACAACCACCACTATCTGCCAAGAGCACACCTGCCGGGCATGCACAGAGCTCTTCTTCTTCCATGGCGTCAACAGGGCACACAAGTGATAGTATTTGTCGTCGTTGTAAGGGAAGAGGACATTTTTGCGAGAGAATGCAAATCTCAGCGTGTGATGATTGCTACTGAGGATGGTGGGTATGAGTCCGCTAGTGACTATGATGAGGAGACTTTGGCTCTTATTACACATGAGGAACACGGTGGAGATGATTCGATCATGAGACACAATACATGGCTGCTGAAGATGCTTGACAGGTATGAATGTTTAGTTGCTCAACGTGTTTTGAGTGTGCAGGTTACACAAGCTGAGCAAAATCAGAGGCATAATTTGTTCCATACAAAGGAGTTGTGAAGGAACGTTCTATTCAGCGTCATCATAGATGGAGGGAGCTGCAACAACTTGGCTAGCATGGAGATGGTGGAGAAGCTATCTCTCACCACAAGACCACATCCACATCCTTACTACATCCAATGGTTCAACAACAGCGGCAAGGTGAAGGTAACACGTCTGTTCATGTGCATTTTAGTATCTCTACATATGCTGATTATGTTGATTGTGATGTGGTACCTATGCAAGCATGTTCCTTGTTACTTGGTAGACCATGGCAATTTGATAAAAATTCTGTACACCATGGTAGAAACAATCAAGATACTCTTGTTCATAAGGATAAAAATATTACTTTGCTTCCTATGACTCCTGAGTCCATTTTGAAAGATGATATTGATAGAGCTAATAAAGCAAAACAGGAGAAAAATAAGAGTGAAAATCAGATTGTGGCAAAAGAATTTAAGCAACACATGAAGCCTAATAATAAACCATCTACTGTTGCTTCTGAAATTAAATTGAAAAGTGCATGTTTACTTGCCACCAAATCTGATATTGATGAGCTAGATTTTAGCAAATCTATTTGCTATGCTTTTGTGTGCAAAGAGGCATTATTTTCATTCGAGGACGTGCCTTCCTCTTTGCCCCTGCTGTCACTAACATTTTGCAGGGGAGTTCGCCGACGTCTTTCCACAAGACGTGCCACCGGATTACCACCTATTCGAGGGATTGAGCATCAAATTGACTTAATTCGGTGCATCATTACCCAACCGTGCACCATACCGCACCAATCCAGAGGAGACGAAGGAGATTATCGTCAAGTACAGGAGCTGCTCGACAAAGGTTATATACGCGAATCCCTTAGTCCTTGTGCTGTTCCTATTATTCTAGTGCCGAAAAAGGATGGTACGTCACGTATGTGTGTTGATTGTAGAGGCATCAATAATATTACTATTCGTTATCGCCACCCTATTCCTAGGCTAGATGATATGCTTGATGAATTGAGTGGCTCTACAATATTCTCCAAAGTTGATTTGCGTAGTGGATACCATCAAATTCGTATGAAATTGGGAGATGAATGGAAAACAACATTTAAAACTAAGTTTGGATTATATGAGTGGTTAGTCATGCCTTTTGGGTTAATTAATGCACCTAGTACTTTCATGAGATTAATGAACGAAGTTTTACGTGCTTTCATTGGACGATTTGTGGTAGTCTATTTTGATGATATACTGATTTATAGCAAATCTTTGGAAGAACATTTGGAACATTTACGTGCTGTTTTTAATGCTCTCGTGATGCACATTTGTTTGGTAACCTTGGGAAGTGCACCTTTTGCACCGACCGAGTATCTTTTCTTGGCTATGTTGTTACTCCACAGGAATTGAAGTTGATAAAGCCAAGATTAAAGCTATTGAGAGTTGGCCGCAGCCCAAAACGGTCACACAAGTGAGGAGTTTCCTTGGCCTCGCTGGTTTCTATAGGCGTTTTGTGAGAGATTTCAGCACCATTGCTGCACCTCTCAACGAGCTTACAAAGAAGGATGTGCCTTTTGTTTGGGGTACCGCTTGGAAGAAGCCTTCACGGTATTGAAAGCTAAGTTGACACATGCTCCTTTACTCCAACTTCCTGATTTTAATAAGACTTTTGAGCTTGAATGTGATGCTAGTGGAATTGGATTAGGAGGTGTGTTATTACAAGATGGCAAACCTGTTTCATACTTTTCGAAAAATTGAGTGGGCCTAGTCTGAATTACTCTACTTATGATAAAGAATTATATGCTCTTGTTCGGACTTTAGAAACATGGCAACATTATTTATGGCCCAAAGAATTTGTTATACATTCTGATCATGAATCTTTGAAACATATTAAAAGTCAAGCTAAACTGAATCGTAGACATGCTAAATGGGTTGAATTCATTGAGACTTTCCCTTATGTCATTAAACACAAGAAGGGTAAAGAAAATGTTATTGCTGATGCATTGTCTCGTCGCTGCCTCGGCCGCCCAAGTAAAACACTTGAAGGAGCTTGTCTTGACGGTCTCATCGGTTGGAGTAGATGATGAAGCACGCAGCTTGGAGTTGCTTGTAGTAGGAGAGGACGACTTGAACTTGTAGAAGTTTTCTTGTAACTTGACTTGTCGTCGTTGTTTGGAAAAGGCTTGGTTGATGTCGAAGTTGGAGTAGTTGTTGAAGCTTGGTTGTTGGAGAGGCCGTATGTCTTGGATGAGTACTTGGCGTACTTGAAGTCATCTTGCACTTGTCGTTCCGCCTTTGTAGCTTGGTGCACGAGCTCAATGAGGTTGGAATAAGGTTGGAAGTCGGCGATCTTCTTGATGGGATGGTTGAGTCCATTCAAGAATCGTGCCATTGTTTGCTCATCATCTTCCTTGACATTGGCTCGAATCATGGCAATCTCCATCTCTTTGTAGTATTCTTCAACACTCTTTGTTCCTTGCTTGAGGAGTTGTAGCTTCTTGAAGAGATCACGGTTGTAGTAGGTGGGCACAAAGCGTGCTCGCATGACATCCTTCATTTGAGCCCAAGTGGTGATTGAGGTTCACCTCTTGCTTGTCGGCGCCAAGGACTTGTTCCCACCATATGAGCACATAGTCTTGGAACTCAAGTGATGCCATCGCGATCTTCTTCTCTTCCTCATAGTTGTGCAAACGAAAGATTTTGTCGACCTTCAATGCCCATGAGAGGTATTCTTCGGGATCATTGGTTCCATTGAACTTGGGCATTGTGAACTTGAGCTTGCCATAGCGATGTTCTTCATTGTTTTGAGGTCGATGTTGATGATGACGTTCTTGACGTGGAGGGTAATCATCCTCATGTTGCTCTTGGCGAGGAGGAAGTCCATGATCAACTTGCTCTTGTTGACCTTGAGGTTGAGCTTGAGCTTGAGGAGCTTGTGGAGGAGCTTGGTGGGCTTGACGTTGCGCACGTTGATGGTAGTTCCTCTCTTGTATTTATTCTCGAAGTGCTTCCTCTTGATTGCGCCTTTCGCGATTGCGTTTGGCGAGAGCTCGACTTGATGCTTGAAGGGCGCGTTCCGCCTCAAGAGCTTGTGCTTCGCGTTGTTGTTGTTGAAGACGTTGAGCTTCGGCGTCTTGTTGCTCTTGGTGTAGGCGCGCTCGTTCTTGTTCTTGTTGGTGGCGAAGACGTTGTCGTTCTTGTGCTTGAGCAAACGCCATTTGGCTCGATTGACGACGAGGAACTTCTTCATCAACTTCCTCTTGGAGATTCTTGTCGTGTAGCGGGTTGCGAGATGCATGACGGTCTTGACGCTCGGCTCGACGAAGAATGTTTGATGATGGTGTACTTGTGTCGGAGAAGGAGTCGTCGGAGTGGCGACTTGAGTGGCTCCGTCTTGAGTGTGAAGAGGTAGAAATCGCGGTTCACCAACAAGGCGCGGATCTCGTCCATTCTTGCATCGTTCTCTTTCTTGTCTTGCGTCGAGTTTGTTGTCGAAGTACTCGCGTGTACGTTTCTCGGAGAGTCGCAAGTCGGTGGAGAGGTTGTCGATCGTTAAGCTCATTGCTTGTTGCTCTTGATGGAGAGCTCGTTCTTGCGCCAAAGAGGTGGCTCTTGGTGACGATGATGACATGTCGTCGTCTTGCTCGATGAAGAGTGGATTTGTAGAAGAACTTGGCCTATCCATCATTTCAAGCAAATTGTGAGTGGTAGAAAGAGAAGAATGAATACCAATGTACCTTTGACCGAAGTTGAAGATGAATCAAGTTCACTCAAATGCGGACAATGAAATAGCACTATTGGTACCGATCCTTGTCGACTCTCACACCTACACAAGTAAAAGCTTTTGGTGGAGCTTGGTTAGGATGGTGGCACAAAATTGATTGCAATCGTTAGCTTGACTCAAAAATGTTGAAGAAGATTCGCAAATTCGCTTATGCAACAAGTAGACCAAGCAAGTAGTGGTACACGGAAACACACTCGCAAATAGATAAATGGGATTGTGCAAACCAAAAGTGAGCCAAAATGTGGAAACCACGAAAATGCTCTTGTTGCACAATACTAGAGAGACGCTAGCACGATTGCACAATAGGCGGATACGGAGCTTGTGCACAACCTACTAGGCAAAAATGCAATGATCTCTATCCCAAGTATACTATATGTATGGTATATCGGTGCAATGATCCAAGATGATCTTATGTGACAATCTTAATGTTGTATGATGCTATGCCTGTTGCTTATAAGCTCTTTGCTTATCTTTCCTCTTTGCTTAAAAGCTTGAGTGACTCTTTCTCTTTTGAGCTCTTTTCTTATGCAAACTTGACGAACTAAGATAGCAATTGTGTATGCGATGACAACTTTGTGACACACAAGTTGATTTTGAGATATGCACCTCGATTGTATGTATGATATGGTGTATGCAACTAATGTGCACAAGTCACGTTGCCGGCAATACTCAATGGCTAGTCTCGGTGGGTAAGCAACGCAAAAGATGGTATATGATGGTTATCAATGCAATTGCAAGGTATGAGAAAGATGTCGTCGATGTTACCGTCCGTGGCGAAGATGAGTAGCCGACCAAAATGAGCGTTTGTTGTTGATGTCACACATACCTAGGTAGCGAAACACAAAAGGACACGGAAATCTCACTCAACTTGTCGAACTCAAATTCGAATGCAAGTACGGAGGTTGTGTCTTGGGGTTTGGCAAGTGGAAATGGTGGTGGATGTGGTGGGGGGGATGTATGGATGTGTGGATGGTGGTGGAGGTGGATGATGGACTGCAGAACTGCAGTTTTGGCAGAGGAAGCCGGATGATCCGGGCTGATGAGGACATCAATACCATTGTTACACCCACAGCCCCTGCTGCTATACATACTGGACCAATTACTAGAGCTCACAAGACGCCAACTAAATTACTGTGTACTTTCGTTTCTTGGTAATGATTCTAATGTTCATGAGAATATGATGCTGCCTAAAATGGATACATTTGTTTTGCTTACAAATGAAGGGCCTAGCTTGGAGAAGGATGAACATTGGAGCAAGAACACACATGGAGTTGATGGCATGCAAAGGGGATCAAGAACGGAGTTACAAGTGATGATTTCAGGACTTTGAAGCCACCATAAGGAGTGCATGAAGCGTTGGACGAAATATACAAGATGCCACTTCATAATATTCGTCCATAGGCTATTCTAGGTGCTGCGTCACTTATTATTGGGCCAGGCCCATGTAATTTCGAAATACATTAGTATAGGCTATTTTTAGAGTCCGTATGTGGGGAAACAAGAGATAGGGTTAGTTTCGGACCCCTCCACCAAGGGCCACGAAATTCACCCCCTCTTCCTCCATATATACAGCCCTTAGGGCACCGTTTAGACTTGGGTTTTGTTTAGATCAAAAGTTCGCCATAGCTGCAACTTCGCGTACTTCCTTTGTGTTCAACGACCAGACAAAGGCGTCACAGAACCCCACCTTGATCAATAAAGCTTTCATCTTATATTCGCAATATCCAGATTGCAATCTCAGTTTCTTGCTTGTTCTTCGTTTGCTCGCAGGAAATAGACCCTCGTGGTCGGTTGATCGTGCTCGGCGTGGTCAATAACCTCTCGGAGTTGGTTTAGCGATTGCTAAGGCGCGGCGTCCTCGCGCCGCCGTAGTCGGATCGTCAAAGTCGACTTCCACCAAAGCGAAATCCACCATCTCATCGAAAGACGGGACACCTCTGCCTCTATCACGGGCCAGGAGCCGGATGATCCGGGCGAGTCCGGATGATCCGGGACTTGGTTGGATGATCCGGGCAGGTCAACCACGCACGGGATTGGCTCGGGAAGAACACGAAAATGGGGTGGAATTTGACGATTATGGGGATTTTGGGTGGATTTCGAGAGGAAGAATGTGGGGAAACACAAGATCCACGAGTTACACACCGAATCCAC
Source organism: Aegilops speltoides (assembly GCA_021437245.1). Lineage (NCBI taxonomy): Eukaryota > Viridiplantae > Streptophyta > Magnoliopsida > Poales > Poaceae > Aegilops > Aegilops speltoides. The sequence continues at coordinate 243,587,951 of CM038146.1, forward strand.
GGATCAAAAACAACAAAACATCATCAAAACTAACAAATCACAAAAAATTTTGGGGGTATTTTTGTGGGGATTTTCGGGTTTTTAGGACGAAAACAACAAAATCAAGCTAGAAATCACGAGGTAGGGGCTCCAAAAACGTGATCAACGTGGCTCATGATACCATATGATGTAGGGTGGAACCCTAATTCGTTGATCTTTCACGTTTGGAGGGGATCCTACAGAGGGAACACGAAGAACGCGCGGAAGAACGAGAGGAAACAAGGGGAAAACGAGGGAGGAACACTCAATCAACAAGGATCAATCACACAAGGTCTAGATCATCGAAGCACGAGTGATACATGGTCCAAAATCAACAAAGGAAAGATACAAAGGTAGCCGTTCTTCTCCCAGAGGAGGTCTTGAATCCACGAGGGGATCTTCCCGTATAGGGGTCTTGAATCCGATGGATCTTCTCCTAGACGGAGGTCCTGATCTCCGTGGAGAAGTACCGGTGGATGAGCAAAGGCTCTCACACACAAATATGAGCTAATCCAATGCTAAGTCTCAAAGTGAGGAGAGGGGTCCTATATATAGAGTCTGGGCGAAGGGTACATGGGCTCAGCCCAACACGCCAAGCAAAGCGCTGGCGGATGATCCGGACGAGGGTCCGGATGATCCGGACGGTCCGATGATCCGGTGGAGTCCCGGATGAGCCGGAGGGTCGGCTGGTGGCGGCGACGGGCGGATGTCCTGCTGGGGGTCCGGACGTCCGGGCGGGATCCGGATGATCCGGGCCTGGGTCCGGATGATCCGGCTTCAGCGCGGAGGTTCTGTTGCCTTCGGTGGAGTTAGCCGGATCGTCCGGACCGGGGTCCGGATCTTCCGGGCTCTGTCCGGATCGTCCGGGCCTCTATCCGGATCGTCCGGCCTCCCTGCTACTTGTGGCTTTCTCCTCTCCGTCTTCACGCATGTCTTCTGCTTCCGATTCTCCTTGCTTCCCAGCTTCTTCATGGTCGACTCCTTGGTGCCTGAGTATGCATAGGGTTTCCGTTTGAGGTAGTAACCTTGTCTCATGTGAATCGAAGGATAGTTGTGAGAGGAGTGATGTCACCTCGGTCTCAAGAGCTCTTGCACGTGCTCGAGTCATCGGTCCTTGTGGTGTTGTAGGTGTTGATGTAGAGTCCATGGGGATTATGTAAGGATGCTCCGCATCACCATAGCATTTGAGGTTGTTTGAGTAGTGACTTGAGTCTCCTAAGGTGTTTCGGCTACTTAGGGACGGTTGCTTCTTCATCAACCACCACCACCACCACTTCCGCATAACCTTACCCACCATACAATTCCATCCCAATCTTAACCCAATTTTGTTTGAGTTGTGGCTTGTGTCTCCTAAGGTGTTTCGGCTACTTAGGGACGGCAACTTCAACTCCGACACGTGTATAGCACATCATTCCACTTCCGCATTGCCTCGTGCAACACCACCACCGCTTTCCGCTAGCACCATTTTGACATTTGTCATTTGAGATTTTGAGTTTGCGGTTTTTCCGTTTCCTGAGGTGTTTCGGCTACTTAGGGACGAGTCTCCATCATCTTGGTATCTACACCAAGAACACCGCCACTCATCATCGCAAAGGACGGTAACCTCGACGACACCTTTGTATATCCCCTTGCAAATTGCATTGTTAACCCCTAGCCCATTTTGCGTCACTTACCTATCGAGACTAGCCATTTGAGTATTGCCGGCAAGGTTACTTGTGCACATTAGCGATCCACCCTTCCATAGCATACATACCATATCAAATTGGTATCATATCATCCATTGTGCCTCAAGTTTGTTCCCGCATATACACAATTGCTATCTTGGTTTGTGCATTCTACAAAAGTGGCCATAGAAAAAAAAAGCTTTTAAGCAAAAAGAGAGCAAAGAGCTCGTGAGCAAGTGCCATAGCATCATATCCCATTGCACATAAGATTGTCAAATCTACATCATATGATATCATGCTTGAAAGAAACACCGGGAACCATACATACATAGCATACTTGGGATAGAAGAATATCCATTTTGCATCTTATAGGTTGTGTACAAGTGTCGTATCCGCCTATTGAGCAATCGTGCTAGCGTCTCTCTTGAGTTGTGCAACACGAGCGTTTTGGTGGATTCCACATTTTGAGCTCATTCCTTGGTTGCACGACCCCATTTATCTATCCGTGTGTGTGTTTCCGTGTGCCATTCTTTGCTATTGGTCCATTTGTTTCACTTGCGAATTTGTGAATCTTTTTCAACATTATTGACTCTTGCTAACATTTTGCATTAAATTTTTGTGCCACTATCCTCACCGAGCTCCACTATAAGCTTTACTTGTGTAGGTGTGAGAACCGACAAGGATTGGCACCAATAGTGCTATTTCATTGTCCACATTTGAGTGAACTTGATTCATCTTCAACTTTGGTCAAAGGTACATTGGTATACGTTCTTCTCATTCTCCCACTCATATTTGCTCGAAACTTGTGATGGATAGGCAAGGCATTCCCTCTCCGGTCTACGACAATAACGACGGCGTGAACAACTACATCTTTAAAGCGTCTATCTTCGATCTACAACGACAAATACAAGGCGCACAATCAAGATTGCGAGAGCGCATCGAGAATATCTCCATCGACATTCGTCACTCCGAAGCAAGGAAAAGGTACTACATCGACAAGAAGCTTGCCGCACATAAAGAGGAGCAAGATGCAAGGATGGAGGAGATTAGAGCCATGATCAAGTCTTCTTCCCCTTCATCATCCTCAAGACGACGACGGTCAAGCCACAAGTCTTCGGAGCGCGAAAAAGATGCAAGTGCAAATCGTCCTCGTCCACATCTACATGGCGATCACCATCACGTTCATGATCATCACCGCCATGAAGGGCAAGTAACCTCCAAGCAACATGTGCACGACGACGACGAACGACATCTACTACGAGCTCAAGCACGACAACGACATCATCATCATGAAGATGCTCCACAAGCGCAAAAGCACAAGTCCCAACAAGACCTACTTCACGCCAAGTCCAAGCTTCAAGAGCACAAAAGAAGACCGCGAGACGACCACCACCAAGACGGCGCTACGGCTACACCAACCACTTTGGCATCTTCGCCAAGTGCTATCAAGGCATCTTCGCCTTTGGACGTACGGCATCTTCGCCTACTTCCCACGAGTACGCCTACATCGACTTCATCAAGTACAAGGCGACCACCTACGAGCGAGGGTGAAACTTCCATCTTCGGAAGCCCCTCAAGGAAGATGGCCGAGCATGGGACACTCCCTTCGGTCATGGAGACGAGCTATGAGGTGCCACATCATATGGGCCTCCAACAACAAGACGGTGACAAGAGGGTTGAGCATGGGACTATCCCTTCAAGGCGACGACAGGAGTTGAGCATGGAGACATTTGCACCAACATCTCTCCGACAACCACATATGTCGAGATGCCCCAAGTGCCATGTAAGGAGAGCCACCACCACATGAGAGACATGGGTGACTCCACCATATGTGACATTGAGAGCATTTCTGATGTAGGGTGGAACCCTAATTCGTCGATCTTTCACGTTTGGAGGGGATCCTACGAAGAACACGATGAACACGGGGAAGAACGGAGAGAAATCACACGGGGAAACACTCAAGAACAAGTCCAAATCACACATCCACTAGACAATCAAACACACAAGATCACAAGGTACATGAACAACAAAGGGAAAGATACAAGGTAAGGTTCATCTCCAAGAGGAGGTCTTGATGATATCCTAGATGGATCTTCCCTAAAGAGGGTCTTGAATCCATGGGGATCTTCTCCTAGATGGAGGTCTTGGCCTCCAATGGAGTAATGGTCTCTCTCTCAAGAGTAGAGATAGGTAGGAGCAAAGCTCACTTAAGAATGAGCTATCACTTTGCTAACCCTAGAAAGGAGGTGGAGGTGGTCTATTTATAGTCTAAGCCACGAAGGGGTAAGTGGGAGAGGATACAAGGCCAAAGGCCATGGCTGCAAGAGACAGGCAGGCGGTAGTATGGGACTCATGGGCGGTAGTACCGCTTGAGCGGTAGTACCGCTTGCTTTGGGCGGTAGTACCGCTTGAGCGGTAGTACCGCTTACTTTGGGCGGTAGTACCGCCCTTTCTGGATTGGGCAGGTCCTTCTTCTTCCGTCTTCGCTTCCACGCTTCCCTTGCGGATGGTGTAGGCGTTCCTTGGCGCTTGCACTCCTCCTCGTCATTCGTGAAGCTCCGACAATACCTATGCATGCACACGAGTGGAGTGTCAAGTAGTATACCATCCTCAAAGGGGTCAAGTGAACACGTGTAAAGGAGAAGATTCACCTTTATGTATGAGAAGTAGAGGTCGCACGTGTCACTTGCCAAACGGACTCTTGACATGGTGATGACCGTAGGATGCTCCGCATCATCCCCTCCCCCTTGGAAAAGATCCGACCTCGGATCGAAAACCAAATCACCATGGGAAAGAGATGGCTTCGCCATGAAGAAGTGGACGTTCACCAAGTACTCGTCATCTTCAAGCTCGCAATGGGCACTCTCAATGTCGCACCGCCTTGGGATTCCTTCAAAATGAGCAAGGACAACAAACACTTGGAAAAACAAATGTGGTTAGCATTAGTGCAAAACCAAGCATTCAAGAGGTGATTCGCCAAACAAGTGTTGTCATCAAGCATAGCATATGGTTTGACAAAGGATTGTGACATGGCATGTAAGCACATAAATTGAGCACAAGCAAAGATATCATGGGGACAAGCATGTAAATGTGAGGTAGAGATGCAAATATGTGTGACAAGAGCATAAGCATCTACCTCGAGGTCATAGCAAGCATGCATAAAGAGCTCGACAAATGGTCGATGGTAGGCATAGGAATCATTCACAACACCAAATAAGATGAGATATCTAAACACATGGGTCAAGTGCAAGACAATCCACGCATAATGTGCATAGGGTGTAGTGAATATAGTGTGGCACTCAGCACAATAGAAAGAGCAATTGTTCATCATGTGTGAGGCAATCAAGTGAATCATGTGACAAGCAAAGGAACATGGCATATGTGAAGAAATGATCTTGGTGCAACCAACCATATGATAGTAGCAAGTAGTCCAAGAATTGGATGCAACACACAAGGTATATATATCATGAAGCATGGAAATGTGGTTATCATGGGTGCAGGCAATATCTCTAACATGCGTGCAAATGGTGCAAGCAACACATGAAGTATGATCCACAATATCCAAGCTCAAGAAGGATGTCACCTTGAAAGCGTGTCCTTGTGCATTCTTCACAATGCTGAAGTGGTAGGAAATGTGGTGTAGAAGCGAGTCGTGGTAGAATGTATGAGGCTCGCTCTCAACAGCTCGAATGGTCAACTCACGTGAAGTGGAAGTCGACACGAAGTCCAAGTATCCTACACATGCAGAAAACAAGGCAAAGAATGTATGCGCATGGTAGATAAACACATCATCCATCATGATGGTTCTCTTCTCTTGCACATAACCATTAGAAGCACAAGTGCATGAATAATATGATTCAATAATGGCGATATTCAAGGCACTAGGTATATGGTGCAAAGAGGGAAGACAAGCATGCTTCACAAGGAGTATGTCAAAATCTCCAAACATATGTGAGAATGCTATGGGGGCAATCTCATGAGCAAGACTATAAGCATTGTTGCACTCAATACATGGCAAATCATCTAGCATGAGAGAGGCAACACATGGAGATATATGACACGGAGCAATATGAATCATGTGCAAAGCATATAGATGGTTGTCATCAACCGCATGAGATGAGCAAGTATGACACAAGAGACAATGATCAAGATATATCATGTGAGAGGCATGAGCATATATGTCATCAACCCAAGAAAGCAAGTAGTGGAACATGGGTGATGCAATATAGCGAGCAATCATAGCAATCAAGTCAAGTATGCTAGTAGTGCGAAGATGCGACATACTAGAATGAATCATGGCAAACATGTCCTTGGTGCAAATAGTGGGCATGAATAATTCACATGTCATAGCACAATCATGAAAGCAAGATATGAGGACAATAGCATGGGGCACATGATAAACATGGCAATAGCAACAAGGATCTCCACCAAGCATGCAAATACACATAGAAGTAGCATAATGATGAAACATGGGTAGATGCAAGCAAGGGTCACAATTGCATGGCAAAGGCATAGAAGCAAGCATAGCATGCAAAGTGAACACGGTAAAATGAGCATAATGTGAGAAGTGGTAAATGGCCCATAGCCGTGTGAGAGCCAAGTAGAGGAGTTGCGCGTAGTCCTTGCGCGAAGGGGGCGGTGGTAAAGACAATTCACATGATCCCAATTCATCGTTGCTCTCTAAAGCTCGTTTTGTCAACTCGTGGGATTGCGAGGTTGACAAGTATTCATGGGTACCTACACAAAAGAGACACAAACCAACGAAATTGTGCGCGTGGTAAATGTACACATCATCCATCATGATGTGTATGTGCACGTGTGAGTTAGCACAAGATAAGCATCGCTCAAAGAAATTTGATGCATGGTATAGGAACATGTCATCCATCATGAAAGAATAGTTGTTATGTATGACATGATGGGGACACAAATTGAGAATGCAAGTATATGGCACATCAATAGTATGTTTATTCGTGGGTAGCATATGGTGCAAACAAGTATGGGGATCATGCAATGAATGGGATGGATCAAATTCCCTAACATGTATGAGGAAACTATGGGGCCTCCTCATGAGCAATATCGGAAACATCATATGGAGAAAATGGACAACATCCAAAACAATGCATATCCGAAGCTAGGTGGTCATGGCATGGCATATGAGATAAATGATGCAAAGGAGCATATCAATATCATCACAAGAAAACAAATGCCAATAACCATGTGCTTGTCATCTATGCCATATGTGCAAATTGGGTTTATTTTAATGGCATATGCATAGTCACTATGAAGAGATTGCAAATAAGAAATATGATGGATCTCATGCATAGCATATGACAAGTCAAGCGGATTATCAAACATGATGTGACCTAAAGAATTGTCACAAGAAATCCTATGTAACATGGCATCACAACTAATAGACTCCACAATAGAATCATCATACTCATCATAAATGGGCAAATCATCGCATGGGAAATCATACTAGCATGAAGCATGGCAATAGGTGGATCAACATCATGCAAGAAATCAATGTCAAGAATGTCCACTAGTGGGACTAGAGCATCACCGTCACCTTTGTTACCTTTGTCATTCCACTCAAGTGGTGTAGGTGAGGTGGGAAAGACCAAATGGTGGTCATCTTCATCTTGATGGAACCATGTGGGGGGTGCATCATAATCCACCATGGCCATCGTCTTGTCCAAAGGGAGGACGGTCGAGGATCGGCGTCATCATAAATGGGACCTAGCACCAAACGAGAAGACACAATAGAGGTAGAGGTCAAGTTGTTAGAAATGCAAATGGCCTCACGAGACCTATCAACTATCTCACTCTCTCTATGTGGTGGTTCACTCATTCCCTCAAAATAGGTGCACTCAAACTCACGTATGGTGGAGTCACTCATCTCACTCAAGTGGTGGGGGTTGTGGCTCTCCTCACATGGGAATTGTGGCAACTCATCATGTATGGGGCTAGTGGTGAAGTCACTCTCACTCTCAATATGGTGGCACAAGTCACTCAAGTCATCATCGTCGCCGTGGTGAAGGAAGATCCCGTGCTCAACCATCTCGTCGTGGTCGCCGTGGATGAAGGCCAAGATGGCACATCATCACTCTCGTCGTGGATGAAGGCCGAAGATGGCACATCATCACTCTCGCCTCCTAAGATGGAAGCATCCTCCATGCTCGCCACCTTGTCGCTCGCCTCCAAAGCTTGGTCCTTGGGAGCATCGTCTTGGAGCTCGTCGGGCTTGGACATCTTGGTGGTACTAGCCTCATGCTTGTTGTAGAGCTTGGTCGCCGCGAATTTTGCTTGGGGTGGAGAAGCCTTGGCCTTCATGAGTTCTTGTTCCGCCTTGAGAGCACCAATGTAGTAGTCGTCGATGGACTTGTAGTTCTCGAGGACGATGGTCTTGGAGATGTCGTTGTGCAATCCCATCATGAAGTGGAACTTCATCGAAATGGGGTCGTCCACGCCGGCTCGTCGCAAGGCAATCATCATCTCCTTGAAGTACTTGTCAATTGACTTGGATCCTTGGGTGGTGTTCTCCAATTGGCGTCGAAGTTGTTCCGTGTAGGTTGGAGGCACAAACTCTCGCCGCAAAGCTTTTTTCGTCTTGGGCCAACTCATGTCATAGTACTCCGAAGGTGTGTGAAGCCACCATGCCAATGCGTAGTCGTTGAAGTTTCTTGTGGCGCACTTCACTTGATCTTCGGGAGGAACTTGATGTAGCTTGAGGTAGTCGTCCATCAAACGCTCCCACTCGAGGTACTCCTCGGGTTCGTGAGTCCCATAGAAAGGAATCTTGTGGTCGTTGTCGAGGTCGTAGTAGCTCGTGGAAGTCGCGGACTTGAGCTTGGGTAGCTTCTCTTGAGTGTAGTCTTGAGGTGCTTGTTGGCGAAGATGCCGTATGTCCGTGGCGAAGATGCCTTGAAGTCGCTTGGCGAAGATGCCAAGGAGATGGTGAAGTCGTTGAGCGGTTGTTGGTGTTGAGTTCTTGACCTTCACGTTCTTGTTGGTGATGGTGTCGATGCCGATGTGATCTTGCGGAGATGGTAGCTCGGAAGCATGTGCTCTTGGCGTCTTCTCGAAGATGAGGAAGATCGCTTGTAGGACTTGATGAGGGCTTTGATCTCCTCCATTTTAGCTTGCATCTTGGCGTCGGAGTTGTTGTTCATGGCATCGAACTCGTCGTCGTTGTTGTAGACCGAAGATGAAATGCCTTGCCTATCCATCACAAGACTCGAGTAGAGGTGAGTAGGAAATGAGATAAACAATACCAAGTTACCTTTTCCCCAAGTTGAGGATGTATCTCGTTTCACTCAATGTGAGATGAAAGAATAGTGGAGTTGGTACCGGACTTGTTCACTCACACCTATCAAGTAAAGCTTATGGTAGAGCTCGGTGAGGATAGTGGCACAAAATTTAATGCAAAATGTTAGCAAGAGTCAATAATGTTGAAAAGATTCACAAATTCGCAAGTGAAACAAGTAGACCAATAGCAAAGAATGGCTGCGGAAACACACACACGGATAGATAAATGGGGTCGTGCAACCAAGGAATGAGCACAAAATGTGGAATCCACGGAAAACGCTTCGTGTTGCACAACTCAAGAGAGACGCTAGCACGATTGCTCAATAGGCGGATCGACACTTGTGCACAACCTATAAGACGCAAAAATGGATATTCTTTCTATCCCAAGTATGCTATATATGTATGGTTCCCGTGTTTCTCTCAAGCATGATATCATATGATGTAGATTTTGGTATGGCTCTTATGTGCAATGGGGTATGATGCTATGGCACTTGCTCACGAGCTCTTTGCTCTCTTTTGCTTAAAAGCTTTTCTCTCTTTTTTTCTCTCTATGGCCACTTTTGTACAATGCACAAACCAAGATAGCAATTGTGTATATGGGAACAAACTTGAGGCACAATGGATGATATGATACCAATATGATATGGTATGTATGCAATGGAAGGTATGGACCACTAATGTGCACAAGTAACGTTGCGGCAATACTCAAATGGCTAGTCTCGATAGGTATGTGACGCAAAATGGGCTAGGGGTTAACAATGCAATTTGCAAGGGATATACAAAGGTGTCGTCGAGGTTACCGTCGCTGCGATGATGAGTGGCGGTGTTCTTGGTGTAGATACCAAGATGATGGAGACTTCGTCCCTAAGTAGCGAAACACCTAAGGAAGCGGAAAAACCGCAAACTCAAAATCTCAAATGACAAATGTCAAATGGTGGTAGCGGAAAGCGGTGGTGGTTTGCACTAGGCAATGCGGAAGTGGAGTGATGGCTATACACGTGTCGAAGGGGTGTGGCTTCCTGGGGTTTCCTTCGATTTAAAATCGGTACCTTCATGGAAGTGGGTGTCGTGTATACCAAAAGGGGTCAAGTGAACCTGAAGGGAAGATTCATTTATGATGAAAGTGAGGGAACGTGTTTGCCAAGGATCGAATGGTGATGCTAGGTGTCCCATAATTTCCTTTAGGGAATTGGAACCACAGCAAATGAAAAGCCAACATTATTGGGTTGGGATTGGTGTCCAAAAATATGGTGGGCATTTGGGAGGTGGTTGTGGTGGGTGTTGAAGGCAGTAGGCCACCATAATTTCAACACAACCTCACCCATTGCTTCATGGGTTTTCCAATGGGGGAAACCTTGATGGTTACCCCTAGGGGCAGATGGCCAAAATTCACCCCATGGTTATCAAATGAAGTGAAGGGAGGGAGCAATACCTCAAACGAGCTAAAAGTAAAAGGGATGGTGTTTTTGCCCACGTGGACTTCGAAATTGCCCCAGGCGTTGACCCCCTATTACCGCTTCTGTAGGAAATTTCATTCCTTGACACCTATTAAGAGTAGGTAAGCAGGAGTTCCTAGTTGTGAGCTATGCTTCTGGATTCATGGAAAATTCATTGGATTATGTTTGCAAATTGAATTGTATAGCTTGGGGAATCTATATTGCACATTTCAATCTCAACAAAACATCATCCCCATTAAAAAAATCCTATTTGATTATGGCAAATGGAAAGGTAGGCTTTTTTTCAGGTGATATTGCCATGTCCTTTAATGATTGGCCAATTCATCCAATTGGGGGCCTGACACATTGCCAAAAGCAGTTTTGGAGGAAACCTCCACAAGTTCCATCCTCATAGGAACCACCAAGTTTCCTCATACAAAGGAGATCTTGATCATTCCAACTTGATAATTCCCTAATTGCTTCCCTAGATCTGAATCAATGGATTTTCTCTAGATTAATCCTTTGGCTCCAATGATAAATCTCCCTCTCAGATGGATGTGCAAACTCATTTAGAATTGGCTATTTTTGCTAACAAAAATGGTGCATATGTAGAGAGGTAATTACGCCCAACAATTTTCCCTTTGCCTTTGTTTTGTGTGGACTCATTATCCGACCTCTCAATCCCAATTGGGAGCTCTTGAGGAAGTGACTTGGGATCCCTGGCTTCCTTACCCCTTCCCTTGGCGCAAGGGCTTGCCTCCTCTGGCTCTCCCCGGCTATGGGCAATTTACCATTCTCAAAGTCAATTACCGTGTTCACTTTGATATATGTTCTTCATTTAAAGGGACCCTTGCTTGATTTACCCAGATTCACAATTTCCTTAGGTATTTGCATGCTTGGGGAGATCCTTGTTGATTGCCGTTTATAGTGCCCCAACTATTGATGCTTTTTGGGGAGAGCAACCTTATTGTATTTACATTGGCCCCAATTTCTAATTTTCTCATCTTGTTTCTCTTGTGATGTCTTAATTACAGCCACATTTACCAATACCCTTTGGGAATTCCTTTATCGTTGCACTTTCACAATAAAGTTCAGAGCTTGCATTTCATCACCCAGTTCCATATTATTGCTTTCTTTTGTCATAGTGGACCTCTACTTGATTTGTCGGGGACATTTCCTTGCTCCATTAGTTGACTCTCATTCCCTTGTTTTAAAGTGAATTGTTAAGATTTGGAGTTGGCCTTATTGTGATGCATGCCTGTTTATTGACCTATTGCATTTGTTTTGCATCATTGCCTCCATACTATGGGCTCCTTGCACTTTCTTAATGACATGATGCATAACTTTTGGGTATCTTAACCCTGATGGTTTTCATTTGCTTTTTGTTTTTAGTGTTTGCATGTTCTTTCATTTGGATTTCAAAAGGCGTGCCATTATCACAAATTGGTTATGTGAACTACAGGATGTGCGAACCAACATTTTCCTTCTCATAAGGGAACTCCTTCTCTTTAAATCCCAAATTGCTATTGGATGGGTCACTCTTTCTTGTTGTTTCCTTCTTTTGTTACATATACATCCTTTGATGGAGGGGACATTGGGTTTTAATACCTTCAATTGAGGCGCTAATTTTGGTGCACCAATTCCCATCCTGAAATGATTTGGTACCAACACCTTATTTTTTTTGCCTTGTTGTGTGGACATATCATCTCACCCAAGTTTACCCCAGCATGGATTGACTACTTCTTCCTTTTGCATTACTCCATTCTCAAGTTAAGCTTGGCATTTCATTTAAAATTTGTTATCTTCCTTTGGCATATTCTCATCTGATCAATTGACCTCTTGCATTAACATATACAATTAGCATCCATTGATTTCATGCTTTTGTAATCCTTTGCATCATTTTACAATGGTGAATTTGTGCTTTGTAAGATAATTATCCTAATTCTTTATATGTTCTTAACATTTCATAATTCATCGCTTTTCATCCTTCCAAGCGGTGATTAATTAGCACACTTTTTGCCCAAGCATTTATTCAATGATTTTTTTATCTTTTCTTTCCAAAACACCTTGGGTACTTGGGTGCAATGCCTTCCCCTAGTCCCCCAAGTCCACAACCTTTTCCTGGTGATGAATAGATGGATGGTCTTTCCCAAGGGGATATGTCCGGGCTCCGTTCATCCCATTACCTGATATCCAAGCCCCAAGGATCTAAGATGGACCTCACTATGCCTTGGACACAAGGTGTTCATCCTCTTAAACCGTCACTTTCCCTAGAACAGTCTACCTTGTGGACCTTCGTATGGTCAACCAAATGTCATGGAGTCCAGGACCAAGGCCAAGCATAAGAAAAGGAATGGAAGGCATTCGGATTCCGGACACCAACATTTCCCCGGACATCCGGACCCTTCCTCTGAAGCCAACCCAAAAGCCCCGGAGGGTCATCCAGTGCCTCTGGCCCCGACACCGGTATCCGGGCCACCATGGATACCGGACCCCTTTCTTGAAGGGCCCAAGGGCCCTGATCCCCTCTCACTTACCCCTTAGTGGGCTAGCACTATATTCCCCACCTCCCCAGTTGGGAGCATTGGATTGCTCAATTTGTGTTGGGCCTTTGCTCATCCCAATTCTCCCAGATAGGACCTGTTGGAAAATCATTAATTTTGGGATCCCTTGGATGCAAACCTCCTCAGAAAAGGCACCTTTGTATCTTTCCTTTGGATTTTGGCCATGTTCCTGTTGGATGATCTAGACCTTTTGATTGATTTTGTCGGTTTGTCCCGTTTTCCCGTTTTCCTTCGTTCTTCCCGTTCTTCGTTTTCTAATCCTAAGCGGAAAGATTAATTAGGGTTCCACCCTAATCGGGTGTCTTTTTGTGATATTTTTTACAAATCGGAAGAACATTTGGAACTTTCTTGTTTTTAATGCTCCGTGACGTTTTTTGGTAATTTGGGAATCACCGACCGACCGGATCTTTTCGGTATGTTGTTCTCCCAAATTGAATTGATAAAGCCAAGATTAAGATTGAGATTGGCGCAAAAGGACACAAGTGAATTTTCACTCCTTTTCAACGTTTTTAGAGAAGCACATTGCACCTCCAATGGTTACAAAAGGATGTCCTTTGGGGGACCCAAGGCCCAGGGGAAAGAAAGTTGACAATGTCCATCCAATTCCTGATTTTAATAAGATTTTAGCAAGGATCTAGTGGAATTGGATTGGGATGGTTATTACAAGAAACAAACCTGTTCTCTTTTACTTAGTGGGCCTAGCTAATTATTCTATTAGTAAAAATTATTGCTCTTTTGGTTTAGCATCAACATTATTTATTTAAAAAGAATTTGAAATTCGACATGAATCTTTGAAACTTTAAAAATAAACTGAATCTTAAACCAAGAAGGGTAAAGAAAATGTTATTCTTTGTGATTGTCTTGCTTCTATTTTCCCTTCTTCTTTTGGTTTGGAGACCTCAAAGATCAATAGTCATGTGCTATTTTAAAATGTTTGCAAATTTTGGGGAAGAACATGGAACAATTTGTGGTTAATGATGGTTTGTTTGGTAACAAGCTTGCACCACAGTCCTTTCTTTTGTTGTTCGAGGGATGGAAGGATAAGGGAATTTGGCTGAAGGGCGGAGGGCGTTTCACAAATTTTTTTGGCCGTGAGGCGGTGTGGGTTTTAGCTGCTGCACCCAATGTCAAAAGCTGTCAGAAACCTCGGTTTATATATGCCTTTCCCCCTATTTCCTTGGGAGGATTATCTATGGATTTGTTTTAGGTTTTAAACAAAGGGAGGAAACTTTTGTTGCTATTTCAAAAATGGCCACTTTATCCATGTAAAAAAATGTCTTTTAAGGATTTGCCTGAAATTATTTTAAATGGGGCCAAAAATTTTTCAGATCTGAACTAAATTTGTAGCCACTTTTGGAATTTTAAAAGGGGGAAAACTGTTTTTATACTACTTGTCACAATGATAAAATGGTAGTCAAAGAACATTGTCATATGTATTTTAAAGAATAATAAGAAAAGTGGAAAGTTTTCGTATTGAATTTGTTTTAACGTTCATTCACTACTCTGCGTTTAAGAATAATAAGAAAAGGGGAAATCTTTAAATTTTTTTGCAAATGGCATTGCTTTATTTTTTATAGTAAAAGCAATAAAACATTAAATTTTCTTTTTTTTAAATAACTATAAAATTTTTGTTTATGAAAGTCATTTTGGCATAATTCTAAAAGAAAATAAATTAAAAAGATCAAGGTTTATTTTTTAAATTAATCTTCCATACATTTCAACTCAAATTTATTAAAATGGAAGTTGGGAAAGGGGGCAACTTTTTTAAAGTACTTCTTTGTTACCCCAAACAGGACACTTTTGTAAAGCTCATTGAGGGTCGGAATTGAAATTTAAGCCCTATGAACCAAAAAACTCCTCCTTGTTAGTTTTGGGGAATCTAATAAATTAATTTGGCTATCTTCAATTCCTTAGTAAAAATGCAAGAAAGAATGTAATCTGCATTAATTAAAACAACGTGCATCCGTGGGGAAAAAAACTAAATTTAAATTTCCTCAAAAACTTAAAATCAATATTCAAAGTAAACTACAAAAAATTCCAATGAAACCGTAAAACTTGTTCATTAATCTCATGAAAGTACTAGGTGCATTAGTTAACAAAAGGCATGACTAACCACTCATAAATCAAACTTAGTTTTAAATGTTGTTTTCCATTCATCCCCCAATTTCATCAATTTGATGGTATCCACTCAAAATCAACTTTGGAGAATATTGTAAACCACTCAATTCATCAAGCATATCATCTAGCCTAGGAATAGGATGGCGATAACGAATAGTAATATTATTAATGCCTCTACAATCAACACACACGCGATGTACCATCCTTTTTCACTAGAATAATAGGAACAGCACAAGGACTAAAGGGATTACATATATAACCCCTTTGTTTGAAAAGCTCCTTTTGGTTTACCCTTTTGGCGGGCAAAATTAATCTCCTTCCCCGTCTTCCTTCCCTTTTGGAAATTGAATTGCGGTAAAAAAAAAATTTGGGCCCCAAAAAATACCGGTTTGGGGGCTTGAAAAAAAGCCACGGGAATTAAAGTTCCAAATTCCCCGATTTTTTTTTGGCTTTTCCAAATTCCCAAAACCGGGAATAGGGGTAATTTTTTCCGGGTTTGGCACCGGTTCTTTTTTGTGGAAAGGGCTCGTGGAACTCCTCCAAAAATTGTTAAAAGGGGTGGGACCAAGCAAAGGAGGGGGGGGCAAGAAGGAAGGGTCCCCTCCATTATATGTTTGAAAAAAGCCTTCAAACCCTTTTGTTAAAAATTAGCCTCTGATTTTGTGCGTTAACCCTGCATCAAAAATTGAGCAACAAAATTTACTTTCCTTCTTGGCCATTTTTGCCAATCGAATCATCTTTTCCCGTGCTCCTCATTAATAAAACCAAATTCCCTCAAAGTCATAAGCATATAAATCCTTATGAACAACCTTGAGTTTCATTTCTGAAAAAATTCCTTTCCCTTACCGAAAAAAATCCTTGTGTCCCTTTCCCATAAGAAGAAGAACTTGCACCGGGGTGTGTCTTTAATTGGTGGTTGTGACCTTTTTTATAGGTTGGGGTGGCCTGGGGGGGATGGTCTAATAATGTGCCGGTGGTTCCATATGAAGGCGCCGAAAAAGTTATCGGCAATGCCCTTGATTTGCCTTCACGTTACTTTACAACAAGTGGAATAACATATATTATTACAACCTTATGTCTAGAATCGAATCTCTCTATTTAATACCAAAAGCTCAAGCATACTTCATTCCCTCAACAATACCACATCTAAAAGCCTTTGTAATTCCTGGTTATTTTCTAAATTTTTCCTTGTCTTAAGGCTGCTTTTTGAAGTAAGTCACTTGAAGTATGGTGGCCCGGATGATAGCGTTTTCAAAAGGGCCCAAGTGGGGGCAATATAATCACAATATTCAGCCACCAAAAATGAAAAGCAGTGAAAACAAACAAGGAAAAGTCGTCCTCTATTTAAACAGAAAGGTTGTTCTTTCTAACTCCCATTAAGATTTATCGGAAATATTCCCTCAAATTTTTCTTTCTTTAGGGAATGGTATACTATAGAGGGGAGCTAACTTGCCATTTTTCAGGGGCCCTTTTTGGGCGGGGTTTTTAATCTCATTTGACAACCCATCCTGTAACACCCACAACCCTCGTCCTCGGTAAAAGGGCGATCGAGAAAAGACCAACAAATCAAAGGGAAATTTTTCGGTTAGGAAGGTCGTCCATCTGAGGAAGGGCTTTGTTTTTGCGGTCGATGGTGGTGGGGTGGTTGTGGTCTTGGCAATTATCAAACTTCATCCTTTGTTTCAACCTTCTCAATGCCTCCTTCTCCAGGCCTCGCAAAGAGCACACGCATGCCCACCAATTTGCTGAAATTTACAGTAGCTGTTTGTTAAACGGTTTTTCCCGTTCTCGAAGTCCGCCTGGTTGCACAATAAAACCACAAGTTGATCCTCGACTACTCAAAGGGTGGTTGGGTTACAAATCCGTCAACAAATCTAAATTCTTACTTTTACCCCGACGGTGGCGGAACCGTTGAATAAAACCCAAAAGTTGGATAAACGATTGGGGGAAGTCAAGCATCTAATTAGTGGAGCGGGTGGCTTATAATAGGTAGCAAAAAGGTCAAATAATCAATTGGAGATGCAAAGTTGAATGCGCTCAGCGGATGCAGTCTGGTCCTAGGCTGAATGCTAGAGGCGAGCCTAGAACACTAACAAAATCCGGGCGCGTAACAAGGGAGGGCAACCGAATTTTTTTTTTTTTCACTTTTTCCTCTTTTTTTAGCGGAACTATTTTCTTCTGCGGATGGCTCGGAAGTTGAGTCCTTCTCTTCACAACTTTCGGATTCGCGTGATCTGGAAATCGAGAATAATGCAACAATTCTGGACTCGGACTAGGCTGGTGGCGGAGATGAATCTGGTGGAACCATGGTGGCGGAGATGAATCTGGTGGAACTGGACTAGTGGCGGAGATGAATCTGGTGGAACTTCGGACGGTGGCGGATATATTTGCGGGTGAACTTCGGATTGGCGTGATGGGGCGGATATGTGGTGGCGTATATGGATTGGTTGCGGTGATGATGCGGTGGTGATATATGGCGTGACGGTGACAACTGTGACAGAACTCGAAACTCTAAAAGACTAGGGCTAAGACCGCAACTTGGGCGATGCAACCCATTCAACAAAACAAATCTGAAAAAGATTATGCAAAGGCTCAGATTGGTTGGATGGGATGAACTAACCCTAATTTTTTTGGCTTTTCCGTGGACTATAGGTATGGAAAACTCGATCTAAACTATGAAAAACCGTGAAATCTCCTGGTAACCGGAAATCGATACCACTTGATAGAGGCAAAGGTGTCCCGTCTTTTCGATGAGATGGTGGATTTCGCTTTGGTGGAAATCGACTTTGGCGATCCGACTCGACGTGGAGGACATCGGCCTTAGCTATCGCTAAACCAACTCCGAAGGTTATTGACCCGCGAACGATCAACGACCACGAAGGTCATTTCCTGGACAAGCGAAAACAAGAAGCGAGATTGCAATTGGATATTCGAATATAAGATAAAGCTTTATTGATCAAGGTGGGGTTACGGGCCCGTTATCGTGATTGAACACAAGCGAAATGCAGCAAGTTGCAGCTATGGCGAACTTTTAATCTAAACAAAACCGAAGTCTAAGGCGCTAAGGGCTGTATATATGGGGAAAAGGAGAATTTCGTGGCCCTTGCGGGTGGGGTCGAAACCAACCCTAACTCTTGTTTCCCCACATCGGACTCTAAAATAGCCTATACTTAAGTATTTCGAAATTACATGGGCTGGCCCAATAATAAGGTGACGTAGCACCTAGAATAGCCTATGGGGAATATTATGAAGTGGCATTGATGAGGACATCAATACCATTGTTACCCCACCCTTTTGCTATACATCTTGGACCAATTTAGAGCCCGCCGCCAACTAAATTACGGTATTTTGTTTCTTGGTAATGATTCTAATGTTCATGAGAATATGATGCTGCCTAAATTGGATACATTTGTTTTTTAAAATGAAGGGCCTAGCGGAGAAGGATGAACATTGGAGCAAGAACAAGCATGGAGATGATGGCATGCGCCAGGGGACAGAATGGAGTTACAAGTGATGATTTCGGACTTTGAAGCCACCATAATGAGTGCATGAAGCCTTGGACGAAATATACAAGATGCCACTTCATAAATTTCGTCGAGGCTATTCTGGTCTTTCGTCACCTTATTATTGGAGGCCTTAATTTAAATACATTAGTATAGGTATTTTAAATAAAACAAATGGTTTGAACCCCAAGAACCGTATTTTATTTTTAAAAACCTTTGGAACGGGATTTTTAAAAAAAAAAAAATTTCCAAAAAACAATTCCTAAAAAGTTTCAAAGCCCCCCATCTAAACCACTTATCCATACCCCGCTTGATCCATATCACCACCCTCCATATCCACCACGTTGCCATATAACCACCATATATCCACCACCCCAATCGATTCCTTGCATATTAATTTTATTAGGGATATTAATTTCCGTTTTTCCTTTCAGTAGGTTTGGTTCGCAATCTTTTGCCGTCCGTAGAAAGGTTGGTTTCAAAAAAAAAGAATCAAAACCACCCTCCGTTTGGCCCAAAATTTTTCAAAAAGCCCGGGACAAAAAATTTTCTAGCTATCCTATTTTTAGGTGTTTCTAAAATTTAAGGGCGATCGCCGTTATAGATAGTTTTTTGACCCGTTTCCGTTTTTGGTCGGGGTGAAAAAAAAATTGTGAAAAAAATTTCGTGCCCACCTTCGTTTGACCGGGAAGGTTTTGAGACACTTTAATTATAGTGATTTTTAAAAAAAACGCGCAAAAAAAAGGCGAAAAAAAATTGATTGCCCTTGATGTCAGCGCGTGATTTTGTTATTTCTACTGGTCTCTACCTCTAGCCTGGACCACAATTGCGTTGGTTTATTTTTGACTTGATTTGATTTGCGATTTTGCAATATTATAAGCCCAGCCCAAACACCGCTCGTTTATTTCCAAAACATAAACTTTGAGTTTTGCTTTATTCGATCCTTTCTTCTTTGGTGATGGTAAAAATTTGGATTTGCTTGGGGGACTGTCCAAACCACCACCCTTCCTGTATCCAGGTCATATTCTTGTGTGTTTCTTTGCTGCTAACCATGGGATCCGGGCCATGGGCTGTTTAAACGAACAAACATATAATTTTACAAATGATATTGGGGGTCAAAATTGAAACAGTTTGGACCATAAAAAAGATCATTAGAAAATTTTAAACAAATTATGCATTTGTAACCTTTTTTCAAACCCCCCCCTTCACCCCAAACAAAAATCCCCCTTTGTTTGGAGGGCACCGAAATCAAGGCCATGAAACCGGACAAAATTTTTTTACCTTTTTGGGCTGGTCTCTATTTCCTTTGCTTTTCAATTATTTTGGGAAAAATTTACAAAAGAAAATGGGATAAAAAGGCATTCCCAAACCCAAACAAGGCTTAAACACAAAAAGAATGTTAGGGCCCCCTTTTGGGATAAACATTTAATCTTTAAAAAAAAAAATTTCCCACCATTTAAAGGGAAAAGTTTATTTCGAAATAAGGGATTGTAAAAAACCATACAAATTTCAAAACCCAAACGAAATTTTTTTCTTTCCCAATTTCTAAATTTTAAAAACCACCAAAATCACTTTGGATTTTGGGCCCCAACCAAATTTTTGGAATAATTTGTGAAACAAATAGAAAAAGCCCAAATCACCAATACCCAAAACCTCCTTTTTAAAAAAAAAGCCAATTTTCAAAATTTGCATTCTTTCTTCTTATTAAATATGTTCAAATTTTATGATCGGGAATTAAACAAAGGGCCAAATAAATATTTCCTGTTTTAAAGGTCCAAAAACATAAATTTTTTTATCATTTTGGAAATTTAGACTACCCATCAAAAAATTACCGGTTTTCTCTTGTAATAAATTTCTAAATAACCATGGGTACATTTTTTTCAAAATATTAAAAAACAGGAAGTTGGATTAAAGGGCATTGTAAACAGTTTAATTTTCGTTTGAAGGGCCCTTTAAATATACCCAAAAAAAGGCCACCCTTCTTTTAACCTGGGGGTCCAATTGGGCCAAATTTTCCAAAAGGGCTATTTTGAAACCAGGGGCCAAAAATTTTTGGATTTTGGGCGGAAAAATCTCCCAAATTTCATTTGGCTTTTAAAATTAATTTGTTTAGAAAAATTAGCCAAAAAGGAAGGCGGCGGTGTTCAGGCCAACAAGCCACCCAGGACATAAAACCACAAATTCCAAATCCTTCAAAAGTTTTGCTTTTTCTTTCTCAAAATGCCCCCATTTCCGAAAACTTAGTTTTTTTTAAAGTCCTGGTGCATTAGTTTACCCAAAGGGCGAAATACCCTCTAAAAAACCCTTGTTTAATGGTTGTTTCCTTCCTAATTTCAACCCGGGTTTTGTGGCCAACCCAACCCACGGAAAAAAAAGTTTAACCCAACCAATTAGGCAATCTTTTTTGCTTTTTGGTTTGGGGGGATAGCGTGTAATTTTTAGCCCTTCAATTTAAAATTTTACGTTGGCGTCCCCTCCTTTTCCACCAAATATTAAGGAACCAACCAAACAAAGGGATTCCCCATATAAAATTTTCGGGTCCGATTCCATTTAAATTTCCCCGTCTTCCCTTATCCCAGTCCCGGTTTTAATTATCCCGAATTAAGTCAAATTTTTGATTTGTTTTAATTTCGGTAGGGGTAATCCGGTTACGCGGGGGACGCAAATTGGGCCCATTAAAAAAAATTTTTAAAACCGGAAAATTCGGACCAATTTTGGCCATGTAACTTTTAGAAAAGTTTCGGAAAAAAAAGAAAAATTGCCAAAAAAAAGGATTAATTTTTTGACTAGGGCCTATTTTGGTTTTTGGGCGCCCTGGGGAGCCTCCCAAGATCAAAGGGGTTTACAAGTGAAAATTTTTGACTTTTTGGCCCCAAAAAAATTGGCAAAAAAAAAAGGGTGCCCAAAAAAAAAAAAAAAGGTTTTTCTGGTTTTCGTCACCCTATTTTTTAGGCGGTTTTAATTTCGGGGAAAACATTTTTATATTTAGGTTATTTTTGGTTTTTTGTTAAACAAGGGAATAGGGGTTTGGGCCCACAAAGGGCCAAAATTTAAATTTTTCTCCAAATAAACGCCCTGGGAAATTTAGACTTGGGGGTTTGAAAAAATTTAGTAGTCCCGGGTTTTCCTTTGTGTTTCAGGAACCAGGGAAACAAAGGGGGAGAACCCCACCCGATCATAAAGTTTCACAAAAATTCCAAATCCAAATTTCAAAATAAGGTTTGGGCGTTTTCGGGGGTTTGCTTTCCTGAGGGTCTTGAATCCGGCCGGGGTTCAAAAAGGGGAGGTAAAAAGGGAGGCGGCTTCCCCTTCCACGGACCTAAAAAGGTGAATTCCCCAAACCATTTCTCCAAGGGGAATTGGGGACTTTAGGGCCCGGTGAAAAAAAAAAAAAAAAAAAAAAAAAAAAAAAAAAAAACCCCCCCCCCCCCCCCCCCCCCCCCCCCCCCCCCCCCCCCCCCCCCCCAGGCCCGGTAAAAGGGTTTAAAATTAAACCGGCCCCGGGAAAAGGTAATCAAAGCCTTTTGGGGGGGAAAAAAAAATTTGGGCCCCTTCAGGCCAGAGGGGTATTTTCCCCCCCTTTTCCCTTTGGGCCGGTAGTCCGCTTCGGAGGTTGCTCAAGCGGTAGTACCCGCTCGGGGGGCGTAATCCCCTTCTGGCGCGATCGATTCGGGGTTTTCGGGTTTCGGGGGGGCCCCGGGGGCCCGGGTAAAGGCATAAAAAAAGCGGTAGTGCCTTTGGCCCCTCCTTTCGGCCCTCGGTATTTTTTCCCCCTTGGCTGAGCGGTTTTAATAACCGCTCTTGTTGGAAAATTGCCCTCCCTTCCTTCTTTGTGGTCCCTTTGGGGTTGTTTTTAGATTGGGAAAATTTCCCCCTTTTGGGTCCTAAAACCCCAATGGGCCCTTTTTAAGGGCCCCTTTCCGTTTGAGGGGGTTTTTTCCCATGTCTCAGTGAAATTTTCGGGAAGGGTTTAGAAGGTGTACCCGGCAAGAGCCTTGGTTGAGTCATGGGTCCTTGTGGGGTTGGTGTGTTAGTGGTCCTGGGGTGATGGGGTCTGATCATCCCCTCCTTGAAAGGTCCGCCTGGTCAAGTTTCACCCTGGAAAGGGAGAGGTCTTTGGCGTTGAAGGTGCGCTCAGGACTTGGTTGGATGTCGGTTGTAGGCGTTGGTTGTAGCTGCTCACCTTGAAGGTCCATCCTGGTAGAAGTTTGGAGCGTTCGTTAACTTCCTTGCGGGTTGAGGATGTATGTTGAAGACAGGGGCTTGTTGAGTTGGCTTGGGGTTAGTCTTGACTTGGGGCTCGAGGTTGTCTTGTACTTCATGCATTTCTTGATTTGCTTGGGGCACTTCGTCAGGTTGATGTCTTTAGAAAAGGTAAACCAAGGGGACAATTTGAAGCCTGGCACCTCAAAATTCTGCAATGTCTTCGGTTGTAGGGATGGGAGGGTAAACCCCCTTGAGTTCTTTTGATAACCAAGAAGAGGGAAGCGGGTTTCCATCCTTTGGCCGTGGTTTGAGGTGGATCCGGTAAAAAGGCTTGATTCACTTCCATGAGTCTTCAAAAGTAACCAAGAAAGGGTTTGGGAGGCATTGTTTGTTACTCCATAAGGAAAATTTCCTAAAAATTTGCAAATGTAAATCGTCACCTTTTGCAAGGAATGAAAGTGATCTTAGAAAATCGGTCCAAACAAAAACACAATCCTTTCCATTTTGATTCTGGCAAACCAATACAAAATCCTGCTAATGTCTTCCCAAGGGATAAAATAAAGAGGCTGTAAAAATAGTTGACTTTTGACTTAGCTTTGGGATGAGACATCGGGTGGTAAAAACATTCGAAACATCTTTGGCCAAAAGTAGTTTTGGAGGGTCGAAGGTCTTTCGCTAAAATTCCCATGTCCACCTCCTGACCTCTTGCAAAAGTGCAAGCAAGAAGCTAGGGAAGCAAGTTTGATCTCATAAAAACCTTTGAGGAAATTTCCCAAATGAGTAAACTTTACTAAAGGTGCAAAAAGGGGTCATAGCTAAAATTTTTAGGCCAAAAAAACTTCAACCAAGGGGGAAACTGCATTGTGAAAGTGATGGCCAATTTTTTGCCCTTTGTCTTGATCACATATGGAAAAAACAAAAAACCCTTTGCATGGCTTTTCTTTAGTTTGCCTTTTAAGTCTTAAGCGTTTCAACGGAGGTGACAAACTCATGGGCCTAAAAATGTTCCCAAACAGTAACCCACAAAACATAAATTCTTTGCAACGGGATAGTTAAGTTGAGCACGGGATTTTCACTAAAATAAGCAAATTTTTTTTGAAAAAGCCAATTTCCATTCATCACAATGAACCTAAAAGTTTTGTCAAATTGGGAAAAAGTTGGGCTATAAGCAAAGATTATCTACAAAAGCGTTTGATTGCAAGGTCCCCAAATAAAAGGGAAATTCTTCTTACCAAAGATGCAAGGGGCCAAAGGCTAAAGTTTTTCCGCATAAAACCTGCAAGAAAAAACTCCTTGTTCTTGGTGGGTTGGGGCCGTTTTAATTGCTTTGATCTTGTTTCATCCAGGAACCCTTGGGAAAAAGAAACCCGAAAAATTTGAACCCAAAGTGCATTTTTAAGTTTGTGTTTCCTTTGACTTTGCAAAACAACAACGTGTCAAATCTCTTTCATGGTTTTGCAAAAAAGTTCTCGGCCCCAAAATTCCTTGGTCTAACACTGTGCATTCCCGTTCGGGGGCTTCGACAAACCCATGGCTAACCAAATTCTTGCCTTTTTTTTGAAAGCAGTTTTCCATTACACCCTCATGAATGGGCGAAAAGACAAGTCAATTTTGGAAAAATTCCCACTAAGTTCTCAAGCAATTTAAGGAAATGGGACCTATGCCGTATAGCAAGGGTCTACAATGAACTGGCGGAAACTTCCTCTTTGGCCAATTGGAGCGGACAAGGGCTTGCTTTCATTTACATACCTTTCATGTTGTTGACTTGCGGAATCTCCTTGGTTTTTGGGATTGACGGTGGGGCTTTGTTTGGAAGTGGCGCTGGGAAGAGGTCGATTCATCCAAGCCTGTAATAACCGGAGGCTCATGGGCACTTGAAATTCCTCAAAATTCACCAAGGTAGCCATAGTGGGTTAGTTTGTGGTTCTCCATCCTTGCCCTGGACAAAGTGAACACTGAGGGTTTCCCCTTCTCTCATTCGTTTGGTGGGAAAGATGGGTTTTTCTTTTAAGGGCGGCTAAATTTTTTGGGCTTACTTTTTGGTGGCTACTTTTATCTTTTTTTGGTTTGGTTGTTTGGGCTATCCTTGAAGGAGACTGGCGTGGACATTTCTTTGCCTTTACTTGAAGCTATAGTGGTTTGTGCCCTTGTGGTAGACACCAGGTCGTGCCATGGCCACCGGAAGGTGTGCTTCATTTTGGGAACTCACACTCGTTCCTCATATGAGTTTTGAAGGATACTTGGAGTATGCCAACGTTGTGCGGATCCTTAGCCATTGAACCTTTTGGTTGCGGAGCTTTTCTTGACCAATTGGACTTGGAGCATAGTTCCCTTCCAAGTTTGGCAACACCTCCATCATGAGATTGGGATCTCCCATTGATGGGCCTTTGTGTGAAGTTGGCATCGTTGGTCTTCTTTTGGTTATGTTGAAGTGCGCCTTGGCGGAGGCCCTCGTTCTTCATCCAAAACTTGTCTTTACCTATTAGGGCGGGCTGGCCCTTGCCAATAGCTTCCATTTCTCTTCACTCTTGGTCGTTTCCATCGGTTGGGATCTGATGGCTTGGGTGCTTCAAACTTGTCCTCGGGGTGAAACCTTGAAGGGCTTGTTTGGGGTCTCTCGGTTGGAGTGTGATGAAATCTTGGTTTTGATAGGGGAACACTTAACTTGTAGATTTTGTTAGTGTTCTAGGCTCGCGTCTCTAGCACGGTCTAGCCTAGGACCAGCACAGTACCGTCGTTGAGCGTTTATTCAACTTTGCATCTCTGATTTGATTATTGCTGACCCTTTTTGCTACCATATTATAAGCCTTCCCAGCTCCACATACATCTACGTCGTGCGTTTGATTCTCCCTGGTAATCGCTATAGCCAAGCTTTGAGAGTTTTGACTACAACGGTTGCCGATCACCGCCTGCTGCTGGGTGAGAACTGGTAAGAATTTGAGATTTGCTTGACGGATTTGTGACTGTCCACCACACCACCACCACCACTTCCTAGTAGTCTGTAGGATCATATTCTTGTGTGTTTCTATTGCTGCTAACCATGGCAGGATCACAAGCCGATGAGACTGATTGGGAGAACCTGACGAACAAACAGCTACATGATAAGTTTCAGCAAATGATGATTGGACAGGTGCAAGATGTGCTAAACAGATTTGACGAGGCCATGGAGAAGATAGATGGCATTGAGAAGATGTTTGAAACAAAGCTTGATAGCAAGTTTGATGAATTGCTCGCGCGTTTTCCACAACCACCGCCGGCTGCACCTATCGCACCTCTGCAATGACAACAACTACGCCCCCTTCCGAATCAGTATGGACGAGCTCAGCGTGTTCCTATTGAGCCAGGACAAAATTCTGGTGCCGCTGCTACTGCTGTTGGTGCTTCTTTGGCTCCTGCTACTGCTGCTGCTGGTACCGACGAGGATGATTATGTGGGAGATTACGAGGATGAGGTTGATCAACATCAGAACTACGTGCAACCACCAGCACCACAACCACCAGGTCGTCCACATGCAAATAATGGCAATGTTAGGGCTCCCCCTCAGGTACGAGATCATGACCATCTCCCTAAACTGAAATTGAATATTCCACCATTTGAGGGTAGATATGTTCCTGATATATATCTTACTTGGGAGTTAGAAACTGAACAACGATTTACATGTTTACAATATCCTGAGGAGAGACGACAAACTTGTTCCATGTTCTTCCTTCTTTACAATTCTGCAATACATCTTTAAAATCAGCATCATGCACATATTGATCTTTGATGGTCTCCAAACCAAATATTTTGAAGTCAAGTTGTGAAAGCATAGTATAGCGACGAGACAATGCATCAGCAATAACATTTTCTTTACCCTTCTTGTGTTTAATGACATAAGGGAAAGTCTCAATGAATTCAACCCATTTAGCATGTCTACGATTCAGTTTAGCTTGACTTTTAATATGTTTCAAAGATTCATGATCAGAATGTATAACAAATTCTTTGGGCCATAAATAATGTTGCCATGTTTCTAAAGTCCTAACAAGAGCATATAATTCTTTATCATAAGTAGAGTAATTCAGACTAGGCCCACTCAATTTTTCGTAAAAGTATGCAACAGGTTTGCCATCTTGTAATAACACACCTCCTAATCCAATTCCACTAGCATCACATTCAAGCTCAAAAGTCTTATTAAAATCAGGAAGTTGGAGTAAAGGAGCATGTGTCAACTTAGCTTTCAATATCGTGAAGGCCTCTTCCTGTGCGGTACCCCAAACAAAAGGCACATCCTTCTTTGTAAGCTCATGGAGAGGTGCAGCAATGGTGCTGAAATCTCTCACAAAACGCCTATAGAAACCAGGGAGGCCAAGGAAACTCCTCACTTGTGTGACCGTTTTGGGCTGCGACCAACTCTCAATATCTTCAATCTTGGCTTTATCAACTTCAATTCCCTGTGGAGTAACAACATAGCCAAGAAAAGATACTCGGTCGGTGCAAAAGGTGCACTTCCCAAGGTTACCAAACAAACGTGCATCACGTAGAGCATTAAAAACAGCACGTAAATGTTCCAAATGTCCTTCCAAAGATTTGCTATAAATCAGTATATCATCAAAATAGACTACCACAAATCATCCAATGAAAGCACGTAAAACTTCGTTCATTAATCTCATGAAAGTACTAGGTGCATTAGTTAACCCAAAAGGCATGACTAACCACTCATATAATCCAAACTTAGTTTTAAATGTTGTTTTCCATTCATCTCCCAATTTCATACGAATTTGATGGTATCCACTACGCAAATCAACTTTGGAGAATATTGTAGAGCCACTCAATTCATCAAGCATATCATCTAGCCTAGGAATAGGGTGGCGATAACGAATAGTAATATTATTGATGCCTCTACAATCAACACACATACGTGACGTACCATCCTTTTTCGCACTAGAATAATAGGAACAGCACAAGGACTAAGGGATTCGCGTATATAACCTTTGTCGAGCAGCTCCTGTACTTGACGCATAATCTCCTTCGTCTCCTCTGGATTGGTACGGTATGGTGCACGGTTGGGTAATGATGCCCCGGGAATTAAGTCAATTTGATGCTCAATCCCTCGAATAGGTGGTAATCCCGGTGGCACGTCTTGTGGAAAGACGTCAGCGAATGATGAGGACATCAATACCATTGTTACACCCACAGCCCCTGCTGCTATACATCTTGGACCAATTACTAGAGCTCACATGCACGCCAACTAAATTACCGGTACTTTCGTTTCTTGGTAATGATTCTAATGTTCATGAGAATATGATGCTGCCTAAATTGGATACATTTGTTTTGCTTACAAATGAAGGGCCTAGCTTGGAGAAGGATGAACATTGGAGCAAGAACACACATGGAGTTGATGGCATGCGCAAGGGATCAAGAACGGAGTTACAAGTGATGATTTCAGGACTTTGAAGCCACCATAAGGAGTGCATGAAGCCTTGGACGAAATATACAAGATGCCACTTCATAATATTCGTCCATAGGCTATTCTAGGTGCTTTCGTCACCTTATTATTGGGCCAGGCCCATGTAATTTCGAAATACATTAGTATAGGCTATTTTTAGAGTCCGTATGTGTGGGAAACAAGAGATAGGGTTAGTTTGGACCCCTCCACCAAGGGCCACGAAATTCACCCCTCTTCCTCCATATATACAGCCCTTAGGGCACCGTTTAGACTTGGGTTTTGTTTAGATCAAAAGTTAGCCATAGCTGCAACCGCGTGCCCGTTTGTGTTCAACGACCGGACAAAGGCGTCCACGGAACCCCACCTTGATCAATAAAGCTTTCATCTTATATTCGCAATATCCAGATTGCAATCTCAGTTTCTTGCTTGTTCTTCGTTTGCTCGCGGAAATAGACCCTCGTGGTCGGGTTGATCGTGCTCGGCGTGGTCAATAACCTCTCGGAGTTGGTTTAGCGATTGCTAAAGCGCGGCGTCCTCGCTGCCTTCGTGGTCGGATCGTCAAAGTCGACTTCCACCAAAGCGAAATCCACCATCTCATCGAAAAGGCGGGACACCTCTGCCTCTATCAAGTGGTATCAGATTTCCGGGTTGCTCGGTGAGATTTTACAGTTTTCGTAGTTTAGATCGAGTCATTCTTCATACCTATAGTCCACGAAAAAGCCAAAAAAATTAGGGTTAGTTCATCCCGTCCGAACCAATCTGAGCCTTTGCATAATCTTTTACGTATTTGCTTTGTTGAATTTGCGGTTGCATCGTCGTGTCAAGTTGCTGGTCTTAGCGTCTAGTCTTTTAGAGTTTGAGTTACATTCACGAGGTGTCACGTCGCCGCTGCCATATACCACCACCACATATTAACCGCCAATCCGAATCCATATCGCCACCACATATCCGCCGCCATCACGCCCATCCGAGTCCACCGCAACATATATCCGCCACCAGTCCGAGTTCCACAGATTCATCCCGCCACCAGTCCGAGTTCCACAGATTCATCTCCGCCACCAGTCCGAGTTCCACAGATTCATCTCCGCCACCAGTCCTAGTCCGAGTCCAATAATTGTTGCATTGTTTTCGATTTCCAGATCACGCGATACTCCGAGTCGTGACAGCGAGAGGACTCCCAAACTTCCAAGCCATCCATGAAGAAAAATAGTTCCAGTTTCAAAAAAAAAAAAACTAAGTCTGGAAAATTCTGGCTAGGCAGTTTTTAGACCATTTGTAGACTTTTCCGAAAAAAATTTGTTGCGGAGCAAAAAAAAAAAGAGGAAAAAAAGTGCAAAAAAAAAAAAAAAAAGAGAAAAAAAATTCAGAGTGTGCTCCTCCCTTGTTTACGTGCAGCGCCGTGATTTTGTTAGTGTTCTAGGCTCGCGTCTCTAGCACGGTCTAGCCTAGGACCAGCCTGATCACCGTCGTTGAGCGTTTATTCAACTTTGCATCTCTGAATTGATTATTCTGACATTTTTGCTACCATATCACAAGCCTTCCCAGCTCTACATACATCTCGTCGTGCGTTTGATTCTCCTGTAATCGCTATATCCAAGCTTTGAGAGTTTTGACTACAGCGGTTGCCGATCACCACCTTCTGCTGGGTAAGAACTGGTAAGAATTTGAGATTTGCTTGACGGGTTTGTGATACACCACCACCACTTCTTAGTAGTCTGTAGGATCATATTCTTGTGTGTTTCTATTGCTGCTAACCATGGCAGGAACACAGGCCGATGAGGCTGATTGGGAGAACAAATGATGATTGGACAAACAAACAGCTACATGATAAGTTTCAAAGCAAATGATGATTGGACAGGTGCAAGATGTGGTAAACAGATTTGATGGGCGAGGCCATGGAGAAGATAGATGGCATTGAGAAGGCGTTTGAAACAAAGTGATGTAGGTGGAACCCTAATTGCAACCACCGGCACCACAACCACCAGGTAGTCGATCTTTCACGTTTGGAGTGGATCCTAGGGGAATCACGAAGAACACGCGGAAGCACAAATCTGGAAAACAGGGAAAACAAGAGAATCACTCAACCAACAAGGGATCGATCACACAAGTGCTAGATCATCATACACATAAGAGATACACGAGATCCAAAGTCAACAAAGGTAAGGATACAAAGGAACCGTTCTTCTCCAAGAGGAGGCCTTGATGTTCTTCCCTAGAAGGGGTCTTGAATCCGCTTGGGGGATCTTCTCCGAAGAGGTCGTGATCTCCGAGGAGAAGTATCCAAGTGGATGAGCAAAGGCTCTCACACAAACATGAGCTAATCCAGTGCTGACCCTAGAAAGGATGATGGGATGGTCTATTTATAGTCTAGGTTCTCCAAGGGGTAAGTTGAGGCGAAAGCAGTACATGGGCCTTGGCCCAAACGCTACACCTGAGGCAGGCGGTAGTACCGCTTCGGGAGGCGGTAGTACCGCTTGAGGTGCTTCAGCGGTAGTACCGCTCTGGAGGCGGTAGTACCGCTCGAGTGCTTCAGCGGTAGTACCGCTCGGGAGAGGCGGTAGTACCGCTCTGGCGCCGTTCGATTCTGGAGTTTGTCGGGTTCGGCGGACGTGGGCGGATCTCGGCGGTAGTGCCGCTGGCTCGGCTCAGCGGTAGTACCGCTTGGCTGGAGCGGTAGTACCGCTCTTGTTGGACTCTGCAGCTCCTCCTTTCGTTCTTGATGTCCCTCTTGAGCTGTAGCTTCTTCTAGATTGACTCCTTGGTACCTAAGCATGCATAGCATTTCCGTTTGAGGTAGTAACCATGTCTCATGTGAATCGAAGGGAATTGTGAGAGGAGTGATGTCACCTCGGTTTCAAGAGCTCTTGCGTGCTCGAGTCATGGGTCCTTGTGGGGTTGGATGTGTTGATGTAGAGTCCATGGGGATGATGGAAGGATGCTCGCATCATATCCCTCCTTGAAAGGATCCGACCTCGGATCAAGATCTTCATCACCATGGAAAGGCGAGAGGTCTTTGGCGTTGAAGGTGTCGCTCACGTTGTACTTGTTGCTTGGTATGTCGAGCTTGTAGGCGTTGTTGTTGTAGCGTGCTAGCACCTTGAAGGGTCCATCGGCTCGAGGTAGAAGTTTGGACTTGCGTTCGTTGGGAAGCGTTCCTTGCGAAGGTGTAGCCACGAGATCGCCTATGTTGAAGATCATGGGTTGCTTGTTGATGTTGAGCTTGGTCGTTAGTCGTTGTACTTGGCGCTCGATGGTGTGTCTTGTATCTTCATGCATCTTCTTGATGTAGCTTGCACGGGCACTTGCGTCGAGGTTGATACGCTCTTGTAGAGGAAGAGGTAGAATGTCCAATGGGGACAATGGGTTGAAGCCGTGAAGCGACCTCGAAGGAGACTTGCGGTAGTCGAATGTCTTGCACGGTTGTAGGCGTACTTTCGGCGATGGGTAGACATGCTTCCCACTCCTTGATGTTCTTCTTGATCAACACGCGAAGTAGAGTGGAAGCGTCCGGTTCGTCACCTCCGTTTGGCCGTCGGTTTGAGGATGGTATGCGGATGAGAACAAGAGCTTGATTCGAGCTTGGCGCATAGAGTCTTCAAAAGTAACTCAAGAACTTGGCGTCGCGGTCGGAGACGATTGTCTTGATACTCCATGAAGGCGCAAAATTTCCCTACAAAGAGATTTGCAATATGTGAAGCATCGTCTACCTTGTTGCAAGGAATGAAATGTGCCATCTTAGAAAATCGGTCCACAACAACAAACACGGAATCCTTTCCATTTTGAGTTCTAGGCAAACCAAGTACAAAATCCATGCTAATGTCTTCCCAAGGTTGATAAGGAATAGGAAGAGGCATGTAAAGACCATGAGATTGAGCTTTTGACTTAGCTTTGCGGCATGTAGAGCATCGGGTGGTAAGCGAGAGACATCTCGAAACATCTTTGGCCAAAAGTAGTTCTTGGAGGCGTGGCGAAGGTCTTGTCGCGTCCAAAATGTCCCATGAGTCCACCTCCATGAGCCTCTTGCAAAAGTAGCAAGCGAAGAGAGACTAGGGAATGCATAGTTTGTTAGCTCTCATAAGATAACCATCCTTGAGGTAATATTGTTCCCAAGATGTATCGTCAAACATTTAGCATAATGAGGTGCAAAAGATGGATCACTAGCATACAAATCTTTTATGTGCTCAAAGCCAATAACATTCAACTCAAGTTGGGTGACAAGCGTGCATATCGTGAAAGTGCATCGGCAACTACATTTTCCTTGCCCTTAATGTACTTGATCACATATGGAAAAGATTCAATAAATTCACTCCATTTAGCATGGCGCTTGTTCAATTTAGTTTGACCTTTTAAGTACTTAAGCGTTTCATGATCGGTATGGATGACAAACTCATGAGGCCTAAGATAATGTTCCCAAACATGTAGTACACGCACTAAAGCATACAATTCTTTGTCATACAGGGATAGTTAAGTTGAGCACGGAGAGTTTTTCACTAAAATAAGCAATGACTCGTTTTCTTGCATTAAAACTCCGCCAATTCGGTACCACTTGCATCACAATGAACCTCAAAAGTTTTGTCAAAGTTGGGCAAAGCAAGAATTGGAGCATGAGTAAGCAAAGACTTGATCTCATCAAAAGCGTTTGATTGCAAAGGTCCCCAAATAAAAGGAGTATTCTTCTTACTCAAAGCATGCAAAGGGGCTGCAATAGTGCTAAAGTTTTTCTAAAGCGGCGATAAAACCTGCAAGACCAAGGAAACTTCGCACTTGTTGCAAATTGGTGGGTTGGGGCCAAGTTTTAATTGCTTTGATCTTAGTTTCATCAACATGGACACCCTTGGAGGAGACAACGAAACCCAAGAAAACCACTTTGTCAACTCCAAAAGTGCATTTCTTCAAGTTTGCATAAAGACTTTCCTTTCGAAGCGTTTGCAAAACAAGCTTAACGTGATCAAGATGCTCTTTCATGGTTTTGCTAAACACAAGAATGTCATCAAGTAAACCACAACAAAGATTCCAATATAAGGTCTAAGCACATGATGCATAAGTCGCACAAAAGTTCCGGAGCTTCCGACAAACCCATGGGCATAACCAACCATTCATATAAGCCAAATTTTGTTTTGAAAGCAGTTTTCCATTCATCACCCTCATGAATGCGGCTTTGATAATAGCCACTTTTAAGATCAATTTTGAGAAAAGTTGGCTCCACTAAGTTCATCAAGCATATCATCTAAGCGAGGAATGGGATGCCTATAGTGCACGGTGATAGCATTTATGGGTCTACAATCGAACTGGCGGAAACTTCCATCGGGTTTAGGCACAAGTATAGCAGACGCGGCACAAGGGCTTAAGCTTTCACGTACATGACCGTTGTCGAGTAGTTGTTGTACTTGCCGTTGAATCTCCTTGGTTTCTTGGGATTGACACGGTAGGGAGCTTTGTTTGGAAGTGGCGCTCCGGGAATGAGGTCGATTCGATGCTCAATGCCTCGTAGAGGAGGTAGACCGGAGGTAGCTCATCGGGAAAACATCTTGAAATTCCTGCAAAGAGATTGAAACACCAAAGGTAGCTCATGAGTGGTGTTAGTTTGTGGTTCTCCATCCTTGCACACTAGGACAAAGTGCATCACACTCGATGGGTTCTCACACTTCTCTCATCTCATGTTTGGTGGCGAATAGTATGAGGTTTTTCTCTCTAGGCGAAGAGGCGCTCAAATTTGGCTTGTGGCTCTCACTCACTTTTGGTGGCTCACTTTCTCACTCTTCTCTCTTTGGTTGGTGGCTTGTTTGTCGGCTATCACTTGACTAGGAGACATGGGTCGTAGGACATATTCTTTGCCTTTCATCTTGAAGCTATAGTGGTTTGTCGCCCATTGTGGTAGACACCACGGTCGAATGCCATGGCCGACCAAGGAGGAGGTGGCAAGCGGTCATTGGGACCACATCACACTCCAAAGTGTCCTCATATGCACCGATTTTGAAGGATACTTGGACCGTATGCTCAACTCGTATAGTGCGGAGTCCTTAGCCATTGAACCTTGTATGGTTGCGGATGCTTCTTCTTGACCAATTGGAGCTTGGAGCATAGTTCTTCGCTTGCCAAGTTGTGGCAACTACCTCCATCGATGATGACCTTGACGGATCTCCCATTGATGCGGCCTTTGTGTGGAAGATATGGCATCGTTGGTCTTCTTCTTGGTTATGTTGAAGTGTCAAGACCTTGGAGACAACGAGGCGGGGCTCGTATCTTCATCACAAAAGACTTGATCATCTTCATCCTCATTCACGCGCGGTGCATGGCCACTTGCTCAATAGCTTCCATTTCATCTTCACTCATTGAGTCGTATGTGCCATCGTCGTTGAGGATCATGGTGCGCTTGTTGGTGCATTCATAGGACTTGTGGCCTCGGCCGCCGCAAGTGAAACACTTGAAGGAGCTTGTCTTGACGGTCTCATCGGTTGGAGTAGATGATGAAGCACGCGGCTTGAAGTTGCTTGTAGTAGGAGGAAGGCGACTTGAACTTGTAGAAGTTTTCTTGTAACTTGACTTGTCGTCGTTGCTTGGAGAAGGCTTGATTGATGTCGAAGTGGGAGTAGTTGTTGAAGCTTGGTTGTTGGAGAAGCCGTGTATCTTGGAGGAGTACTTGGCGTGCCAAGTCATCTTGTACTTGACGTTCCGCCTTTGTAGCTTGATGCACGAGCTCAATGAGGTTGGAGTAGGGTTGGAAGTCGGCGATCTTCTTGATGGGATGATTGAGTCCATTCAAGAATCGTGCCATTGTTTGCTCCTCATCTTCCTTGACATTGGCTCGAATCATGGCAATCTCCATTTCTTTGTAGTATTCTTCAACACTCTTTGTTCCTTGCTTGAGTAGTTGTAGCTTCTTGAAGAGATCACGGTTGTAGTAGGTGGGCACAAAGCGTGCTCGCATGACATCCTTCATTTGAGCCCAAGTGGTGATTGGAGGTTCACCTCTTGCTTGTCGGCGCTCAAGGACTTGTTCCCACCATATGAGCACATAGTCTTGGAACTCAAGTGATGCCATAGCGATCTTCTTCTCTTCCTCATAGTTGTGCAAGCGAAAGATTTTGTCGACCTTCAATGCCCATGAGAGGTACTCTTGGGATCATTGGTTCCATTGAACTTGGGCATTGTGAACTTGAGCTTGCCATAGCGATGTTCTTCATTGTTTTGAGGTCGATGTTGATGATGGCGTTCTTGGCGTGGAGGTAATCATCCTCATGTTGCTCTCGGCGAGGAGGAAGTCCATGATCAACTTGCTCTTGTTGACCTTGAGGTTGAGGATAAGCTTGAGGAGCTTGGCGTTGCGCCGCGCGATGGTAGTTCCTCTCTTGGATTTCTTCTCGAAGGGCTTCCTCTTGAATCGCCTTTCACGATTGCGGTTGGCGATAGCTCGACTTGATGCTTGAAGGCGCGTTCCGCCTCAAACTTGTTCTTCTCGTTGTTGTTGTTGAAGGCGTTGGACCTCGGCGTCTTGTTGTTGTTGGTGTAGGCGCGCTTCGTTCTTGTTCTTGTTGGCGGCGAAGGCGTTGTCGTTCTTGAGCTTGAGCAAACGCTACTTGGTTTGATTAAGGGCGAGGAACTTGTTCATCCACTTGCTCTTGGGAATTCTTGTCGTGTAGCGGGTTGCGAGATGCATGACGGTCTTGACGCTGGCTCGTCGAAGAGTGTTCGATGACGGTGTACTTGTGTCGGAGAAGGAGTCGTCGGAGTGGCGACTTGAGTGGCTCCGTCTTGAGTGTGAAGAGGTAGAAATCGCGGTTCACCAACAAAGCGCGGATCTCGTCCATTCTTGCATCATTCTCTTTCTTGTCTTGCGTCGAGTTTGTTGTCGAAGTAATCTCTTATGCGCTTCTCGGAGAGTCGCAAGTCGGTGGAGAGGTTGTCGATCGTTAAGCTCATTGCTTGTTGCTCTTGATGGAGAGCTCGTTCTTGCGCCGAAGAGGTGGCTCTTGGTGACGTATGATGACATGTCGTCGTCTTGCTCGATGAAGAGTGGGTTGGTAGAAGAACTTGGCCTATCCATCATTTCAAGCAAATTGTGAGTGGTAGAAGGAGAAGAACTAATACCAATGTACCTTTGACCGAAGTTGAAGATGAATCAAGTTCACTCAAATGCGGACAATGAAATAGCACTATTGGTACCGATCCTTGTCGATTCTCACACCTACACAAGTAAAAGCTTTTGGTGGAGCTTGGTTAGGATGGTGGCACAAAATTGATTGCAATCGTTAGCTTGACTCAAAAATGTTGAAGAAGATTCGCAAATTCGCAAATGTAACAAGTAGACCAAGCAAGTAGAGGTACACGGAAACACACACGCAAATAGATAAATGGGATTGTGCACACCAAAAGTGAGCCAAAATGTGGAATCCACGAAAATGCTCTTGTTGCACAATACTAGAGAGCGCTAGCACGATTGCACAATAGGCGGATCACGGAGCTTGTGCACAACCTACTAGGCAAAAATGCAACGATCTCTATCCCAAGTATGCTATATGTATGGTATTTGATTGCAATGATCCAAGATGATCCTATATGACAATCTTAATGTAGTATGATGCTATGGTTCTTGCTTATAAGCTCTTTGCTTATCTTTCTCTTTTGCTTAAAAGCTTGGGTGGCTCTTTCTCTTTTGAGCTCTTTTCTTATGCAAACTTCACGAACCAAGCTAGCAATTGTGTATGCGATGACAACTTTGTGACACACAAGTGGATCTCAAGATATGCACCCTATGCTATGGTATGTATGCTATGGAGTATGATCCCTAATGTGCACAAGTCACGTTGCGGCAATACTCAATGGCTAGTCTCGATGGGTAAGCAACATAAAAGATGGGCTATGTTGGTTATCAATGCAATTGCGAGAGATGACAAAGATGTCGTCGAGGTTACCGTCCTTAGGCGATGATGAGTCCTTATCGAAGATGGCGGTGGTGATGTTGACGTCGAACCGTACCTATATAGCGAAACACAATAGGACACGGAACCACAACTCAAATTCTCAAAGAACAAAGGCAACAATGGTGGTAGCGGAAAGTGGAGGTGGTATAGCGTATGATGTGGTGAAAGCCCTAGGCAAAGATGCCAATATTGGGAAAATTAGATGGTGTCCAATGGTGTTGCAACCTATCTAGGTGGATGGAGAATGTCAATAGCTACTCAACGAGCTAAAGAACGCGAAAATCGGACTCGGATGTGGAAGTTATGGTGGAAATGGTGAAACTCAGAAATCTGGAAATGGCCAGGGCGGTAGTACCGCTGGGAAGGGCGGTAGTACCGCTCGTGTCGGGTTTTTCGACTATTTCGGCTGGGAGGGACCTGGCGGTAGTACCGTTCATGGGGCGGTAGTACCGCTCGAGGTCACAGCAGTAGTACCGCTCTCTAGGGCGGTAGTACCGCTCGGTCGAGATTTTCTCGGCTGCTCGAATTGTTTAGCGATTTTGGGGCGGAAATGGGTGATTTCGGGGTCAAAATTCGATGGATTTTAATGGATGGAAAGAGGGAAACTTGGGGAGATGCTAGATCGACTCGAAACCAAGCAAATCCACGGATCAAAATCAACAAAACATCATCAAACTAACAAATCACAAAAAATTTTGGGGCTATTTTTGTGGGGATTTTCGGGTTTTAGGGCGAAAACAACAAAATCAAGCTAGAAAACACGGGTAGGGGCTCCAAAAGCGTGATCAACGTGGCTCATGATACCATATGATGTAGGGTGGAACCCTAATTAAATCGATCTTTCACGTTTGGAGTGGATCCTAGGGAATCACGAAGAACAGCGGAAGCACAAGGGAAAACACGGGAAAACAAGAGAATCACTCAACCAACAAGGGATCGATCACACAGGTGCTAGATCATCATACACATAAGAGATACACGAGATCCAAAGTCAACAAAGGTAAGGATACAAAGGAACCGTTCTTCTCCAAGAGGAGGCCTTGATGTTCTTCCCTAGAAGGGTCTTGAATCCGCTTGGGGGATCTTCTCCGAAGAGGTCGTGATCTCCGAGGAGAAGTATCCAAGTGGATGAGCAAAGGCTCTCACACAAACATGAGCTAATCCAGTGCTGACCCTAGAAAGGATGATGGGATGGTCTATTTATAGTCTAGGTTCTCCAAGGGGTAAGTTGGGGGCGAAACGAGTACATGGGCCTCGGCCCAAACGCTGCACACAGGCAGGCGGTAGTACCGCTTCGGGAGGGCGATAGTACCGCTTGAGGTGCTTCAGCGGTAGTACCGCTCTGGAGGCGGTAGTACCGCTTCGAGTGCTTCAGCGGTAGTACCGCTTCGGGAGGCGGTAGTACCGCTCTGGCGCCTGCTCGATTCCTGGAGTTTGTCGGGTTCGGCGGACGTGGGGCGGATCTCGGCGGTAGTGCCGCTGGCTCGGCTCAGCGGTAGTACCGCTTGGCTGGAGCGGTAGTACCGCTCTTGTTGGACTCTGCAGCTCCTCCTTTCGTTCTTGATGTCCCTCTTGAGCTGTAGCTTCTTCTAGATTGACTCCTTGGTACCTAAGCATGCATAGCATTTCCGTTTGAGGTAGTAACCATGTCTCATGTGAATCGAAAGGGAATTGTGAGAGGAGTGATGTCACCTCGGTTTCAAGAGCTCTTGCACGTGCTCGAGTCATGGGTCCTTGTGGGGTTGGATGTGTTGATGTAGAGTCCATGGGGATGATGGAAGGATGCTCCGCATCACAAAGCTTGATAGCAAGTTTGATGAATTGCTCGCGCGTTTTCCACAACCACCGCCGGCTGCACCTATCGCACCTCTGCAACGACAACAACTACGCCCCCTTCCGAATCAGTATGGACGAGCTCAGCGTGTTCCTCTTGAGCCAGGACAAAATTCTGGTGCCGCTGCTACTACTGTTGGTGCTTCTTTGGCTCCTGCTACTGTTGCTGCTGGTACCGAGGAGGATGATTATGTGGGAGATTACGAGGAGGAGGTTGATCAACATCGAGAACTACGTGCAACCACCAGCACCACAACCACCAGGTCGTCCACATGCAAATAATGGCAATGCTAGGGCTCCCCTCAGTGCGAGATCATGACCATCTCCCTAAACTGAAATTGAATATTCCACCATTTGAGGGTAGATATGTTCCTGATATATATCTTACTTGGGAGTTAGAAACTGAACAACGATTTACATGTTTACAATATCCTGAGGAGAGACGTGTTCCTGCTGCTGTTTGTGCTTTCACTAGCTTTGCATGTGTTTGGTGGTCTGAACATTGTAGATTATATCCTGTTCCAGCTACTTGGGCTGCTTTGAAAACTGCTATGCGTACTCGTTGGGTTCCACCATATTATCAACGTGAATTACTTCAAAAATTGCAGTGCTTAAGACAAGGAAAAATTCTGTAGAAGAATATTATCAGGAATTGCAAACTGGCTTGATTAGATGTGGTATTGTTGAGGAGAATGAAGTTATGCTTGCACGTTTTCTGGGTGGATTAAATAGAGATTCAGACCATTCTAGACTATAAGGATTATAATAATATCACTCGTTTATTCCATCTTGCTTGTAAAGCTGAACGTGAAGTGCAGGATCGACAGGCATTGGCGCGCACTAACTTTTCTGCAGGTCGACCTTCATCATGGACACCACGTGCATCATCTACTTCCACTGCACCATCACCTCCTTCAGGTGCCACCTCCAACCGTGATACAAGAAAGCAGGCACAACCACCACTATCTGCCAAGAGCACACCTGCTGGGCCTGCACAGAGCTCTTCTTCCATGGCGTCAACAGGGCACACAAGTGATATTATTTGTCGTCGTTGTAAGGGAAGAGGACATTTTATTGAGAGAATGCAAATCTCAGCGTGTGATGATTGCTACGGAGGATGGTGGGTATGAGTCCGCTAGTGACTATGATGAGGAGACTTTGGCTCTTATTACACATGAGGAACACGGTGGAGATGATTCTGATCATGAGACACAATACATGGCTGCTGACGATGCTGACAGGTATGAATGTTTAGTTGCTCAACGTGTTTTGAGTGTGCAGGTTACACAAGCTGAGCAAAATCAGAGGCATAATTTGTTCCATACAAAAGGAGTTGTGAAGGAACGTTCTATTCGCGTCATCATAGATGGAGGGAGCTGCAACAACTTGGCTAGCATGGAGATGGTGGAGAAGCTATCTCTCACCACAAGACCACATCCACATCCTTACTACATCCAATGGTTCAACAACAGCGGCAAGGTTAAGGTAACACGTCTGTTAGTGTGCATTTTAGTATCTCTACATATGCTGATTATGTTGATTGTGATGTGGTACCTATGCAAGCATGTTCCTTGTTACTTGGTAGACCATGGCAATTTGATAAAATTCTGTACACCATGGTAGAAACAATCAGTATACTCTTGTTCATAAGGATAAAAATATTACTTTGCTTCCTATGACTCCTGAGTCCATTTTGAAAGATGATATTAATAGAGCTAATAAAGCAAAACAGGAGAAAATAAGAGTGAAAATCAGATTGTGGCAAAAGAATTTGAGCAACACATGAAGCCTATTAGTAAATCATCTACTGTTGCTTCTGAAATTAAATTGAAAAGTGCATGTTTACTTGCCACCAAATCTGATATTGATGAGTTAGATTTTAGCAAATCTGTTTGCTATGCTTTTGTGTGCAAAGAGGCATTATTTTCATTCGAGGACGTGCCTTCCTCTTTGCCCCCTGCCGTCACTAACATTTTGCAGGAGTTCGCTGACGTCTTTCCACAAGGCGTGCCACGGGATTACCACCTATTCGAGGGATTGAGCATCAAATTGACTTAATTCCGGTGCATCGTTACCCAACCGTGCACCATACCGTACCAATCCAGAGGAGGCGAAGGAGATTATCGTCAAGTACAGGAGCTGCTTGACAAAGGTTATATCTGTGAATCCCTTAGTCCTTGTGCTGTTCCTATTATTCTAGTGCCGAAAAAGGATGGTACGTCACGTATGTGTGTTGATTGTAGAGGCATTAATAATATTACTATTAGTTATCGTCACCCTATTCCTAGGCTAGATGATATGCTTGATGAACTGAGTGGCTCTACAATATTCTCCAAAGTTGATTTGCGTAGTGGATACCATCAAATTCGTATGAAATTGGGAGATGAATGGAAAACAGCATTTAAAACTAAGTTTGGATTATATGAGTGGTTAGTCATGCCTTTTGGGTTAACTAATGCACCTAGTACTTTCATGAGATTAATGAGCGAAGTTTTACGTGCTTTCATTGGACGATTTGTGGTAGTCTATTTTGATGATATACTGATTTATAGCAAATCTTTGGAAGAACATTTGGAACATTTACGTGCTGTTTTTAATGCTCTCGTGATGCACGTTTGTTTGGTAACCTTGGGAAGTGCACCTTTTGCACCGACCGAGTATCTTTTCTTGGCTATGTTGTTACTCCACAGGAATTGAAGTTGATAAAGCCAAGATTGAAGCTATTGAGAGTTGGCATGCCCAAAACGGTCACACAAGTGAGGAGTTTCCTTGGCCTCGCTGGTTTCTATAGGCGTTTTGTGAGAGATTTCAGCACCATTGCTGCACCTCTCAACGAGCTTACAAAGAAGGATGTGCCTTTTGTTTGGGGTACCGCATGACAGGAAGAAGCCTTCACGGTATTGAAAGCTAAGTTGACACATGCTCCTTTACTCCAACTTCCTGATTTTAATAAGACTTTTGAGCTTGAATGTGATGCTAGTGGAATTGGATTAGGAGGTGTGTTATTACAAGATGGCAAACCTGTTGCATACTTTTCTGAAAAATTGAATGGGCCTAGTCTGAATTACTCTACTTATGATAAAGAATTATATGCTCTTGTTAGGACTTTAGAAACATGGCAACATTATTTATGGCCCAAAGAATTTGTTATACATTCTGATCATGAATCTTTGAAACATATTAAAAGTCAAGCTAAACTGAATCGTAGACATGCTAAATGGGTTGAATTCATTGAGACTTTCCCTTATGTCATTAAACACAAGAAGGGTAAAGAAAATGTTATTGCTGATGCATTGTCTCGTCGCTATACTATGCTTTCACAACTTGACTTCAAAATATTTAGTTTGGAGACCATCAAAGATCAATATGTGCATGATGCTGATTTTAAAGATGTATTGCAGAATTGTAAAGAAGGAAGAACATGGAACAAGTTTGTCGTTAATGATGGATTTGTGTTCGTGCTAACAAGCTATGCATTCCAGCTAGCTCCGTTCGTCTTTTGTTGTTGCAGGAGGCGCATGGAGGAGGACTAATGGGACACTTTGGCGTGAAGAAGGCGGAGGACGTACTTGCTACACATTTCTTTTGGCCAAAGATGAGGCGGGATGTTGGCGTTTTATTGCTCGCTGCACTACATGTCAAAAAGCTAAGTCACGACTAAATCCTCATGGTTTATATATGCCTTTGCCTGTACCTAGTGTTCCTTGGGAGGATATATCTATGGACTTTGTTTTAGGTTTACCTAGAACAAAGAAGGGAGGATAGCATATTTGTTGTCGTGGATAGATTCTCAAAATGGCACACTTTATACCATGTCATAAAAGCGATGATCTGTCAATGTTGCTGATTTGTTCTTTCGTGAAATTATTAAGCTTGCATGGTGTGCCAAATAATATTGTTTCAGATCGTGATACTAAATTTCTTAGCCACTTTTGGAGATGTTTATGGGCTAAGTTGGGGACTAAACTGCTTTTTAGTACTACTTGTCACCCCCAAACTGATGGACAAACTGAAGTAGTCAATAGAACATTGTCTACTATGCTTAGGGCTGTTCTAAAGAATAATAAGAAAATGTGGGAGGAATGCTTGCCTCATATTGAATTTGCTTATAATCGTTCATTGCATTCTACTACTAAGATGTGCCCTTTTGAAGTTGTGTATGGTTTCCTACCTCGTGCACCAATTGGTTTGTTGCCTCTTCCATCTTCGGAGAAGGTTAATTTTGATGCTAAAGAACGTGCTGAATTGATTTTAAAAGTGCATGAGTTAACTAAGGAAAACATTGAGCGTATGAATGCTAAATATAAACTTGCTGGAGATAAGGGTAGAAAACATGTTGTGTTTGCACCTGGAGATCTTGTTTGGTTACATTTGCGTAAGGATAGATTTCCTGATTTGCGCAAATCAAAGCTAATGCCACGTGCTGCTGGTCCCTTTAAGGTGTTGGAGAAAGTAAATGATAATGCATATAAACTTGAGCTGCCTGCAGATTTTGGGGTTAGTCCCACTTTTAACATTGCAGATTTGAAGCCATATTTGGGTGAGGAAGATGAGCTGCCGTCGAGGACGACTTCATTTCAAGAAGGGAGGATGATGAGGACATCAATACCATTGTTACACCCACAGCCCCTGCTGCTATACATCTTGGACCAATTACTAGAGCTCACGACGCCAACTAAATTACCAGTACTTTCGTTTCTTGGTAATGATTCTAATGTTCATGAGAATATGATGCTGCCTAAATTGGATACATTTGTTTTGCTTACAAATGAAGGGCCTAGCTTGGAGAAGGATGAACATTGGAGCAAGAACACACATGGAGTTGATGGCATGCATAAGGGGATCAAGAACGGAGTTACAAGTGATGATTTCAGGACTTTGAAGCCACCATAAGGAGTGCATGAAGCCTTGGACGAAATATACAAGATGCCACTTCATAATATTCGTCCATAGGCTATTCTAGGTGCTCGTCACCTTATTATTGGGCCAGGCCCATGTAATTTCGAAATACATTAGTATAGGCTATTTTTAGAGTCCGTATGTGTGGGGAAACAAGAGATAGGGTTAGTTTCGGACCCCTCCACCAAGGGCCACGAAATTCACCCCCTCTTCCTCCATATATACAGCCCTTAGGGCACCGTTTAGACTTGGGTTTTGTTTAGATCAAAAGTTCGCCATAGCTGCAACCACAGCGTGCCGTTTGTGTTCAACGACCAGACAAAGGCGTCACGGAACCCCACCTTGATCAATAAAGCTTTCATCTTATAT
This sequence comes from Aegilops speltoides, assembly GCA_021437245.1. Lineage (NCBI taxonomy): Eukaryota > Viridiplantae > Streptophyta > Magnoliopsida > Poales > Poaceae > Aegilops > Aegilops speltoides. The sequence continues at coordinate 243,632,212 of CM038146.1, forward strand.
TCGCAATATCCAGATTGCAATCTCAGTTTCTTTCTTGTTCTTCGTTTGCTCGCAGGAAACAGACCCTCGTGGTCAGGTTGATCGTGCTCCGGCGTGGTCAATAACCTCTCGGAGTTGGTTTAGCGGTTGCTAAGGCGCGACGTCCTCGCACGATCGTAGTCGGATCATCAAAGTCGACTTCCACCAAAGCGAAATCCACCATCTCATCGAAAGACGGGACACCTTTGCCTCTATCAGGCATCTTGTGTATTTCGTCCAAGGCTTCATGCACTCCTTATGGTGGCTTCAAAGTCCTGAAATCATCACTTGTAACTCCGTTCTTGATCCCCTTGCGCATGCCATTAACTCCATGCGTGTTCTTGCTCCAATGTTCATCCTTCTCCAAGCTAGGCCCTTCATTTGTAAGCAAAACAAATGTATCCAATTTAGGCAGCATCATATTCTCATGAACATTAGAATCATTACCAAGAAACGAAAGTACACGGTAATTTAATTGGCGTCTTGTGAGCTCTAGTAATTGGTCCCGTATATGTAACAGTAGGGGCTGTGGGTGTAACAATGGTATTGATGTCCTCATCACCTAGTGTGTTTTCTTCTTTGGTGCTAGGTCTCCTACATGACGACACACCTACCATTGATGAGTCCATACCTCCTATGGAGACGATGATGGCCATGATGGATGATGATGCACCCACCACATGGTTCCATCAAGATGAAGATGACAACGAGACGATCTTCAACACCTCACCTACAACACATGAGCGACACTCCAAAGGTAACATAGGTGATGGTGCTTCTCTTGTCCAACTAGTGGACGCTCTTGACAATGATTGCTCCCATGATGATGACCCACATATTACCATTGTTCATGCTAGTGAGACTTCTTCATGCCTTGACTTACCTATTTATGATGAATATGATGATGAGCGTGTTGAGTTGCCTAGTTATGATGCTATGCTTCATAGGATAAAATGTGAAAATTCTATTGGACACTTCATGTTTGACAATCCATTGAACTTGTCATATGCTATGAGTGAGATCTCCCATATTGCTTCATTTCAATCTCAACATAGTAACTATGCATGCCACATTAAAATCAATCCCATTTGCACTTATGGCATAGATGACGAGATGATGGTCATTGGCTTTTGCTTCTCATGTGATGATATTGCCATGCTTCCTTTACATGATTTACGCAATTCATCCAATATGTCATGCCATGATCACATTGTTCCACATATGCATTGTTTTGGATGTTGTCAATATTCTCCACATGATGTTACTACTCTTGCTCATGAGGAGACTCCCATAGTTTCCTCATACATATTAGGAGATCTTGATACATTTCATATTTTGCATGATTCCCATAATTGCTTGCACCATATGCATTCCATGAATAACAATGCTCTCGATATTTCTCATGGTGCATTACACAATTTGAGTCTCCATTATGATATACATAATAACAAACCTCTCATGATGGATGACATGTTTCTATATCACGCATCTCAATTATTTGAGCATTGGATATTTTGTGCTACCAAACACACGCACGTGCGCATCATGATGGATGATGTGTACATCTACCATGCACACACAATTTTCCCTTTGTCTTTGTTTTGTGTAGGTACTCATGTATACTCGTCAACCTCTCAATCCCAAGAGTTGACGAAACGAGCTCTTAAGAGCAACGATGCTTTGGGATCCCGTGGACTATCCTTACCACCGTTCCCGTCGCGCAAGGACTATGCGCATCTCTTTTACTTGGATCTCATACGGCTATGGGCTATTTACCACTTGTCACCTTATGCCCATACTATCGTGTTCACTTTGCATGTTATGCTTGCTCCTATGCTTTTGCCATGCAATTGTGACCCTTGCTTGCATATACCCATGATTCACCATGATGCTACTTCTATGTGTATTTGCATGATTGGTGGAGATCCTTGTTGCTATTGCCATGTTTATCATGTGCCCCATACTATTGTTGCTTGTTGTGTTGGGAGAGTCATGATGCCCTATTGCTATTTACATATGGCCTCTCACCAAGATATTCATGCTATTTTTCTCACATCTTGCTTTCATGCTTGTGCTATGTCATGTGAATTATTCACACCCACTATTGGCACACATGACATGCTTGCCATGATTCCTTCTAGTATGTTGCATCTTCGCACTACTAGCTTGCTTGACTTGATCACTATGATTACTTGCTTGGTTGCATCACCCATGTTCCACTATTACTTGCTTTCTTGGGTTGATGACATATATGTTGATGCATCTCACTTGATTTGTCATGGTCATTGTCTCTTGTCTCCATTAGTTGCATCTCTCATATCACCTTGTATTGAGTGCCAACTTGCTATGCTTATTGATCTTGGAGACTTGGACACTATACTTGTGATGCATGCTGGTTTGACTGAGTATCTTGTATTTGGATGTTCTTACATCATATGCCTCCATACTTTGAAATGCTCCCTTGTACTTTCTTATGATGAGCATGATGCATACACTTGTTGGGTATCTTACCACTCGAATGATAGGTTTTGCATCTCCGCTAACCTCATTTGCTTTTCCGAGTGTTTGTCATGTTCTTTCATTTTGAAGGATTCACAAGGCATTACCATCATGAGACATATTGGTTATGTGAAGGCATACATGATGTGCAACTCCAACATCTTCCGGAACATTCATAAGGTGAACTCCTTCCCTTTGAGCCATCCTCAAATACGCATATTGGATGGGTCACTCTTTCATTGTTGTTTCCTTCTTGTTGTCTACATGATACATCTCGTGAACGGAGGAGCGACATTGGAGATTGGCTACATGAACCTTCACATTGAGGAGCGCTCACACTTATTGGATGCATCTTCGGACTTCCACTATTGCCACGACATCGAGCATTGGTACACCAACACCTCCATATTTGTTGATTGTGTTCACACTTGTCATGCTCGATGGACATTTCATACTCACCACAAGTTTGCACCCTATGCATGGATTGACTCACATTATGATTGCCTTGTTGCATCTTGTATTCCCATGTCATCCATGATATTTGAGCTTGTTCACTTCCTTAGCAAATTTGTTGTGATCTTCCTTGATGGCATATTCATACATAAAGATCACTTTGTCGACCATCAATTGCATGATACTATCCACATATTGAGCATCCATTGCTATGTTCATGCTTTTGATGCACCATCCCATTATGACATCATTTTGCACCAAGGTTGCATTGCTCATACTCATAACACAATTGTGTGAAAATTGATTACATTTGTTCCCATGAATGCTTTGCATACCATTCTAGATCATCTTGATAAGCTTCATGTGCTTTATCATGAAATATCTTGCCGCATGGACTCATTCTTACATGATGGACAGTTTGTGTGCGCTAACCATTGTATTTCCAAGTGTACTTTGTGCTTGCTCCTTTTGCATGTATACCACTCCGGAGACACATTGGAGTACTTGGATTGTGCCATGCCTTCAACTTCGTCCAACTACAAGTCCATCCACGACAACCGCTTCCATGGTGATGAGGATCACGATCCGAGGTCGGATCTTTCCCAAGTGGGGGGATATGATGCGGAGCATCCGACGATCATCCCCATGTACACTCGAGCCTACGCCATTGGACCTAAGGTGAATTCGCTCCTTTTCGAATCTTCCCTTTCCGCATGTAAGACATGGATGCTACTTCAAGCGCGGACCTTGTGCATACTCAGGTACACCCGAGGAGACCATGGAGAGCCCAAGGACCAAGGCCAAGCGTCTTGTGAGCGAAGGAAGGAGAAGGAAGAAGAGCCAGCTGCTACAGCGGCCGGACATCCGGCCCCAGCCCGGACATCCGGCCCTTACCCCGGAAAACCGGCATCGGCTATCCAGAGAACACCGAAAAGGACCAGCGCAGCCCGGACATCCGACACCATGCCCCGGACATCCGGCTCTTCCTGAAGCCCCGGACATCCGACCCCTTCGCCCGGAAATCCGGCGCCACATCACAGAACGTCCAGAAGCTGGATCAAGCCAGCCCGGACATCCGGCCCAGCGCCCGGACATCCGGCGTCTCAGGAAAGCCCGGACATCCGGCCCGTCGCCTGGACATCCGGCCTCCCCTGCCTGCGTGCAGTGCATCCGGGCCGAGGCCCATGTACCCCTTCGCCCCTTAGACTATATATACTCCCCCTCCACCTACGTTTTAGGGTTAGCGTTGGTTTAGCTCAGATTAGAGATAGAGCTACGCTCATCTATCGGATCTCCTCCTCGTGAGAGACCGCGGCCTCTTCGGAGAAGATCCTCTGGATACAAGACCCTTTACGGAAGATCCCTCGTGGATTCAAGGCCTCCGCTTGGAGATGAGCGTTCCTTTGTATCCTTACCCTAGTTGACTATGTATCTTGTGGATCTCATTTGTGTATGTTGATCTAGCACTTGTGTGATCGATTCCTTGTTGATTGAGTGATTCTCTCTCGTTTTCCCCGTGTTTCCCTTTGTGCTTCCGCGTGTTCTTCGTGTTTCCTCCGTAGGATCCCCTCCAAACGTGAAAGATCGTCGCTATAGGGTTCCACCCTGCATCACTTTCCTTTGATTGTGTTTGAGACTTGTGGATCTTGTGTTGTTACTCTAGTGGATGTGTAATTGGGAATTGTTGGAGTGATTACCTCTTTGTGTTCATCCTTGTGTTCTTGTTGTTCTTGTGTTTCCCTCCATTTTCCCCCTCCAAGTGTGAAAAGATCCCTACCTAGGGTTCTACCCTACATCATTATGGGTCCGACATGGACTCTGAATGACAAAATTATGATTGTTTCAGTGAACATCTGTCCATTCTATGGCAGTCCTTGAAAGTACTTCATTTTCTCGTGCGCTTTTTGCCTGACTGCCCCAAAATTTCTTGTCCTCTATAGTGGAGATATCGTTTCCCCATATATATTGACCGATGCCGGGAATGCCCTTTTGTTCTTGGCTTTCACACGCATGAGTTACACCATTCCATCCGGCGAAAACAAGGAGAATAAGGCATATAGCCGCTGGATTTTCTTTAATTTACGGCCAAATGAGATTGCCCGGATCATAGAGCATCTGCAGAAAGGTACGTTTGTCCCTACCAGGGGGGGGGGGGCTAATCTCTATAATCAACATAATCTCTCGAATTTCCTTCAAAAGGAAGTGCCAATGGATTCGAAACTTGTGCGAAAAACAGCGACGATTGATGTTCTTTGACTTTCGGGGCCAAAAGTCCTGCTTAAGGCTGAATTTGAGGGTACTCGGGCGTCTGGCGCAAGCAGGAGTATTTGTTCGATTAGTTAAGCTCGCCATGAGAGCACTTTCGATACTTATGGGTCCGACATGGACTCGAATGACAAAATTATGACTGTTTGATGAACATCTGTCCATTCTATGGCGGTCCTTGAAAGTACTTCATTTTCTCGTCGCTTTTTGCTGGACCGCCCCAAAATTTCTTGTCCTCTATAGTGGTGATATCATTTCCACATATATATTGACCGATGCCGGAATGCCATTTTGTTCTTGGCTTTCACGCAGCGCATGAGTTACAACATGCCATCCGCGAAAACAAGGAGAATAAGGCATATAGCGCTGGAATTTCTTCAATTCTGGCCAAATGAGATTGCCGGATCATAGAGCATCTGCAAAAGGTACGTTTGTCCCTACCGGGGCTAATGTCTATAAGCAACATAATCTCTCGAATTTCCTTCAAAAGGAAGTGACAAAGGATTGAAACTTGTTTGAAAAACAGCGACGATTGATGTTCTTTGACTTTCGGGGCCAAAAGTCCTGCTTAAGGCTGAATTTGAGGGTACTCCGGCGTCTGGCGCAAGCGGGAGTATTTTTTGGATTAGATGCGCTACTTGAAAGCACTTTCAGTACTTATGGGTCCGACATGGACTCTGAATGAGAAAATTATGACTGTTTCAGTGAACATCTATCCATCCTATGGCAGTCCTTGAAAGTACTTCATTTTCTCGTGCGCTTTTTGCCTGACTGCCCCAAAATTTCTTGTCCTCTATAGTGGAGATATTGTTTCCACATATATATTGACCGACGCCAGGAATGCCCATTTGTTCTTGGCTTTCACGCGCATGAGTTAAAGTATGCCATCTGGCGAAAACAAGGAGCATAAGGCATACAGCCGCTGGATTTTCTTCAATTTACGGCAAAATGAGATTGCCCGGATCATAGAGCATCTGCAGAAAGGTACGTTTGTCCCTACCAGGGGGGCTAATGTCTATAAGCAACATAATCTCTCGAATTTCCTTCAAAAGGAAGTGCCAATGGGTTCGAAAATTTCTATAAAACAATGACGAATGATGTTCTTTGACTTTCGGGGCCAAAATTCCTACTTAAGGCTGAATTTGAGGGTACTCCGGCGTCTGGCGCATGCGGGAGTATTTTTTGGATTAGATGCGCTTGCCATGAGCAGCAACAGTACTTATGGGTCCGACATGGACTCAAATGACAAAATTATGACTGTTTCAGTGAACATCTGTCCATTCTATGGCAGTCCTTGAAAGTACTTCATTTTCTCGTGCGCTTTTTGCCTGACTGCCCCAAAATTTCTTGTCCTCTATAGTGGTGATATCATTTCCACATATATATTGACCGATGCCAGGAATGCCATTTTGTTCTTGGCTTTCACGCGCATGAGTTACAGCATGCCATCCGGCGAAAACAAGGAGAATAAGGCATATAGCCGCTGGATTTTCTTCAATTTACGGCCAAATGAGATTGCCGGATCATAGAGCATCTGCGAGAAAATACGTTTGTCCCTACCAGGGGCTAATCTCTATAAGCAACATAATCTCTCGAATTTCCTTCAAAAGGAAGTGACAAAGGATTGAAACTTGTTTGAAAAACAGCGACGGTTGATGTTCTTTGACTTTCGGGGCCAAAAGTCCTGCTTAAGGCTGAATTTGAGGTACTCGGGCGTCTGGCGCAAGCGGGAGTATTTTTTGGATTAAATGCTTTCATTGAGCACTTTCGATACTTATGGGTCCGACATGGACTCGAATGAGAAAATTATGACTGTTTGATGAACATCTATCCATCCTATGGCAGTCCTTGAAAGTACTTCATTTTCTCGTCGCTTTTTGCTGGCCCCCAAAATTTCTTGTCCTCTATAGTGGAGATATTGTTTCCACATATATATTGACCGACGCCAGGAATGCCCATTTGTTCTTGGCTTTCACGCGCATGAGTTAAAGTATGCCATCTGGCGAAAACAAGGAGCATAAGGCATACAGCCGCTGGATTTTCTTCAATTTACGGCAAAATGAGATTGCCCGGATCATAGAGCATCTGCAGAAAGGTACGTTTGTCCCTACCAGGGGGGCTAATGTCTATAAGCAACATAATCTCTCGAATTTCCTTCAAAAGGAAGTGCCAATGGGTTCTGAAAATTTCTATAAAACAGCGACGAATGATGTTCTTTGACTTTCAGGGCCAAAAATTCCTACTTAAGGCTGAATTTGAGGGTACTCCGGGCGTCCTGGCGCATGCGGGGAGTATTTTTTGGATTCGTGCGCTCGCTGCGAGCAGCTTGAGTACTTATGGGTCCGACATGGACTCTGAATGACAAAATTATGACTGTTTCAGTGAACATCTGTCCATTCTATGGCAGTCCTTGAAAGTACTTCATTTTCTCGTGCGCTTTTTGCTTGACTGCCCCAAAATTTCTTGTCCTCTATAGTGGAGATATTGTTTTCACATATATATTGACCGATGCCAGGAATGCCCTTTTGTTCTTGGCTTTCACGCGCATGAGTTACAGCATGCCATCCGGCGAAAACAAGGAGAATAAGGCATATAGCCGCTGGATTTTCTTCAATTTACGGCAAAATGAGATTGCCCGGATCATAGAGCATCTGCAGAAAGGTACGTTTGTCCCTACCAGGGGGGCTAATCTCTATAAGCAACATAATCTCTCGAATTTCCTTCAAAAGGAAGTGACAAAGGATTCAGAAACTTGTTTGAAAAACAGCGACGGTTGATGTTCTTTGACTTTCAGGGCCAAAAAGTCCTGCTTAAGGCTGAATTTGAGGGTACTCCGGGCGTCCTGGCGCAAGCGGGGAGTATTTTTTGGATTCGTGCGCTCGCCGCGAGCACTTTCAGTACTTATGGGTCCGACATGGACTCTGAATGACAAAATTATGACTGTTTCAGTGAACATCTATCCATCCTATGGCAGTCCTTGAAAGTACTTCATTTTCTCGTGCGCTTTTTGCCTGACTGCCCCAAAATTTCTTGTCCTCTATAGTGGAGATATCGTTTCCACATATATATTGACCGATGCCAGGAATGCCCTTTTGTTCTTGGCTTTCACGCGCATGAGTTACAGCATGCCATCCGGCGAAAACAAGGAGAATAAGGCATATAGCCGCTGGATTTTCTTCAATTGTGGCCAAATGAGAGTGCCGGATCATAGAGCATCTGCAGAAAGGTACGTTTGTCCCTACCAGGGGGCTAATGTCTATAAGCAACATAATCTCTCGAATTTCCTTCAAAAGGAAGTGCCAATGGGTTCAGAAACTTGTTTGAAAAACAACAACGAATGATGTTCTTTGACTTTCAGGGCCAAAAGTCCTGCTTAAGGCTGAATTTGAGGGTACTCTAGGCCTCCCGCGCAAGCGGAATATTGTTTCCACATATATATTGACCGGCCAGAATGCCCATTTGTTCTTGGCTTTCACGCGCATGAGTTAAAGTATGCCATCTGGCGAAAACAAGGAGCATAAGGCATACAATGACATTGGATTTTCTTCAATTCTGACAAAATGAGATTGCCGGATCATAGAGCATCTGCAGAAAGATACGTTTGTCCCTACCAGGGGCTAATGTCTATAAGCAACATAATCTCGAATTTCCTTCAAAAGGAAGTGCCAATGGGTTCTGAAAATTTCTATAAAACAGCGACGAATGATGTTCTTTGACTTTCGAGGGCCAAAATTCCTACTTAAGGCTGAATTTGAGGGTACTCCGGCGTCTGGCGCATGCGGGAGTATTTTTGGATTCAGATTCTCATCCATTGTGAGCAGCAATACTTATGGGTCCGACATGGACTCGAATGACAAAATTATGACTGTTTGGTGAACATCTGTCCATTCTATGGCAGTCCTTGAAAGTACTTCATTTTCTCGTCGCTTTTGCTGACTGCCCCAAAATTTCTTGTCCTCTATAGTGGAGATATTGTTTTCACATATATATTGACCGATGCCAGAATGCCCTTTTGTTCTTGGCTTTCACGCGCATGAGTTACAGACATGCCATCCGTGCTAAAACAAGGAGAATAAGGCATATAGCATTGGATTTTCTTCAATTCTGGCCAAATGAGATTGCCCGGATCATAGAGCATCTGCAGAAAGGTACGTTTGTCCCTACCAGGGGGGCTAATCTCTATAAGCAACATAATCTCTCGAATTTCCTTCAAAAGGAAGTGACAAAGGATTCAGAAACTTGTTTGAAAAACAGCGACGGTTGATGTTCTTTGACTTTCAGGGCCAAAAGTCCTGCTTAAGGCTGAATTTGAGGGTACTCCCAAGCGTCTGGCGCAAGCGGGAGTATTTTTGGATTCAGATGCGCGCCATGAAAGCACTTCAGATACTTATGGGTCCGACATGGACTCTGAATGAAAAATTATGACTGTTTCATGAACATCTATCCATCCTATGGCAGTCCTTGAAAGTACTTCATTTTCTCGTCGCTTTTGCTGACTGCCCCAAAATTTCTTGTCCTCTATAGTGGTGATATCGTTTCCACATATATATTGACCGATGCCAGGAATGCCCTTTTGTTCTTGGCTTTCACGCGCATGAGTTACAGCATGCCATCCGACGAAAACAAGGAGAATAAGGCATATAGCCGCTGGAATTTCTTCAATTTACGGCCAAATGAGAGTGCCCGGATCATAGAGCATCTGCAAAAAGGTACGTTTGTCCCTACCAGGGGGGCTAATGTCTATAAGCAACATAATCTCTCGAATTTCCTTCAAAAGGAAGTGCCAATGGGTTCAGAAACTTGTTTGAAAAACAACAACGAATGATGTTCTTTGACTTTCAGGGCCAAAAAGTCCTGCTTAAGGCTGAATTTGAGGGTACTCTAGGCCTCCTGGCGCAAGCGGGGTGTCCCGTCTTTCGATTAGATGATGGATATTGTTTGGTGGAAGTCGACTTTGACGATCCGACTCTGACGCGTCGAGGACGTCGCGCCTAGCAATCGCTAAACCAACTCCGAGAGGTTATTGACCACGCGAGCACGATCAACCTGACCACGAGGGTCTATTTCCTGCGAGCAAGCGAAGAACAAGCAAGAAACTGAGATTGCAATCTGGATATTGCGAATATAAGATGAAAGCTTTATTGATCAAGGTGGGGTTACGAGGCGTCTTTGTGCAGTCGTTGAACACAAGCGAAATGCACAAGTTGCAGCTATGGCGAACTTTAATCTAAACAAAACCCGAGGTCTAAGCGACGCCCTAAGAGCTGTATATATGGGGGAAAGGAGAATTTCGTGGCCCTTGAGGGTGGGGTCGAAACCAACCCTAACTCTTGTTTCCCCACACATGGACTCTAAAAATAGCCTATACTTAAGTATTTCGAAATTACATGGGCCTGGCCCAATAATAAGGTGACGCAGCACCTAGAATAGCCTATGGACGAATATTATGAAGTGGCATCCTGTATATTTCGTCCAAGGCTTCATGCACTCTTTATGGTGGCTTCAAAGTCCTGAAATCATCACTTGTAACTCCGTTCTTGATCCCTTTAAGCATGCCATCAACTCCATCGTGTTCTTGCTCCAATGTTCATCCTTCTCCAAGCTAGGCCCTTCATTTGGAAGCAAAACAAATGTATCCAATTTAGGCAGCATCATATTCTCATGAACATTAGAATCATTACCAAGAAACAAAAGTACTACTGGTAATTTAATTGGCGTCTTGCTGAGCTCTAGTAATTGGTCCCAGATATGTAACAAGAGGGGCTGTGGGTGTAACAATGGTATTGATGTCCTCATCATCCTCCCTTCTTGAAATGAAGTCGTCCTCGACGGAAGCTCATCTTCCTCACCCAAATAAGGCTTCAAATCTGCAATGTTAAAAGTGGGACTAACCCCAAAATCTGCGGGTAGCTCAAGTTTATATGCATTATCATTTATTTTCTCTAACACCTTAAAAGGACCATCAGCTCGTGGCATTAGCTTTGATTTGCGCAAATTAGGAAATCTATCTTTACATAAATGTAACCAAACAAGATCTCCAGTGCAAACACAACATGTTTTCTACCCTTATCTCCAGCAAGTTTATATTTAGCATTCATCGCTCAATGTTTTCCTTAGTTAACTCATGCATTTTTAAAATCAATTCGAACGTTCTTTAGCATCAAAATTAACCTTCTCCGAAGATGGAAGAGGCAATAAATCAATAGGTGCACGAGGTAGGAAACCATACACAATTTCAAAAGGGCACATCTTAGTAGTAGAATGCAATGAGCGATTATAAGCAAATTCAATATGAGGCAAGCATTCTTCCCACATTTTCTTAGTATTCTTCAAAACAGCCCTAAGCATAGTAGACAATGTTCTATTGACTACTTCAGTTTATCCATCGGTTTGGGGGTGACAAGTAGTACTAAAAAGCAGTTTAGTCCCCAACTTAGCCCATAAACATCTCCAAAAGTGGCTAAGAAATTTAGTATCACGATCTGAAACAATAGTATTTGGCACACCATGCAAGCGAATAATTTCACGAAAGAACAAATCAGCAACATTAACACATCATCACTTTTATGACCTGGTATAAAGTGTGCCATTTTAGAATCTATCCACGACAACAAATATGCTATCCTCCCTTCTTTGTTCGAGGTAAACCTAAAACAAAGTCCATAGATATATCCTCCCAAGGAACACTAGGTACAGGCAAAGGCATATATAAACCATGAGGATTGAGTCGTGACTTAGCTTTTTGACATGTAGTGCAGCGAGCAACAAAACGCTCAACATCCGTCTCATCTTTGGCCAAAAGAAATGTGTAGCAAGTATATCCTCCGTCTTCTTCACGCCAAAGTGTCCCATTAGTCCTCCTCCATCGCCTCCTGCAACAACAAAAGACGAACGGAGCTAGCTGGAATGCATAGCTTGTTAGAACGAAACACAAATCCATCATTAACGACGAACTTGTTCCATGTTCTACCTTCTTTACAATTCTGCAATACATCGGTAAATTCAGCATCATGCACATATTGATCTTTGATGGTCTCCAAACCAAATATTTTAAAGTCAAGTTGTGAAAGCATAGTATAACGACGAGACAATGCATCAGCAATAACATTTTCTTTACCCTTCTTGTGTTTAATGACATAAGGGAAAGTCTCAATGAATTCAACCCATTTAGCATGTCTACGATTCAGTTTAGCTTGACTTTTAATATGATAGAGGCGAGGGTGTCCCGTCTTTCGATGAGATGGTGGCTATCGTTTTGGATGAAGTCGACTTTGACGATCCGACTATGAGCGTCTTGAGGACGTCGCGCCTTATGTCGCTAAACCAACTCCGAGAGGTTATTGACCACACCGAGCACGATCAACTCCGACCACGAAGGTCTGTTTCCTGCGAGCAAGCGAAGAACAAGCAAGAAACTAAGATTGCAATCTGGATATTGCGAATATAAGAGGAAAGCTTTATTGATCAAGGTGGGGTTCTATGGCGCCTTTGTGCAGTCGTGGAACACAAGCGAAACGCTGTGAAGTTGCAGCTATGGCGAACTTTTAATCTAAACAAAACCCAAGTCTAAGCGGTGCCCTAAGTGCTGTATATATGGAGGAAGAGGGGTGAATTTCGTGGCCCTTGGTGGAGGGTCCAAACTAACCCTATCTCTTGTTTCCCCACATATGGACTCCAAAAATAGCCTATACTAATGTATTTCGAAATTACATGGGCCTGGCCCAATAATAAGGTGACGCGAGCACCTAGAATAGCCTCTGCACGAAATTTATGAAGTGGCATCTCGTATATATTCGTCCAAGGCTTCATGCACTCATTATGGTGGCTTCAAAGTCCTGAAATCATCACTTGTAACTCCATTCTTGTCCCCCTTAGCATGCCATCATCTCCATGCTTGTTCTTGCTCCAATGTTCATCCTTCTCCAAGCTAGGCCCTTCATTTGTAAGCAAAACAAATGTATCCAATTTAGGCAGCATCATATTCTCAGGAACATTAGAATCATTACCAAGAAACGAAAGTACCTGGTAATTTAGTTGGCATGCGCGAGCTCTAGTAATTGGTCCAGTATGTATAGCAGCAGGGGCTGTGGGTGTCGTGGTTCTAAGTCTGACAGTAGAAGTAGGGGTAGGTAAGGGAGAGGCGATGTTCTAGTTATGGAGTAGTTGTGAAGACAAAGGATGTACGAGTTCAGCCCTTCTCGGAGGAAGTAACAGCCCTCGTCTCGGAGCCCCGAGGCGGTCGAGTGGATTATGAGTATGAGTATTACAAGAATCTGAACCCTTCTATCTGTGGAGGGGGTGGCTTATATAGTGCGCCAGACCCCAGCCAGCCCACATAATGGAGGGATTAAAGTACATTAAGCCGGGGTTTCTGGTAACGCCCTCATAAAGCGCTTTAACTATCATTAAGTCTATTCAATGGCAAACCGTTATTGCTGCGAGTGCCTTCGAACTTCGGTGGTCGAGTGAGTCTTCATGGTCGAGTGAGTCTTCCATGGTCGAGTCCTTCCAGTCTAGTCAGTGGATTCCTCTTTGGTCATTGGAAGATGATCTCTTCTCTGAGTGCCCTTGGGTAGGGCGTTTAGGTCAGGCCTATGACCCTACCCTAGGTACATGAATCCATCAGTGGGTGTAACAATGGTATTGATGTCCTCATCATCCTCCCCTTCTTGAAATGAAGTCGTCCTCGACGACAGCTCATCTTCCTCACCCAAATATGGCTTCAAATCTGCAATGTTAAAGTGGGACTAACCCCAAAATCTGCGAGGCAGCTCAAGTTTATATGCATTATCATTTACTTTCTCCAACACCTTAAAGGGACCAGCAGCATGTGGCATTAGCTTTGATTTGCGCAAATCAGAAATCTATCCTTACGCAAATGTAACCAAACAAGATCTCCAGTGCAAACACAACATGTTTTCTACCCTTATCTCCGACAAGTTTATATTTAGCATTCATCGCTCAATGTTTTCCTTAGTTAACTCATGCATTTTTAAAATCAATTCAGCACGTTCTTTAGCATCAAAATTAACCTTCTCCGAAGATGGAAGAGGCAACAAATCAATAGGTGCCGAGGTAGGAAACCATACACAACTTCAAAAGGGCACATCTTAGTAGTAGAATGCAATGAGCGATTATAAGCAAATTCAATATGAGGCAAGCATTCCTCCCACATTTTCTTATTATTCTTTAGAACAGCCCTAAGCATAGTAGACAATGTTCTATTGACTACTTCAGTTTGTCCATCAGTTTGGGGGTGACAAGTAGTACTAAAAAGCAATTTAGTCCCCAACTTAGCCCATAAACATCTCCAAAAGTGGATAAGAAATTTAGTATCACGATCTGACACAATAGTATTTGGCACACCATGCAAGCGATTAATTTCACGAAAGAACAAATCAGCAACATTAACAGCATCATCGCTTTTATAACATAGTATAAAGTGTGCCATTTTCGAGAATCTATCCACGACAACAAATATGCTATCCCTCCCCTTCTTTGTTCTAGGTAAACCTAAGACAAAGTCCATATATATATCCTCCCAAGGAACACTAGGTGCAGGCAAAGGCATATATAAACCATGAGGATTGAGTCGTGACTTAGCTTTTTGACATGTAGTGCAGCGAGCAATAAAGCGCTCAACATCCGTCTCATCTTTGGCCAAAAGAAATGTGTAGCAAGTCGTCCTCCGTCTTCTTCACGCCAAAGTGTCCCATTAGTCCTCCTCCATCGCCTCCTGCAACAACAAAAGACGAACGGAGCTAGCTGGAATGCATAGCTTGTTAGCACGGAACACAAATCCATCATTAACGACAAACTTGTTCCATGTTCTTCCTTCTTTACAATTCTGCAATACATCTTTAAAATCAGCATCATGCACATATTGATCTTTGATGGTCTCCAAACCAAATATTTTGAAGTCAAGTTGTGAAAGCATAGTATAGCGACGAGACAATGCATCAACAATAACATTTTCTTTACCCTTCTTGTGTTTAATGACATAAGGGAAAGTCTCAATGAATTCAACCCATTTAGCATGTCTACGATTCAGTTTAGCTTGACTTTTAATATGTTTCAAAGATTCATGATCGAGAATGTATAACAAATTCTTTAGGCCATAAATAATGTTGCCATGTTTCTAAAGTCCGAACAAGAGCATATAATTCTTTATCATAAGTAGAATAATTCACACTAGGCCCACTCAATTTTTCGAAAAAGTATGCAACAGGTTTGCCATCTTGTAATAACACACCTCTAATCCAATTCCACTAGCATCACATTCAAGCTCAAAAGTCTTATTAAAATCAGGAAGTTGGAGTAAAGGAGCATGTGTCAACTTAGCTTTCAATACCATGAAGGCTTCTTCTGTCGGTACCCCAAACAAAAGGCACATCCTTCTTTGTAAGCTCGTTGAGAGGTGCAGCAATGGTGCTGAAATCTCTCAAAACGCCTATAGAAACCAGCGAGGCCAAGGAAACTCCTCACTTGTGTGACCGTTTTGGGCTGCGGCCAACTCTCAATAGCTTCAATCTTGGCTTTATCAACTTCAATTCCTGTGGAGTAACAACATAGCCAAGAAAAGATACTCGGTCGGTGCAAAAGGTGCACTTCCCAAGGTTACCAAACAAGCGTGCATCACGTAGAGCATTAAAAACAACACGTAAATGTTCCAAATGTTCTTCCAAAGATTTGCTATAAATCAGTATATCATCAAAATAGACTACCACAAATCGTCCAATGAAAGCACGTAAAACTTCGTTCATTAATCTCATGAAAGTACTAGGTGCATTAGTTAACCCAAAAGGCATGACTAACCACTCATATAATCCAAACATAGTTTTAAATGCTGTTTTCCATTCATCTCCCAATTTCATACGAATTTGATGGTATCCACTCATAAATCAACTTTGGAGAATATTGTAGAGCCACTCAATTCATCAAGCATATCATCTAGCCTAGGAATAGGGTGGCGATAACGAATAGTAATACTATTGATGCCTCTACAATCAACACACATCGTGGCGTACCATCCTTTTTCGGCACTAGAATAATAGGAACAGCACAAGGACTAAGGGATTCGCGTATATAACCTTTGTCGAGAAGCTCTTGTACTTGACGCATAATCTCCTTCGTCTCCTCTGGATTGATGCGGTATGGTGCACGGTTGGGTAATGATGCACCGAATTAAGTCAATTTGATGCTCAATCCCTCGAATAGGTGGTAATCCGGTGGCACGTCTTGTGGAAAGACGTCAGCGAACTCTGCAAAATGTTAGTGACAGCGGGGGGCAAAGGAAAACACGTCCTCGAATGAAAATAATGCCTCTTTGCACACAAAAGCATAGCAAATAGATTTGCTAAAATCTAGCTCATCAATATCAGATTTGGTGGCAAGTAAACATGCACTTTTCAATTTAATTTCAGAAGCAACAATAGATGGTTTATTATTAGGCTTCATGTGTTGCTCAAATTCTTTTGCCACAATCTGATTTGCACTCTTATTTTTCTCCTGTTTTGCTTTATTAGCTCTATTAATATCATCTTTCAAAATGGACTCGAGGAGTCATAGGAAGCAAAGAAATATTTTATCCTTATGAACAAGAGTATCTTGATTGTTTCTACCATGGTGTATAAATTTTTATCAAATTGCCATGGTCTACCAAGTAACAAGGAACATGCTTGCATAGGTACCACATCACAATCAACATAATCAGCATATGTAGAGATACTAAAATGCACACGAACAGTCGTGTTACCTTCACCTTGCCGCTGTTGTTGAACCATTGGATGTAGTAAGGATGTGGATGTGGTCTTGTGGTGAGAGATAGCTTCTCCACCATCTCCATGCTAGCCAAGTTGTTGCAGCTCCCTCCATCTATGATGGCGCAAATAGAGCGTTCCTTCACAACTCCTTTGTATGGAACAAATTATGCCTCTGATTTTGCTCAGCTTGTGTAACCTGCACACTCAAAACACGTTGAGCAACTAAACATTCATACTGTCGGCATCTTGACAGCCATGTATTGTGTCTCATGATCAGAATCATCTCCACCGTGTTCCTCATGTGTAATAAGAGCCAAAGTCTCCTCATCATAGTCACTAGCGGACTCATACCCACCATCCTCGGTAGCAATCATCACACGCTGAGATTTGCATTCTCTCATAAAATGTCCTCTTCCCTTACAACGACGACAAATAATATCACTTGTGTGCCCTGTTGATGCCATGGAAGAAGAAGAGCTCTGCAGGCCCGCGGTGTGCTCTTGGCGGATAGTGGTGGTTGTGCCTGCTTTCTTGTATCACGGTTGGAGGTGGCACCTGAAGGAGGTGATGGTGCGATGGAAGTAGATGATGCGTGTGGTGTCCATGATGAAGGTCGACTGCGAAAAAAGTTAGTGCGGCGCCAATGCACATCGATCCTGCACTTCACGTTCAGCTTTACAAGCAAGATGGAATAAGCGAGTGATATTATTATAATCCTTATAGTCTAGAATGGTCTGAATCTCTCTATTTAATCCACCCGGAAAACGTGCAAGCATAGCTTCATTCTCCTCAACAATACCACATCTAATCAAGCCAGTTTGTAATTCCTGATAATATTCTTCTCAGAGTTTTTCCTTGTCTTAAGCGCTGCAATTTTTGAAGTAATTCACGTTGATAATATGGTGGAACCCAACGAGCACGCATAGCAGTTTTCAAAGCAGCCCAAGTAGCTGGAACAGGATATAATCTACAATGTGCGGACCACCAAACACATGCAAAGCTAGTGAAAGCACAAACAGCAGGCGGAACACGTCTCTCCTCGGGATATTGTAAACATGTAAATCGTTGTTCAGTTTCTAACTCCCAAGTAAGATATATATCAGGAACATATCTACCCTCAAATGGTGGAATATTCAATTTCAGTTTAGGGAGATGGTCATGATCTCGTACTGAGGGAGCCCTAATATTGCCATTATTTGCATGTGGGCGACCTGGTGGTTGTGGTGCTGGTGGTTGCACGTAGTTCGATGTTGATCAACCTCATCCTCATAATCGTCCACATACTCATCATCCTCCTCGGTACCACCAGCAGCAGTGCAGCAGGAGCCAAAGAAGCACCAACAGCAGTGGCAGCGGCACCAGAATTTTGTCTGGCTCAATAGGAACATCTTGAGCTCGTCCATACTGATTTGGAAGGCGTGGTTGTTGTCGTTGCAGAGGTGCGATAGGTGCAGCCGGCGGTGGTTGTGGAAAAGCAGCGAGCAATTCATCAAACTTGCTATCAAGCTTTGTTTCAAGCGTCTTCTCAATGCCATCTATCTTCTCCATGGCCTCGTCAAATCTGTTTAGCACGTCTTGCACCTGTCCAATCATCATTTGCTGAAACTTATCATGTAGCTGTTTGTTCGTCGAGTTCTCCCAATCAGTCTCGTAAACTTGTGATCCTGCCATGGTTAGCGAAATAAAACACACAAGAATATGATCCTCTGAGACTACTAGGAAGTGGTGGTGGTGGTGTGGTGGACAGTCACAAATCCGTCAAGCAAATCTCAAGTTCTTACCAGTTCTTACCCGGCGGGTGATCGGCAACCATTGTAGTCAAAACTCAAAGCTTGGCTATAGCGATTACGGGGAGAATCAAACGCACGACGTAGATGTATGTGGAGCTGGGAAGGCTTATAATATGTGATGAGGACATCAATACCATTGTTACACCCACAGCCCCTACTGTTACATATACGGGACCAATTACTAGAGCTCGCGCACGCCAACTAAATTACCAGGTACTTTCGTTTCTTGGTAATGATTCTAATGTTCATGAGAATATGATGCTGCCTAAATTGGATACATTTGTTTTGCTTACAAATGAAGGGCCTAGCTTGGAGAAGGATGAACATTGGAGCAAGAACACGCATGGAGTTGATGGCATGCGCAAAGGGATCAAGAACGGAGTTACAAGTGATGATTTCAGGACTTTGAAGCCACCATAAGGAGTGCATGAAGCCTTGGACGAAATATACAAGATGCCACTTCATAATATTCGTCCATAGGCTATTCTAGGTGCTGCGTCACCTTATTATTGGGCCAGGCCCATGTAATTTCGAAATACTTAAGTATAGGCTATTTTTAGAGTCCGTATGTGTGGGGAAACAAGAGATAGGGTTGGTTTCGGACCCCACCCTCAAGGGCCACGAAATTCCCTCCTCTTCCCCCATATATACAGCCCTTAGGGCACCGTTTAGACTTTGGGTTTTGTTTAGATCAAAAGTTCGCCATAGCTGCAACTTCGCGTACTTCGTTTGTGTTCAACGACCAGACAAAGGCGTCCACGAACCCCACCTTGATCAATAAAGCTTTCATCTTATATTCGCAATATCAGATTGCAATCTCAGTTTCTTGCTTGTTCTTCGTTTGCTCGCGAGGAAATAGACCCTCGTGGTCGGGTTGATCGTGCTCGGTGTGGTCAATAACCTCTCGGAGTTGGTTTAGCGATTGCTAAAGCGGCGTCCTCGCCGCGTTAAGTAGTCGGATCGTCAAAGTCGACTCCCACCAAAGCGAAATCCACCATCTCATCGAAGGCGGGACACCTCTGCCTCTATCAAGTGGTATCAGATTTCCGGGTTGCTCGGTGAGATTTTACGATTTTAAGTAGTTTAGATCGAGTCTGTTCTTCATACCTATAGTCCACGAAAAAGCCAAAAAAATTAGGGTTAGTTCATCCCATCGAACCAATCTGAGCCTTTGCATAATCTTTTCTGTATTTGCTTTGTTGAATTTGCGGTTGCATCGTCGTGTCAAGTTCTGGTCTTAGCGTCTAGTCTTTTAGAGTTTGAGTTACATTCACGAGTTGTCCGCGTCGCCGCTGCCATATACCACCACCACATATTCACCGCCAATCCGAATCCATATCGCCACCACATATCCGCCGCCATCCGCCCATCCGAGTCCACCGCAACATATATCCGCCACCAGTCCGAGTTCCACCAGATTCATCTCCGCCACCGGTCCGAGTTCCACAGATTCATCTCCGCCACGGTCCGAGTTCCACCAGATTCATCTCCGCCACCAGTCCTAGTCCGAGTCCGATAATTGTTGCATTGTTCTCGATTTCCAGATCACGCGATACTCCGAGTCGTGACAGCAGAGGACTCCCTAACTTCCAAGCCATCCATGAGAAGAAAATAGTTCGATTTCAAAAAAAAAAAAAAAGTAAGTCTGGAAAATTCTGGCTGGGCAGTTTTAGAAAATTCTGGCTAGGCAGTTTTTAGACCATTTGTAGACTTTTCGAAAAAAAATTTGTTCTTGAGCAAAAAAAAAAAAAAAAGAGGAAAAAAAAGTGCAAAAAAAAAAAAAAAAAAAGAAAAAAAAATTCAGAGTGTGCTCCTCCTTGTTTACGTGCAGTGCCCGTGATTTTGTTAGTGTTCTAGGCTCGCGTCTCTAGCACGGTCTAGCCTAGGACCAACCTGATGCCGTCGTTGGCGTTTATTCAACTTTGCATCTCTGAATTGATTATTCTTGACCTTTTTGCTACCATATTATAAGCCTTCCCAGCTCCACATACATCTCGTCGTGCGTTTGATTCTCCACAATAATCGCTATAGCCAAGCTTTGAGAGTTTTGACTACAACGGTTGCGATCACCACCTCTTCTTTGGGTAAGAACTGTAAGAATTTGAGATTTGCTTCACGGTTTGTGACTTTCCACCACACCACCACCACCACTTCCTAGTAGTCTGTAGGATCATATTCTTGTGTGTTCTATTCTCGCTAACCATGGCAGGAACACGGCCGATGAGACTGATTGGGAGAACACGACAAACAAGCAGCTACATGATAAGTTTCAGCAAATGATGATTGGACGGGTGCAAGATGTGGTAAACAGATTTGACGAGGCCATGGAGAAGATAGATGGCATTGAGAAGGCGTTTGAAACAAAGCTTGATAGCAAGTTTGATGAATTGCTCGCGTTTTCCACAACCACCGCCGCTGCACCTATCGCACCTCTGCAACGACAACAACTCGCCCCTTCGAATCGGTATGGGCGAGCTCAGCGTGTTCCTATTGAGCGGGACAAAATTCTGGTGCCGCTGCTACATTTGTTGGTGCTTCTTTGGCTCCACTGCTCTGCTGCTGCTGGTACCGGCGAGGATGATTATGTGGAAGATTACGAGGATGAGGTTGATCAACATCGAACTACGTGCAACCACCAGCACCACAACCACCGGTCGTCCACATGCAAATAATGGCAATGTTAGGGCTCCCCCTCAGTGCGAGATCATGACCATCTCCCTAAACTGAAATTGAATATTCCACCATTTGAGGGTAGATATGTTCTGATATATATCTTACTTGGGAGTTAGAAACTGAACAACGATTTACATGTTTACAATATCACGAGGAGAGGCGTGTTCCTGCTGCTGTTTGTGCTTTCACTAGCTTTGCATGTGTTTGGTGGTCCGAACATTGTAGATTATATCCTGTTCCAGCTACTTGGGCTGCTTTGAAAACTGCTATGCGTACTCGTTGGGTTCCACCATATTATCAACGTGAATTACTTCAAAAATTGCAGCGTTTAAGACAAGGAAAAATTCTGTAGAAGAATATTATCGGGAATTACAAACTGGCTTGATTAGATGTGGTATTGTTGAGGAGAATGAAGCTATGCTTGCACGTTTTCTGGGTGGATTAAATAGAGATTCAGACCATTCTAGACTATAAGGATTATAATAATATCACTCGTTTATTCCATCTTGCTTGTAAAGCTGAGCGTGAAGTCTTGGATCGGCGGGCATTGGCGCACTAACTTTTCTGCAGGTCGACCTTCATCATGGACACCACGTGCATCATCTACTTCCTTTGCACCATCACCTCCTTGGTGCCACCTCCAACCGTGATACAAGAAAGCAGGCACAACCACCACTATCTGCCAAGAGCACACCTGCTGGGCCTGCACAGAGCTCTTCTTCCATGGCGTCAGCAGGGCACACAAGTGATATTATTTGTCGTCGTTGTAAGGAAGAGGACATTTTGCGAGAGAATGCAAATCTCAGCGTGTGATGATTGCTCTTGAGGATGGTGGGTATGAGTCCGCTAGTGACTATGATGAGGAGACTTTGGCTCTTATTACACATGAGGAACACGGTGGAGATGATTCGATCATGAGACACAATACATGGCTGCTGAAGATCTTGACAGGTATGAATGTTTAGTTGCTCAACGTGTTTTGAGTGTGCAGGTTACACAAGCTGAGCAAAATCAGAGGCATAATTTGTTCCATACAAAGGGAGTTGTGAAGGAGCGTTCTATTAGCGTCATCATAGATGGAGGGAGCTGCAACAACTTGGCTAGCATGGAGATGGTGGAGAAGCTATCTCTCACCACAAGACCACATCCACATCCTTACTACATCCAATGGTTCAACAACAGCGGCAAGGTGAAGGTAACACGTCTTTGTTAGTGTGCATTTTAGTATCTCTACATATGCTGATTATGTTGATTGTGATGTGGTACCTATGCAAGCATGTTCCTTGTTACTTGGTAGACCATGGCAATTTGATAAAATTCTGTACACCATGGTAGAAACAATCAGTATACTCTTGTTCATAAGGATAAAAATATTACTTTGCTTCCTATGACTCCTGAGTCCATTTTGAAAGATGATATTAATAGAGCTAATAAAGCAAAACAGGAGAAAAATAAGAGTGAAAATCAGATTGTGGCAAAAGAATTTGAGCAACACATGAAGCCTAATAATAAACCATCTCTGTTGCTTCGAAATTAAATTGAAAAGTGCATGTTTACTTGCCACCAAATCTGATATTGATGAGCTAGATTTTGGCAAATCTATTTGCTATGCTTTTGTGTGCAAAGAGGCATTATTTTCATTCGAGGGCGTGCCTTCCTCTTTGCCCCTGCTGTCACTAACATTTTGCGGGGAGTTCGGCGTCTTTCCACAAGGCGTGCCACGGGATTACCACCTATTCGAGGATTGAGCATCAAATTGACTTAATTCGGTGCATCATTACCCAACCGTGCACCATACCGTACCAATCCGGAGGAGACGAAGGAGATTATCGTCAAGTACAGGAGCTGCTCGACAAAGGTTATATCTGCGAATCCCTTAGTCCTTGTGCTGTTCCTATTATTCTAGTGCGAAAAAGGATGGTACGTCACGTATGTGTGTTGATTGTAGAGGCATCAATAATATTACTATTAGTTATCGTCACCCTATTCCTAGGCTAGATGATATGCTTGATGAATTGAGTGGCTCTACAATATTCTCCAAAGTTGATTTGCGTAGTGGATACCATCAAATTCGTATGAAATTGGGAGATGAATGGAAAACAGCATTTAAAACTAAGTTTGGATTATATGAGTGGTTAGTCATGCCTTTTGGGTTAACTAATGCACCTAGTACTTTCATGAGATTAATGAGCGAAGTTTTACGTGCTTTCATTGGACGATTTGTGGTAGTCTATTTTGATGATATACTGATTTATAGCAAATCTTTGGAAGAACATTTGGAACATTTACGTGCTGTTTTTAATGCTCTCGTGATGCACGTTTGTTTGGTAACCTTGGGAAGTGCACCTTTTGCACCGACCGAGTATCTTTTCTTGGCTATGTTGTTACTCCACAGGAATTGAAGTTGATAAAGCCAAGATTGAAGCTATTGAGAGTTGGCATGCAGCCCAAAGCGGTCACACAAGTGAGGAGTTTCCTTGGCCTTGCTGGATTCTATAGGCGTTTTGTGAGAGATTTCAGCACCATTGCTGCACCTCTCAATGAGCTTACAAAGAAGGATGTGCCTTTTGTTTGGGGTACCGCACAGGAAGAAGCCTTCACGGTATTGAAAGATAAGTTGACACATGCTCCTTTACTCCAACTTCCTGATTTTAATAAGACTTTTGAGCTTGAATGTGATGCTAGTGGAATTGGATTAGGAGGTGTGTTATTACAAGATGGCAAACCTGTTGCATACTTTTCTGAAAAATTGAGTGGGCCTAGTCTGAATTACTCTACTTATGATAAAGAATTATATGCTCTTGTTCGGACTTTAGAAACATGGCAACATTATTTATGGCCCAAAGAATTTGTTATACATTCGATCATGAATCTTTGAAACATATTAAAAGTCAAGCTAAACTGAATCGTAGACATGCTAAATGGGTTGAATTCATTGAGACTTTCCCTTATGTCATTAAACACAAGAAGGGTAAAGAAAATGTTATTGCTGATGCATTGTCTCGTCGCTATACTATGCTTTCACAACTTGACTTCAAAATATTTGGTTTGGAGACCATCAAAGATCAATATGTGCATGATGCTGATTTTAAAGATGTATTGCAGAATTGTAAAGAAGGAAGAACATGGAACAAGTTTGTCGTTAATGATGGATTTGTGTTCGTGCTAACAAGCTATGCATTCCAGCTAGCTCCGTTCGTCTTTTGTTGTTGCAGGAGGCGCATGGAGGAGGACTAATGGGACACTTTGGCGTGAAGAAGGCGGAGGGCGTACTTGCTACACATTTCTTTTGGCCAAAGATGAGGCGGGATGTTGGCGTTTTATTGCTCGCTGCACTACATGTCAAAAAGCTAAGTCACGACTCAATCCTCATGGTTTATATATGCCTTTGCCTGTACCTAGTGTTCCTTGGGAGGATATATCTATGGACTTTGTTTTAGGTTTACCTAGAACAAAGAAGGGAGGATAACATATTTGTTGTCGTGGATAGATTCTCGAAAATGGCACACTTTATACCATGTCATAAAAGCGATGATCTTGTCAATGTTGCTGATTTGTTCTTTCGTGAAATTATTAACTTGCATGGTGTGCCAAATACTATTGTTTCAGATCGTGATACTAAATTTCTTAGCCACTTTTGGAGATGTTTATGGGCTAAGTTGGGGACTAAACTGCTTTTTAGTACTACTTGTCACCCCAAACTGATGGACAAACTGAAGTAGTCAATAGAACATTGTCTACTATGCTTAGGGCTGTTCTAAAGAATAATAAGAAAATGTGGGAGGAATGCTTGCCTCATATTGAATTTGCTTATAATCGTTCATTGCATTCTACTACTAAGATGTGCCCTTTTGAAATTGTGTATGGTTTCCTACCTCGTGCACCTATTGATTTGTTGCCTCTTCCATCTTGGGAGAAGGTTAATTTTGATGCTAAAGAACGTGCTGAATTGATTTTAAAAATGCATGAGTTAACTAAGGAAAACATTGAGCGTATGAATGCTAAATATAAACTTCTTTGGAGATAAGGGTAGAAAACATGTTGTGTTTGCACTGGAGATCTTGTTTGGTTACATTTGCGTGAGGATAGATTTCTGATTTGCGCAAATCAAAGCTAATGCCACGTGCTGCTGGTCCTTTTAAGGTGTTAGAGAAATAAATGATAATGCATATAAACTTGAGCTACCTGCAGATTTTGGGGTTAGTCCACTTTTAACATTGCAGATTTGAAGCCTTATTTGGGTGAGGAAGATGAGCTTCCGTCGAGGGCGACTTCATTTCAAGAAGGGAGGATGATGAGGACATCAATACCATTGTTACACCCACAGCCCCTCTGTATACATATCTGGGACCAATTACTAGAGCTCGCATGCGCCAACTAAATTACCGGTACTTTCGTTTCTTGGTAATGATTCTAATGTTCATGAGAATATGATGCTGCCTAAATTGGATACATTTGTTTTGCTTACAAATGAAGGGCCTAGCTTGGAGAAGGATGAACATTGGAGCAAGAACACGCATGGAGTTGATGGCATGCATAGAGGATCAAAACGGAGTTACAAGTGATGATTTCAGGACTTTGAAGCCACCATAAGGAGTGCATGAAGCCTTGGACGAAATATACAAGATGCCACTTCATAATATTCGTCCATAGGCTATTCTAGGTGCTCGTCACCTTATTATTGGGCCAGGCCCATGTAATTTCGAAATACTTAAGTATAGGCTATTTTTAGAGTCCGTATGTGTGGGGAAACAAGAGATAGGGTTGGTTTGGACCCCACCCTCAAGGGCCACGAAATTCCTCCTCTTCCCCCATATATACAGCCCTTAGGGCACCGTTTAGACTTTGGGTTTTGTTTAGATCAAAAGTTCGCCATAGCTGCAACTTCACGTGCCGTTTGTGTTCAACGACCGGACAAAGGCGTCCAGAACCCCACCTTGATCAATAAAGCTTTCATCTTATATTCGCAATATCCAGATTGCAATCTCAGTTTCTTGCTTGTTCTTCGTTTGCTCGCGGAAATAGACCCTCGTGGTCAGGTTGATCGTGCTCGGTGTGGTCAATAACCTCTCGGAGTTGGTTTAGCGATTGCTAAGTAGCGGCGTCCTCGCCGTTCGTAGTCGGATCGTCAAAGTCGACTCCACCAAAGCGAAATCCACCATCTCATCGAAGAGCGGGACACCTCTGCCTCTATCAATATGGTAGCAAAAAAGGTCAGCAATAATCAATTCAAGAGATGCAAAAGTTGAATAAACGCTCAACGACGGTACTGTGCTGGTCCTAGGCTGGACCGTGCTAGAGGCGAGCCTAGAACACTAACAAAATCACGGCGCTGCCGCGTAAACAAGGGAGGAGCACACTCTGAATTTTTTTTTCGCTCTTTTCTTTTGCGCTGCTTTTTTTTTGCTGCTTTTTTGCGAAAAAATCACTATAATGGCGAGTGTCTCAAAACTCTTCCAGTCAAACTGATAGGATGGGCACGAAATTTTTTCGACCAATTTTTTTTTTTTGCATTTGCTGGACCCAAAAAGCTGAAACGGGTCAAAAAAAACTTTCTATAACGGCGATGTCTCAATACGCTTAGAAACACCTAAAATAGGATAGCCAGAAAATTTTTTGTCCCGTTCGTTTTTTGGAAAATTTTGGGCCTAAGCGGAGGGTGGTTTCGGACTCTTTTTTGGAAACCAACCTCTCTTCTGACAGCAAAAGATTGCTGGAATCCAAAACCGACTTCGAGACAAGAAACAAGAATCGGAAATTAGATGGATCCCAAAACAAATCTAATATGCAAGGAACTTCGGATTGGTGGTGGATATATGGTGGTGGTATATAGCAACGGTGGTGGTATATGGCAGCGGTGGTGGTATATGGATACTGATTGACGGTGGCGGATAAGCGGTGGTGGTAGATGGCGAATGATGATAGCGGTCTTGTGGCGGCGTGACAACTTATGACCGTAACTTCGAAACTCTAAAAGACTAGACTCTAAGACCAGCAACTAGACACGGCGATGCAACCGCAAATTCAACAACGCCAAATCTGAAAAGATTATGCAAAGGCTCAGATTGGTTCGAGATATGATGACCTAACCCTAATTTTTTTACACCTAAAAATAGGCCAACAAGGAAATTAAGGGTTGGCCCAATAATAATTTGTGACCCTTGTACCTTGGGCAAATTTTATCTCCTTGGATTGGTCCGGTTATGGCCCTTTTGGCTTAAAGCCCTTAAATCAATCATTGTAACCCTCCAATTCTTGGTCCCCTTTGGGAAATGCCAACTCCAAATGTTGTTCTTGGGCCAAAAGGAAACCTTCCTCCAAGTAAGGCCCTTCTTTGAACAAAACAAAGAAACCAATTTGGCAAAATCTACTCATAAATTAGAATTTACCAAGGAAAATCACTTTAATTTAATTTGGCGCCTTGTGGTTTATAATTGGTTCCTATGTTGGCCTTTTTAACAATTGGTTTATTTATTTCCTCTTTTCTTTATTATCATTAAAATAACTTTCCAAAATGGTCAATAAAAGCAAAGTAAAACCTTAGCAATTAATCTTGAAAGTTTAATGGGTGCAATTTTTTAAACCCAAAAAAGGGCATTTGACTAACCACTCAAATAATCCAAATTAAGTTTTAAAATGGCTGTTTTCCTTAACCTTCCCAATTTTTAACCAATTTTGAATGGTATAAGGAAATTTCCTTTGGGAATATTTAACCACTCCAATTCACCAAGGGCATTCCATCTTAGGCCTGGAATAGGAAGCCTTAACAATTTGTAAAAAATTAATGCCTCTACTCAACAACCGCAACCAAACCTTTTGGCAACTAAAATTAATAGGAACACCGGACCAAGGGTTATATAAATTCTTTAAGGCCTCTTGTAATTGGCCAAAATCTCCTTCATTCCTCGGATTAAATCCTATTGGCCTTTGGCGGTGAAGCACTTAAAAATGTCCTCTTCCCTTCAATAGGCTAAATCCGGTGCCCGGGCGCCTTGGGAAAAGATTGGGTCCGGCGGGCTCCGGCAAAATTTGTTTAGTGAACGGTTGGGGGGCAAAGGGGAAACGGTTCGAATTGGAAAATAATGCCTTTTCCAAAAAGGCATGCAAAAAGTTTGGGCCAAAATCACCTCATTCAATTCGTTTAAAGGGCAAGTAAAACATGATTTTAATTTAATTTAAGCAGAATGGATGGTTTCTATTTTAAGGCTTCAAGTTGCTTCAAATTCTTTTCCCACAATCCGGGTTTTAATTCCTTAATTTCTTCTGTTTTTCCTTTTTGCTCTTTTTAAAATTCACTTTAAAATTGGAACCGGGAGTCAATAGGAAAGCAAAGGTTAAATTTTAATCCTTTAAGGAACCAAAAAGAAACTTGAAAGCCAAACCAGGGGTTTCCTGGGAAATTTTTAAATTAAATTTGCCATTTCTAACCCCAAGTAAAATAAGGAACTTATCTACCCTCAAATTAAATTAATTTCAGTTTAGGGAGATTAAATGACCGACGAGGGGACCTTAACCTTGCCATTTTTGTTGGGCCAGGTGGTTGTGGTGTGGGTGGTTGGTTTGTGGTTGGATAACCTTCTCCCCAATCTCCCATTACCTTGTTCGGTCCCCCACTAGAGGCCGAAAAACGGCCTTCAACAAATTTTTTGGTAATGGAACAAATTTATGCCTCGATTTTTAAAGCTTTGTTGTCTTGCAACCCAAAACCGGGTTGGGAAAAACAATTCATCAAAGCTAAATCCAAGCCTTTGTTTGGTTTCTCAATGATCAAATCTTCTCCACCTGTTCCTCTGTTTAAAGCCAAATCTTCCTTAAACTTATCATTAGCGGCTCATTCCCCCAATTCGGTTCTCATCACCTTGGATTTGCCATTTCAATAAAACCCCCACAAGGACCCGACAAATAAATTTGGTGGTGTTTGGACGCCCAAATAAAAGAAACTCTTCTTCGGTTTCCCGGCGGTGTGCCCTTGGCAAAATTGGTTGGCATGCTTTAAAGGTAACAACGGGTTGGAGGTGGAGCGGGTGCCTTTTGGTAGCAAAAGGTTGGAAATAATAAATCGGGGTGCCAAATTGAATAAGGCGCCGCGAAAAGTTTTGGTCGGCGCCTGCAAGGCGACCTGCACTTCAAATTCAGCTTTAAACAAAGGAAAAGCCATTGAATTTTTTTTCCTTTTTTCTTTTTTGGCTTTTTCTTTCTCTTTTTTTAAAATCCAAAGGCGGTGCAAAAACTTCTTCTCCCCAACAATACCAAATTTTTAACCAAATTTTTTTAATTACCCAAAATAACTTCAAAAAATTTTTCCCGGGTCAAAAGCGGCTTTTAAGAAACACCTTAAAAATAGGTGGAAAATTTTTTGGTCCTTGCGTTTTAAAAGAGCCCAAGGCGGAAAGGGGTTTCACCTTTTTTGGAACCAAACCTCCTAGTGAAACAAAAAGGGAATTCTTTGGGAATTTCAAAACCCTAACTCCCGGAAAGGAAAACCCAAAGGGAAACAACGGGGGAATTTCGGGGAAAACCTTAGATTGGGGATTTTTTCCGAAAACCCAAACCCCTTAATAAATGGGGGCAAGGGACCTTTTCCGGTTGGGTGGTGGATTCACTTGATAGAGGCGAGGGTGTCCCGTCTTCGATGAGATGGTGGCTATCATGTTGGATGAAGTCGACTTTGACGATCCGACTACGAACGTGCGCGAGGACGTCGCGCCTTAGCAATCGCTAAACCAACTCCGAGAGGTTATTGACCACGCCGGAGCACGATCAACCTGACCACGAAGGTCTGTTTCCTGCAGGCAAACGAAGAACAAGCAAGAAACTAAGATTGCAATCTGGATATTGCGAATATAAGAGGAAAGCTTTATTGATCAAGGTGGGGTTCTGTGACGCCTTTGTCTGGTCGTGGAACACAAACGAAGTACGCGAAGTTGCAGCTATGGCGAACTTTTAATCTAAACAAAACCCAAGTCTAAACGGTGCCCTAAGGGCTGTATATATGGAGGAAGAGGGGGTGAATTTCATGGCCCTTGGTGGAGGGGTCCGAAACTAACCCTGATAGAGGCAGAGGTGTCCCGTCTTTCGATGAGATGGTGGATTTCGCTTTGGTGGAAGTCGACTTTGACGATCCGACTACGAGCGTGCGAGGACGTCGCGCTTTAGCAATCGCTAAACCAACTCCGAGAGGTTATTGACCACGCGAGCACGATCAACCTGACCACGAGGGTCTATTTCCTGCGAGCAAACGAAGAACAAGCAAGAAATTGAGATTGCAATCTGGATATTGCGAATATAAGATGAAAGCTTTATTGATCAAGGTGGGGTTCCGTGGCGCTTTGTCCAGTCGTTGAACACAAACGAAACGCGCAAGTTGCAGCTATGGCGAACTTTTGATCTAAACAAAACCCAAGTCTAAACGGTGCCCTAAGGGCTGTATATATGGAGGAAGAGGGGTGAATTTCGTGGCCCTTGGTGGAGGGTCCAAACTAACCCTATCTCTTGTTTCCCCACACATACGGACTCTAAAAATAGCCTATACTAATGTATTTCGAAATTACATGGGCCTGGCCCAATAATAAGGTGACGCAGCACCTAGAATAGCCTATGGACGAATATTATGAAGTGGCATCTTGTATATTTCGTCCAAGGCTTCATGCACTCCTTATGGTGGCTTCAAAGTCCTGAAATCATCACTTGTAACTCCATTCTTGATCCCCTTAGCATGCCATCAACTCCATGTGTGTTCTTGCTCCAATGTTCATCCTTCTCCAAGCTAGGCCCTTCATTTGTAAGCAAAACAAATGTATCCATTTTAGGCAGCATCATATTCTCATGAACATTAGAATCATTACCAAGAAACAAAAGTACACAGTAATTTAGTTGGCGTCTTGCGAGCTCTAGTAATTGGTCCAAGATGTATAGTAGCAGGCTGTGGGTGTAACAATGGTATTGATGTCCTCATCATCCTCCCTTCTTGAAATGAAGTCGCCCTCGACGGCAGCTCATCTTCCTCACCCAAATATGGCTTCAAATCTGCAATGTTAAAAGTGGGACTAACCCCAAAATCTGCAGGCAGCTCAAGTTTATATGCATTATCATTTACTTTCTCCAACACTTTAAAGGGACCAGCAGCACGTGGCATTAGCTTTGATTTGCGCAAATCAGGAAATCTATCCTTACGCAAATGTAACCAAACAAGATCTCCAGGTGCAAACACAACATGTTTTCTACCCTTATCTCCAGCAAGTTTATATTTAGCATTCATACGCTCAATGTTTTCCTTAGTTAACTCATGCATTTTAAAATCAATTCAGCACGTTCTTTAGCATCAAAATTAACCTTCTCCAAGATGGAAGAGGCAATAAATCAATAGGTGCACGAGGTAGGAAACCATACACAATTTCAAAAGGGCACATCTTAGTAGTAGAATGCAATGAACGATTATAAGCAAATTCAATATGAGGCAAGCATTCTTCCCACATTTTCTTATTA
The DNA here is from genome assembly GCA_021437245.1 of Aegilops speltoides. Classification (NCBI taxonomy): domain Eukaryota; kingdom Viridiplantae; phylum Streptophyta; class Magnoliopsida; order Poales; family Poaceae; genus Aegilops; species Aegilops speltoides. The sequence continues at coordinate 243,664,157 of CM038146.1, forward strand.
TTCTTCAAAACAGCCCTAAGCATAGTAGACAATGTTCTATTGACTACTTCAGTTTGTCCATCAGTTTGGGGTGACAAGTAGTACTAAAAAGTAGTTTAGTCCCCAACTTAGCCCATAAACATCTCCAAAAGTGGCTAAGAAATTTAGTATCACGATCTGAAACAATAGTATTTGGCACACCATGCAAGCGAATAATTTCACGAAAGAACAAATCAGCAACATTAACAAAGATCATCGCTTTTATGACATGGTATGAAGTGTGCCATTTTCGAGAATCTATCCACGACAACAAATATGCTATCCCTCCCCTTCTTTGTTCGAGGTAAACCTAAAACAAAGTCCATAGATATATCCTCCCAAGGAACACTTGGTACAGGCAAAGGCATATATAAACCATGAGGATTGAGTCGTGACTTAGCTTTTTGACATGTAGTGCAGCGAGCAACAAAACGCTCAACATCCCGTCTCATCTTTGGCCAAAAGAAATGTGTAGCTAGTATATCCTCAGTCTTCTTCACGCCAAAGTGTCCCATTAGTCCTCCTCCATGCGCCTCCTGCAACAACAAAAGACGAACGGAGCTAGCTGGAATGCATAGCTTGTTAGAACGAAACAAAATCCATCATTAATGACGAACTTGTTCCATGTTCTACCTTCTTTACAATTCTGCAATACATCTTTAAAATCAGCATCATGCACATATTGATCTTTGATGGTCTCCAAACCAAATATTTTGAAGTCAAGTTGTGAAAGCATAGTATAGCGATGAGACAATGCATCAGCAATAACATTTTCTTTACCCTTCTTGTGTTTAATGACATAAGGAAAGTCTCAATGAATTCAACCCATTTAGCATGTCTACGATTCAGTTTAGCTTGACTTTTAATATGTTTCAAAGATTCATGATCGAATGTATAACAAATTCTTTGGGCCATAAATAATGTTGCCATGTTTCTAAAGTCCTAACAAGAGCATATAATTCTTTATCATAAGTAGAATAATTGAGACTAGGCCCATTCAATTTTTCAGAAAAGTATGCAACAGGTTTGCCATCTTGTAATAACACACCTCCTAATCCAATTCCACTAGCATCACATTCAAGCTCAAAAGTCTTATTAAAATCAGGAAGTTGGAGTAAAGGAGCATGTGTCAACTTAGCTTTCAATACCGTGAAGGCTTCTTCCCGTGCGGTACCCCAAACAAAAGGCACATCCTTCTTTGTAAGCTCGTTGAGAGGTGCAGCAATGGTGCTGAAATCTCTCACAAAACGCCTATAGAAACCAGCGAGGCCAAGGAAACTCCTCACTTGTGTGACCGTTTTGGGCTGCGCCAACTCTCAATAGCTTCAATCTTGGCTTTATCAACTTCAATTCCTGTGGAGTAACAACATAGCCAAGAAAAGATACTCGGTCGGTGCAAAAGGTGCACTTCCCAAGGTTACCAAACAAACGTGCATCACGTAGAGCATTAAAAACAGCACGTAAATGTTCCAAATGTTCTTCCAAAGATTTGCTATAAATCAGTATATCATCAAAATAAACTACCACAAATCGTCCAATGAAAGCACGTAAAACTTCGCTCATTAATCTCATGAAAGTACTAGGTGCATTAGTTAACCCAAAAGGCATGACTAACCACTCATATAATCCAAACTTAGTTTTAAATGCTGTTTTCCATTCATCTCCCAATTTCATACGAATTTGATGGTATCCACTACGCAAATCAACTTTGGAGAATATTGTAGAGCCACTCAATTCATCAAGCATATCATCTAGCCTAGGAATAGGGTGACGATAACGAATAGTAATATTATTGATGCCTCTACAATCAACACACATACGTGACGTACCATCCTTTTTCGGCACTAGAATAATAGGAACAGCACAAGGACTAAGGGATTCGCGATATAACCTTTGTCGAGCAGCTCCTGTACTTGACGATAATCTCCTTCGTCTCCTCTGGATTGGTACGGTATGGTGCACGGTTGGGTAATGATGCACCAGGAATTAAGTCAATTTGATGCTCAATCCCTCGAATAGGTGGTAATCCGGTGGCACGCCTTGTGGAAAGACGTCGTGAACTCTGCAAAATGTTAGTGACAGCAGGGGCAAAGAGGAAGGCACGTCCTCGAATGAAAATAATGCCTCTTTGCACACAAAAGCATAGCAAACAGATTTGCTAAAATCTAACTCATCAATATCAGATTTGGTGGCAAGTAAACATGCACTTTTCAATTTAATTTCAGAAGCAACAGAGATGATTTATTAATAGGCTTCATGTGTTGCTCAAATTCTTTTGCCACAATCTGATTTTCACTCTTATTTTTCTCCTGTTTTGCTTTATTAGCTCTATTAATATCATCTTTCAAAATGGACTCAGGAGTCATAGGAAGCAAAGTAATATTTTTATCCTTATGAACAAGAGTATACTGATTGTTTCTACCATGGTGTACAGAATTTTATCAAATTGCCATGGTCTACCAAGTAACAAGGAACATGCTTGCATAGGTACCACATCACAATCAACATAATCAGCATATGTAGAGATACTAAAATGCACACGAACAGACGTGTTACCTTAACCTTGCCGCTGTTGTTGAACCATTGGATGTAGTAAGGATGTGGATGTGGTCTTGTGGTGAGAGATAGCTTCTCCACCATCTCCATGCTAGCCAAGTTGTTGCAGCTCCCTCCATCTATGATGACGCTAATAGAACGTTCCTTCACAACTCCTTTGTATGGAACAAATTATGCCTCTGATTTTGCTCAGCTTGTGTAACCTGCACACTCAAAACACGTTGAGCAACTAAACATTCATACCTGTCAAGATCTTCAGCAGCCATGTATTGTGTCTCATGATCGAATCATCTCCACCGTGTTCCTCATGTGTAATAAGAGCCAAAGTCTCCTCATCATAGTCACTAGCGGACTCATACCCACCATCCTCCGTAGCAATCATCACACGCTGAGATTTGCATTCTCTCGCAGAATGTCCTCTTCCCTTACAACGACGACAAATAATATCACTTGTGTGCCCTGTTGACGCCATGGAAGAAGAGCTCTGTGCAGGCCCAGCAGGTGTGCTCTTGGCGATAGTGGTGGTTGTGCCTGCTTTCTTGTATCACGGTTGGAGGTGGCACCAAGGAGGTGATGGTGCAAAGGAAGTAGATGATGCACGTGGTGTCCATGATGAAGGTCGACCTGCAAAAAAGTTAGTGCGCGCCAATGCCTCGCCGATCCTCACTTCACGCTCAGCTTTACAAGCAAGATGGAATAAACGAGTGATATTATTATAATCCTTATAGTCTAGAATGGTCTGAATCTCTATTTAATCCACCCGTAAAACATGCAAGCATAGCTTCATTCTCCTCAACAATACCACATCTAATCAAGCCAGTTTGCAATTCCTGATAATATTCTTCTACAGAATTTTTTCCTTGTCTTAAGCGCTGCAATTTTTGAAGTAATTCACGTTGATAATATGGTGGAACCCAACGAGTACGCATAGCAGTTTTCAAAGCAGCCCAAGTAGCTGGAACAGGATATAATCTACAATGTTCAGACCACCAAACACATGCAAAGCTAGTGAAAGCACAAACAGCAGCAGGAACACGTCTCTCCTCAGGATATTGTAAACATGTAAATCGTTGTTCAGTTTCTAACTCCCAAGTAAGATACCACTTGATAGAGGCAGAGGTGTCCCGTCTTTCGATGAGATGGTGGATTTCGCTTTGGTGGAAGTCGACTTTGACGATCCGACTACGAAGTCAGCGAGGACGTCGCTATATAGCAATCGCTAAACCAACTCCGAGAGGTTATTGACCACGCCGGAGCACGATCAACCTGACCACGAGGGTCTATTTCCTGCGAGCAAACGAAGAACAAGCAAGAAACTGAGATTGCAATCTGGATATTGCGAATATAAGATGAAAGCTTTATTGATCAAGGTGGGGTTCCGTGACGCCTTTGTCTGGTTGTTGAACACAAACGAAGTACGCGAAGTTGCAGCTATGGCGAACTTTTGATCTAAACAAAACCCAAGTCTAAACGGTGCCCTAAGGGCTGTATATATGGAGGAAGAGGGGGTGAATTTCGTGGCCCTTGGTGGAGGGGTCCGAAACTAACCCTATCTCTTGTTTCCCCACACATAGGGACTCTAAAAATAGCCTATACTAATGTATTTCGAAATTACATGGGCCTGGCCCAATAATAAGGTGACGCAGCACCTAGAATAGCCTATGGACGAATATTATGAAGTGGCATCTTGTATATTTCGTCCAAGGCTTCATGCACTCCTTATGGTGGCTTCAAAGTCCTGAAATCATCACTTGTAACTCCATTCTTGATCCCTTGCATGCCATCAACTCCATGTGTGTTCTTGCTCCAATGTTCATCCTTCTCCAAGCTAGGCCCTTCATTTGTAAGCAAAACAAATGTATCCATTTTAGGCAGCATCATATTCTCATGAACATTAGAATCATTACCAAGAAACAAAAGTACCTGGTAATTTAGTTGGCGTGCGCGAGCTCTAGTAATTGGTCCAGTATGTATAGTAGCAGGGGCTGTGGGTGTAACAATGGTATTGATGTCCTCATCAAACCCTATCTCTTGTTTCCCCACACATACGGACTCTAAAAATAGCCTATACTAATGTATTTCGAAATTACATGGGCCTGGCCCAATAATAAGGTGACGCAGCACCTAGAATAGCCTCTGGACGAAATTTATGAAGTGGCATCTCATATATTTCATCAAAGGCTTCATGCACTCATTATGGTGGCTTCAAAGTCCTGAAATCATCACTTGTAACTCCATTCTTCTCCCCCTTGCGCATGCCTTCATCTCCATGCTTGTTCTTGCTCCAATGTTCATCCTTCTCCAAGCTAGGCCCTTCATTTGTAAGCAAAACAAATGTATCCAATTTAGGCAGCATCATATTCTCATGAACATTAGAATCATTACCAAGAAACGAAAGTACCTAGTAATTTAGTTGGCGTGCGCGAGCTCTAGTAATTGGTCCAGTATGTATAGCAGCAGGGGCTGTGGGTGTAACAATGGTATTGATGTCCTCATCATAATATGTTTCAAAGATTCATGATCAGAATGTATAACAAATTCTTTGGGCCATAAATAATGTTGCCATGTCTCTAAAGTCCGAACAAGAGCATATAATTCTTTATCATAAGTAGAATAGTTCAGACTAGGCCCACTCAATTTTTCAGAAAAGTATGCAACAGGTTTGCCATCTTGTAATAACACATCTCCTAATCCAATTCCACTAGCATCACATTCAAGCACAAAAATCTTATTAAAATCAGGAAGTTGGAGTAAAGGAGCATGTGTCAACTTATCTTTCAATATCGTGAAGGCTTCTTCCTGTGCGGTACCCCAAACAAAAGGCGCATCCTTCTTTGTATGCTCATTAAGAGGTGCAGCAATTGTGCTAAAATCTCTCACAAAACGCCTATAGAAACCAGCGAGTCCAAGAAAACTCCTCACTTGTGTGACCGTTTTGGGCTGCGGCCAACTCTCAATAGCTTCAATCTTGGCTTTATCAACTTCAATTCCCTGTGGAGTAACAACATAGCCAAGAAAAGATACTCGGTCGGTGCAAAAGGTGCACTTCCCAAGATTACCAAACAAACGTGCATCACGTAGAGCATTAAAAACAGCACGTAAATGTTCCAAATGTTCTTCCAAAGATTTGCTATAAATCAGTATATCATCAAAATAGACTACCACAAATCGTCCAATGAAAACACGTAAAACTTCGTTCATTAGTCTCATGAAAGTACTAGGTGCATTAGTTAACCCAAAAGGCATGACTAACCATTCATATAAACCAAACTTAGTTTTAAATGCTGTTTTCTATTCATCTCCCAATTTCATACGAATTTGATGGTATCCACTACGCAAATCAACTTTGGAGAATATTGTAGAGCCACTCAATTCATCAAGCATATCATCTAGCCTAGGAATGCTTGGTTTTGCTTTTACGACAACCACGCTTGTTATCTTTGCTAGTTTTGAAGGAATTACAAGACGGTGCGACATTGGAGAGTGCCCTTTTGGAACTACAAGATGACGAATGCTTGGTGATCGTCCACTTCTACACGACGACATCATCTCTTTCCCAAGGTGATTTGGATTTCGATCCGAGGTCGGATCTTTCCCAAGGGGGAGGGGATGATGCGGAGCATCCTACGGACATCACCATGTCAAGAGTCCGTTTGGCAAGTGACACGTGCGACCTCTACTTCTCATACATAAAGGTGAATCTTCTCCTTTACACGTGTTCACTTGACCCCTTTGAGGATGGTATACTACTTGACACTCCACTCATGTGCATGCATAGGTATTGTCGGAGCTTCACGCACGACGAGGAGGAGTGCAAGCGCCAAGGAACGCCTACACCGTCCGCAAGGGAAGCATGGAAGCGAAGACGGAAGAAAAAGGACTTGCCCAGTCCAGAAAGGGCGGTACTACCGCCCAAAGCAAGCGGTACTACCGCTCAAGCGGTACTACCGCCCAAAGCGAGCGGTACTACCGCCCATGAGTCCGGAACTACCGCCCTGCCTGTGCGCAGCCACGGGCCTTTGGCCTTGTATCCCTCTCCCACTTACCCCTTCGTGGCTTAGACTATAAATAGACCACCTCCACCTCCTTTCTAGGGTTAGCAAATATGATAGCTCATTCTTAAGTGAGCTTTGCTCCTACCTATCTCTACTCTTGAGAGAGAGAGACCACTACTCCATTGGAGGCCAGGACCTCCATCTAGGAGAAGATCCCCCTGCGGATACAAGACCCCTCTTTAGGGAAGATCCATCTAGGATAGCATCAAGACCTCCTTTTGGAGATGAACCTTACCTTATATCTTTCCCTTTGTTGTTCATGTACCTTGTGACCTTGTGTGTTTGATTGTCTAGTGGATGTGTGATTTGGACTTGTTCTTGAGTGTTTCCCCTTGTGATTTCTCTCCGTTCTTCCCTGTGTTCATCGTGTTCTCCGTAGGATCCCCTCCAAACGTGAAAGATCGACGAATTAGGGTTCCACCCTACATCATATGGTATCAGAGCTAGGTTGATCACGTTTTTGGAGCCCCTACCCCGTGTTTTCTAGCTTGATTTTGTTGTTTTCGTCCTATATCCGAAAATCCCCACCAAAAATAGCCCCCAAATTTTTTTGTCATTTGTTGGTTTGATGATGTTTCGTTGATTTTGATCCATGGATTTGCTTGGTTTCAAGTGGATCTAGCATTCCCCCAAGTTTCCCCTCTTTCCATCCACGAAATCCATCAAATTTTGCCCCCGAAATCATCCATTTCCGCCCCAAAATCGCGTCCCGATTCGATCTGCGAAAAATCCCGACAGGAGCGGTACTACCGCCCTACAGAGCGGTACTACCGCTGAGAACGTCAAGCGGTACTACCGCCCCGCTAACGGTACAACCGCCAGGCCCTGTTCCAGCCGAAACAGTCGAAAAATCCCGACACGAGCGGTACTACTGCCCTCCCGAGCGGTACTACCGCCCTGGCCAGTTTTAGCTTTTCGACTTTCACCGTTTTGCCCATAACTAATTCATCCGGAGTCCGTTTTTGACGTTCTTTAGCTCGTTTGGAAGCTATTGACATCCCCCATCCCACAAAAATACCACCAACATCATTTGACTCCATCAAATTTTGTGAATTTTGGCATCTTTGCCTAGGGCTTCCACCACAACATCCGCATAACCACCACCGACTTCCGCAACCTAACCCATTTTGTTCCTTGTAGCATTAGTGGTTGTTTGAGTTGTGATTTGAGTCTCCTAACGTGTTTAGGCTACTTAGGGACGGTTGCTTCTTCATCAACCACCACCACCACCACCACTTCCACATAACCTTGCCCACCATACACTTTCGACAACACAACTTAACCCAATTGTTGTTTGAGCTTTTTCGAGTTGTGGCTTGTGTCTCCTAAGGTGTTTCGGCTACTTAGGGACCGTGTGCTTACAACTCTTACACCGTGTATAGCCCATCATCCCACTTCTGCATTGCCTAGTGCAACACCACCACCGCTTTCCGCTACCACCATCTGACATTTGTCATTTGAGATTTTGAGTTTGCGGTTTTTCCGTTTCCTAAGGTGTTTCGGCTACTTAGGGACGAGTCTCCATCATCTTGGTATCTACACCAAGAACACCGCCACTCATCATCGCAAAGGACGGTAACCTCGACGACACCTTTGTATATCCCCTTGCAAATTGCATTGTTAACCCCTAGCCCATTTTATGTCCACTTACCTATCGAGACTAGCCATTTGAGTATTGCCGCAACGTTACTTGTGCACATTAGTGGTCCATACCTTCCATTGCATACATACCATATCATATTGGTATCATATCATCCATTGTGCCTCAAGTTTGTTCCCGCATATACACAATTGCTATCTTGGTTTGTGCATTGTACAAAAGTGGCCATAGAGAAAAAAAAAGAAGACAAAAAGCTTTTAAGCAAAAAGAGAGCAAAGAGCTCGTGAGCAAGTGCCATAGCATCATACCCCATTGAACATAAGAGCCAGACCAAAATCTACATCATATGATATCATGCTTGAGAGAAACACCGGGAACCATACATACATAGCATACTTGGGATAGAAGTTTTTCCATTTCGCATCTATAGGTTGTGCACAAGTGTCGTATCCGCCTATTGAGCAATCGTGCTAGCGTCTCTCTTGAGTTGTGCAACACGAGCATTTTGGTGGATTCCACATTCTGAGCTCTTTCCTTGGTTGCACGACCCCATTTATCTATCCGTGTGTGTGTTTCCGTGTACCTTTCATTGCTATTGGTCTACTTGTTTCGCTTGCGAATTTGTGAATCTTTTTCAACATTATTGACTCTTGCTAACATTTTGCATCAAATTTTTGTGCCACTATCCTCACCGAGCTCTACCATAAGCTTTACTTGATAGGTGTGAGTGAACAAGTCCGTACCAATTCCACTATTCTTTCATCTCACATTGAGTGACACGGATACATCCTCAACTTTGGGAAAAGGTAACTTGGTATTGTTTATCTCATTTCCTACTCACCTCTACTCGAGTCTTGTGATGGATAGGCAAGGCATTTCATCTTCGGTCTACAACAACAACGACGAGTTCGATGCCATGAACAACAACTACGACGCCAAGATGGACAAGCGCATGGAGGAGATCAAGGCCCTCATCAAGTCCTACAAGCGATCTTCCTCATCTTCGCGAAGACGCTCAAGAGCACATCCTTCCGAGCTACCATCTCCGGCAAGATCACATCGGCATCGACACCATCACCAACAAGAACGTGAAGGTCAAGAGCTCTACATCAACAACCGCTCAATGACTTCACCATCTCCCTTGGCATCTTCGCCAAGCGACTTCAAGGCATCTTCGCCTACGGACATACGACATCTTCGCCAACAAGAACCCCAAGACTACGCTCAAGAGAAGCTCCCCAAGCTCAAGTCCACGACTTCCACGAGCTACTATGACCTCGACATCGACCACACGATTCCTTTCTATGGGACTCATGAACCCGAGGAGTATCTCGAGTGGGAGCGTTTAATGGACGACTACCTCAAGCTACATCAAGTTCCTCCCGAAGATCAAGTGAAGTGCGCCACAAGAAACTTCCACGACTACGCATTGGCATGGTGGCTTCACACACCTTCGGAGTACTACGACATGAGTTGGCCCAAGACGAAGAGAGCTTTGCGGCGAGAGTTCGTGCCCCCAACCTACACGGAACAACTTCGACACCAATTGGAGAACACCACCCAAGGATCCAAGTCCATCGACAAGTACTTCAAGGAGATGATGATTGCCTTGCGACGAGCCGGCGTGGACGACCCCATTTCGATGAAGTTCCACTTCATGATGGGATTGCACAACGACATCTCCAAGACCATCTTCCTCGAGAACTACAAGTACATCGACGACTACTACATTGGTGCTCTCAAGGTGGAACAAGAACTCATGAAGGCCAAGGCTTCTCCACCCCAAGCAAACTTCGCGGCGACCAAGCTCTACGACAAGCATGAGGCTAGTACCACCAAGATGTCCAAGCCCGACAAGCTCCAAGACGATGCTCCCAAGTTCGACTTCACCGCCATCCCTCTTTGTGGCATTGATGGTGCCGAGTCTACTTTGACTCTTTTTCAAGACGGTCTTGGCGATTTAGTGCGACTACGGAGACTTTCAAGGACCAAGCTTTGGAGGCGAGCGAGAAGGTGGCGAGCAAGGATGATGCTTCCATCTTAGGAGGCGAGAGTGATGATGTGCCATCTTCGGCCTTCATCTACGGCGACGGTGACGAGATGATCGAGCATGGGATTTTCCCTTCGGTCATGGAGGAGAGTGATGATGTGCCATCTTCGGCCTTCATCCACAGCGATGACGACGAGATGGTTGAGCATGGGATCTTCCCTTCGACCACGGCGACGTACGAGGACTTGAGTGACTTGTGCCACCATATTGAGAGTGAGAGTGACTTCACCACTAGCCCCATATATGATGAGTTGCCACAATTCCCATGTGAGGAGAGCCACAACCCCCACCACTTGAGTGAGATGAGTGACTCCACCATACGTGAGTTTGAGTGCACCTATTTTGAGGGAGTGAGTGAACCACCACAGAGAGAGAGTGAGATAGTTGATAGGTCTCGTGAGGCCATTTGCATTTCTAACAACTTGACCTCTACCTCTATTGTGTCTTCTCGTTTGGTGCTAGGTCCCATTTATGATGACGCACCGATCCTCGACGACTTCGTCCTCCCTTTGGACAAGACGATGGCCATGGTGGAATATGATGCACCGCCCACATGGTTCCATCAAGATGATGATGATGACCACCATTTGGTCTTTCCCACCTCACCTACACCACTTGAGTCGAATGAAAAAGGTAACATAGGTGAAGGTGATGCTCTAGTCCCACTAGTGGACATTCTTGACATTGATTGCTTGCATGATGTTGATCCACCTATTGCCATGCTTCATGCTAGTATGATTTCCCCATGCGATGATTTGCCCATTTATGATGAGTACGATGATTCTCTTGTGGAGTCTATTAGTTGTGATGCCATGTTACATAGGATTTCTTGTGAGAATTCTTTAGGTCACATCATGTTTGATAATCCGCTTGACTTGTCATATGCTATGCATGAGATCAACCATATGTCTTATTTGCAATCTCTTCATAGTGACTATGCATATGCCATTAAAATAAACCCAATTTGCACATATGGCATAGATGACAAGCCCATGGTTATTGGCATTTGTTTTTCTTGTGATGATATTGATATGCTTCCTTTGCATCAACTATCTCATATGCCATGCCATGACCACCTAGCTTCGGATAGGCATTGTTTTGGATGTTGTCCATTTTCTCCATGTGATGTTCCCGCTATTGCTCATGAGGAGACCCCCACAGTTTCCTCGTACATTTTAGGAGATTTTGATCCATCCCACTCATTGCATGATCCCCATAATTGTGTGCACCATATGCTCCCCATGAATAAACATACTATTGATGTGCCATATACTTGCATTCTCAATTTGTGTCCCCATCGTGTCATACATAACAACTATTCTTTCATGATGGATGACATGTTCATATACCATGCCTCAAATTTCTTTGAGCATTGCTTATCTTGTGCTAACTCACACGTGCACATACACATCATGATGGATGATGTGTACATTTACCACACACACAATTTCTTTCGTTTGTGTCTCTTTTGTGTAGGTACCCATGAATACTTGTCAACTTCACAATCCCACGAGTTGACAAAACGAGCTCTTGAGAGCAATGACGATTTGGGATCCAGTGGACTATCCTTACCGCCGTTCCCTTCGCGCAAGGACTACGCGCAACTCCTCTACTTGGCTCTCACACGGCTATGGGCCATTTGCCACTTCTCACATTATGCTCATTTTACCGTGTTCACTTTGCATGCTATGCTTGCTTCTATGCCTTTGCCATGCAATTGTGACCCTTGTTTGCATCTACCCATGATTCTCCCTTATGATATTCCTATGTGTATTTGCATACTTGGTGGAGACCCTTGTTGCTATTGCCATGTTTATCATGTGCCCCATGCTATTGTCCTCATATCTTGCTTCCATGTTTGTGCTATGACATGTGAATCCTTCATGCCCACTATTTGCACCAATGACATGATTGCCATGATTTCCTCTAGTATGTTGCATCTTCGCACTACTAGCTTGCACGACTTGATTGCTATGATTGCTCGCTATGTTGCATCACCCATGTTCCACTACTTGCTTCCTTGGGTTGATGACATATATGCTCATGCCTCTCACATGCGTTGTCTCTTGTGTCATACTTGCTCATCTCATGCGGCTGATGACAACCATTTATATGCCTTGCACATGATTCATATTGCTTCGTGTCATATATCTCCATGTGTTGTGATGTAGGGTGGAACCCTAATTCGTCGATCTTTCACGTTTGGAGGGGATCCTACGGAGGGAATACGAAGAACACGCGGAAGCACAAGGGAAAACACGGGGAAAACGAGAGAGAATCACTCAACCAACAAGGGAATCGATCACACAAGTGCTAGATCATCATACACATAAGAGATTCACGAGATCCAAAGTCAACAAAGGTAAGGATACAAAGGAACCGTTCTTCTCCAAGAGGAGGCCTTGATGTTCTTCCCTAGAAGGGGTCTTGAATCCGCTTGGGGGATCTTCTCCGAAGAGGTCGTGAACTCCGAGGAGAAGTAACCAAGTGGATGAGCAAAGGCTCTCACACAAACATGAGCTAATCCAGTGCTAACCCTAACTAGGAGGAGGTGGAGGAGTATATATAGTCTAGAGCCACGAAGGGGTACGTGAGGGCGAAGGGGTACATGGGCTCGGCCCAATACACTGTGCACATACAGGGCGGTAGTACCGGTCCTTCGGGCGGTAGTACCGCTTGAGGCGCGCAAGCGGTAGTACCGCTATGATGGGCGGTAGTACCGCTCTGGAGCCATTCGATCTCCGAAGTTTGTCGGACTTTGCGGAAGTGGAGCGGATGTAGAGCGGTAGTGCCGCTTGGGATGATAAGCGGTAGTACCGCTGGGCCAGGCGGTAGTACCGCTTGCTCCCAGCTTCTTCTTCCTTCTCCTCTTCCATGCTTGGCCTTGGTCCTTGGATCCTCCATGGTCATCTCGGTTGTACCGAGTGTATGCAAGGTCCATGCATGAGGTAGTAGCCATGTCTCACATGTGGAAAGTGACGGTTCAAGAGGAGTGAATTCACCTTGTGTCTAATGGCGTATGTTAGAGGTCTCGTCATATGTCCTCTTGGGGCTTGGAGAGTAGTCGGAGTGTGCATGGGGATGAACGGGGATGCTCCGCATCATATCCCCCCTTGGGAAAGATCCGACCTCGGATCGTGATCCTCATCACCATGGAAACGGTTGTCGTAGACGGACTTGTAGTTGGACGGAGTTGAAGACATGGTGCAATCCGTGTAGTCCAAGGTGCCGCCGGAGTGATTGACATGCAAAAAGAGCAAACACAAGCAACACTCGGAAATACAATGGTTAGCGCACACAAAGTGTCCATCATGTAAGAATGAGTCCGTATGGCAAGATTGGTTGTGAGAAAGCGCATGAAGCTTATCAAGATGATCTAGAATGAGATGCAAATCATTCATGGGAGGAAATGCAATCATTGTGCACACAAATGTGTTGTAAATATGAGCAATGCAACCACGGTGCAAAATGATGTCATAGTGAGACGGTTTATCAATAGCATAAATGTGGCAATGCATTCTCAATATGTATATGTTATCATGCAATTGATGATGGACAATATGATCATGATGTATGAATATGCCATCAAGGTAGATTACAACAAATTTGCTAAGGAAATGCACAAGATCATATATCATGGATGACATGGGAATACAAGATGCAACAAGGCAATCACAATGTGAGTCAATCCATGCATAGGGTGCAAACTTGTGGTGAGTATGATATGTCCATCGAGCATGACATGTGTGAGTACAATCAACAAATATGAAGGTGTTGGTGTACCAAAGCTCGATGTCGAGGCATGAGTGGAGTGCCGAAGGTGCATCCAATAAGTGTGAGCGCTCCTCAATGTGAAGGTCCATAGAGCCAATCTCCAATGTTGCTCCTCCATCCAATAGATGTAACATGTAGACAACAAGAAGGAGACAACAATGAAAGAGTGACCCATCCAATATGCATATTTGAGGATGGCTCAAAGAGAAGGAGGTCACCTTTAGGAGTTTCTCGAGGATGATGGAGTCGCACATCTTGTATGCCTTCACATAACCAATATGTCTCGTGGTGGTCCCGCCTTGTAAATCCTTCAAAATGAAAGAACATGACAAACACTTGGAAAAACAAATGAGGGTAGCAAAATGGCAAAACCAATCATTCGTGTGGTAAGATACCCAACAAGTGTATGTATCATGCTCATCATAAGAAATTACAAGGAGTATTGCATAGTATGGAGGCATATGATGTGAGAACAACCAAATGCAATAGGCTCAATCAAACAAACATGCATCACACGTAAAGTGTCCAAGTCTCCAAGATCAATAAGCATAGCAAGTTGGCACTCAATACAAGGTGATATGAGAGATGCAACTAATGGAGACAAGAGGCAATGATCATTACAAATCAAGTGAGAGGCATCAACATCTATGTGATCAACCCAAGAAAGCAAGTAATAGTGGAACATGGGTGATGCAACATAGCAAGCAATCCTAGCAATCAAGTTAAGCAAGCTAGTAGTGTAAAGATGCAACGTACTAGAAGGAATCATGGCGAGCATGTCATTGGTGCAAATAGTGTGCATGAATAATTTACATGACATAGCACAAGCATGAAAGCAAGATGTGAGGAAAATAGCATGAATGTATTGGCGAGAGGCCATATGTGAATCGCAATGGGGCATCATGACTCTCCCAACACAACAAGCATCAATAGTATGGGGCACATGATAAACATGGCAAAAGCAACAAGGATCTCCACCAAGCATGCAAATACACATAGGAGTAGCATAATGGTGAATCATGGGTAGATGCAAGCAAGGGTCACAATTGCGTGGCAAAGGCATAGAAAGAGGCATAACATGCAAAGTGAACACAATAGTATGGGCATAAGGTGACAAGTGGTAAATAGCCCATAGCCGTGTGAGAACCAAGTAGAAGAGATGCGTGTAGGCGTTGCGCGAAGGGAACGGTGGTAAGGATAGTCCACGGGATCCCAAGGCATCGTTGCTCTCAAGAGCTCGTTTCATCAACTCATGGGATTGAGAGGTTGACGAGTATACATGAGTACCTACACAAAACAAAGACAAAGGAAAAATTGTGTGTGCATGGTATATGTACACATCATCCATCATGATGCGCACGTGCATGTGTTTGTTAGCACAAAATAGCCAATGCTCAAATAAATGAGATGCGTGATATAGAAACATGTCATCCATCATGAGAGGTTTGTTATTATGTTTCGCATAATGGAGACTCAAATTATGTAATGCATCCTGAGAAATATCTAGAGCATTGTTGTTCATGGAATGCATATGGTGTACACAATCATGGAAATCATGCAAAGTATGAAATGCATCAAGATCTCCTAATATGTATGAGGAAACTATGGGGGTCTCCTCATGAGCAAGAGTAGAAACATCACGTGGAGAATATTGACAACATCCAAAACAATGCATATTTGGAACAATGTGATCATGGCATGACATAGTAAATGAATTGCACAAATCATGTAAAGGAAGCATGGCAATATCATCACAAGAGAAGCAAAAGCCAATGACCATCATCTCGTCATCTATGCCATAAGTGCAAATGGGATTGATCTTAATGGGGCATGCATAGTTACTATGTTGAGATTGAAATGAGGCAATATGGGAGATCTCACTCATAGCATATGACAAGTTCAATGGGTTGTCAAGCATGGTGTGACCAAAAGAATTTTCACATGATATCCTATGAAGCATAGCATCACAACTAGGCAACTCAACATGCTCATCATCATATTCATCATAAATAGGTAAGTCAAGGCATGAAGAAGTTTCACTAGCATGAAGCATGGCAATAGGAGGGTCAACATCATGGGAGCAATCATTATCAAGAGAGTCCACTAGTGGGACAAGAGAAGCACCATCACCTATGTTACCTTTGGAGCGTCGCTCATGTGTTGTAGGTGAGGTGTTGAAGATCGCCTCGTTGTCATCTTCATCTTGATGGAACCATGTGGGGTTGCATCATCGTCCATCATGGCCATCGCTGTCTCCATAGGAGGTATGGACTCATCGATGGTAGGCGTGTCGTCATGTAGGAGACCTAGCACCAAAGAAGAAAACACACTAGGAGTAGAGGTTAAGGCGTTAGAAATCATAGTGGCCTCACATGCCGTGTCAACTACCTCACTCACTAAGCGTTGTGGCTCACTCACTCCCTCAAGGATGCTCTCACTCATATGGCTGGTGGAGTCACTCAAGTGGCGCTCAACCTCACATAGGATGTGTGGCATGCTCTCATGTGTGGGGCTAGTGGTGGTCACACTCATCCTCTCAAAGGAAATGCTCTCAAAGTCACATATGGTGGAGTCACTCATCTGTCTCATGGGGTGGTGGCTCTCCTCACATGGCACTTTTGGCATCTCGACATATGTGGGTGTCGGAGAGGTGTAGGTGCAAATGTCTCCATGCTCAACTCAGACGCCGTGGTCGAAGGGATGGCCCTTGCTCGACCTTCTCGTCGCTGCCTTGTTGTTGGAGGTCCATATGATGTGGCACCTCATAGCTCGTCTCCATGACCAAGAGAGTTTCCCATGCTCGGCCATCTTCCTTGGGGGCTTCAAGATGGAAGTGTCACCCTCTCTCGTAGGTAGTCGCCTTGGACTTAATGAAGTCGATGTAGGCGTACTAAGTGGGAAGTAGGCGAAGATGCCGTCGTCCAAAGGCGAAGATGCCTTGAGAACACTTGGCGAAGATGCGAATTGGTTGATGTAGCCGTAGCGCCGCCTTGGTGGTTGTCGCCTCGCGGTCTTCTTTTGTGCTCTTGAAGCTTGGACTTGGCGTGTTGGGACTTGTGCATTTGCGCTTGGAGCATCTTCATGATGATGATGTTGTTGTCGTGCTTGAGCTCGTGGGCGTTCGTCGTCGTCGTGCACATGTTGCTTGAGGTGACTTGCCCTTCATGACGATGTGGATCACGAATGTGATGTTGGTCGCCATGTAGATGTTGACTTGGACAACTTGCGCTTGCATCTTGTTTGCGCTCCAAGACTTGTGGCTTGACCGTCGTCGTCTTGAGGATGATGAAGGGAAGAAGACTTGATCAAGGCTCTAATCTCCTCCATCCTTGCATCTTGCTCCTCTTTATGTGCGGCAAGCTTCTTGTCGATGTACTCCCTTTTCCTTGCTTCGAGTGACGAATGTCGATGGAGATGTTCTCGATCGCTCGCAATCTTGATTGTGCGCCTTGTATTTGTCGTTGTAGATCAAGATAGACGCTTTGGAGATGTAGTTGTTCACGCCGTCGTTGTTGTCGTGAGACCGGAGAGGAATGCCTTGCCTATCCATCACAAGACTCGAGCAAATATGAGTGGGAGAAAGAGAAGAACGATACCAATGTACCTTTGACCAAAGTTGAAGATGAATCAAGTTCACTCAAATGTGGACAATGAAATAGCACTATTGGTACCAATCCTTTTCGGTTCTCACACCTACACAAGTAAAGCTTATAGTGGAGCTCGGTGAGGATAGTGGCACAAAATTTAATGCAAAATGTTAGCAAGAGTCAATAATGTTGAAAGAGATTCACAAATTTGCAAGCGAAACAAGTAGACCAATAGCAATGAGAGGTACACGGAAACACACACACGGATAGATAAATGGGGTCGTGCAACCAAGGAATGAGCTCAAAATGTGGAATCCACCAAAACGCTCGTGTTGCACAACTCAAGAGAGACGCTAGCACGATTGCTCAATAGGCGGATACGACACTTGTGCACAACCTATAAGATGCAAAATGGATATTCTTTCTATCCCAAGTATGCTATGTATGTATGGTTCCCGTGTGTCTCTCAAGCATGATATCATATGATGTTGATTTGACAATCTTATGTGCAATGGGATGATGCTATGGCACTTGCTCACGAGCTCTTTGCTCTCTTTTTTTTGCTTAAAAGCTTTTTCTCTTCTTTTTTTCGCTATGGTCACTTTTGTACAATGCACAAACCAAGATAGCAATTGTGTATATGCGGAACAAACTTGAGGCACAATGGATGATATGATACCAATATGATATGGTATGTATGCAATGGGAGGTATGGACCACTAATGTGCACAAGTAACGTTGCGGCAATACTCAAATGGCTAGTCTCGATAGGTAAGTGACACAAAATGGGCTAGGGGTTAACAATGCAATTGCAAGGGAATATACAATGGTGTCGTCGAGGTTACCGTCCTTTGCGATGATGAGTGGCGGTGTTCTTGGTGTAGATACCAAGATGATGGAGACTCGTCCCTAAGTAGCCGAAACACCTTAGGAAACGGAAAACCGCAAACTCAAAATCTCAAATGACAAATGTCAAAATGGTGGTAGCGGAAAGCGGTGGTGGTATGCACTTGGCAATGCGGAAGTGGGATGATGGGCTATACACGGTGTAAGAGTTGGAAGCACACGGTCCCTAAGTAGCCGAAACACCTTAGGAGACACAAGCCACAACTCAAATAAGCTCAAACAACTATTGGGTTAAGTTGGGTTGTCGGAAGTGTATGGTGGGCAAGGTTATGTGGAAGTGGTGGTGGTGGTGGTTGATGAAGAAGCAACCGTCCCTAAGTAGCCTAAACACCTTAGGAGACTCAAATCGCAACTCAAACAACCACTAATGCTATAAGGAACAAAATGGGTTAGGTTGCGGAAGTCGGTGGTGGTTATGCGGATGTTGTGGTGGAAGCCCTAGGCAAAGATGCCAAAATTCATCAAATGTGATGGTGTCAAATGATGTTGTAACCTATCTAGGAGGAAGGAGAATGTCAATAGCTTCTCAACGAGCTAAAGAACGCGAAAATCGGACTCGGATGTGGAAGTTATGGTGGAAATGGTGAAACTCGAAAGCTGGAAATGTCCAGGGCGGTAGTACCGCTGGGAAGGGCGGTAGTACCGCTCGTGTCGGGTTTTTTCGACTATTTCAGCTGGGAGGGCCTGGCGGTAGTACCGTTCTCGGGGCGGTAGTACCGCTCGAGGTCACAGCGGTAGTACCGCTCTGTAGGGCGGTAGTACCGCTCGTGTCGGGATTTTCTCGATTGCTCGAATGGTTTCGCGATTTTGGGGCGGAAATGGGTGATTTCGGGGTCAAAATTCGATGGATTTTGTGGATGGAAAGGGGGGAAACTTGGGGGAATGCTAGATCCACTTGAAACCAAGCAAATCCATGGATCAAAATCAACAAAACATCATCAAACCAACAAATCACAAAAAAATTTGGGGCTATTTTTGGTGGGGATTTTTGGATTTAGGCAAGAACACACAAAATCAAGCTAGAAAAAGAGGGGTAGGGGCTCCAAAAACGTGATCAACGTGGCTCATGATACCATATGATGTAGGGTGGAACCCTAATTCGCCGATCTTTCACGTTTGGAGGGATCCTACGGAGGAATACGAAGAACACGCGGAAGCACAAGGAAAACACGGGAAAACGAGAGAATCACTCAACCAACAAGGAATCGATCACACAAGTGCTAGATCATCATACACATAAGAGATTCACGAGATCCAAAGTCAACAAAGGTAAGGATACAAAGGAACCGTTCTTCTCCAAGAGGAGGCCTTGATGTTCTTCCCTAGAAGGGGTCTTGAATCCGCTTGGGGGATCTTCTCCGAAGAGGTCGTGAACTCCGAGGAGAAGTAACCAAGTGGATGAGCAAAGGCTCTCACACAAACATGAGCTAATCCAGTGCTAACCCTAACTAGGAGGAGGTGGAGGAGTATATATAGTCTAGAGCCACGAAGGGGTACGTGAGGGCGAAGGGGTACATGGGCTCGGCCCAATACACTGTGCACATACAGGGCGGTAGTACCGGTCCTTCGGGCGGTAGTACCGCTTGAGGCGCGCAAGCGGTAGTACCGCTATGATGGGCGGTAGTACCGCTCTGGAGCCATTCGATCTCCGAAGTTTGTCGGACTTTGCGGAAGTGGAGCGGATGTAGAGCGGTAGTGCCGCTTGGGATGATAAGCGGTAGTACCGCTGGGCCTGGGCGGTAGTACCGCTTGCTCCCAGCTTCTTCTTCCTTCTCCTCTTCCATGCTTGGCCTTGGTCCTTGGATCCTCCATGGTCATCTCGGTTGTACCTGAGTGTATGCAAGGTCCATGCATGAGGTAGTAGCCATGTCTCACATGTGGAAAGTGACGGTTCGAAGAGGAGTGAATTCACCTTGTGTCTAATGGCGTATGTTAGAGGTCTCGTCATATGTCCTCTTGGGGCTTGGAGAGTAGTCGGAGTGTGCATGGGGATGAACGTGGGATGCTCCGCATCATATCCCCCCCCTTGGGAAAGATCCGACCTCGGATCGTGATCCTCATCACCATGGAAACGGTTGTCGTAGACGGACTTGTAGTTGGACGGAGTTGAAGACATGGTGCAATCCGTGTAGTCCAAGGTGCCGCCGGAGTGATTGACATGCAAAAAGAGCAAACACAAGCAACACTCGGAAATACAATGGTTAGCGCACACAAAGTGTCCATCATGTAAGAATGAGTCCGTATGGCAAGATTGGTTGTGAGAAAGCGCATGAAGCTTATCAAGATGATCTAGAATGAGATGCAAATCATTCATGGGAGGAAATGCAATCATTGTGCACACAAATGTGTTGTAAATATGAGCAATGCAACCACGGTGCAAAATGATGTCATAGTGAGACGGTTTATCAATAGCATAAATGTGGCAATGCATTCTCAATATGTATATGTTATCATGCAATTGATGATGGACAATATGATCATGATGTATGAATATGCCATCAAGGTAGATTACAACAAATTTGCTAAGGAAATGCACAAGATCATATATCATGGATGACATGGGAATACAAGATGCAACAAGGCAATCACAATGTGAGTCAATCCATGCATAGGGTGCAAACTTGTGGTGAGTATGATATGTCCATCGAGCATGACATGTGTGAGTACAATCAACAAATATGAAGGTGTTGGTGTACCAAAGCTCGATGTCGAGGCATGAGTGGAGTGCCGAAGGTGCATCCAATAAGTGTGAGCGCTCCTCAATGTGAAGGTCCATAGAGCCAATCTCCAATGTTGCTCCTCCATCCAATAGATGTAACATGTAGACAACAAGAAGGAGACAACAATGAAAGAGTGACCCATCCAATATGCATATTTGAGGATGGCTCAAAGAGAAGGAGGTCACCTTTAGGAGTTTCTCGAGGATGATGGAGTCGCACATCTTGTATGCCTTCACATAACCAATATGTCTCGTGGTGGTCCCGCCTTGTAAATCCTTCAAAATGAAAGAACATGACAAACACTTGGAAAAACAAATGAGGGTAGCAAAATGGCAAAACCAATCATTCGTGTGGTAAGATACCCAACAAGTGTATGTATCATGCTCATCATAAGAAATTACAAGGGAGTATTGCATAGTATGGAGGCATATGATGTGAGAACAACCAAATGCAATAGGCTCAATCAAACAAACATGCATCACACGTAAAGTGTCCAAGTCTCCAAGATCAATAAGCATAGCAAGTTGGCACTCAATACAAGGTGATATGAGAGATGCAACTAATGGAGACAAGAGGCAATGATCATTACAAATCAAGTGAGAGGCATCAACATCTATGTGATCAACCCAAGAAAGCAAGTAATAGTGGAACATGGGTGATGCAACATAGCAAGCAATCCTAGCAATCAAGTTAAGCAAGCTAGTAGTGTAAAGATGCAACGTACTAGAAGGAATCATGGCGAGCATGTCATTGGTGCAAATAGTGTGCATGAATAATTTACATGACATAGCACAAGCATGAAAGCAAGATGTGAGGAAAATAGCATGAATGTATTGGTGAGAGGCCATATGTGAATCGCAATGGGGCATCATGACTCTCCCAACACAACAAGCATCAATAGTATGGGGCACATGATAAACATGGCAAAAGCAACAAGGATCTCCACCAAGCATGCAAATACACATAGGAGTAGCATAATGGTGAATCATGGGTAGATGCAAGCAAGGGTCACAATTATGTGGCAAAGGCATAGAAAGAGGCATAACATGCAAAGTGAACACAATAGTATGGGCATAAGGTGACAAGTGGTAAATAGCCCATAGCCGTGTGAGAACCAAGTAGAAGAGATGCGTGTAGGCGTTGCGCGAAGGGAACGGTGGTAAGGATAGTCCACGGGATCCCAAGGCATCGTTGCTCTCAAGAGCTCGTTTAAATCAACTCATGGGATTGAGAGGTTGATTTAGTATACATGAGTACCTACACAAAACAAAGACAAAGGAAAAATTGTGTGTGCATGGTATATGTACACATCATCCATCATGATGCGCACGTGCATGTGTTTGTTAGCACAAAATAGCCAATGCTCAAATAAATGAGATGCGTGATATAGAAACATGTCATCCATCATGAGAGGTTTGTTATTATGTTTCGCATAATGGAGACTCAAATTATGTAATGCATCCTGAGAAATATCTAGAGCATTGTTGTTCATGGAATGCATATGGTGTACACAATCATGGAAATCATGCAAAGTATGAAATGCATCAAGATCTCCTAATATGTATGAGGAAACTATGGGGGTCTCCTCATGAGCAAGAGTAGAAACATCACGTGGAGAATATTGACAACATCCAAAACAATGCATATTTGGAACAATGTGATCATGGCATGACATAGTAAATGAATTGCACAAATCATGTAAAGGAAGCATGGCAATATCATCACAAGAGAAGCAAAAGCCAATGACCATCATCTCGCCATCTATGCCATAAGTGCAAATGGGATTGATCTTAATGGGGCATGCATAGTTACTATGTTGAGATTGAAATGAGGCAATATGGGAGATCTCACTCATAGCATATGACAAGTTCAATGGGTTGTCAAGCATGGTGTGACCAAAAGAATTTTCACATGATATCCTATGAAGCATAGCATCACAACTAGGCAACTCAACATGCTCATCATCATATTCATCATAAATAGGTAAGTCAAGGCATGAAGAAGTTTCACTAGCATGAAGCATGGCAATAGGAGGGTCAACATCATGGGAGCAATCATTATCAAGAGAGTCCACTAGTGGGACAAGAGAAGCACCATCACCTATGTTACCTTTGGAGCGTCGCTCATGTGTTGTAGGTGAGGTGTTGAAGATCGCCTCGTTGTCATCTTCATCTTGATGGAACCATGTGGGGTTGCATCATCGTCCATCATGGCCATCGCTGTCTCCATAGGAGGTATGGACTCATCGATGGTAGGCGTGTCGTCATGTAGGAGACCTAGCACCAAAGAAGAAAACACACTAGGAGTAGAGGTTAAGGCGTTAGAAATCATAGTGGCCTCACATGCCGTGTCAACTACCTCACTCACTAAGCGTTGTGGCTCACTCACTCCCTCAAGGATGCTCTCACTCATATGGCTGGTGGAGTCACTCAAGTGGCGCCAACCTCACATAGGATGTGTGGCATGCTCTCATGTGTGGGGCTAGTGGTGGTCACACTCATCCTCTCAAAGGAAATGCTCTCAAAGTCACATATGGTGGAGTCACTCATCTGTCTCATGGGGTGGTGGCTCTCCTCACATGGCACTTTGGCATCTCGACATATGTGGGTGTCGGAGAGGTGTAGGTGCAAATGTCTCCATGCTCAACTCAGATCGCCGTGGTCGAAGGGATGGCCCTTGCTCGACCTTCTCGTCGTCTGCCTTGTTGTTGGAGGTCCATATGATGTGGCACCTCATAGCTCGTCTCCATGACCAAGAGAGTTTCCCATGCTCGGCCATCTTCCTTGGGGGCTTCGAAGATGGAAGTGTCACCCTCTCTCGTGAGGTAGTCGCCTTGGACTTAATGAAGTCGATGTAGGCGTACTAAGTGGGAAGTAGGCGAAGATGCCGTCGTCCAAAGGCGAAGATGCCTTGAGAACACTTGGCGAAGATGCCGAATTGGTTGATGTAGCCGTAGCGCCGTCTTGGTGGTTGTCGTCTCGCGGTCTTCTTTTGTGCTCTTGAAGCTTGGACTTGGCGTGTTGGGACTTGTGCATTTGCGCTTGTGAGCATCTTCATGATGATGATGTTGTTGTCGTGCTTGAGCTCGTAGGCGTTCGTCGTCGTCGTGCACATGTTGCTTGGAGGTGACTTGCCCTTCATGACGATGTGGATCACGAATGTGATGTTGGTCGCCATGTAGATGTTGACTTGGACAACTTGCGCTTGCATCTTGTTTGCGCTCCGAAGACTTGTGGCTTGACCGTCGTCGTCTTGAGGATGATGAAGGGGAAGAAGACTTGATCAAGGCTCTAATCTCCTCCATCCTTGCATCTTGCTCCTCTTTATGTGCGGCAAGCTTCTTGTCGATGTACTCCCTTTTCCTTGCTTCGAGTGACGAATGTCGATGGAGATGTTCTCGATCGCTCTCGCAATCTTGATTGTGCGCCTTGTATTTGTCGTTGTAGATCGAAGATAGACGCTTTGGAGATGTAGTTGTTCACGCCGTCGTTGTTGTCGAGACCGGAGAGGAATGCCTTGCCTATCCATCACAAGACTCGAGCAAATATGAGTGGGAGAAAGAGAAGAACGATACCAATGTACCTTTGACCAAAGTTGAAGATGAATCAAGTTCACTCAAATGTGGACAATGAAATAGCACTATTGGTACCAATCCTTTTCGGTTCTCACACCTACACAAGTAAAGCTTATAGTGGAGCTCGGTGAGGATAGTGGCACAAAAATTTAATGCAAAATGTTAGCAAGAGTCAATAATGTTGAAAGAGATTCACAAATTTGCAAGCGAAACAAGTAGACCAATAGCAATGAGAGGTACACGGAAACACACACGGATAGATAAATGGGGTCGTGCAACCAAGGAATGAGCTCAAAATGTGGAATCCACCAAAACGCTCGTGTTGCACAACTCAAGAGAGACGCTAGCACGATTGCTCAATAGGCGGATACGACACTTGTGCACAACCTATAAGATGCAAAATGGATATTCTTTCTATCCCAAGTATGCTATGTATGTATGGTTCCCGTGTCTCTCAAGCATGATATCATATGATGTTGATTTGACAATCTTATGTGCAATGGGATGATGCTATGGCACTTGCTCACGAGCTCTTTGCTCTCTTTTTTTTTTGCTTAAAAGCTTTTTCTCTTCTTTTTTTCGCTATGGTCACTTTTGTACAATGCACAAACCAAGATAGCAATTGTGTATATGCGGAACAAACTTGAGGCACAATGGATGATATGATACCAATATGATATGGTATGTATGCAATGGGAGGTATGGACCACTAATGTGCACAAGTAACGTTGCCGGCAATACTCAAATGGCTAGTCTCGATAGGTAAGTGACACAAAATGGGCTAGGGGTTAACAATGCAATTGCAAGGAATATACAATGGTGTCGTCGAGGTTACCGTCCTTTGCGATGATGAGTGGCGGTGTTCTTGGTGTAGATACCAAGATGATGGAGACTCGTCCCTAAGTAGCGAAACACCTTAGGAAACGGAAAACCGCAAACTCAAAATCTCAAATGACAAATGTCAAAATGGTGGTAGCGGAAAGCGGTGGTGGTATGCACTTGGCAATGCGGAAGTGGGATGATGGGCTATACACGTGTAAGAGTTGGAAGCACACGGTCCCTAAGTAGCAAAACACCTTAGGAGACACAAGCCACAACTCAAATAAGCTCAAACAACTATTGGGTTAAGTTGGGTTGTCGGAAGTGTATGGTGGGCAAGGTTATGTGGAAGTGGTGGTGGTGGTGGTTGATGAAGAAGCAACCGTCCCTAAGTAGCCTAAACACCTTAGGAGACTCAAATCGCAACTCAAACAACCACTAATGCTATAAGGAACAAAATGGGTTAGGTTGCGGAAGTCGGTGGTGGTTATCACGGATGTTGTGGTGGAAGCCCTAGGCAAAGATGCCAAAATTCATCAAATGTGATGGTGTCAAATGATGTTGTAACCTATCTAGGAGGAAGGAGAATGTCAATAGCTTCTCAACGAGCTAAAGAACGCGAAAATCGGACTCGGATGTGGAAGTTATGGTGGAAATGGTGAAACTCGAAAGCTGGAAATGTCCAGGGCGGTAGTACCGCTGGGAAGGGCGGTAGTACCGCTCGTGTCGGGTTTTTTCGACTATTTCGGCTGGGAGGGCCTGGCGGTAGTACCGTTCTCGGGCGGTAGTACCGCTCGAGGTCACAGCGGTAGTACCGCTCTGTAGGGCGGTAGTACCGCTCGTGTCGGATTTTCTCGATTGCTCGAATGGTTTCGCGATTTTGGGGCGGAAATGGGTGATTTCGGGTCAAAATTCGATGGATTTTGTGGATGGAAAGGGGAAACTTGGGGAATGCTAGATCCACTTGAAACCAAGCAAATCCATGGATCAAAATCAACAAAACATCATCAAACCAACAAATCACAAAAAATTTGGGGCTATTTTTGGTGGGGATTTTTGGATTTAGGCAAGAACACACAAAATCAAGCTAGAAAAAGAGGGTAGGGGCTCCAAAACGTGATCAACGTGGCTCATGATACCATATGATGTAGGGTGGAACCCTAATTCGCCGATCTTTCACGTTTGGAGGGATCCTACGGAGGAATACGAAGAACACGCGGAAGCACAAGGAAAACACGGGAAAACGAGAGAATCACTCAACCAACAAGGAATCGATCACACAAGTGCTAGATCATCATACACATAAGAGATTCACGAGATCCAAAGTCAACAAAGGTAAGGATACAAAGGAACCGTTCTTCTCCAAGAGGAGGCCTTGATGTTCTTCCCTAGAAGGGTCTTGAATCCGCTTGGGGATCTTCTCCAAGAGGTCGTGAACTCCGAGGAGAAGTAACCAAGTGGATGAGCAAAGGCTCTCACACAAACATGAGCTAATCCAGTGCTAACCCTAACTAGGAGGAGGTGGAGGAGTATATATAGTCTAGAGCCACGAAGGGTGCGTGAGGCGAAGGGGTACATGGGCTCGGCCCAATACACTGTGCACATACAGGGCGGTAGTACCGTCCTTGAGGCGGTAGTACCGCTTGAGGCGCGCAAGCGGTAGTACCGCTATGATGGGCGGTAGTACCGCTCTGGAGCCATTCGATCTCCGAAGTTTGTCGGACTTTGCGGAAGTGGAGCGGATGTAGAGCGGTAGTGCCGCTTGGGATGATAAGCGGTAGTACCGCTGGGCCTGGGCGGTAGTACCGCTTGCTCCCAGCTTCTTCTTCCTTCTCCTCTTCCATGCTTGGCCTTGGTCCTTGGATCCTCCATGGTCATCTCGGTTGTACCTGAGTGTATGCAAGGTCCATGCATGAGGTAGTAGCCATGTCTCACATGTGGAAAGTGACGGTTCGAAGAGGAGTGAATTCACCTTGTGTCTAATGGCGTATGTTAGAGGTCTCGTCATATGTCCTCTTGGGGCTTGGAGAGTAGTCGGAGTGTGCATGGGGATGAACGTGGGATGCTCCGCATCATGTTGCCTCTCTCATGCTAGATGATTTGCCATGTATTGAGTGCAACAATGCTTATAGTCTTGCTCATGAGATTGCCCCCATAGCATTCTCACACTTGTTTGGAGATTTTGACATATTCCTTGTGAAGCATGCTTGCCTTATGATGTAGGGTGGAACCCTAATTCGTCGATCTTTCACGTTTGGAGGGGATCCTACGGAGAACACGATGAACACGGGGAAGAACGGAGAGAAATCACACGGGGAAACACTCAAGAACAAGTCCAAATCACACATCCACTAGACAATCAAACACACAAGATCACAAGGTACATGAACAACAAAGGGAAAGATAGAAGGTAAGGTTCATCTCCAAGAGGAGGTCTTGATGATATCCTAGATGGATCTTCCCTAAAGAGGGGTCTTGATGATATCCCGCAGGATCTTCTCCTAGATGGAGGTCTTGGCCTCCAATGGAGTAGTGGTCTCTCTCTCTCAAGAGTAGAGATAGGTAGGAGCAAAGCTCACATACAAATGAGCTATCACTTTGCTAACCCTAGAAAGGAGGTGGAGGTGGTCTATTTATAGTCTAACCCATGAAGGGGTAAGTGGGAGAGGGATACAAGGCCAAAGGCCCGCGGCTGCGCACAGGCAGGGCGGTAGTACCGGACTCATGCGCGGTAGTACCACTTGAGCGGTAGTACCGCTCGCTTTGGGCGGTAGTACCGCTTGAGCGGTAGTACCGCTTGCTTTGGGCGGTAGTACCGCCCTTTCTGGACTGGGCAAGTCCTTTTTCTTCCGTCTTCGCTTCCATGCTTCCCTTGCGGACGGTGTAGGCGTTCCTTGGCGCTTGCACTCCTCCTCGTCGTGCGTGAAGCTCCGACAATACCTATGCATGCACACGAGTGGAGTGTCAAGTAGTATACCATCCTCAAAGGGGTCAAGTGAACACATGTAAAGGAGAAGGTTCACCTTTATGTATGAGAAGTAGAGGTCGCACGTGTCACTTGCCAAACGGACTCTTGACATGGTGATGTCCGTAGGATGCTCCGCATCATCCCCTCCCCCTTGGGAAAGATCCGACCTCGGATCGAAAACAAAATCACCATGGGAAAGAGATGGCGTTGCCGTGTAGAAGTGGTCGATCACCAAGTTCTTGTCATCTTGAAGTTCCAAATGGGCACTCTCCAATGTCGCACCGTCTTGTAATTCCTTCAAAAGTAGCAAAGATAACAAGCACTTGGAAAAACAAATGTGGTTGTCGTAAGAGCAAAACCAAGCATTCAAGAGGTGATTCACCCAACAAGTGTTGTCATCAAGCATAGCATATGGTTTGACAAAGAATTGTGTCATGACATTTGGACATATAAATTGAGCACAATCAAGTACATCATGGGAACAAGCATGTAAATGGGAGGCCAAGATGCAAATATATGTGATAAGTGAACAAGCATCTACCTCAAGGTCATAGCGAGCATGCATAAAGAGCTCAATGAAAGGTCTATGGTAGGCATAAGAGTCATTCACAACACCAAATATAGTGAAATGTCTAAACACATGGGGCAAGTGCAAGACAATCCAAGCATAACGTGCATAGGGTGTAGTGAAGATATCGTGGCACTCAACACAATGGAAAGAGCAATTGTTCAACATGTGTGAGGCAATCAAGTCAAGCATGTGACAAGCAACGGGACATGGCATATGTGAAGAAATGATATTGGTGCAACCAACCATATGATAGTAGCAAGTAGTCCAAGAATTGGATGCCACACACAAGGTATATATGTCATGGAGGATGGAAATGTGGCAATCATGGTAGAAAGCAATATCTCGAACATGCATGCAAATGGTGCAAGCAACACATGAAGTATGATCCACAATATCCAGGCTCAAGAAGGATGTCACCTTGAAAGTGTGTCCTTGTGCATTCTTCACAATGCCAAAGTGGAAGCAAATACGGTGTAGAAGCGAGTCATGGTAGAATATATGAGGCTCGCTCTCAAGAGCTCGAATGGTCAACTCACGTGAAGTGGAAGTCGACACGAAGTCCAAGTATCCTACACATGCACAAAACAAAACAAAGAAAGTATGCGCATGGTAGACAAACACATCATCCATCATGATGGTTCTCATCTTTTGCACATAACCATTAGAAGCAAAAGTGCATGAATAATATGATGCAGCAATGGCGATATTCATGGCACTAGGTATATGGTGCATAGAAGTAAGACAAGCATGCTTCACAAGAATTGTGTCAAAATCTCCAAATATATGCGAGAATGCTATGGGGGCAATCTCATGAACATGAAGAGAATCATTGTTGCACTCAATACATGGCAAATCATCGTGCATGAGAGAGGCAACACGTGGAGATATATGACAAGAGGCAATACGAATCATGTGCAAAGCATATAGATGGTTGTCATCAACCGCATGAGATGAGCAAGTATGACACAAGAGACAATGATCAAGATATATCATGTGAGAGGCATGAGCATATATGTCATCAACCCAAGAAAGCAAGTAGTGGAACATGGGTGATGCAATATAGTGAGCATTCATAGCTATCAAATCAAGCAAGCTAGTAGTGCGAAGATGCAACATACTAGGAGGAATCATGGCAAACATGTCATTGGTGCAAATAGTGGGCATGAATAATTCACAAGTCATAGCACAAGCATGAAAGCAAGATATGAGTACAATATTATGAATGTATTGGCGAGAGGCCATATGTGAATAGCAATGGGTCATCATGACTCTCCCAACACAACAAGCATCAATAGAATGGGGCACATGATAAGCATGGCAAAAGCAACAAGGATCTTCACCAAGCATGCAAATACACATAGGAATATCATAATGGAGAATCATGGGTAGATGCAAACAAGGGTCACAATTGCATGGCAAAGGCATAGAAGCAAGCATAGCATGCAAAGTGAACACGGTAAAATGAGCATAATGTGAGAAGTGGTAAATGGCCCATAGCCGTGTGAGAGCCAAGTAGAGGAGTTGCGTAGTCCTTGCGCCAAGGAACAGTGGTAAGGATAGTCCACGGGATCCCAAATCGTCATTGCTCTCAAGAGCTCGTTTTGTCAACTCATGGGATTGCGAGGTTGACAAGTATTCCTGGGTACCTACACAAAAGAGACACAAACGAAAGAAATTGTGTGTGTGGTAAATGTACACATCATCCATCATGATGTGTATGTGCACGTGTGAGTTAGCACAAGATAAGCATCGCTCAAAGAAATTTGATGCATGGTATAGGAACATTTTATCCATCATGAAAGAATAGTTGTTATGTATGACACGATGGGGACACAAATTGAGAATGCAAGTATATGACACATCAATATCATGTTTAATCATGGGGAGCATATGGTGCACACAATTATGGGGATCATGCAATGGAAGGGATGGATCAAAATCTCCTAACATGTATGAGGAAACTATGGGGGTCTCCTCATGAACAACATTGGAAACATCATATGGAGAAAATGGACAACATCCAAAACAATGCATATCCGAAGCTAGGTGGTCATGGCATGGCATATGAGATGAATGATGCAAAGGAGCATATCAATATCATCACAAGAAAAACAAATGCCAATAACCATGGGCTTGTCATCTATGCCATATGTGCAAATTGGGTTCATTTTAATGGCATATGCATAGTCACTATGAAGAGATTGCAAATAAGACATATGATGGATCTCATGCATAGCATATGACAAGTCAAGCGGAGTATCAAACATGACGTGACCTAAAGAATTGTCACAAGAAATCCTATGTAACATGGCATCACAACTAATAGACTCCACATGAGAATCATCGTACTCATCATAAATGGGCAAATCATCACATGGGAAATCATACTAGAATGAAACAAGGTACTAGGTGGATCAACATCATGCAAGCAATCAATCTCGAGAAAGTCCACTAGTGGGACTAGAGCATCACCGTCACCTTTGTTACCTTTGTCATTCCACTCAAGTGGTGTAGGTGAGGTGGGAAAGACCAAATGGTGGTCATCTTCATCTTGATGGAACCATGTGGGGTGCATCATATTCCACCATGGCCATCGTCTTGTCCAAAGGGAGGACGAAGTCGCCGAGGATCGGCGCGTCATCATAAATGGGACCTAGCACCAAATGAGAAGACATCACTAGCATACAACTCTTTTATGTGCTCAAAGCCAATAACATTCAACTCAAGTTGGGTGACAAGCGCATATGCGTGAAAGTGCATCGGCAACTACATTTTCCTTGCCCTTAATGTACTTGATCACATATGGAAAAGATTCAATAAATTCACTCCATTTGGCATGACGCTTGTTCAATTTAGTTTGACCTTTAAGTACTTCAGCGCTTCATGATCGGTATGGATGACAAACTCATGAGGTCTAAGATAATGTTCCCAAACATGGAGGACACACACTAAAGCATACAATTTTGTCACACGGATAGTTAAGTTGAGCACGGAGAGTTTTTCACTAAAATAAGCAATGACTCGCTTTTCTTGCATTAAAACTCCGCCAATTCCGTACCACTTGCATCACAATGGACCTCAAAGGTTTTGTCAAAATTGGGCAAAGCAAGAATCAGAGCATGAGTAAGTAAGGACTTAAGCTCATCAAAAGCGCTTGATTGCAAAGGTCCCCAAACAAAAGGAGTATTCTTCTTACTCAAAGCATGCAAAGGAGCTGCAATGGTGCTAAAGTTTTTCACAAATCGACGATATAAAACCTGCAAGACCAAGGAAACTTCAGACTTGTTGCAAATTGGTTACCAAGTTTTAATTGCTTTGATGATAGAGGCGGGGTGTCCCGATCTTCGATGAGATGATAATCATCGTGGAGACGACTTTGACGATCCGACTACAAATGTGCACGACGCTGTTGCTTAGCAATTCACTAAACCAACTCGAGAGGTTATTGACCACGCCGAGCACAATCAACCTGACCACGAAGGTCTATTCCTGCAAGCAATCAAGAACAAGCAAGAATATGATAAAAGCAATCTGAATATTGCAGTATGTATAGTATTGATAAAGGTGGGGATCCGTAAGCGGTCTTGGTCTGGTCGTTGGACACAAACGGCACACGGTTGCAATGGCTAACTTTTAACTAAACAAATCCCAAGAGAAAAGCTACTAGATGGATCTACTTATATAGGAGCAAGGGGTGGCGGCCAAGGAGGTGGAGGACGTCCCAAGGCAGCCTAAAACTAACCCTAGGTCGTATAAGGCCAATGGGCCCAAGTAGAGGTGACGTAACACCTTTGGACTTGTAGTTTGACTCGATTCTGGTGCAGCGTCAGATTGTTTCGTCCATAACTCAACGCTCGACGGATTTTAAGGTGATTCCAGTTGTGCTGGAAAGAGCATGAAATCTACTTTCCAACAAAAAAGAATCACCCAATTCGAGTCCGTATGAAAAGTTGTTGTTTTGAGTCAGGTATGTCTGGCAGTCCGAATCTGAATCAGAACGTGAGAGACTTGGACTCTATCTTCTTCGCCAAAAGTGACGTGAGAGGACTTTTGAACAGCAAATAAACATCTTTCTTTTTCCTTATCTTCATATGTGGATTGTACAAATGTCCCATACACCTGCAATTAGACAAAACACAAAAGTGTGTGAAGTATTTTTGTTCTGGATAACATAAATAGATTATTGAATAGTTTGCTCTAGAAATCACCGACAAATATGCATGTATGCAATATTTTGGTCATATACAAGGTAGTCATGTCCTCATCCTCCCTTGAAAATAAAGCCATCCTCGGCGTTGCTTAATCTGAAATGTGGCTAACAAAAGAGACAAGGTGTACATGTTGTATATGTATACATCATCCATTTTACTTCCCTTGATTTTGTATATATGACACATGAATAGATGAGTAACTTGCATAGTTCATAAAATCTAAAGCCAACAAAGTAGCACAAGAACTAGAAGGCATGAAAATATTGCAACTCAGTTTGCACATATAAGTGAAGCTCTTATTTATTTCAAAAGATTGACAATGTTCATCATTAAACCATCCCAACATTGCTGAATAAACCTTATTTGAATCAAATTTACATGCTACAACATGCTTGGATAAGCAAACATGCAATGAGTCATTCACACGAATCATCACCAAGATTAGAGGTCATATCAAAATGATTAAACATTGATTCTTTTGCATCAACAATTAATTCAATGGGTGCTCTCAAAATTGTTGGTATTTCAGTTGTTTGATCACATGGCAAAGTCAAATTATCAACATAATCCTCTAAAATAGGTGGTGTGATCAAAGTAGTGGGTAGCTCAACACATGATGTATTCAAGTTAACTAGGCATGCATCATTCTCATGTAGGTGGAAAATCTGTACCTTTGTCATTACCTCTTATAGTCAACTCAGATGATGCAGACACTCTCGGTGATGTGTCACATGGTGGAGATGATGTAGTCCTCGCAACAACGGATGTGGTTGTCATAGTACGCCTAGTAGTTGAATAAACATCTGTATCAACACTTGGAATGTGCACTGTGCTTGTTCTCCTGTGGGCAACACGCCGCTTTATTTCCTGTCAGCTTTGCAAGCAAGATGAAACAAATGGTCCATAGGATAACACTCTTCATGAATTAGTATCTCCTGAATATTATGGTTTAATCCTCCCAAAATCTATCCATAAAATCTTCTTCACTTTCTTCTAAAAATGAGTGCAACAAGGTAGTTTGTAAATCATCATAATATTTTGTTACGTGTCACTACCTTGTTTTAAATGTTCCAGTTTTTAATCATGCCACGGTATAATAAACATCGATTTAATCTATCTCTCATGACATGTTTTAAATCATCCCAAGTATTAGGTACATAATCAGGGTGTAACCGACAATATTCACTCCACCAAACTAGAGCATAACCAGTGAAAGAACCAACCGAACTGAACTTTTTACGCTCATCAAAATTATGGGAAGCAATATATTATTTATGTCTAACTCCCATTCAATATATAAAGCAGGTCTAAAACGGCCATTAAATGGTGTATAGAAACATGAACCTGATCATGTGCATTTGGATGTTTGTGCACCTCTCTGACGGGTGGTATTTGTAGGTGGTGGCATGTCTCCCGCGATCGACAAAGCCCATGAATTGACTCTCGATCCTGTCATGATTAGTAGAGCAAGAAACAAATCCAAAAATAATGTTCCTATAACTACTAGGATGTGGTGTTAAACGCCACAGAAAGCAAATATCAATGTTCACAAGTTCTTACCATGCAGCAGGCGGTGATCGCAACAAGCGTGTCAAGTAACTCTAATATTGAGTAAAGCGATTGCCGGGGACGTCAGATACACGTGTAGAAATATGTGGAGCTGGGTTGGCTATATATGGTAGCAAAAATATAGCAATAATCAATTCAAAGATGCAATGTTGAATAAACGCTCAACGACGGTGATCAGGCTGGTCCTAGGCTAGACCGACTAGAGACGAGCCTAGAACACTAATGAGGTCACGGTGTAGCACAACTAGCATCAATGAAGGATACTAAGTAGCTTTGACAGCAAGATATAAGTGAAAATCATAAGCAAGTGAAGATAATTATGAAAACAACTGCCAAGCAGGACATACAACAACTCTCTCTCCAACTTTCCTCTTGAAAAGTTTGAGCCAATTTTCTGATAAATTCTTTCAAAGAATGCTACTAACTCAAACTTTCCAATGCAAAAAGAATCACTCAATTCTGAGTTGATATGAGGAGTCAAAGAATTCTAAACTGGTCCAAAAATTGGAACAAGCTGTGTTCACGAACTTCGAGGGCAAAAGACCTATTTAGAAGCCGATTTTGAGGTGTCAAATATTGAACTAGCTTCTGCAACTATTTACATGCGGCTGTCGCTAGCTTCAATTTGAGTACTCACAGAGCCAAAACGGACTTCTGAGGAAGATACACCTGTTTTACTGAACAGTGCGAAAACAGATTCTAATCCGAATTCAGGTACGATTGATTCTAGATAGATCCGATTTTTTTCTTCTTCTTTTTTCCTCACGCTTTTTTTCTTCTTCTTTCTTTTTTTCTTTCCTTTTTCTTTTTTTTCTCCCTTTCCAAGACAAACTAGATAAGATGCAGATTGGATCAAAGAAGATGAACGATCTCAACTATGATTATGACAATGAACGTGGGTAGCACGTGGTGAAAATTGATGGATGCGAGTGGACAGCAGAAGGGAGAACAATGCATGGGTGTGACTAATGTGAACAGAACTCAAACTCTAAACGGTAGACACTAAGACCAGCAACTGACACGACGATGCAACCGATAATTCAACTATGCAAGCAATGAATAAAAATTGCAAAGGCTCGACCAGCTTGGATAAAGTATGAATAGATCTAACTTTTTGTGGCTTTTTCTTGACAATAGGTAAGAAAATAAATCGAATCTAGACATAATCGAAAATCTCACCGAGCAACCTGAAAACTGATACCACTTGATAGAGGCGGGGTGTCCCGATCTTTCGATGAGATGATAACTATCGATTTGGTGGAGACGATTTGACGATCCGACTACAAATGTGCACGATTGCGCTTTAGCAGCAATTCGCTAAACCAACTCCGAGAGGTTATTGACCACGCCGAGCACAATCAACCTGACCACGAAGGTCTATTCCTGCAAGCAATCAAGAACAAGCAAGAATATGATAAAAGCAATCTGAATATTGCAGTATGTATGTAGTATTAATAAAGGTGGGGATCCGTAGCGGTCTTGGTCTGGTCGTGGACACAAACGGCAATAACGGTTGCAATGGCTAACTTTTAACTAAACAAATCCCAAGAGAAAAGCTACTAGATGGATCTACTTATATAGGAAGGTGGCGGCCAAGGAGGTGGAGGACGTCCCAAGGCAGCCTAAAACTAACCCTAGGTCGTACAAGGCCAATGGCCCAAGTGGGTGACAACACCTTTGGACTTGTAGTTTGACTCGGTCTGGTGCAGCGTCAGATTGTTTCGTCCATAACTCAACGCTGGGACGGATTTAGGTGATTCCAGTTGTGCTGGAAAGAGCATGAAATCTACTTTCCAACAAAAAAGAATCACCCAATTCGGAGTCCGTATGAAAAAGTTGTTGGCGTTTTGAGTCAGGTATGTCTGTGCAGTCGAATCAATCCAGAACGTGAGAGACTTGAACTCTATCTTCTTGGGCCAAAAGTGACGTGAGAGGACTTTTGAACAGCAAATAAACATCTCTTCTTCCTTATCTTCATATGTGGATTGTACAAATGTCCCATACACCTGCAATTAGACAAAACACAAAAGTGTGTGAAGTATTTTGTTCTGGATAACATAAATAGATTATTGAATAGAAATCAAATGACAAATATGCATGTATGCAATATTTTGGTCATATACAAGGTAGTCATGTCCTCATCATTTGATCTTAGTTTCATCAACATGGACACCTTGAAGAGACAACGAAACCCAAGAAAACCACTTTGTCAACTCCAAAAGTGCATTTTTCAAGTTGGCAAAGACTTTCTCTTCAAGTGTTTGCAAAACAAGCTTAACATTATCAAGATGCTCTTTCATGGTTTTGCTAAACACAAGAATTTCATCGGTAAACCACAACAAAGATTCCAATATATGGACGAAGCACGTGATGCATGAGACGCACAAAAGTGCCGGAGCTTCCGACAAACCCATAGGCATAACCAACCATTCATATAAGCCAAATTTTGTTTTGAAAGCGGTTTTCCATTCATCACCCTCATGAATGCGGATTTGATAATAGCCACTTTTAAGATCAGTTTTGAGAAAAAGTTGGCTCCACTAAGTTCGGCAAGCATAGCATCTAAGTGAGGAATGGGATGCATATAAGACGGTGATAGCATTTATAGGTCTACAATCGAACACGCGGAAACTTCCATCGGGCTTAGGCACAAGAATAACGGTACGCACAAGGGCTTAAGCTTTCACGCACATGACCGCTGTCGATTAGTTGTTGTACTTGCCATTGAATCTCCTTGGTTTCTTGGGATTGACACGGTAGGGAGCTTTGTTTGAAGTGGCGCCCGGGATGAGGTCGATTCTATGCTCAATGTGATGGGGGAACCCTAATTGCCGATCTTTCACGCTTGGAGGGATCCTACGGAGAACACGAACACGGGAAGAACGGAGAGAAATCACAAGGGAAACACTCAAGAACAAGTCCAAATCACACATCCACTAGACAATCAAACACACAAGATCACTAGGTACATGAACAACAAAGGAAAGGAAAGATAAGGTTCATCTCCAAGCGGAGGTCTTGATGATATCCTAGATGGATCTTCCCAAAAGGGGTCTTGATGATATCCCCAGGATCTTCTCACATGGAGGTCTTGAACTCCATGGGAGTGGTAGTCTCTCTCAAGAGTAGAGGTAGGAGCAAAGCTCACCTAAGAATGAGCTATCATATTTGCTAACCCTAGCTAGAATGAGGTGGGGAGTATATAGTCTTCATCCACGAAGGGGTAAGTGAGAGGGGGGTTACATGGGCCCTAGGCCCGCTCAATGAGCAGCACGGTAGTACTGCGTGAAGTGAGACGGCGAGGTCATGCAGTAGTACCGCTTAAAAGCGGTAGTACCGCGTGACGACTTTTTAGTACCGTGAGGTGGAGCGGTAGTAGGGAGTTTAGTTCCGGCATCATGGAGGGGATGAGGGTCATGAGGGTGCGCTAGTACCGCGACCTGCTGGAGCTTCCTCCTCTCTTCCATGCTTCTTGGATGGTGTAGGTTCCTGGCGCCAGACCTCCTCGTCGCCTGTAGTGTCCGGACATACCTATGCATGCACACGGTGGCGTGTCAAGTAGTATACCATCCTCAAGAGGTTGGTGAACACGGAGGAGAAGATTCACCTTTATGTATGAGAAGTAGAGGTCGACGTGTCACTTGCAAGCGGACTCTTGACATGGTGATGACTGTGATGCTCCGATCATCCCTCCCTTGGAAAAGATCCGACCTCGGATCAAATCCAAATCACCATGGGAAAGAGACGATGTCGCTGTAGAAGTGACGATCACCCAGCATTCGTCATCTTGTAGTTCCAAAAGGGCACCTCCAATGTCGCACCGCCTTGTAATTCCTTCAAAACTAGCAAAGATAACAAGCACTTGAAAAACAAATGGTTGTCGCTAAAGCAAAACCAAGCATTCAAGAGGTGATTCACCCAACAAGTGTTGTCATCACGCATAGCATATGGTTTGACAAAGAAGTGTGTCATGGCATTTGAGCATATAAATTGAGCACAATCAAGTATATCATGGGAACAAGCTAGCAAATGGGAGGTCAAGATGCAAATATATGTGATAAGAGGACAAGCATCTACCTCAAGCTCATAGCAAGCATGCATAAAGTGCTCAATGAACGGTCTATGGTATAAGAGTCATTCACAACACCAAAGATAGTGAAATGTCTAAACACATGGAAAGTGCAAGACAATCCAAGCATAATGTGCATATGGTGTAGTGAAGATATCGTGAGCACTCAACACAATGGAAAGAGCAATTGTTCAACATGTGTGAGGCAATCAAGTCAATCATGTGACAAGCAAAGGAACATGGCATATGTGAAGAAATGGTATTGGTGCAACCAACCATGATAGTAGCAAGTAGTCCAAGAATTGGATGCAACACACAAGGTATATATGTCATGAAGCATGGAAATGTGGCAATCATGGTAGAAAGCAATATCTGAACATGCGCAAATGGTGCAAGCAAACACATGAAGTATGATCCACAATATCCAAGCTCAAGAAGGATGTCACCAGTGTGTCCTTGTGCATTCTTCACAATGCCAAGTGGTAGGAAGTATGGTGTAGAAGCGAGTTGTGGAAGAATCCATGAGGCTCGCCTCAAGAGCTCGAATGGTCAACTCACTTGAAGTGGAAGTCGACATTTAAATCCAAGTATCCTACACATGCACACAACAAAATAAAGAGCGTATGCGCATGGTAGATAAACACATCATCCATCATGATGGTTCTCTTCTCTTGCACATAACCATTAGAAGCACAAGTGCATGAATAATATGATGCAACAATGGCGATATTCAAGGCACTAGGTATATGGTGCAAAGAGGTAAGACAAGCATGCTTCACAAGGAATATGTCAAAATCTCCATTCATGTGTGAGAATGCTATGGGGGCAATCTCATGAGGAAGACTATAAGCATTGTTGCACTCAATACATGGCAAATCTAGCATGAGAGAGGCAACACATGGAGATATATGACATGAGCAATATGAATCATGTGTAAAGCATATAGATGGTTGTCATCAACCGCATGAGATGAGAAAGTATGACACAAGAGACAACGATGTGAGAGGCATGAGCATATATGTCATCAACCCAAGAAAGCAAGTAGTGGAACATGGGTGATGCAACATAACAAGCAATCATAGTAATCAAGTCAAATATGCTAGTAGTGCGAAGATGACATACTAGAATGAATCATGGCAAACATGTCCTGGTGCAAATAGTGGGCATGAATAATTCACATGTCATAGCACAATCATGAAAGCAAGATATGAGGACAATAGCATGGGGCACATGATAAACATGGCAATAGCAACAAGGATCTCTACCAAGCATGCAAATACATAGAAGGAGCATAATGATGAAACATGGGTAGATGCAAGCAAGGGTCACAATTGCATGGCAAAGGCATAGAAGCAAGCAGCATGCAAAGTGAACACGAAATGAGCATAATGTGAGAAGTGGTAAATGGCCCATAGCCGCAGGAGAGCCAAGAGGAGTTGCAGTAGTCTTTGCGCCAAGGGGGACGGTAAGGATAGTCCATTGATCCCAAATCATTGCTCTCAAGAGCTCTTTTTCAACTCGTGGGATTGAGGTTGACAAGTATTCATGGGTACCTACACAAAAGAGACACAAACCAAAGAAATTGTATGGTAGTAAATGTACACATCATCCATCATGATGTGTATGTGCAGTGAGTTAGAA
This sequence comes from Aegilops speltoides, assembly GCA_021437245.1. NCBI lineage: Eukaryota > Viridiplantae > Streptophyta > Magnoliopsida > Poales > Poaceae > Aegilops > Aegilops speltoides. Next base: position 243,704,845 of record CM038146.1, read on the forward strand.
CAAGATAAGCAATGCTCAAAGAAGTTTGATGCGTGGTATAAGAATATGTCATCCATCATGAAAGAATAGTTATTATGTATGACACGATGGGGACACAAATTGAGCAAACGAGTATATGGCACATCAAAATCATGTTTATTCATGGGTAGCAAATGGTGCACACAAGTATTGGGATCATGCAATGAATGGGATGGATCAAAATCTCCTAAAATGTACGAGGAAACTATGGGGCCTCCTCATGAGCAATAGCGGAAATATCATATGTAGAAAATGGATAACATCCAAAACAATGCATATCCGGTTAGGTGGTTATGGCATGGCATATGAGATAAATGATGCAAAGGTAGCATATCAATATCATCACAAGAAAAACAAATGCCAATAACCATGGGCTTGTCATCTATGCCATATGTGCAAATTGGGTTTATTTTAATGGCATATGCATAGTCACTATGAAGAGATTGCAAATAAGACATATGATGGATCTCATGCATAGCATATGACAAGTCAAGCGGATTAGCAAACATGACGTGACCTAAAGAATTGTCACAAGAAATCCTATGTAACATGGCATCACAACTAATAGACTCCACATGAGAATCATCGACTCATCATAAATGGGCAAATCATCACATGGGGAAATCATACTAGAATGAAGCAAGGTACTAGGTGGATCAACATCATGCAAGCAATCAATCTTAGAAAGTCCACTAGTGGGACTAGAGCATCACCACACCTTTGTTACCTTTGTCATTCCACTCAAGTGGTATGTGAGGTGGGAAAGACCAAATGGTGGTCATCATCATCATCTTGATGGAACCATGTGGGTGCATCATATTCCACCATGGCCATCATCTTGTCCAAAGGGAGGACGAAGTCACGAGGATCGGCTCATCATAAATGGGACCTAGCACCAAATGAGAAGACACAATAGAGGTAGAGGTCAAGTTGTTAGAAATGCAACCTCACGAGACCTATCTACTATCTCACTCTCTATGTGGTGGTTCACCACCTCAAAATAGGTGCACTCAAACTCACGTATGGTGGAGTCACCATCTCACTCAAGTGGTGGGGTTGTGGCTCTCCTCACATGGGAATTGTGGCAACTCATCATATATGGGGCTAGTGTGAAGTCACCTCATTCTCAATATGGTGGCACAAGTCACTCAAGTCATCATATCGTCGCCGTGGTCGGGGAAGATCCCATGTTCAACCATCTCGCTCGTGCCGCCATGGATGAAGGCCAAGATGGCACATCATCACTCTCCTCCATGACCAAGGGAAAATCCCATGCTCGATCATCTCATCACCGTCGCCAGAGATGAAGGCCAAGATGGCATCATCTCTCGCTCCTAAGATGGAAGCATCATCCTTGCTCGCCACCTTGTCGCCGCCTCCAAAGCTTGATCCTGAAAGTCTCCGTAGTCGCATTTCGCCGCCGCACCGCCTTGAAAAATAGTCAAAGTAGACTCGGCATCATCAATACCACAAAGAGGGATGGCGTGAAGTCACACTTGGGAGCATCGCCTGGGGCTTGTCGGGACATCGTGGTGGTACTAGCCTCATGCTTGTCGAGTTGGTCGCCGTGAAGTTTGCTTGGGGTGGAGAAGCCTTGGCCTTCATGAGTTCTTGGTCCGCCTTGAGAGCACCAATGTAGTAGTCGCTGGGACTTGTAGTTCTTGGAGGACGATGGTCTTGAGATGCCGCCAGGCAATCCCATCATGAAGTGAACTTCATCGAAATGGGTCGCTTCCACGCCGGCCGTCGTTAGGCAATCATCATCTCCTTGAAGTACTTGTCATGGACTGGACTTTGGTAGTGTTTCCAACTACGCCGGTTGTTCCGCAGGTTGGAGGCACAACCTCGCCGCAAAGCTTTCTTCGTCTTTGCCAATCATATGTCGAAAGTACTCAAGGTGTGTAGCCACCATGCCAATGCGCGTAGTCGCGGGAAGTTTTTGTGATGCACGTCACTTGATCTTCTGGAGGAACTTGATGTAGCTTGAGGTATCAAACGCTTCCACCGAGGTCCGACTGGCGCTTTGTCCATCTTGGCTGAAGTTGTTGTTCATGGCATCGAACTCGCGTTGTTGTTGTAGACCAAAGTGAAATGCCTTGCCTATCCATCACAAGTTCGAGTAGGAAATGAGATAAACAATACCAAGTTACCTTTTCCCAAAGTTGAGGATGTATCCCGTGTCACTCAATGTGAGATGAAAGAATAGTGGAATTGGTACGGACTTGTTCACTCACACCTACAAGTAAAGGCTTATGGTAGAGCTCTGAGGATAGTGGCACAAAATTTGATGCAAAATGTTAGCAAGAGTCAATAATGTTGAAAAGATTCACAAATTTGCAAGTGAAACAAATGGACCAATAGCAATGAAAGGTACACGAAACACACACACGGATAGATAAATGGGGTCTGCAACCAAGGAATGAGCACAAATGTGGAATCCATTGAAAACGCCGTGTTGCACAACTCAAGAGAGACGCTAGCACGATTGCTCAATAGGCGGATACGACACTTGTGCACAACCTATAAGATGCAAAATGGGTATTCTTTCTATCCCAAGTATCTATGTATGTATGGTTCCCGTGTTTCTCTCAAGATGATATCATATGATGTAGATTTGACAATCTTATGTGCAATGGGGTATGATGCTATGGCACTTGCTCACGAGCTCTTTGCTCTTTTTGCTTAAAAGCTTTTTCTTTTTTTTTTCTATGGCCACTTTTGTACAATGCACAAACCAAGATAGCAATTGTGTATATGGAACAAACTTGAGGCACAATGGATGATATGATACCAATATGATATGGTATGTATGCAATGGAAGTTATGGACCACTAATGTGCACAAGTAACGTTGCCGCAATACTCAAATGGCTAGTCTCGATAGGCAAGTAACGCAAAATGGGCTAGGGGTTAACAATGCAATTGCAAGGAAATATACAATGGTGTCGTTGATGTTACCGCCCTTATGATGATGAGTGGCGTGTTCTTGGTGTAGATACAAAGATGGAGACTGTCCCTAAGTAGTCAAACACCTTAGGAAACGGAAAACCGCAAACTCAAAATCTCAAATGACAAATGGTGGTAGCGGAAAGCGGTGGTGGTGTTGCACTAGGCAATGTGAAGTGGATGATGGGCTATACACGTGTAAGAGTTGTAAGCACACGTCCCTGTAGTCAAACACCTTAGGAGACACAAGCCACAACTCAAACAAGCTCAAACAACTATTGGGTTGTTGGGTAGTGAAGTGTATGGTGGGTAAGGTTATGTGGAAGTGGTGGTGGTGGTGGTTGATGAAGAAGCAACTGTCCCAAGAAGCCTAAACACCTTAGAGACTCAAATCGCAACTCAAACAACCACTAATGCTAAGGAACAAAATGGGTTAGGTTGCGGAAGTCGGTGGTGGTTATGCTGATGTCATGGAAGCCCTAGCAAAGATGCCAAAATTCATCAAATGTGATGGTGTCAAATGAGGTTGGTAGTATTTTGTGGGAAGGGGATGTCAATAGCTTCAAAACGAGCTAAAGAACGTCAAAATCGGAGTTCGGATGAATTAGTTATGGGCAAAACGGTGAAACTCGGAATGTTGAACAGTCACGTGCGGTAGTACCGCTCGATTTAGTACGCGGGACGGTAGTATAAGCGCTGATGGGCGGTAGTACGCACCGGACTTTTTGTATCATACGGTAGTACCGCACGGAGGTGCAGTAACCGCCTGGTCGGAATTTTTAGATTGGATCGACGCGATTTGGAAATGGATGATTTCGGGTAAAATTGAGAGATTTCGTGGATGGAAAGTGGAAACTTGGGGAGATGCTAGATCCACTGAAACCAAGCAAATCCATGGATCAAAATCAACAAAACATCATCAAACCAACAAATCACAAAAAATTTTGGGGCTATTTTGTGGGATTTTCGGATTTAGGACGAAATCAACAAATCAAGCTTAGAAAACACGGGTAGGGGCTCCAAAACGTGATCAACGTGGCTCATGATACCATAATGATGTAGGGTGGAACCCTAATTCGTCGATCTTCACGCCGGAGGATCCCACGGAGAACACGATGAACACGGGAAGAACGGAGAGAAATCACAAGGGAAACACTCAGAACAAGTCCAAATCACACATCCACTGTGAATCAAACACACAAGATCACTAGGTACATGAACAACAAAGGAAAGATATACAAGGTTCATCTCTGCTGAGGTCTTGATGATATCCTAGATGGATCTTCCCAAAATTGATGATATCCCGCAGGATCTTCTCACATGGAGGTCTGAACTCCATGAGTAGGCCTCTCTCTCAAGAGTAGATGAGAGCAAAGCTCACCCAAGAATGAGCTATCATATTTGCTAACCCTAGCTAGAATGGAGGGAGGAGTATATAGTCTTCATCCACGAAGGGTAAGTGAGAGGGGTTACATGGGCCCTAGGCCCGCTCATGAAGCAGACGCAGAGATACTGCATGGGGCGGTAGTACTGCCAGGGTCCGCGAGTACCGCTGGGTTGAGCGGCAAGACCGCCACATTACTTTTAAGACCGTAGGTGGAGCTGTAGAGGGAGCGGAGTTCCTCGGCTGCCAGAGTACTACTGGAGGGAGCGGTAGTATCATGAGGCGGTAGTACCGCGACGGTGCTGGAGCTTCTTCCTCCTTCTTCCATGCTTCTTCGGATGGTGTAGTTGTTCGCTTGCACCTCCTCGTCAGTCTCAGTAGTCTGACAATACCTATGCATGCACACGGTGGCGTGTCAAGTAGTATACCATCCTCAAGAGGTCAAGTGAACACGCAGGAGAAGATTCACCTTATGTATGAGAAGTAGAGGTCGACGCGTCACTTGCTGCTCGGGACTCTTGACATTATGGACACTGAGATGCTTCCATCACAATGCCTCAAGAGGAGGTAAGACCGAGGTAGCTCATCGGGAAAACATCTTGAAATTCATGCAAAGAGATTGAAACACCAAAGGTAGCTCATGAGTGGTGTTAGTTTGTGGTTCTCCATCCTTGCACACTAGGACAAAGTGCATCACACCTCGGGTTCTCACACACTTCTCTCATCTCATGTGGTGGCTAATAGTATGAGGTTTTTTCTCTAGGCTAAGAGGCGCTAAATTTGGTTGGCTCTAACTCACTTTTTGGTGGCTCACTTTCTCACTCTCCTCTCTTTGGTTGGTGGCTTGTTTGTCGGCTATCACTTGACTAGGAGACATGGGTCGAGGACATATTCTTTGCCTTTCATCTTGAAGCTATAGTGCTTTGTACGCCCATTGTAGACACCACTCATCGAATTGCCATGGCCGACCAAGGAGGAGGTGGCAAACGGTCATTGGGACCACATCACACCCAAAGTGTCTTCATATGCACCGATTTTGAAGGATACTTGGACCGTATGCTCAACTCAATAGTGCCGAGTCACTTGGCCGTTGAACCTTGTATGGTTGCGGATGCTTCTTCACCAATTGGAGCTTGGAGCATAGTTCTTCGCTTGCAAGTTGTGGCAACTACCTCCATCGATGATGACTTGATGGATCTCCCATTGATGCCTTTGTGTGGAAGATGTGGCATCGCTGGTCTTCTTCTTGGTGATGTTGAAGTGTCAAGACTTTGGAGACAACAAGAGCGGGCTTGTATCTTCATCACAAAAGACTTGATAATCTTCATCCTCGCTGATGCGCTCGCATGGCCACTTGCTCAATAGCGCCCATTTCATCTTCACTCATTGAGTCATAGGTGCCATCGTCGTTGAGTATCATGGTACGCTTGTTGGTGCATTCATATGACTTGTGGCCTCGTCACGCAAGTAAAACACTTGAAGGAGCTTGTCTTGACGGTCTCATTTGGAGAGATGATGAAGCACGCGGCTGGAGTTGCTTGTAGGAGGAGGACGACTTGAACTTGTAGAAGTTTTCTTGTAACTTGACTTGTCGCTGTTTAAGTGGAAAAGGCTTGGTTGATGTTTGTTGGAGTAGTTGTTGCTTGGTTGTTGGAGAGGCCAGATGTCTTGGATGAGTTATGCATTTGAAGTCATCTTGCACTTGTTGTTCCGCCTTTGTAGCTTGGTGCACCGAGCTCAATGAGGTTGGAGTGAGGTTGAAGTCGGCAATCTTCTTGATGGGATGGTTGAGTCCGCTCAAAAATCGTGCCATTGTTTGCTCATCATCTTCCTTGACATCTCCATCACCATGGAAAGGCGAGAGGTCTTTGACGTTGAAGGTGTCGCTCACGCTGTACTTGTCGCTGGTAGGTCGAGCTTGTAGGCGTTGTTGTTGTAGCGTGCTAACACCTTGAAGGGTCCATCAGCTCGAGGTAGAAGTTTGGACTTGCGTTCGTTGGGGAAGCGTTCCTTGCGAAGGTGTAGCCACACGAGATCGCCTATGTTGAAGATCATGGGTTGCTTGTTGATGTTGAGCTTGGTCGCTAGTCGTTGTACTTGGCGCTCGATGGTGTTTCTTGTATCTTCATGCATCTTCTTGATGTAGCTTGCACGGGCACTTGCGTCGAGGTTGGTGCGCTCTTGTAGAGGTAGAGGTAGGATGTCCAATGGGGACAATGGGTTGAAGCCGTAAGACGACCTCGAAGGGGACTTGCCGGTCGTCGAATGTCTTGCGCGGTTGTAGGCATACTCGGCGATGGGTAGACACGCCTCCCACTCCTTGATGTTTTTCTTGATCAACACACGAAGTAGAGTGGAGAGCGTCCGGTTTGTCACCTCCGTTTGGCCGTCTGTTTGAGGATGGTATGCGGAGGAGAACAAGAGCTTGATTCCGAGCTTGGCGCAAAGAGTTTTCCAGAAGTAACTCAAGAAATTGATGTCGCGGTCGGAGATGATTGACTTTGGTACTCCATGGAGGCGCAAGATTTCCTACAAAATAGATTTGCAATATGTGAAGCATCGTCTACTTTGTTGGAAGGAATGAAATGTGCCATTTTGGAAAATCTGTCCACAACAACAAATACGGAGTCCTTTCCATTTTGAGTTCTAGGCAAGCCAAGTACAAAGTCCATGCTAATGTCTTCCCAAGGTTGATAAGGAATAGGAAGAGGCATATAAAGACCATGAGATTGAGCTTTTGACTTAGCTTTGCGGCATGTTGAGCATCTTGTGGTGAAGCGTGAGGCGCCTCAAATATCTTTGGCCAAAAGTAGTTCTCGGAGAGCGTGGCGAAAGTCTTGTCGCGTCCAAAGTGTCCCATGAGTCCACCTCCATGAGCCTCTTGCAAAAGTAGCAAACGAAGAGAAGACTCGGGTATGCAAAGTTTGTTAGCTCTCATAAGATAACCATCCTTGAGGTAATATTGTTCCCAAGATGTATGCGTCAAACATTTAGCATAATGAGGTGCAAAAGATGGATCACTAGCATACAACTCTTTTATGTGCTCAAAGCCAATAACATTCAACTCAAGTTGGGTGACAAGCGTGCATATGCGTGAAAGTGCATCGGCAACTACATTTTCCTTGCCCTTAATGTACTTGATCACATATGGAAAAGATTCAATAAATTCACTCCATTTGGCATGACGCTTGTTCAATTTAGTTTGACCTTTTAAGTACTTCAGCGTTTCATGATCGGTATGGATGACAAACTCATGAGGTCTAAGATAATGTTCCCAAACATGGAGGACACACACTAAAGCATACAATTCTTTGTCATACACGGGATAGTTAAGTTGAGCACGGAGAGTTTTTCACTAAAATAAGCAATGACTCGTTTTCTTGCATTAAAACTCCGCCAATTCCGTACCACTTGCATCACAATGGACCTCAAAGGTTTTGTCAAAATTGGGCAAAGCAAGAATCAGAGCATGAGTAAGTAAGGACTTAAGCTCATCAAAAGCGTTTGATTGCAAAGGTCCCCAAACAAAAGGAGTATTCTTCTTACTCAAAGCATGCAAAGGAGCTGCAATGGTGCTAAAGTTTTCACAAATCGACGATAAAAACCTGCAAGACCAAGGAAACTTCAGACTTGTTGCAAATTGGTGGGTTGGGGCCAAGTTTTAATTGCTTTGATGATAGAGGCGGGGTGTCCCGATCTTCGATGAGATGATAACTATCGATTTGGTGGAGACGACTTTGACGATCCGACTACAAATGTGCACGACGTTGCGCCTTAGCAATTCACTAAACCAACTCTGAGAGGTTATTGACCACGCCGGAGCACAATCAACCTGACCACGAAGGTCTATTCCTGCAAGCAATCGAAGAACAAGCAAGAATATGATAAAAGCAATCTGAATATTGCGAGTATGTATGTAGTATTGATAAAGGTGGGGATCCGTAAGCGGTCTTGGTCTGGTCGTTGGACACAAACGAAGTACACGGTTGCAATGGCTAACTTTAACTAAACAAATCCCAAGAGAAAAGCTACTAGATGGATCTACTTATATAGGAGCAAGGGTGGCGGCCAAGGAGGTGGGAGGACGTCCCAAGGCAGCCTAAAACTAACCCTAGGTCGTATAAGGCCAATGGGCCCAAGTAGAGGTGACGTAACACCTTTGGACTTGTAGTTTGACTCGGATTCTGGTGCAGCGTCAGATTGTTTCGTCCATAACTCAACGCTCGGGACGGATTTTAAGGTGATTCCAGTTGTGCTGGAAAGAGCATGAAATCTACTTTCCAACAAAAAAAGAATCACCCAATTCGGAGTCCGTATGAAAAAGTTGTTGGCGTTTTGAGTCAGGTATGTCTGTGCAGTCCGAATCTGAATCCAGAACGTGAGAGACTTGGACTCTATCTTCTCTTCGGCCAAAAGTGACGTGAGAGGACTTTTTGAACAGCAAATAAACATCTCTTTCTTCCTTATCTTCATATGTGGATTGTACAAATGTCCCATACACCTGCAATTAGACAAAACACAAAAGTGTGTGAAGTATTTTTGTTCTGGATAACATAAATAGATTATTGAATAGTTTGCTCTAGAAATCACCTGACAAATATGCATGTATGCAATATTTTTGGTCATATACAAGGTAGTCATGTCCTCATCATCCTCCCTTTTTGAAAATAAAGCCATCCTCGGCGTTGCTTAATCTGAAATGTGGCTAACAAAAGAGACAAGGTGTACATGTTGTATATGTATACATCATCCATTTTACTTCCTTGATTTTTGTATATATGACACATGAATAGATGAGTAACTTGCATAGTTCATAAAATCTAAAGCCAACAAAGTAGCACAAGAACTAGAAGGCATGAAAATATTGCAACTCAGTTTGCACATATAAGTGAAGCTCTTATTTATTTCAAAAGATTGACAATGTTCATCATTAAACCATCCCAACATTGCTGAATAAACCTTATTTGAATCAAATTTACATGCTACAACATGCTTGGATAAGCAAACATGCAATGAGTCATTCGACACAGAATCATCACCAAGATTAGAGGTCATATCAAAATGATTAAACATTGATTCTTTTGCATCAACAATTAATTCAATGGGTGCTCTCAAAATTGTTGGTATTTCAGTTGTTTGATCACATGGCAAAGTCAAATTATCAACATAATCCTCTAAAATAGGTGGTGTGATCAAAGTAGTGGGTAGCTCAACACATGATGTATTCAAGTTAACTAGGCATGCATCATTCTCATGTAGAAGTGGAAAATCTGTACCTTTGTCATTACCTCTTATAGTCAACTCAGATGATGCAGACACTCTCGATGGTGATGTGTCACATGGTGGAGATGATGTAGTCCTCGCAACAACGGATGTGGTTGTCATAGTACGCCTAGTAGTTGAATAAACATCTGTATCAACACTTGGAATGTGCACCGTGTGCTTGTTCTCCTTGTGGGCAACACGTCGTTTTATTTCCTGTTCAGCTTTGCAAGCAAGATGAAACAAATGGTCCATAGGATAACACTCTTCATGAATTAGTATCTCCTGAATATTATGGTTTAATCCTCCCCAAAATCTATCCATAAAATCTTCTTCACTTTCTTCTAAAAATGAGTGCAACAAGGTAGTTTGTAAATCATCATAATATTTTGTTACGGTGTCACTACCTTGTTTTAAATGTTCCAGTTTTTAATCATGCCACGAGTATAATAAACATCGATTTAATCTATCTCTCATGACATGTTTTAAATCATCCCAAGTATTAGGTACATAATCAGGGTGTAACCGACAATATTCACTCCACCAAACTAGAGCATAACCAGTGAAAGAACCAACCGCAACCGTAACTTTTTTACGTTCATCAAAATTATGGGAAGCAAATATATTATTTATGTCTAACTCCCATTCAATATATAAAGCAGGTCTAAAACGGCCATTAAATGGTTGTATAGAAACATGAACCTGATCATGTGCATTTGGATGTTTGTGCACCTCTCGTGACGGTTGTGGTATTTGCATAGGTGGTGGCATGTCTCCCGCGATCGACAAAGCCCATGAATTGACTCTGGATCCTGTCATGATTAGTAGAACAAGAAACAAAATCCAAAAATAATGTTCCTATAACTACTAGGATGTGGTGTTAAAACGCTCACAGTAAAGCAAATATCAATGTCTTACAAGTTCTTACCATGCAGCAGGCGGTGATCGGCAACCAGCGGTGTCAAGTAACTCCGAATATTGAGTAAAGCGATTGCCAGGGGGACGTTCGTATACACGGTGTAGAAATATGTGGAGCTGGGTTGGCTATATATGGTAGCAAAAATATAGCAATAATCAATTCAAAGATGCAATGTTGAATAAACGCTCAACGACGGTACTGTGCTGGTCCTAGGCTAGACCGGACTAGAGACGCGAGCCTAGAACACTAATGAGGTCACGGTGTAGCACAACTAGCATCAATGAAGGATACTAAGTAGCTTTTGACAGCAAGATATAAGTGAAAATCATAACGGCAGTGAAGATAATTATGAAAAACAACTGCCAAGCAGGACATACAACAACTCTCTCTCCAACTTTCCTCTTGAAAAGTTTGAGCCAATTTTCTGATAAATTCTTTCAAAGAATGCTACTAACTCAAACTTTCCAATGCAAAAAGAATCACTCAATTCTGAGTTGATATGAGGAGTCAAAGAATTCTAAAACTGGTCCGAAAAATTGGAACAAGCTGTGTTCACGAACTTCGAGGGCAAAAAGACCTATTTAGAAGCCGATTTTGAGGTGTCAAATATTGAACTAGCTTCTGCAACTATTTACATGCGGCTCGTCGCTAGCTTCAATTTGAGTACTCACAGAGCCAAAACGGACTTCGTATGAGGAAGATACACCTGTTTTACTGAACAGTGCGAAAACAGATTCTAATCCGAATTCAGGTACGAGATTGATTCTAGATAGATCCGATTTTTTTTTCTTCTCTCTTTTTTTTCCTCACGCTTTTTTTCTTTTTCTTCTCTCTCTTTTTCTTTTTTTTTCTTTCCTTTTTTCTCTCTTTTTTTTCTCCCTCTTTCCAAGACAAACTAGATAAGATGCAGATTGGATCAGGCGAAGATGTGAACGATCTCAACTATGATTATGACAATGAACGGTGGGTAGCACGTGGTGAAAATTGATGGATGCGTAGTGGACAGCAGAAGGGAGAACAATGCAGCGGCGGTGTGACTAATGTGAACAGAACTCGAAACTCTAAACGAAGTAGACACTAAGACCAGCAACTGACACGACGATGCAACCGATAATTCAACTATGCAAGCAATGAATAAAAAATTGCAAAGGCTCAGACCAGCTTGGATAAAGTATGAATAGATCTAACTTTTTTTGTGGCTTTTTCTTGGACAATAGGTAAGAAAATAAATCGAATCTAGACATAACTGGAAAATCTCACCGAGCAACCTGAAAACTGATACCACTTGATAGAGGCGGGGGTGTCCCGATCTTTCGATGAGATGATAACTATCGATTTGGTGGAGACGACTTTGACGATCCGACTACAAATGTGCACGACGTTGCGCCTTAGCAATTCGCTAAACCAACTCCGAGAGGTTATTGACCACGCCGGAGCACAATCAACCTGACCACGAAGGTCTATTCCTGCAAGCAATCGAAGAACAAGCAAGAATATGATAAAAGCAATCTGAATATTGCGAGTATGTATGTAGTATTAATAAAGGTGGGGATCCGTAAGCGGTCTTGGTCTGGTCGTTGGACACAAACGAAGTACACGAAGTTGCAATGGCTAACTTTTAACTAAACAAATCCCAAGAGAAAAGCTACTAGATGGATCTACTTATATAGGAGCAAGGGGTGGCGGCCAAGGAGGTGGGAGGACGTCCCAAGGCAGCCTAAAACTAACCCTAGGTCGTACAAGGCCAATGGGCCCAAGTGGAGGTGACGTAACACCTTTGGACTTGTAGTTTGACTCGGATTCTGGTGCAGCGTCAGATTGTTTCGTCCATAACTCAACGCTCGGGACGGATTTTAAGGTGATTCCAGTTGTGCTGGAAAGAGCATGAAATCTACTTTCCAACAAAAAAAGAATCACCCAATTCGGAGTCCGTATGAAAAAGTTGTTGGCGTTTTGAGTCAGGTATGTCTGTGCAGTCCGAATCTGAATCCAGAACGTGAGAGACTTGAACTCTATCTTCTCTTGGGCCAAAAGTGACGTGAGAGGACTTTTTGAACAGCAAATAAACATCTCTTTCTTCCTTATCTTCATATGTGGATTGTACAAATGTCCCATACACCTGCAATTAGACAAAACACAAAAGTGTGTGAAGTATTTTTGTTCTGGATAACATAAATAGATTATTGAATAGTTTGCTCTAGAAATCACCTGACAAATATGCATGTATGCAATATTTTTGGTCATATACAAGGTAGTCATGTCCTCATCATTTGATCTTAGTTTCATCAACATGGACACCCTTGGAAGAGACAACGAAACCCAAGAAAACCACTTTGTCAACTCCAAAAGTGCATTTTTTCAAGTTGGCATAAAGACTTTCCTTTCGAAGTGTTTGCAAAACAAGCTTAACATTATCAAGATGCTCTTTCATGGTTTTGCTAAACACAAGAATTTCATCGAAGTAAACCACAACAAAGATTCCAATATATGGACGAAGTACGTGATGCATGAGACGCACAAAAGTGCCGGGAGCTTCCGACAAACCCATAGGCATAACCAACCATTCATATAAGCCAAATTTTGTTTTGAAAGCGGTTTTCCATTCATCACCCTCATGAATGCGGATTTGATAATAGCCACTTTTAAGATCAGTTTTTGAGAAAAAGTTGGCTCCACTAAGTTCGTCAAGCATAGCATCTAAGTGAGGAATGGGATGCATATAGCGCACGGTGATAGCATTTATAGGTCTACAATCGGAACACAAGCGGAAACTTCCATCGGGCTTAGGCACAAGAATAACGGGTACGGCACAAGGGCTTAAGCTTTCACGTACATGACCGTTGTCGATTAGTTGTTGTACTTGCCATTGAATCTCCTTGGTTTCTTCGGGATTGACACGGTAGGGAGCTTTGTTTGGAAGTGGCGCTCCGGGGATGAGGTCGATTCTATGCTCAATGTGATGTAGGGTGGAACCCTAATTCGTCGATCTTTCACGTTTGGAGGGGATCCTACGGAGAACACGATGAACACGGGGAAGAACGGAGAGAAATCACAAGGGGAAACACTCAAGAACAAGTCCAAATCACACATCCACTAGACAATCAAACACACAAGATCACTAGGTACATGAACAACAAAGGGAAAGATACAAGGTAAGGTTCATCTCCAAGCGGAGGTCTTGATGATATCCTAGATGGATCTTCCCAAAAGGGGTCTTGATGATATCCATGAGGATCTTCTCACATGGAGGTCTTGAACTCCATGGGAGTGGTAGTCTCTCTCTCAAGAGTAGAGGTAGGAGCAAAGCTCACCTAAGAATGAGCTATCATATTTGCTAACCCTAGCTAGAATGAGGTGGGGAGTATATATAGTCTTCATCCACGAAGGGGTAAGTGAGAGGGGGTTACATGGGCCCTAGGCCCGCTCAGCGAGCAGCACGGTAGTACCGTGCAGGGGCGATAGTACCGCGAGGGTCATGATAGTACCGCTTAGGTTGAGCGGTAGTACCGCTCGTGACGACTTTTAGTACCGTGGGTGGAGCGGTAGTAGGGAGCGGTAGTTCCGCCGTGCTGTAGTACCATTGGAGGGAGCGGTAGTACATGAGGGTGCGCGGTAGTACCGCGACGGTGCTGGAGCTTCTTCCTCCTTCTCTTCCATGCTTCTCTTGCGGATGGTGTAGTTGTTCCTTGGCGCTTGCACTCCTCCTCGTCGTCTGTAGTGTTCCGACAATACCTATGCATGCACACGGGTGGCGGTCAAGTAGTATACCATCCTCGAAGAGGTCAAGTGAACACGTGTAAAGGAGAAGATTCACCTTTATGTATGAGAAGTAGAGGTCGCACGTGTCACTTGCCAAGCGGACTCTTGACATGGTGATGACCGTAGGATGCTCCGCATCATCCCCTCCCCCTTGGAAAAGATCCGACCTCGGATCAAATCCAAATCACCATGGGAAAGAGACGATGTCGTCAGTGTAGAAGTGGACGATCACCCAGCATTCGTCATCTTGTAGTTCCAAAGGGCACTCTCCAATGTCGCACCGCCTTGTAATTCCTTCAAAACTAGCAAAGATAACAAGCACTTGGAAAAACAAATGTGGTTGTCGCTAAAGCAAAACCAAGCATTCAAGAGGTGATTCACCCAACAAGTGTTGTCATCACGCATAGCATATGGTTTGACAAAGAAGTGTGTCATGGCATTTGAGCATATAAATTGAGCACAATCAAGTATATCATGGGAACAAGCTAGCAAATGGGAGGTCAAGATGCAAATATATGTGATAAGAGGACAAGCATCTACCTCAAGCTCATAGCAAGCATGCATAAAGTGCTCAATGAACGGTCTATGGTAGGCATAAGAGTCATTCACAACACCAAAGATAGTGAAATGTCTAAACACATGTGGAAAGTGCAAGACAATCCAAGCATAATGTGCATATGGTGTAGTGAAGATATCGTAGCACTCAACACAATGGAAAGAGCAATTGTTCAACATGTGTGAGGCAATCAAGTCAATCATGTGACAAGCAAAGGAACATGGCATATGTGAAGAAATGGTATTGGTGCAACCAACCATATGATAGTAGCAAGTAGTCCAAGAATTGGATGCAACACACAAGGTATATATGTCATGAAGCATGGAAATGTGGCAATCATGGTAGAAAGCAATATCTCGAACATGCGTGCAAATGGTGCAAGCAACACATGAAGTATGATCCACAATATCCAAGCTCAAGAAGGATGTCACCTTGAAAGTGTGTCCTTGTGCATTCTTCACAATGCCAAGTGGTAGGAAGTATGGTGTAGAAGCGAGTTGTGGAAGAATCCATGAGGCTCGCTCTCAAGAGCTCGAATGGTCAACTCACTTGAAGTGGAAGTCGATACGAAATCCAAGTATCCTACACATGCACACAACAAAATAAAGAGCGTGTCATGGTAGATAAACACATCATCCATCATGATGGTTCTCTTCTCTTGCACATAACCATTAGAAGCACAAGTGCATGAATAATATGATGCAACAATGGCGATATTCAAGGCACTAGGTATATGGTGCAAAGAGGTAAGACAAGCATGCTTCACAAGGAATATGTCAAAATCTCCATTCATGTGTGAGAATGCTATGGGGGCAATCTCATGAGGAAGACTATAAGCATTGTTGCACTCAATACATGGCAAATCTAGCATGAGAGAGGCAACACATGGAGATATATGACACAGAGCAATATGAATCATGTGTAAAGCATATAGATGGTTGTCATCAACCGCATGAGATGAGAAAGTATGACACAAGAGACAACGCATGTGAGAGGCATGAGCATATATGTCATCAACCCAAGAAAGCAAGTAGTGGAACATGGGTGATGCAACATAACAAGCAATCATAGTAATCAAGTCAAATATGCTAGTAGTGCGAAGATGCGACATACTAGAATGAATCATGGCAAACATGTCCTTGGTGCAAATAGTGGGCATGAATAATTCACATGTCATAGCACAATCATGAAAGCAAGATATGAGGACAATAGCATGGGGCACATGATAAACATGGCAATAGCAACAAGGATCTCTACCAAGCATGCAAATACACATAGAAGGAGCATAATGATGAAACATGGGTAGATGCAAGCAAGGGTCACAATTGCATGGCAAAGGCATAGAAGCAAGCATAGCATGCAAAGTGAACACGGTAAAATGAGCATAATGTGAGAAGTGGTAAATGGCCCATAGCCGTGTGAGAGCCAAGTAGAGGAGTTGCGCGTAGTCCTTGCGCGAAGGGGACGTTGGTAAGGATAGTCCATTGGATCCCAAATCGTCATTGCTCTCAAGAGCTCGTTTTGTCAACTCGTGGGATTGCGAGGTTGACAAGTATTCATGGGTACCTACACAAAAGAGACACAAACCAAAGAAATTGTGCGCGTGGTAAATGTACACATCATCCATCATGATGTGTATGTGCACGTGTGAGTTAGAACAAGATAAGCAATGCTCAAAGAAGTTTGATGCGTGGTATAAGAATATGTCATCCATCATGAAAGAATAGTTATTATGTATGACACGATGGGGACACAAATTGAGCAAACGAGTATATGGCACATCAAAATCATGTTTATTCATGGGTAGCAAATGGTGCACACAAGTATTGGGATCATGCAATGAATGGGATGGATCAAAATCTCCTAAAATGTACGAGGAAACTATGGGGGCCTCCTCATGAGCAATAGCGGAAATATCATATGTAGAAAATGGATAACATCCAAAACAATGCATATCCGAAGCTAGGTGGTTATGGCATGGCATATGAGATAAATGATGCAAAGGTAGCATATCAATATCATCACAAGAAAAACAAATGCCAATAACCATGGGCTTGTCATCTATGCCATATGTGCAAATTGGGTTTATTTTAATGGCATATGCATAGTCACTATGAAGAGATTGCAAATAAGACATATGATGGATCTCATGCATAGCATATGACAAGTCAAGCGGATTAGCAAACATGACGTGACCTAAAGAATTGTCACAAGAAATCCTATGTAACATGGCATCACAACTAATAGACTCCACATGAGAATCATCGTACTCATCATAAATGGGCAAATCATCACATGGGGAAATCATACTAGAATGAAGCAAGGTACTAGGTGGATCAACATCATGCAAGCAATCAATCTCGAGAAAGTCCACTAGTGGGACTAGAGCATCACCGTCACCTTTGTTACCTTTGTCATTCCACTCAAGTGGTGTATGTGAGGTGGGAAAGACCAAATGGTGGTCATCATCATCATCTTGATGGAACCATGTGGGGGGTGCATCATATTCCACCATGGCCATCATCTTGTCCAAAGGGAGGACGAAGTCGCCGAGGATCGGCTCGTCTTCATAAATGGGACCTAGCACCAAATGAGAAGACACAATAGAGGTAGAGGTCAAGTTGTTAGAAATGCAAATGGCCTCACGAGACCTATCTACTATCTCACTCTCTCTATGTGGTGGTTCACTCACTCCCTCAAAATAGGTGCACTCAAACTCACGTATGGTGGAGTCACCATCTCACTCAAGTGGTGGGGTTTGTGGCTCTCCTCACATGGGAATTGTGGCAACTCATCATATATGGGGCTAGTGGTGAAGTCACTCTCATTCTCAATATGGTGGCACAAGTCACTCAAGTCATCATACGTCGCCGTGGTCGAAGGGAAGATCCCATGTTCAACCATCTCGCCGTTGCCGCCATGGATGAAGGCCAAGATGGCACATCATCACTCTCCTCCATGACCGAAGGAAAATCCCATGCTCGATCATCTCATCACCGTCGCCGAGATGAAGGCCAAGATGGCACATCATCTCTCGCCTCCTAAGATGGAAGCATCATCCTTGCTCGCCACCTTGTCGCCGCCTCCAAAGCTTGATCCTTGAAAGTCTCCGTAGTCGCATTTCGCCGCCGCACCGTCTTGAAAAATAGTCAAAGTAGACTCGGCATCATCAATACCACAAAGAGGGATGGCGGTGAAGTCACACTTGGGAGCATCGTCTTGGGGCTTGTCGGGCTTGGACATCGTGGTGGTACTAGCCTCATGCTTGTCGTAGTTGGTCGCCGTGAAGTTTGCTTGGGGTGGAGAAGCCTTGGCCTTCATGAGTTCTTGGTCCGCCTTGAGAGCACCAATGTAGTAGTCGTCGATGGACTTGTAGTTCTTGAGGACGATGGTCTTGGAGATGTCGTTGTAATCCCATCATGAAGTGGAACTTCATCGAAATGGGGTCGCCCACGCCGCTCGTCGCAAAGGCAATCATCATCTCCTTGAAGTACTTGTCGATGGACTTGGATCCTTGGGTAGTGTTCTCCAATTGGCGTCGCCGTTGTTCCGTAGGTTGGAGGCACAAACTCTCGCCGCAAAGCTTTCTTCGTCTTGGGCCAACTCATGTCGTAGTACTCCGAAGGTGTGTGAAGCCACCATGCCAATGCGTAGTCGTGGAAGTTTCTTGTGGCGCACGTCACTTGATCTTCGGGAGGAACTTGATGTAGCTTGAGGTAGTCGTCCATCAAACGCTCCCACTCGAGGTACTCCTCGGGTTCGTGAGTCCCATAGAAAGGAATCTTGTGGTCGTTGTCGAGGTCGTAGTAGCTCGTGGAACTCGCGGACTTGAGCTTGGGTAGCTTCTCTTGAGTGTAGTCTTGAGGTTCTTGTTGGCGAAGATGCCGTATGTCCGTAGGCGAAGATGCCTTGAAGTCGCTTGGCGAAGATGCCAAGGGAGATGGTGAAGTCATTGAGCGGTTGTTGGTGTTGAGCTCTTGACCTTCACGTTCTTGTTGTTGATGGTGTCGATGCCGATGTGATCTTGCCGGAGGTGGTAGCTCGGAAGGATGTGCTCTTGAGCGTCTTCTCGAAGATGAGGAAGATCGCTTGTAGGACTTGATGAGGGCCTTGATCTCCTCCATGCGCTTGTCCATCTTGGCGTCGTAGTTGTTGTTCATGGCATCGAACTCGTCGTTGTTGTTGTAGACCGAAAGTGAAATGCCTTGCCTATCCATCACAAGACTCGAGTAGGAAATGAGATAAACAATACCAAGTTACCTTTTCCCAAAGTTGAGGATGTATCCCGTGTCACTCAATGTGAGATGAAAGAATAGTGGAATTGGTACCGGACTTGTTCACTCACACCTACAAGTAAAGGCTTATGGTAGAGCTCGGTGAGGATAGTGGCACAAAAATTTGATGCAAAATGTTAGCAAGAGTCAATAATGTTGAAAAAGATTCACAAATTTGCAAGTGAAACAAATGGACCAATAGCAATGAAAGGTACACGGAAACACACACACGGATAGATAAATGGGGTCGTGCAACCAAGGAATGAGCACAAAATGTGGAATCCACGGAAAACGCCGTGTTGCACAACTCAAGAGAGACGCTAGCACGATTGCTCAATAGGCGGATACGACACTTGTGCACAACCTATAAGATGCAAAATGGGTATTCTTTCTATCCCAAGTATCTATGTATGTATGGTTCCCGGTGTTTCTCTCAAGCATGATATCATATGATGTAGATTTGACAATCTTATGTGCAATGGGGTATGATGCTATGGCACTTGCTCACGAGCTCTTTGCTCTCTTTTTGCTTAAAAGCTTTTTCTCTTTTTTTTTTTTTTCTATGGCCACTTTTGTACAATGCACAAACCAAGATAGCAATTGTGTATATGCGGGAACAAACTTGAGGCACAATGGATGATATGATACCAATATGATATGGTATGTATGCAATGGAAGTTATGGACCACTAATGTGCACAAGTAACGTTGCCGGCAATACTCAAATGGCTAGTCTCGATAGGCAAGTAACGCAAAATGGGCTAGGGGTTAACAATGCAATTGCAAGGGAAATATACAATGGTGTCGTCGATGTTACCGTCCTTTGCGATGATGAGTGGCGGTGTTCTTGGTGTAGATACCAAGATGATGGAGACTCGTCCCTAAGTAGCCGAAACACCTTAGGAAACGGAAAAACCGCAAACTCAAAATCTCAAATGACAAATGGTGGTAGCGGAAAGCGGTGGTGGTGTTGCACTAGGCAATGTGGAAGTGGGATGATGGGCTATACACGGTGTAAGAGTTGTAAGCACACGGTCCCTAAGTAGCCGAAACACCTTAGGAGACACAAGCCACAACTCAAACAAGCTCAAACAACTATTGGGTTAAGTTGGGTAGTCGGAAGTGTATGGTGGGTAAGGTTATGTGGAAGTGGTGGTGGTGGTGGTTGATGAAGAAGCAACCGTCCCTAAGTAGCCTAAACACCTTAGGAGACTCAAATCGCAACTCAAACAACCACTAATGCTATAAGGAACAAAATGGGTTAGGTTGCGGAAGTCGGTGGTGGTTATGCGGATGTTGTGGTGGAAGCCCTAGGCAAAGATGCCAAAATTCATCAAATGTGATGGTGTCAAATGAGGTTGGTAGTATTTTTGTGGGAAGGGGGATGTCAATAGCTTCAAAACGAGCTAAAGAACGTCAAAATCGGAGTTCGGATGAATTAGTTATGGGCAAAACGGTGAAACTCGGAATGCTGAAACAGTCACGTGCGGTAGTACCGCTCGGGATTTTTAGTACCGCGCGTGGGACGGTAGTACCGCGCTGATGGGCGGTAGTACCGCACCGGACTTTTTTGTACCGCGCGGGTTACGGTAGTACCGCACGGAGGTGCGGTAGTACCGCTCGGGTCGGGAATTTTCGTAGATTGGATCGGGACGCGATTTTGGGGCGGAAATGGATGATTTCGGGGTCAAAATTGGAGAGATTTCGTGGATGGAAAGTGGGAAACTTGGGGAGATGCTAGATCCACTCGAAACCAAGCAAATCCATGGATCAAAATCAACAAAACATCATCAAACCAACAAATCACAAAAATTTTGGGGCTATTTTTGTGGGGATTTTCGGATTTAGGACGAAATCAACAAAATCAAGCTAGAAAACACGGGTAGGGGCTCCAAAACGTGATCAACGTGGCTCATGATACCATAATGATGTAGGGTGGAACCCTAATTCGTCGATCTTTCACGTTTGGAGGGATCCTACGGAGAACACGATGAACACGGGAAGAACGGAGAGAAATCACGAGGAAACACTCAAGAACAAGTCCAAATCACACATCCACTAGACAATCAAACACACAAGATCACTAGGTACATGAACAACAAAGGGAAAGATACAAGGTAAGGTTCATCTCCAAGCGGAGGTCTTGATGATATCCTAGATGGATCTTCCCAAAAGGGTCTTGATGATATCCCGGGATCTTCTCACATGGAGGTCTTGAACTCCATGGGAGTGGTAGTCTCTCTCTCTCAAGAGTAGAGGTAGGAGCAAAGCTCACCTAAGAATGAGCTATCATATTTGCTAACCCTAGCTAGAATGAGGTGGGGGAGTATATATAGTCTTCATCCACGAAGGGGTAAGTGAGAGGGGGGTTACATGGGCCCTAGGCCCGCTCTCAGCGAGCAGCACGGTAGTACCGTGCCAGGGGGCGGTAGTACCGCGAGGGTCCGCGGTAGTACCGCGAGGGTCCGCGGTAGTACCGCTCGTGACGACTTTTAGTACCGTAGGTGGAGCGGTAGTAGGGAGCGGTAGTTCCGCCGGCGCGCGGTAGTACCGCTGGAGGGAGCGGTAGTACCGCGAGGGCGCGCGGTAGTACCGCGACGGTGCTGGAGCTTCTTCCTCCTTCTCTTCCATGCTTCTCTTGCGGATGGTGTAGTTGTTCCTTGGCGCTTGCACTCCTCCTCGTCGTCTGTAGTGTTCCGACAATACCTATGCATGCACACGGGTGGCGTGTCAAGTAGTATACCATCCTCGAAGAGGTCAAGTGAACACGTGTAAAGGAGAAGATTCACCTTTATGTATGAGAAGTAGAGGTCGCACGTGTCACTTGCCAAGCGGACTCTTGACATGGTGATGACCGTAGGATGCTCCGCATCACAATGCCTCGAAGAGGAGGTAGACCCGGAGGTAGCTCATCGGGGAAAACATCTTGAAATTCATGCAAAAGAGATTGAAACACCAAAGGTAGCTCATGAGTGGTGTTAGTTTGTGGTTCTCCATCCTTGCACACTAGGACAAAGTGCATCACACTCGATGGGTTCTCACACACTTCTCTCATCTCATGTTTGGTGGCTAATAGTATGAGGTTTTTCTCTAGGCTAAGAGGCGCCAAATTTGGCTTGTGGCTCTAACTCACTTTTTGGTGGCTCACTTTCTCACTCTCCTCTCTTTGGTTGGTGGCTTGTTTGTCGGCTATCACTTGACTAGGAGACATGGGTCGTAGGACATATTCTTTGCCTTTCATCTTGAAGCTATAGTGCTTTGTACGCCCATTGTGGTAGACACCACGGTCGAATTGCCATGGCCGACCAAGGAGGAGGTGGCAAACGGTCATTGGGACCACATCACACTCCAAAGTGTCTTCATATGCACCGATTTTGAAGGATACTTGGACCGTATGCTCAACTCGTATAGTGCCGGAGTCACTTGGCCGTTGAACCTTGTATGGTTGCGGATGCTTCTTCTTGACCAATTGGAGCTTGGAGCATAGTTCTTCGCTTGCCAAGTTGTGGCAACTACCTCCATCGATGATGACCTTGATGGATCTCCCATTGATGCCGGCCTTTGTGTGGAAGATGTGGCATCGTTGGTCTTCTTCTTGGTGATGTTGAAGTGTCAAGACTTTGGAGACAACAAGAGCGGGGCTTGTATCTTCATCACAAAAGACTTGATAATCTTCATCCTCGTTGATGCGCCGGTGCATGGCCACTTGCTCAATAGCGTCCATTTCATCTTCACTCATTGAGTCATAGGTGCCATCGTCGTTGAGTATCATGGTACGCTTGTTGGTGCATTCATATGACTTGTGGCCTCGGCCGCCGCAAGTAAAACACTTGAAGGAGCTTGTCTTGACGGTCTCATCGGTTGGAGTAGATGATGAAGCACGCGGCTTGGAGTTGCTTGTGGTAGGAGGAGGACGACTTGAACTTGTAGAAGTTTTCTTGTAACTTGACTTGTCGTCGTTGCTTATGGAAAAGGCTTGGTTGATGTCGAAGTTGGAGTAGTTGTTGAAGCTTGGTTGTTGGAGAGGCCGTATGTCTTGGATGAGTACTTGGCGTACTTGAAGTCATCTTGCACTTGTTGTTCCGCCTTTGTAGCTTGGTGCACGAGCTCAATGAGGTTGGAGTAGGGTTGGAAGTCGGCAATCTTCTTGATGGGATGGTTGAGTCCGTTCAAAAATCGTGCCATTGTTTGCTCATCATCTTCCTTGACATTGGCTCGAATCATGTCAATCTCCATTTCTTTGTAGTATTCTTCAACACTCTTTGTTCCTTGCTTGAGGAGTTGTAACTTCTTGAAGAGATCACGGTTGTAGTAGGTGGGCACAAAGCGTGCTCGCATGACATCCTTCATTTGAGCCCAAGTGGTGATTGGAGGTTCACCTCTTGCTTGTCGGCGCTCAAGGATTTGTTCCCACCATATGAGTACATAGTCTTGGAACTCAAGTGATGCCATAGCGATCTTCTTTTCTTCATCATAGTTGTGCAAACGAAAGATTTTGTCGACCTTCAATGCCCATGAGAGGTATTCTTCGGGATCGTTGGTTCCATTGAACTTGGGCATTGTGAACTTGAGCTTGCCATAGCGTTGTTCTTCATTGTGTTGAGGTCGATGTTGATGATGACGTTCTTGTCGTGGAGGGTAATCATCCTCATGTTGCTCTTGGCGAGGAGGAAGTCCATGATCAACTTGCTATTGTTGACCTTGAGGTTGAGGTTGAGCTTGAGGAGCTTGTGGAGGAGCTTGTTGGGCTTGACGTTGCGCACGTGGATGGTAGTTCCTCTCTTGTATTTCTTCTCGAAGGGCTTCCTCTTGATTGCACCTTTCGCGATTGCGGTTGGCGAGAGCTCGACTTGATGCTTGAAGAGCGCGTTCCGCCTCAAGAGCTTGTGCTTCTCGTTGTTGTTGTTGAAGACGTTGAGCCTCGGCGTCTTGTTGCTCTTGGTGTAGGCGCGCTCGTTCTTGTTCTTGTTGGTGGCGAAGACGTTGTCGTTCTTGAGCTTGAGCAAACGCCATTTGGCTCGATTGAGGACGAGGAACTTCTTCATCAACTTGCTCTTGGAGATTCTTGTCGTGTAGCGGGTTGCGAGATGCATGACGGTCTTGACGCTGCTCGACGAAGAATGTTCGATGACGGTGTACTTGTGTCGGAGAAGGAGTCGTCGGAGTGGCGACTTGAGTGGCTCCGCCTTGAGTGTGAAGAGGTAGAAGTACGCGGTTCACCAACAAGGCGCGGATCTTGTCCATTCTTGCATCATTCTCTTTCTTGTCGCGCGCCGAGTTTGTTGTCGGTAATCTCGTACGCGTTTCTCGGAGAGTCGCAAGTCGGTGGAGAGGTTGTCGATCGTTCGCTCATTGCTTGTTGCTCTTGATGGAGAGCTCGTTCGCCGCCAAAGAGGTGGCTCTTGGTGACGATGATGACATGTCATCGCCTTGCTCGATGAAGAGTGGATTTGTAGAAGAACTTGGCCTATCCATCATTTCAAGCAAATTGTGAGTGGTAGAAGGAGAAGAATGAATACCAATGTACCTTTGACCGTTGAAGATGAATCAAGTTCACTCAAATGCGGACAATAAAATAGCACTATTGGTACCGATCCTTCTCGATTCTCACACCTACACAAGTAAAAGCTTTTGGTGGAGCTTGGTTAGGATGGTGGCACAAAATTGATTGCAATCGTTAGCTTGACTCAAAAATGTTGAAGAATATTCGCAAATTCAAGATATGCAACAAGTAGACCAAGCAAGTGGTGGTACACGGAACACACACGCAAATAGATAAATGGGATTGTGCAAACCAAAAATGAGCCAAAATGTGGAATCCACGAAAATGCTCTTGTTGCACAATACTAGAGAGACGCTAGCACGATTGCACAATAGGCGGATACGGAGCTTGTGCACAACCTACTTGGCAAAAATGCAACGATCTCTATCCCAAGTATGCTATATGTATGGTATATCGGTGCAATGATCCAAGATGATCTTATGTGACAATCTTAATGTTGTATGATGCTATGCTTGTTGCTTATAAGCTCTTTGCTTATCTTTCCTCTTTGCTTAAAAGCTTGAGTGGCTCTTTCTCTTTTGAGCTCTTTTCTTATGCAAACTTGACGAACTAAGATAGCAATTGTGTATGCGATAACAACTTTGTGACACACAAGTTGATTCCAAGATATGCACCTCAAAGGTATGTATGATATGGTGTATGCAACTAATGTGCACAAGTCATGTTGCCGGCAATACTCAATGGCTAGTCTCGGTGGGTAAGCAACGCAAAAGATGGTATATGATGGCTATCAATGCAATTGCAAGGTATGACAAAGATGTCGTCGATGTTACCGTCCGTAGCGAAGATGAGTAGCCGACCAAAGTGAGCGTTTGTTGTTGATGCCACACCGCGCCTAGATAGCCGAAACACAAAAGGACACGGAAATCTCACTCAAATTGTCGAACTCAACTTCGAATGGAAGTACGGAGGTTGTGTCTTTGGGTTTTGCAAATGGAAGTGGTGGTGGATGGGATGTGGAGGGTGTATATGTGTGTGGAAGGTGGTGGTGGTTGATGGGGGCTGCAGAATCTGCAGTTTCGGCAGAGGAAGCCGGATGATCCGGGCCAGGAGCCGGATGATCCGGCGAGTCCGATGATCCGGGACTTGGTCCGATGATCCGGCAGGTCAACCACGCACGGAACTGCTCGGGAAGAACACGAAAATGGGGAGGAATTTGACGATTTCGGGATTTTGGGTGGATTTCTAGGGGAGAAGGTGGGAAACACAAGATCCACGAGTTACACAAAATCCACGGATCAAAAACAACAAAACATCATCAAAACCAACAAATCACAAAAAATTTGGGGTATTTTTGTGGGGATTTTCGGGTTTTAGGCGAAAACAACAAAATCAAGCTAGAAATCACGGGTAGGGGCTCCAAAACGTGATCAACGTGGCTCATGATACCATATGATGTAGGTGGAACCCTAATTCGCCTATCTTTCACGTTTGGAGGATCCTACGGAGGAACACGAAGAACGCGGAAGAACGAGAGGAAATCACGGGGAAGAACGAGAGAGACACTCAACCGACAAGAGATCAATCACACAAGGTCTAGATCATCGAAGCACGAGTGATACATGGTCCAAAATCAACAAAGGAAAGATACAAAGGTAGCCGTTCTTCTCCCGGAGGAGGTCTTGAATCCACGAGGGGATCTTCCCTGATAGGGGTCTTGAATCCGATGGATCTTCTCCTAGACGGAGGTCCTGATCTCCGTGGAGAAGTACTGGTGGATGAGCAAAGGCTCTCACACACAAATATGAGCTAATCCAATGCTAAGTCTCAAAGTGAGGAGAGGGGGTCCTATATATAGAGTCTGGGGCGAAGGGGTACATGGGCTCAGCCCAACACGCGCGCGCAGGCGCTGGCCGGATGATCCGGGCGACGGTCCGGATGATCCGGGCTGGTCCGGATGATCCGGGTGGGGGCCCGGATGGTCCGGGTGCTCGGTTGGTGACGGCGCAGGGCCGGACGTCCGGCTGGTGGTCCGGATGTTCGGGCGGGATCCGAATGATCCGGGACGGGGTCCGGATGATCCGGCTTCAGCGTGGGGGTTCTGTTGCCTTCGGTTGGTTTAGCCGGATCGTCCGGAGCGGGGTCCGGATCATCCGGGCTCTGTCCGGATCGTCCGGGCCTCCGTCCGGATCGTCCGGCCTCTCTGGTCCTGCTTGCTTTCTCCTCTCCGTATTCGCGTATGTCTTCCGCTTCCGATTCTCCTTGCTTCCTAGCCTCTTCATGGTCGACTCCTTGGTGCCTGAGTATGCATAGAGTTTCCGTTTGAGGTAGTAACCATGTCTCATGTGAATCGAAGGAGAGTTGTGAGAGGAGTGATGTCACCTCGGTTTGAGAGCTCTTGCGTGTTGAGTCATCCGGTCCTTGTGGTGTTGTAGGTGTTGATGTAGAGTCCATGGGGATGATGGAAGGATGCTCGCATCTGATGCGGAGCATCCTTCCATCATCCCCATGGACTCTACATCAACACATCCAACCCCACAAGGACCTATGACTCGAGCACGCAAGAGCTCTTGAAACCGAGGTGACATCACTCCTCTCACAATTCCTTTCGATTCACATGAGACATGGTTACTACCTCAAACGGAAATGCTATGCATGCTTAGGTACCAAGGAGTCAACCTAGAGGAAGATACAGCTCAAGAGGGACATCAAGAGCGAAAGGAGGAGCTGCAGAGTCCAACACGAGCGGTACTACCGCTCCAGCCAAGCGGTACTACCGCTGAGCCAAGCCAGGCGGCACTACCGCTCGAGATCCGCCCTACGTCCGCCGAACCCGACAAACTCCAGGAATCGAACAGCACCAGAGCGGTACTACCGCCCTCCCGAGCGGTACTACCGCTGAAGCACCTCAAGCGGTACTACCGCCCTCCCGAGCGGTACTACCGCTGAAGCACCTCAAGCGGTACTACCGCCCTGCCTGTGTGTAGCGTTTGGGCCGAGGCCCATGTACTCTTTCGCCCCAACTTACCCCTTGGAGAACCTAGACTATAAATAGACCATCCCTCATCCTTTCTAGGGTTAGCACTGGATTAGCTCATGTTTGTGTGAGAGCCTTTGCTCATCCCTTGATACTTCTCCTCGGAGTTCACGACCTCTTCGGAGAAGATCCCCAAGCGGATTCAAGACCCTTCTAGGGAAGAACATCAAGGCCTCCTCTTGGAGAAGAACGGTTCCTTTGTATCCTTACCTTTGTTGACTTTGGATCTCGTGAATCTCTTATGTGTATGATGATCTAGCACTTGTGTGATCGATTCCTTGTTGGTTGAGGATTCTCTCGCTTTCCCGTGTTTTCCTTGTGCTTCCGCTGTTCTTCGTGTTCCCTCCGTAGGATCCCCTCCAAACGTGAAAGATCGACGAATTAGGGTTCCACCCTACATCATATGGTATTAGAGCCACGTTGATCACGTTTTTGGAGCCCCTACCCCGTGTTTTCTAGCTTGATTTTGTTGTTTTCGTCCTAAAACCCCGAAAATCCCCACAAAAATAGCCCCAAAATTTTTTGTGATTTGTTAGTTTGATGATGTTTTGTTGATTTTGATCCGTGGATTTGCTCGGTTTCGAGTCGATCTAGCATCTCCCCAAGTTTCCCCTCTTTCCATCCACAAAATCCATCGAATTTTGACCCCGAAATCACCCTTTTCCGCCCCAAAATCGCGAAACAATTCGAGCAGCCGAGAAAATCCCGACACGAGCGGTACTACCGCCCCACAGAGCGGTACTACCGCTGGGAACCTCAAGCGGTACTACCGCCCCGAGAACGGTACTACCGCCAGGACCCTCCCAGCCGAAATAGTCGAAAAAAAACCCGACACGAGCGGTACTACCGCCCTTCCCAGCGGTACTACCGCCCTGGCCATTTCCAGCTTCCCGAGTTTCACCATTTCCACCATAACTTCCACATCCGGAGTCCGATTTTCGCGTTCTTTAGCTCGTTGAGTAGCTATTGACATTCTCCATCCACCTAGATAGGTTGCAACACCATTGGACACCATCTAATTTTCCCAATATTGGCATCTTTGCCTAGGGCTTTCACCACATCATACACTATACCACCTCCGCTTTTCCGCTACCACCATTGTTGCTTTTGTTCTTTGAGAATTTGAGTTGTGGTTCCGTGTCCTATTGTGTTTCGGCTATATAGGTACGGTTCGACGTCAACATCACCACCGCTCATCTTCGCCAAGGACGGTAACCTCGACAACATCTTTGTCATCTCTCGCAATTGCATTGATAACCATCATAGCCCATCTTTTGCGTTGCTTACCCATCGAGACTAGCCATTGAGTATTGCCGCAACATGACTTGTGCACATTAGTGATCATACTCCATAGCATACATATCATACCATAGTGGTGCATATCTTGAGATCCACTTGTGTGTTACAAAGTTGTCATCGCATACACAATTGCTATCTTGGTTCGTGAAGTTTGCATAAGAAAAGAGCCACCAAAGCTTTTAAGCAAAAGAGAAAGATAAGCAAAGAGCTTATAAGCAAGAACCATAGCATCATACTACATTAAGATTGTCATATAAGATCATCTTGGATCATTGCAATCAAATACCATACATATAGCATACTTGGGATAGAGATCGTTGCATTTTTGCCTAGTAGGTTGTGCACAAGCTCCGTATCCGCCTATTGTGCAATCGTGCTAGCGTCTCTCTAGTATTGTGCAACAAGAGCATTTTCGTGGATTCCACATTTTGGCTCACTTTTGGTTTGCACAATCCCATTTATCTATTTATGTGTGTGTTTCCGTGTACCACTTCTTGCTTGGTCTACTTGTTACATTTGCGAATTTGCGAATCTTCTTCAACATTTTTGAGTCAAGCTAACGATTGCAATCAATTTTGTGCCACCATCATAACCAAGCTCCACCAAAAGCTTTTACTTGTGTAGGTGTGAGAATCGACAAGGATCGGTACCAATAGTGCTATTTCATTGTCCGCATTTGAGTGAACTTGATTCATCTTCAACTTCGGTCAAAGGTACATTGGTATTAGTTCTTCTCCTTCTACCACTCACAATTTGCTTGAAATGATGGATAGGCCAAGTTCTTCTACAAATCCACTCTTCATCGAGCAAGACGACGACATGTCATCATACGTCACCAAGACCCACCTCTTTGGCGCACAACGAGCTCTACATCAAGAGCAACAAGCAATGAACGACCGCGTCGACAACCTCGCCACCGACTTGCGACTCTCCGAGCAACGTACAAGAGACTACTTCGATAACAAGCTCGACGCGCACAAGCACGAGAACGATGCAAGAATGGACGAGATCCGCGCCTTGTTGGTGAACCGGCCTCCTTCTACATCCTCATACTCAAGACGGAGCCACTCAAGTCGCCACTCCGACGACTCCTTCTCCGGCACAAGTACACCGTCATCGAACACTCTTCGACGAGCCGCGCGTCAAGACCGTCATGCATCTCGCAACCCGCTACACGACAAGAATTCCCAAGAGCAAGTGGATGAACAAGTTCCTCGTCCTCAATCAAACCAAGTAGCGTTTGCTCAAGCTCAAGAACGACAACGTCTTCGTCGCCAACAAGAACAAGAACGAGCGCGCCTACACCAACAACAACAAGACGCCGAGGCCCAACGTCTTCAACAACAACAACGAGAAGCACAAGCTCTTGAGGCGGAACGCGCCCTTCAAGCATCAAGTCGAGCTATCGCCAACCGCAATCGTGAAAGGCGCAATCAAGAGGAAGCCCTTCGAGAAGAAATCCAAGAGAGGAACTACCACCCACGTGCGCAACGTCAACCCACACAAGCTCCTCAAGCTCAACCCCAACCTCAAGGTCAACAAGAGCAAGTTGATAATGGACTTCCTCCACGCCAAGAGCAACATGTGGACGATTACCTCCACGCCAAGGGCGCCATCATCAACATCGACCTCAAAACAATGAAGAACATCGCTATGGCAAGCTCAAGTTCACAATGCCCAAGTTCAATGGAACCAATGATCCCGAAGAGTACCTCTCATGGGCATTGAAGGTCGACAAAATCTTTCATTTGCACAACTATGAGGAAGAGAAGAAGATCGCTATGGCATCACTTGAGTTCCAAGACTATGTGCTCATATGGTGGGAACAAATCCTTGAGCGCCGACAAGCAAGAGGTGAACCTCCAATCACCACTTGGGCTCAAATGAAGGATGTCATGCGAGCACGCTTTGTGCCCACCTACTACAACCGTGATCTCTTCAAGAAGCTACAACTACTCAAGCAAGGAACAAAGAGTGTTGAAGAATACTACAAGGAAATGGAGATTGCCATGATTCGAGCCAATGTCACGGAAGATGATGAGCAAACAATGGCACGATTCTTGAATGGACTCAATCACCCCATCAAGAAGATCGCCGACTTCCAACCCTACTCCAACCTCATTGAGCTCGTGCATCAAGCTACAAAGGCGGAACGTCAAGTGCAAGATGACTTCAAGTACGCCAAGTACTCCTCCAAGATACACGGCTTCTCCAACAACCAAGCTTCAACAACTACTCCAACTTCGACATCAACCAAGCCTTCTCCAAGCAACGACGACAAGTCAAGTTACAAGAAAACTTCCACAAGTTCAAGTCGCCTTCCTCCTACTACAAGCAACTTCAAGCCGCGTGCTTCATCATCTACTCCAACCGATGAGACCGTCAAGACAAGCTCCTTCAAGTGTTTCACTTGCGGCGGCCGAGGCCACAAGTCCTATGAATGCACCAACAAGCGCACCATGATCCTCAACGACGATGGCACATACGACTCAATGAGTGAAGATGAAATGGAAGCTATTGAGCAAGTGGCCATGCACCGCGCTGAATGAGGATGGAGATGATCAAGTCTTTTGTGATGAAGATACGAGCCCGCCTCGTTGTCTCCAAGGTCTTGACACTTCAACATCAACAAGAAGAAGACCAACGATGCCACATCTTCCACACAAAGGCCGCATCAATGGACGATCCGTCAAGGTCATCATCGATGGAGGTAGTTGCCACAACTTGGCAAGCGAAGAACTATGCTCCAAGCTTCAATTGGTCAAGAAGAAGCACCCGCACCCTACAAGGTTCAATGGCTAAGTGACTCCGCACTATACGAGTTGAGCATACGGTCCAAGTATCATTCAAAATAGGTGCATATGAGGACACTTTGGAGTGTGATGTGGTCCCAATGACCGTTTGCCACCTCCTCCTTGGTCGGCCATGGCAATATGACCGTGGTGTCTACCACAATGGGCGTACAAACCACTATAGCTTCAAGATGAAAGGAAAAGAATATGTCCTACGACCCATGTCCCCTAGTCAAGTGATAGCCGACAAACAAGCCGCCAACCGAAGAGAGAAGAGTGAGAAAGTGAGCCACCATAAAGTGAGTGAGAGCCACAAGCCAAATTTGAGCGACTCTTCGCCTAGAGAGAAAAACCTCATACTATTCGCCACCAAACATGAGATGAGAGAAGTGTGTGAGAACCCATCGAGAGTGATGCACTTTGTCCTAGTGTGCAAGGATGGAGAACCACAAACTAACACCACTCATGAGCTACCTTTGGTGTTTCAATCTCTTTTGCAGGAATTTCAAGATGTTTTCCCCGATGAGCTACCTCCGGGTCTACCTCCTCTACGAGGCATTGAGCATCGAATCGACCTCATCCCCGGAGCGCCACTTCCAAACAAAGCTCCATACCGTGTCAATCCCGAAGAAACCAAGGAGATTCAACGGCAAGTACAACAACTACTCGACAACGGTCATGTACGTGAAAGCTTAAGCCCTTGTGCCGTTCCCGTTATACTTGTGCCCAAGCCCGATGGAAGTTTCCGCTTGTGCTCCGATTGTAGACCTATAAATGCTATCACCGTGCGCTATAGGCATCCCATTCCTCGCTTAGATGATATGCTTGATGAACTTAGTGGAGCCAACTTTTTCTCAAAAATTGATCTTAAAAGTGGCTATTATCAAATCCGCATTCATGAGGGTGATGAATGGAAAACAGCTTTTAAAACCAAATTTGGCTTATATGAGTGGTTGGTTATGCCTATGGGTTTGTCGGAAGCTCCGGAACCTTTGTGCGCCTCATGCATCATGTGCTTAGACCTTATATTGGAATCTTTGTTGTGGTTTACTTGATGACATTCTTGTGTTTAGCAAAACCATGAAAGAACATCTTGATCATGTTAAGCTTGTTTTGCAAACACTTCAAAGGAAAGTCTTTATGCCAACTTGAAAAATGCACTTTTGGCGTTGACAAAGTGGTTTTCTTGGGTTTCGTTGTCTCTTCCGAGGGTGTCCATGTTGATGAAACTAAAATTGAAGCAATTAAAACTTGGCCCCAACCCACCAATTTGCAACAAGTGCGAAGTTTCCTTGGTCTTGCAGGTTTTATCGCCGCTTTGTGAAAAACTTTAGCACTATTGCAGCCCTTTGCATGCTTTGAGTAAGAAGAATACTCCTTTTGTTTGGGGACCTTTGCAATCAAACGCTTTTGATGAGCTCAAGTCTTTGCTTACTCATGCTCCAATTCTTGCTTTGCCCAATTTTGACAAAACTTTTGAGGTCCATTGTGATGCAAGTGGTACCGAATTGGCGGAGTTTTAATGCAAGAAAAACGAGTCATTGCTTATTTTAGTGAAAAACTCTCCGTGCCCAACTTAACTATCCCGTATGACAAAGAATTGTATGCTTTAGTGCGTGTGCTAAATGTTTGGGAACATTATCTTAGACCTCATGAGTTTGTCATCCATACCGATCATGAAACGCTTAAGTACTTAAAAGGTCAAACTAAATTGAACAAGCGTCATGCCAAATGGAGTGAATTTATTGAATCTTTTCCATATGTGATCAAGTACATTAAGGGAAAGGAAAATGTAGTTGCCGATGCACTTTCACGCATATGCATGCTTGTCACCCAACTTGAGTTGAATGTTATTGGCTTTGAGCACATAAAAGATTTGTATGCTAGTGATCCATCTTTTGCACCTCCTTATGCTAAATGTTTGAAGCATACATCTTGGGAACAATATTACCTCAAGGATGGTTATCTTATGAGAGCTAACAAACTATGCATACCCGAGTCTTCTCTTCGTTTGCTCCTTTTGCAAGAGGCTCATGGAGGTGGACTCATGGGACATTTTGGACGCGACAAGACCTTCACCACGCTCTCCAAGAACTAATTTTGGCCCAAGATGTTTCGAGACGTCTATCGCTTCACCACCCGATGCTCTACATGCCGCAAAGCTAAGTCAAAAGCTCAATCTCATGGTCTTTACATGCCTCTTCCTATTCCTTATCAACCTTGGTGATAGAGGCAAAGGTGTCCCGTCTTTCGATGAGATGGTGGATTTCGCTTTGGTGGAGGTCGACTTTGACGATCGGACTACGAGCATGCGAGGACGTCGCGCCTTAGCAATCGCTAAACCAACTCCGAGAGGTTATTGACCACGCCGGAGCACGATCAACCTGACCACGAGGGTCTATTTCCTGCGAGCAAACGAAGAACAAGCAAGAAACTGAGATTGCAATCTGGATATTGCGAATATAAGATGAAAGCTTTATTGATCAAGGTGGGGTTCTGTGACGCCTTTGTCTGGTCGTGGAACACAAACGTAGTACGCGAAGTTGCAGCTATGGCGAACTTTTAATCTAAACAAAACCCAAGTCTAAACGGTGCCCTAAGGGCTGTATATATGGAGGAAGAGGGGGAGAATTTCGTGGCCCTTGGTGGAGGGGTCCGAAACTAACCCTATCTCTTGTTTCCCCACACATACGGACTCTAAAAATAGCCTATACTAATGTATTTCGAAATTATATGGGCCTGGCCCAATAATAAGGTGACGCAGCACCTAGAATAGCCTCTGGACGAAATTTATGAAGTGGCATCTTGTATATTTCGTCCAAGGCTTCATGCACTCATTAGGGTGGCTTCAAAGTCCTGAAATCATCACTTGTAACTCTATTCTTGTCCCCTTTAGCATGCCATCATCTCCATGCTTGTTCTTGCTCCAATGTTCATCCTTCTCCAAGCTAGGCCCTTCATTTGTAAGCAAAACAAATGTATCCAATTTAGGCAGCATCATATTCTCATGAACATTAGAATCATTACCAAGAAACGAAAGTACCGGTAATTTAGTTGGCGTCTTGTGAGCTCTAGTAATTGGTCCAGTATGTATAGCAGTAGGGGCTGTGGGTGTAACAATGGTATTGATGTCCTCATCATCCTCCCTTCTTGAAATGAAGTCGCCCTCGATTTAAAGTTCATCTTCCTCACCCAAATATGGCTTCAAATCTGCAATGTTAAAAGTGGGACTAACCCCAAAATCTACAGGCAGCTCAAGTATATATGCATTATCATTTACTTTCTCCAACACCTTAAAGGGACCAGCAGCACGTGGCATTAGCTTTGATTTGCAAATCAGAAATCTATCCTTACGCAAATGTAACCAAACAAGATCTCCAGTGCAAACACAACATGTTTTCTACCCTTATCTCCAGCAAGTTTATATTTAGCATTCATACGCTCAATGTTTTCCTTAGTTAACTCATGCATTTTTAAAATCAATTCAGCACGTTCTTTAGCATCAAAATTAACCTTCTCCGAAGATGGAAGAGGCAACAAATCAATAGGTGCACGAGGTAGGAAACCATACACAACTTCAAAAGGGCACATCTTAGTAGTAGAATGCAATGAACGATTATAAGCAAATTCAATATGAGGCAAGCAATCCTCCCACATTTTCTTATTTTTCTTTAGAACAGCCCTAAGCATAGTAGACAATGTTCTATTGACTACTTCAGTTTGTCCATCAGTTTGGGGGTGACAAGTAGTACTAAAAAGCAGTTTAGTCCCCAACTTAGCCCATAAACATCTCCAAAAGTGGCTAAGAAATTTAGTATCACGATCTGAAACAATAGTATTTGGCACACCATGCAAGCGAATAATTTCACGAAAGAACAAATCAGCAACATTGATAGCATCATCGCTTTTATGACATGGTATAAAGTGTGCCATTTTTGAGAATCTATCCACGACAACAAATATGCTATCCCTCCCCTTCTTTGTTCTAGGTAAACCTAAAACAAAGTCCATAGATATATCCTCCCAAGGAACACTAGGTACAGGCAAAGGCATATATAAACCATGAGGATTGAGTCGTGACTTAGCTTTTTGACATGTAGTGCAGCGAGCAATAAAACGCTCAACATCCGCCTCATCTTTGGCCAAAAGAAATGTGTAGCAAGTCGTCCTCCGTCTTCTTCACGCCAAAGTGTCCCATTAGTCCTCCTCCATGCGCCTCCTGCAACAACAAAAGACGAACGGAGCTAGCTGGAATGCATAGCTTGTTAGCACGAACACAAATCCATCATTAACGACAAACTTGTTCCATGTTCTTCCTTCTTTACAATTCTGCAATACATCTTTAAAATCAGCATCATGTACATATTGATCTTTGATGGTCTCCAAACCAAATATTTTGAAGTCAAGTTGTGAAAGCATAGTATAGCGACGAGACAATGCATCAGCAATAACATTTTCTTTACCCTTCTTGTGTTTAATGACATAAGGAAAGTCTCAATGAATTCAACCCATTTAGCATGTCTACGATTCAGTTTAGCTTGACTTCTAATATGTTTCAAAGATTCATGATCAGAATGTATAACAAATTCTTTGGGCCATAAATAATGTTGCCATGTTTCTAAAGTCCTAACAAGAGCATATAATTCTTTATCATAAGTAGAGTAATTCAGACTAGGCCCACTCAATTTTTCAGAAAAGTATGCAACAGGTTTGCCATCTTGTAATAACACACCTCCTAATCCAATTCCACTAGCATCACATTCAAGCTCAAAAGTCTTATTAAAATCAGGAAGTTGGAGTAAAGGAGCATGTGTCAACTTAGCTTTCAATACCGTGAAGGCTTCTTCCCAAGCGGTACCCCAAACAAAAGGCACATCCTTCTTTGTAAGCTCGTTGAGAGGTGCAGCAATGGTGCTGAAATCTCTCACAAAACGCCTATAGAAACCAGCGAGGCCAAGGAAACTCCTCACTTGTGTGACCGCTTTTGGGCTGCGGCCAACTCTCAATAGCTTCAATCTTGGCTTTATCAACTTCAATTCCTGTGGAGTAACAACATAGCCAAGAAAAGATACTCGGTCGGTGCAAAAGGTGCACTTCCCAAGGTTACCAAACAAACGTGCATCACGAGAGCATTAAAAACAGCACGTAAATGTTCCAAATGTTCTTCCAAAGATTTGCTATAAATCAGTATATCATCAAAATAGACTACCACAAATCGTCCAATGAAAGCACGTAAAACTTCGCTCATTAATCTCATGAAAGTACTAGGTGCATTAGTTAACCCAAAAGGCATGACTAACCACTCATATAATCCAAACTTAGTTTTAAATGCTGTTTTCCATTCATCTCCCAATTTCATACGAATTTGATGGTATCCACTACGCAAATCAACTTTGGAGAATATTGTAGAGCCACTCAATTCATCAAGCATATCATCTAACCTAGGAATAGGGTGACGATAACGAATAGTAATATTATTGATGCCTCTACAATCAACACACATACGTGACGTACCATCCTTTTTCGGCACTAGAATAATAGGAACAGCACAAGGACTAAGGGATTCGCGTATATAACCTTTGTCGAGCAGCTCCTGTACTTGACGCATAATCTCCTTCGTCTCCTCTGGATTGGTACGGTATGGTGCACGGTTGGGTAATGATGCACCGGAATTAAGTCAATTTGATGCTCAATCCCTCGAATAGGTGGTAATCCGGTGGCACGCCTTGTGGAAAGACGTCAGCGAACTCCTGCAAAATGTTAGTGACAGCAGGGGCAAAGAGGAAGGCACGTCCTCGAATGAAAATAATGCCTCTTTGCACACAAAAGCATAGCAAATAGATTTGCTAAAATCTAGCTCATCAATATCAGATTTGGTGGCAAGTAAACATGCACTTTTCAATTTAATTTCAGAAGCAACAGAGATGGTTTATTATTAGGCTTCATGTGTTGCTCAAATTCTTTTGCCACAATCTGATTTTCACTCTTATTTTTCTCCTGTTTTGCTTTATTAGCTCTATTAATATCATCTTTCAAAATGGACTCAGGAGTCATAGGAAGCAAAGTAATATTTTTATCCTTATGAACAAGAGTATACTGATTGTTTCTACCATGGTGTACAGAATTTTTATCAAATTGCCATGGTCTACCAAGTAACAAGGAACATGCTTGCATAGGTACCACATCACAATCAACATAATCAGCATATGTAGAGATACTAAAATGCACACGAACAGACGTGTTACCTTCACCTTGCCGCTGTTGTTGAACCATTGGATGTAGTAAGGATGTGGATGTGGTCTTGTGGTGAGAGATAGCTTCTCCACCATCTCCATGCTAGCCAAGTTGTTGCAGCTCCCTCCATCTATGATGACGCTTGAATAGAACGCTCCTTCACAACTCCTTTGTATGGAACAAATTATGCCTCTGATTTTGCTCAGCTTGTGTAACCTGCACACTCAAAACACGTTGAGCAACTAAACATTCATACTGTCGGATCTTCAGCAGCCATGTATTGTGTCTCATGATCGTAATCATCTCCACCGTGTTCCTCATGTGTAATAAGAGCCAAAGTCTCCTCATCATAGTCACTAGCGGACTCATACCCACCATCCTCGGTAGCAATCATCACACGCTGAGATTTGCATTCTCTCAAAAATGTCCTCTTCCCTTACAACGACGACAAATAATATCACTTGTGTGCCCTGTTGACGCCATGGAAGAAGAAGAGCTCTGCAGGCCCGCAGCAGTGTGCTCTTGGCAGATAGTGGTGGTTGTGCCTGCTTTCTTGTATCACGGTTGGAGGTGGCACCTGAAGGAGGTGATGGTGCAGTGGAAGTAGATGATGCACGTGGTGTCCATGATGAAGGTCGACCTGCAGAAAAGTTAGTGCGGCGCCAATGCCTGTCGATCCTGCACTTCACGCTCAGCTTTACAAGCAAGATGTAATAAACGAGTGATATTATTATAATCCTTATAGTCTAGAATGGTCTGAATCTCTCTATTTAATCCACCCGAAAAACGTGCAAGCATAGCTTCATTCTCCTCAACAATACCACATCTAATCAAGCCAGTTTGTAATTCCTGATAATATTCTTCTCTGAGTTTTTCCTTGTCTTAAGCGCTGCAATTTTTGAAGTAATTCACGTTGATAATATGGTGGAACCCAACGAGTACGCATAGCAGTTTTCAAAGCAGCCCAAGTAGCTGGAACAGGATATAATCTACAATGTTCAGACCACCAAACACATGCAAAGCTAGTGAAAGCACAAACAGCAGCAGAACACGCCTCTCCTCGGGATATTGTAAACATGTAAATCGTTGTTCAGTTTCTAACTCCCAAGTAAGATATATATCAGAACATATCTACCCTCAAATGGTGGAATATTCAATTTCAGTTTAGGGAGATGGTCGTGATCTCGCACTGAGGGGAGCCCTAATATTGCCATTATTTGCATGTGGACGACCTGGTGGTTGTGGTGCTGGTGGTTGCACGTAGTTCGATGTTGATCAACCTCATCCTCATAATCGTCCACATACTCATCATCCTCCTCGGTACCACCAGCAGCAGATGCAGGAGCCAAAGAAGCACCAACAGCAGTAGCAGCGGCACCAGAATTTTGTCCTGGCTCAATAGGAACACGCTGAGCTCGTCCATACTGATTCGGAAGGGCGTGGTTGTTATCATTGCAGAGGTGCGATAGGTGCAGCCGGCGGTGGTTGTGGAAAACGCGCGAGCAATTCATCAAACTTGCTATCAAGCTTTGTTTCAAACGTCTTCTCAATGCCATCTATCTTCTCCATGGCCTCGTCAAATCTGTTTACCACGTCTTGCACCTGTCCAATCATCATTTGCTGAAACTTATCATGTAGCTGTTTGTTCGTCAGGTTCTCCCAATCAGTCTCATCGGCTTGTGATCCTACCATGGTTAGCAGCAAATAGAAACACACAAGAATATGATCCTACAGACTACTAAGAAGTGGTGGTGGTGTATCACAAACCCGTCAAGCAAATCTCAAATTCTTACCAGTTCTTACCCAGCAGCAGGTGGTGATCGGCAACCATTGTAGTCAAAACTCTCAAAGCTTGGATATAGCGATTACCAGGGAGAATCAAACGCACGACGTAGATGTATGTAGAGCTGGGAAGGCTTATGATATGGTAGCAAAAAATGTCAGCAATAATCAATTCAGAGATGCAAAGTTGAATAAACGCTCAACGACGGTCTCAGGTTGGTCCTAGGCTAGACCGTGCTAGAGACGCGAGCCTAGAACACTAACAAAATCACGGCGCTGCACGTAAACAAGGGAGGAGCACACTCTGAATTTTTATTCTCTTTTTTTTTTTTTTTTTTTGCACTTTTTTCCTCTTTTTTTTTTTTGCTCATAACAAATTTTTTCGAAAAGTCTACAAATGGTCTAAAACTGCCTAGCCAGAATTTTCCAGACTTAGTTTTTTTTTTTGAAGCTGGAACTATTTTTCTTCTGCGGATGGCTTGGAAGTTGGGAGTCCTCTCTTGTCACGACTTCGGAGTATCGCGTGATCTGGAAATCGAGAACAATGCAACAATTCTTGGACTCGGACTAGGACTGGTGGCGGAGATGAATCTGGTGGAACTTCGGACTGGTGGCGGAGATGAATCTGGTGGAACTTCGGACTGGTGGCGGAGATAAATCTGGTGGAACTTCGGACTGGTGGCGGAGATGAATCTGGTGGAACTCGGACTGGTGGCGGATATATGTTGCGGTGGACTCGGATGGGCGTGATGGCGGCGGATATGTGGTGGCGTATATGGATTCGGATTAGCGGTGAATATGTGGTGGTGGTATATGGCAGCGGCGGCGTGACAACTTGTGAATGAACTCAAACTCTAAAAGACTAGACGCTAAGACCAGCAACTTGACACGACGATGCAACCGCAAATTCAACAAAGCAAATCTGAAAAAGATTATGCAAAGGCTCAGATTGGTTCGGACGGGATGAACTAACCCTAATTTTTTTTGGCTTTTTCGTGGACTATAGGTATGAAGAACAGACTCGATCTAAACTACGAAAAACTGTAAAATCTCACCGAGCAACCTGGAAATCTGATACCACTTGATAGAGGCAAAGGTGTCCCGTCTTTCGATGAGATGGTGGATTTCGCTTTGGTGGAGGTCGACTTTGACGATCCGACTACGAGCGTGCGAGGACGTCGCGCCTTAGCAATCGCTAAACCAACTCCGAGAGGTTATTGACCACGCCGGAGCACGATCAACCTGACCACGAGGGTCTATTTCCTGCGAGCAAACGAAGAACAAGCAAGAAACTGAGATTGCAATCTGGATATTGCGAATATAAGATGAAAGCTTTATTGATCAAGGTGGGGTTCTGTGACGCCTTTGTCTGGTCGTGGAACACAAACGAAGTACGCGAAGTTGCAGCTATGGCGAACTTTTAATCTAAACAAAACCCAAGTCTAAACGGTGCCCTAAGGGCTGTATATATGGAGGAAGAGGGGGAGAATTTCGTGGCCCTTGGTGGAGGGGTCCGAAACTAACCCTATCTCTTGTTTCCCCACACATACGGACTCTAAAAATAGCCTATACTAATGTATTTCGAAATTACATGGGCCTGGCCCAATAATAAGGTGACGCAGCACCTAGAATAGCCTCTGGACGAAATTTATGAAGTGGCATCTTGTATATTTCGTCCAAGGCTTCATGCACTCATTAGGGTGGCTTCAAAGTCCTGAAATCATCACTTGTAACTCTATTCTTGTCCCCCTTGCGCATGCCATCATCTCCATGCTTGTTCTTGCTCCAATGTTCATCCTTCTCCAAGCTAGGCCCTTCATTTGTAAGCAAAACAAATGTATCCAATTTAGGCAGCATCATATTCTCATGAACATTAGAATCATTACCAAGAAACGAAAGTACCTAGTAATTTAGTTGGCGTGCGCGAGCTCTAGTAATTGGTCCAGTATGTATAGCAGTAGGGGCTGTGGGTGTAACAATGGTATTGATGTCCTCATCACTTGGGAAGACATTAGCATGGATTTTGTACTTGGTTTGCCTAGAACTTAAAATGGCAAGGATTCCGTGTTTGTTGTTGTGGACCGATTTTCTAAGATGGCACATTTCATTCCTTGCAACAAGGTAGACGATGCTTCACATATTGCAAATCTCTTTTGTAGGGAAATCTTGCGCCTTCATGGAGTACCGAAGACAATCGTCTCCGACCGTGACGTCAAGTTCTTGAGTTACTTTTGGAAGACTCTATGCGCCAAGCTCGGAATCAAGCTCTTGTTCTCATCCGCATACCATCCTCAAACCGACGGCCAAACGGAGGTGACGAACCGGACTCTCTCCACTCTACTTGGCGTGTTGATCAAGAAGAACATCAAGGAGTGGGAAGCATGTCTACCCATCGCCGAAATGCGCCTACAACCGTGCAAGACATTCGACTACCGGCAAGTCTCCTTTCGAGGTCGCTCACGGCTTCAACCCATTGTCCCCATTGGACATTCTACCTCTTCCTCTACAAGAGCGTACCAACCTCGACGCAAGTGCCCATGCAAGCTACATCAAGAAGACGCATGAAGATACAAGACACACCATCGAGCGCCAAGTACAACGACTAACGACCAAGCTCAACATCAACAAGCAACCCATGATCTTCAACATAGGCGATCTCGTGTGGCTACACCTTCGCAAGGAACGCTTCCCCAACGAACGCAAGTCCAAACTTCTACCTCGAGCCGATGGACCCTTCAAGGTGCTAGCACGCTACAACAACAACGCCTACAAGCTCGACATACCAAGCGACAAGTACAACGTGAGCGACACCTTCAACGTCAAAGACCTCTCGCCTTTCCATGGTGATGAAGATCTTGATCCGAGGTTGGATCCTTTCGAAGGGAGGGGATATGATGCGGAGCATCCTTCCATCATCCCCATGGACTCTACATCAACACATCCAACCCCACAAGGACCTATGACTCGAGCACGTGCAAGAGCTCTTGAAACCGAGGTGACATCACTCCTCTCACAATTCCCTTTCAATTCACATGAGACATGGTTACTACCTCAAACGGAAATGCTATGCATGCTTAGGTACCAAGGAGTCAACCTAGAAGAAGCTACAGCTCAAGAGGGACATCAAGAGCGAAAGGAGGAGCTGCAGAGTCCAACATGAGCGGTACTACCGCTCCAGCCAAGCGGTACTACCGCTGAGCCAACCCAGGCGGCACTACCGCTCGAGATCCGCCCTACGTCCGCCGAACCCGACAAACTCCAGGAATCGAACAGCGCCAGAGCGGTACTACCGCCCTCCCGAGCGGTACTACATTGAAGCACCTCAAGCGGTACTACCGCCCTCCCAGCAGTACTACCGCTGAAGCACCTCAAGCGGTACTACCGCCCTCCCGAAGCAGTACTACCGCCTGCACTGTGTGTGCGTTTGGGCCGAGGCCCATGTACTCGTTTTCGCCCCAACTTACCCCTTGGAGAACCTAGAC
The DNA here is from genome assembly GCA_021437245.1 of Aegilops speltoides. Lineage (NCBI taxonomy): Eukaryota > Viridiplantae > Streptophyta > Magnoliopsida > Poales > Poaceae > Aegilops > Aegilops speltoides. Next base: position 243,748,090 of record CM038146.1, read on the forward strand.
TATAAATAGACCATCCCTCATCCTTTCTAGGGTTAGCACTGGATTAGCTCATGTTTGTGTGAGAGCCTTTGCTCATCCCATTGGATACTTCTCCTCGGAGTTCACGACCTCTTGGAGAAGATCCCCAAGCGGATTCAAGACCCTTCTAGGGAAGAACATCAAGGCCTCCTCTTGGAGAAGAACGGTTCCTTTGTATCCTTACCTTTGTTGACTTTGGATCTCGTGAATCTCTTATGTGTATGATGATCTAGCACTTGTGTGATCGATTCCCTTGTTGGTTGAGGATTCTCTCTCGTTTTCCCGTGTTTTCCCTTGTGCTTCCGTGTTCTTCGTGTTCCTCCGTAGGATCCTCTCAAACGTGAAAGATCGATTTAATTAGGGTTCCACCCTACATCATATGGTATCGAGCCACGTTGATCACGTTTTTGGAGCCCCTACCCGTGTTTTCTAGCTTGATTTTGTTGTTTTCGTCCTAAAACCCCAAAATCCCCACAAAAATAGCCCCAAAATTTTTGTGATTTGTTAGTTTGATGATGTTTTGTTGATTTTGATCCGTGGATTTGCTCGGTTTCAGTCGATCTAGCATCTCCCCAAGTTTCCCTCTTTCCATCCACAAAATCCATCAATTTTGACCCCGAAATCACCCTTTTCCGCCCCAAAATCGCTAAACAATTGAGCAGCCGAGAAAATCCCGACACAAGCGGTACTACCGCCCCACAGAGCGGTACTACCGCTGGGAACCTCAAGCGGACTACCGCCCCGAGAACGGTACTACCGCCAGGACCCTCCCAGCCGAAATAGTCGAAAAAAAACCCGACACGAGCGGTACTACCGCCCTTCCCAGCGGTACTACCGCCTGCCATTTCCAGCTTCGAGTTTCACCATTTCCACCATAACTTCCACATCCGAGTCCGATTTTCGCGTTCTTTAGCTCGTTGAGTAGCTATTGACATTCTCCATCCACCTAGATAGGTTGCAACACCATTGGACACCATCTAATTCATCGATCTTTCACGTTTGGAGGGGATCCTACGGAGGAAATGATGAGGACATCAATACCATTGTTACACCCAGAGCCCCTACTGTTACATATACGGGACCAATTACTAGAGCTCGCGCACGCCAATTAAATTACCAGGTACTTTCGTTTCTTGGTAATGATTCTAATGTTCATGAGAATATGATGCTACCTAAATTGGATACATTTGTTTTGCTTACAAATGAAGGGCCTAGCTTGGAGAAGGATGAACATTGGAGCAAGAACACGCATGGAGTTGATGGCATGCGCAAGGGGATCAAGAACGGAGTTACAAGTGATGATTTCAGGACTTTGAAGCCACCATAAGGAGTGCATGAAGCCTTGGACGAAATATACAAGATGCCACTTCATAATATCCGTCCATAGGCTATTCTAGGTGCTGCGTCACCTTATTATTGGGCCAGGCCCATGTAATTTCGAAATACTTAAGTATAGGCTATTTTTAGAGTCCGTATGTGTGGGGAAACAAGAGTTAGGGTTGGTTTCGGACCCCACCCTCAAGGGCCACGAAATTCCCTCCTTTTCCCCCATATATACAGCCCTTAGGGCGTCGTTTACACTGCGGGTTTTGTTTAGATTAAAAGTTCGCCATAGCTGCAACTTCGCGTACTTTGTTTGTGTTCAACGACTAGACAAAGGCGTCACAGAACCCCACCTTGATCAATAAAGCTTTCATCTTATATTGGCAATATCCAGATTGCAATCTCAATTTCTTGCTTGTTCTTCGTTTGCTCGCAGGAAACAGACCCTCGTGGTCAGGTTGATCGTGCTCCGGCATGGTCAATAACCTCTCGGAGTTGGTTTAGCGATTCCTAAGGCGCGACGTCCTCGCACGTCCGTAGTCGGATCGTCAAAGTCGACTTCCACCAAAGCGATATCCATCATCTCATCGGAAGACGGGACACCTTTGCCTCTATCAAGTGGTATCAGATTTCCAGGTTGCTCGGTGAGATTTTACAGTTTTACATAGTTTAGATCGAGTCTGTTCTTCATACCTATAGTCCACGAAAAAGCCAAAAAAAATTTAGGGTTAGTTCATCCCATCCGAACCAATCTGAGCCTTTGCATAATCTTTTCTGTATTTGCTTTGTTGAATTTGCGGTTGCATCGTCGTGTCAAGTTGCTGGTCTTAGCGTCTAGTCTTTTAGAGTTTCGAGTTCTGTTCACAGGTTGTCACATTGCCGCTGCCATATATCACCACCGCATCATCACCGCCAATCCGAATCCATATACGCCACCACATATCCGCCGCCATCACACCAATCCGAGTTCACCTGCAACATATATCCGCCACCTGTCCGAGTTCCACCAGATTCATCTCCGCCACCAGTCCGAGTTCCACCAGATTCATCTCCGCCACCAGTCCGAGTTCCACCAAATTCATCTCCGCCACCAGTCCTAGTCCGAGTCCAGTAATTGTTGCATTGTTCTCGATTTCCAGATCACGCGATACTCCGAGTCGTGACAGAGAAGGATTCCCGAACTTCCGAGCCATCCGCAGAAGAAAAATAAATCCAGTTTCAAAAAAAAAATCTGGCTAGGCAGTTTTTAGACCATTTGTAGACTTTTTCGAAAAAAATTTGTTGCGGAGCAAAAAAAAAAGAGGAAAAAAAAACAAAAAAATTCAGTGTGTGCTCCTCCCTTGTTTACGTGCAGCGCCGTGATTTTGTTAGTGTTCTAGGCTCGCGTCTCTAGCACGGTCTAGCCTAGGACCAGCACTGTACCGTCGTTGAGCGTTTATTCAACTTTGCATCTCTGAATTGATTATTGCTGACCCTTTTTGCTACCATATTATAAGCCTTCCCAGCTCCACATACATCTACATCGTGCGTTTGACTCTCCCTGGCAATCGCTCTATCCAAGCTTTGAGAGTTTTGATTACAACGGTTGCCGATCACCGCCTGCTGCTGGGTAAGAACTGGTAAGAATTTGAGATTTGCTTGACGGATTTGTGACACCCACCACCACCTCTTGTTAGTAGTCTGTAGGATCATATTCTTGTGTGTTTCTATTGTTGCTAACCATGGCAGGATCACAAGCCGACGAGACTGACTGGGAGAACCTGACGAACAAACAGCTACATGATAAATTTCAGCAAATGATGAGTGGACAGGTGCAAGATGTGCTAAACAGATTTGACGAGGCCATGGAGAAGATAGATGGCATTGAGAAGTCGTTTGAAACAAAGCTTGATAGCAAGTTTGATGAATTGCTCGCGTGTTTTCCACAACCACCGCCGGCTGCACCTATCGCACCTCTGCAACGACAACAACTACGCCCCCTTCCGAATCAGTATGGACGAGCTCAGCGTGTTCCTATTGAGCCAGGACAAAATTCTGGTGCCGCTGCTACTGCTGTTGGTGCTTCTTTGGCTCCTGCTACTGCTGCTGGTGGTACCGAGGAGGATGATGAGTATGTGGGCGATTACGAGGATGAGGTTGATCAACATCAGCACTACGTGCAACCACCAGCACCACAACCACCAGGTCGTCCACATGCAAATAATGGCAATGTTAGGGCTCCCCCTCAGGTACGAGATCATGACCATCTCCCTAAACTGAAATTGAATATTCCACCATTTGAGGGTAGATATGTTCCTGATATATATCTTACTTGGGAGTTAGAAACTGAACAACGATTTACATGTTTACAATATCCTGAGGAGAGACGTGTTCCTGCTGCTGTTTGTGCTTTCACTAGCTTTGCATGTGTTTGGTGGTCCGAACATTGTAGATTATATCCTGTTCCAGCTACTTGGGCTGCTTTGAAAACTACTATGCGTACTCGTTGGGTTCCACCATATTATCAACGTGAATTACTTCAAAATTGCAGCGCTTAAGACAAGGAAAAATTCTGTAGAAGAATATTATCGGAATTACAAACTGGCTTGATTAGATGTGGTATTGTTGAGGAGAATGAAGCTATGCTTGCACGTTTTCGGGTGGATTAAATAGAGATTCAGACCATTCTAGATTATAAGGATTATAATAATATCACTCGTTTATTCCATCTTGCTTGTAAAGCTGAACGTGAAGTGCAGGATCGACAGGCATTGGCGCGCACTAACTTTTCTGCAGGTCGACCTTCATCATGGACACCACGTGCATCATCTACTTCCACTGCACCATCACCTCCTTCAGGTGCCACCTCCAACCGTGATACAAGAAAGCAGGCACAACCACCACTATCTACCAAGAGCACACCTGCCGGGCCTGCACAGAGCTCTTCTTCTTCCATGGCGTCAACAGGGCACACAAGTGATATTATTTGTCGTCGTTGTAAGGGAAGAGGACATTTTGCGAGAGAATGCAAATCTCAGCGTGTGATGATTGCTCTGAGGATGGTGGGTATGAGTCCGCTAGTGACTATGATGAGGAGACTTTGGCTCTTATTACACATGAGGAACACGGTGGAGATGATTACGATCATGAGACACAATACATGGCTGCTGAAGATCTTGACAGGTATGAATGTTTAGTTGCTCAACGTGTTTTGAGTGTGCAGGTTACACAAGTTGAGCAAAATCAGAGGCATAATTTGTTCCATACAAAGGAGTTGTGAAGGAACGTTCTATTCAAGGTCATCATAGATGGAGGAGCTGCAACAACTTGGCTAGCATGGAGACGGTGGAGAAGCTATCTCTCACCACAAGACCACATCCACATCCTTACTACATCCAATGGTTCAACAACAGCGGCAAGGTTAAGGTAACACGTCTTGTTCGTGTGCATTTTAGTATCTCTACATATGCTGATTATGTTGATTGTGATGTGGTACCTATGCAAGCATGTTCCTTATTACTTGGTAGACCATGGCAATTTGATAAAATTCTGTACACCATGGTAGAAACAATCAAGATACTCTTGTTCATAAGGATAAAAATATTACTTTGCTTCCTATGACTCCTGATTCCATTTTGAAAGATGATATTAATAGAGCTAATAAAGCAAAACAGGAGAAAAATAAGAGTGAAAATCAGATTGTGGCAAAAGAATTTCAGCAACACATGAAGCCTAATAATAAACCATCCACTGTTGCTTCTGAAATTAAATTAAAAAGTGCATGTTTACTTGCCACCAAATCTAATATTGATGAGCTAGATTTTAGCAAATCTGTTTGCTATGCTTTTGTGTGCAAAGAGGCATTATTTTCATTCGAGGACGTGCCTTCCTCTTTGCCCCCTGCTGTCACTAACATTTTGTAGGAGTTCGCTGACGTCGTTCCACAAGACGTGCCACCGGGATTACCACCTATTCGAGGGATTGAGCATCAAATTGACTTAATTCCCGGTGCATCATTACCTAACCATGTGCCATACCGTACCAATCCAGAGGAGACGAAGGAGATTATGCGTCAAGTACAGGAGCTGCTCGACAAAGGTTATATACGCGAATCCCTTAGTCCTTGTGCTGTTCCTATTATTCTAGTGCCGAAAAAGGATGGTACATCACGTATGTGTGTTGATTGTAGAGGCATTAATAATATTACTATTCGTTATCGTCACCCTATTCCTAGGCTAGATGATATGCTTGATGAATTGAGTGGCTCTACAATATTCTCCAAAGTTGATTTGCGTAGTGGATACCATCAAATTCGTATGAAATTGGGAGATGAATGGAAAACAGCATTTAAAACTAAGTTTGGTTTATATGAATGGTTAGTCATGCCTTTTGGGTTAACTAATGCACCTAGTACTTTCATGAGACTAATGAACGAAGTTTTACGTGCTTTCATTGGACGATTTGTGGTAGTCTATTTTGATGATATACTGATTTATAGCAAATCTTTGGAAGAACATTTGGAACATTTACGTGTTGTTTTCAATGCTCTCGTGATGCACGCTTGTTTGGTAATCTTGGGAAGTGCACCTTTTGCACCGACCGAGTATCTTTTCTTGGCTATGTTGTTACTCCACAGGGAATTGAAGTTGATAAAGCCAAGATTGAAGCTATTGAGAGTTGGCCGCAGCCCAAAACGGTCACACAAGTGAGGAGTTTTCTTGGACTCGCTGGTTTCTATAGGCGTTTTGTGAGAGATTTTAGCACAATTGCTGCACCTCTTAATGAGCTTACAAAGAAGGATGTGCCTTTTGTTTGGGGTACCGCACAGGAAGAAGCCTTCACGATATTGAAAGATAAGTTGACACATGCTCCTTTACTCCAACTTCCTGATTTTAATAAGACTTTTGAGCTTGAATGTGATGCTAGTGGAATTGGATTAGGAGGTATGCGTACTTTTCTGAAAAATTGAGTGGGCCTAGTCTGAACTATTCTACTTATGATAAAGAATTATATGCTCTTGTTCGGACTTTAGAGACATGGCAACATTATTTATGGCCCAAAGAATTTGTTATACATTCTGATCATGAATCTTTGAAACATATTAAAAGTCAAGCTAAACTGAATCGTAGAGATGCTAAATGGGTTGAATTCATTGAGACTTTCCCTTATGTCATTAAACACAAGAAGGGTAAAGAAAATGTTATTGCTGATGCATTGTCTCGTCGTTATACTATGCTTTCACAACTTGACTTTAAAATATTTGGTTTGGAGACCATCAAAGATCAATATGTGCATGATGCTGAATTTAGCGATGTATTGCAGAATTGTAAAGAAGGTAGAACATGGAACAAGTTAAATGTTAATGATGGATTTGTGTTTCGTTCTAACAAGCTATGCATTCCAGCTAGCTCCGTTCGTATTTTGTTGTTGCAGGAGGCGCATGGAGGAGGACTAATGGGACACTTTGGCGTGAAGAAGACGGAGGATATACTTGCTACACATTTCTTTTGGCCAAAGATGAGACGGGATGTTGAGCATTTTGTTGCTCGCTGCACTACATGTCAAAAAGCTAAGTCACGACTCAATCCTCATGGTTTATATATGCCTTTGCCTGTACCTAGTGTTCCTTGGGAGGATATATCTATGGACTTTGTTTTAGGTTTACCTCGAACAAAGAAGGGGAGGGATAGCATATTTGTTGTCGTGGATAGATTCTCGAAAATGGCACACTTTATACCATGTCATAAAAGCGATGATGCTGTTAATGTTGCTGATTTGTTCTTTCGTGAAATTATTTGCTTGCATGGTGTGCCAAATACTATTGTTTCAGATCGTGATACTAAATTTCTTAGCCACTTTTGGAGATGTTTATGGGCTAAGTTGGGGACTAAACTTCTTTTTAGTACTACTTGTCACCCCCAAACTGATGGACAAACTGAAGTAGTCAATAGAACATTGTCTACTATGCTTAGGGCTGTTTTGAAGAATAATAAGAAAATGTGGGAAGAATGCTTGCCTCATATTGAATTTGCTTATAATCGTTCATTGCATTCTACTACTAAGATGTGCCCTTTTGAAATTGTGTATGGTTTCCTACCTCGTGCACCTATTGATTTATTGCCTCTTCCATCTTCGGAGAAGGTTAATTTTGATGCTAAAGAACGTTCTGAATTGATTTTAAAATGCATGAGTTAACTAAGGAAAACATTGAGCGTATGAATGCTAAATATAAACTTGCTGGAGATAAGGGTAGAAAACATGTTGTGTTTGCACCTGGAGATCTTGTTTGGTTACATTTGCGTAAAGATAGATTTCCTAATTTGCGCAAATCAAAGCTAATGCCACATGCTGATGGTCCTTTTAAGGTGTTAGAGAAAATAAATGATAATGCATATAAACTTGAGCTACCTGCAGATTTTGGGGTTAGTCCCACTTTTAACATTGCAGATTTGAAGCCTTATTTGGGTGAGGAAGATGAGCTTCCGTCGAGGACGACTTCATTTCAAGAAGGGGAGGATGATGAGGACATCAATACCATTGTTACACCCACAGCCCCTACTGTTACATATACGGGACCAATTACTAGAGCTCGCGCACGCCAATTAATGATAGAGGCGGGGGTGTCCCGATCTTTCGATGAGATGATAACTATCGATTTGGTGGAGACGACTTTGATGATCCGACTACAAACGTGCACGACGTTGCGCCTTAGCAATCGCTAAACCAACTCCGAGAGGTTATTGACCACGCCGGAGCACGATCAACCTGACCACGAAGGTCTATTCCTGCAAGCAATCGAAGAACAAGCAAGAATATGATAAAAGCAATCCGAATATTGCGAGTATGTATGAAGTATTGTTAAAGGTGGGGATCCGTAAGCGGTCTTGGTCTGGTCGTTGGACACAAACGAAGTACACGAAGTTGCAATGGCTAACTTTTAACTAAACAAATCCCAAGGGAAAAGCTACTAGATAGATCTACTTATATAGGAGCAAGGGGTGGCGGCCAAGGAGGTGGGAGGACGTCCCAAGGCAGCCTAAAACTAACCCTAGGTCGTACAAGGCTCATGGGCCCAAGTGGAGGTGACGTAACACCTTTGGACTTGTAGTTTGACTCGGATTCTGCTGCAGCGTCAGATTGTTTCGTCCATAACTCAACGCTCCGGACGGATTTTAAGGTGATTCCAATTGTGCTGGAAAGAGCATGAAATCTACTTTCCAACAAAAAAAGAATCACCCAATTCGGAGTCCGTATGAAAAAGTGGTTGGCGTTTTGAGTCAGGGATGTCTGTGCAGTCCGAATCTGAATCCAGAACGTGAGAGACTTGGACTCTATCTTCTCTTGGCCCAAAAGTGAAGTGAGAGGACTTTTTGAACAGCAAATAAACATCTCTTTCTTCCTTATCTTCATATGTGGATTGTACAAATGTCCCATACACCTGCAATTAGACAAAACACAAAAGTGTGTGAAGTATTTTTGTTCTGGATAACATAAATAGATTATTGAATAGTTTGCACTAGAAATCACCTGACAAATATGCATGTATGCAATATTTTTGTTCATATACAAGGTAGTCATGTCCTCATCATCCTCCCCTTTTTGAAAATAAAGCCGTCCTCGGCGTTGCTTAATCTGAAATGTGGCTAACAAAAGAGACAAGGTGTACATGTTGTATATGTATCGTCATCCATTTTACTTCCTTGATTTTTGCATATATGACACATGAATAGATGAGTAACTTGCATAGTTCATAAAATCTAAAGCCAACAAATTAGCACAAGAACTAGAAGGCATGAAAATATTGCAACTCAGTTTGCACATGTAAGTGAAGCTCTTATTTATTTCAAAAGATTGACAATGCTCATCATTAAACCATCCCAACATTGGTGAATAAACCTTACTTGCATCAAATTTACATGCTACAATATGCTTAAATAAGCGAACATGCAATGAGTCATTCGACACAGAATCATCACCAAGATTAGAGGTCATATCAAAACGATTAAACATTGATTCTTTTGCATCAACAGTTAATTCAATGGGTGCACTCAAAATTGTTGGTATTTCAGTTGTTTGATCACATGACGCATTCATGACAGTATCAAGATTCTCTAAAATAGGTGTTGTGCTCAAATCACCAGGTAACTTCACACATGATGCATTCAAGTTAACTAGGGATGCATCATTCTCATGTGAAGTTATATCATCAATACCTTTACTGTTACCTTGTCGCAAAGACGTAGCTGATGTAGGTACACACGTAGACAATGCACCATACTCTTGAGATGATGTCGCTCACAATCCGAGGTGGGGCTTCTCTAGTAGGTGCAACGGTGGAGGAACCAACCGACGGTGGTGAGCATGAACTGGAATAGTAGTTGTTGTAGTCACCCAATGCATCCTCCTGTAACTGTCTCTCAAAGGTACAAGCACAAACATACATACCGGTAATGCAACGAGGAATATACTGAAATCTTGCCTGAATATCATGGTTCAAACCACCAAAAAATCTATTCATTGTATCATCCTCAGATTCTTCTATGTCACAATGATGCATATAAGATTTGAACTCTTGGTAGTAAGTACGGAGGTGTTCCGATCTTTCGATGAGATGATAACTATTGATTTGGTGGAGACGACTTTGATGATCCGACTACAAACGTGCACGACGTTGCGCCTTAGCAATCGCTAAACCAACTCCGAGAGGTTATTGATCACGCTGGAGCACGATCAACCTGACCACGAAGGTCTATTCCTGCAAGCAATCAAAGAACAAGCAAGAATATGATAAAGCAATCTGAATATTGCGAATATATATGAAGTATTGATAATGGTGGGGATCCGTAAGCGGTCTTGGTCTGGTCGTTGGACACAAACGAAGTACACGAAGTTGCAATGGCTAACTTTTAACTAAACAAATCTCAAGCAAAAAGCTACTAGATGGATCTACTTATATAGGAGCAAGGGGTGACGGCCAAGGAGGTGGGAGAATGTCCCAAGGCAGCCTAAAACTAACCCTAGGTCGTACAAGGCCAATGGGCCCAAGTGGAGGTGACGTAACACCTTTGGACTTGTAGTTTGACTCGGATTCTGTTGCAGCGTCAGATTGTTTCGTCCACAACTCAACGCTCCGGACGGCTTTTAAGGTGATTCCAATTGTGCTGGAAAGAGCATGAAATCTACTTTCCAACAAAAAAAGAATCACCCAATTCGGAGTCCGTATGAAAAAGTTGTTGACGTTTTGAGTCAAGTATGTCTGTGTAGTCCGAATCTGAATCCAGAACGTGAGAGACTTGGACTCTATCTTCTCTTGGCCCAAAAGTGACGTGAGAAGACTTTTTGAACAGCACCTAAACTTCTCCTTTTTCCCTTATCTTCATATGTGGATTGTACAAATGTCCCATACACCTGCAATTAGATAAAACACAAAAGTGTGTGAAGTATTTTTGTTCTGGGTAACATAAATAGATTATTGAATAGTTTGCACTAGAAATCACCTGACAAATATGCATGTATGCAATATTTTGGTCATATACAAGGTAGTCATGTCCTCATCATCCTCCCCTTTTTGAAAATAAAGCCGTCCTCGGCGTTGTTTAATCTGAAATGTGGCTAACAAAAGAGACAAGGTGTACATGTTGTATATGTATACGTCATCCATTTTTACTTCCCTTGATTTTTGCATATATGACACATGAATAGATGAGTAACTTGCATAGTTCATAAAATCTAAAGCCAACAAATTAGCACAAGAACTAGAAGGCATGAAAATATTGCAACTCAGTTTGCACATATAAGTGAAGCTCTTATTTATTTCAAAAGATTGACAATGTTCATCATTAAACCATCCCAACATTGGTGAATAAACCTTACTTGCATCAAATTTACATGCTATAATATGCTTAAATAAGCAAACATGCAATGAGTCATTCGACACAGAATCATCACCAAGATTAGAGGTCATATCAAACGATTAAACATTGATTTTTTTGCATCAACAGTTAATTCAATGGGTGCACTCAAAATTGTTGGTATTTCAGTTGTTTGATCACATGACGCATTCATGACAGTATCAAGATTCTCTAAAATAGGTGTTGTGCTCAAATCACCAGGTAACTCAACACATGATGCATTCAAGTTAACTAGGGATGCATCATTCTCATGTGAAGTTATATCATCAATACCTTTACTGTTACCTTGTCGCAAAGACGTAGCTGATGTAGGTACACACGTAGACAATGCACCATACTCTTGAGATGATGTCGCTCACAATCCGAGGTGGGGCTTCTCTAGTAGGTGCAACAGTGGAGGAACCAACCGACGGTGGTGAGCATGAACTGGAATAGTAGTTGTTGTAGTCACCCAATGCATCCTCCTGTAATCGTCTCTCAAAGGTACAAGCACGAACATACATACCGGTAATGCAACGAGGAATATACTGAAATCTTGCTCGGATATCATGGTTCAAACCACCAAAAATCTATTCATTGTATCATCCTCAGATTCTTCTATGTCACAATGATGCATATAAGATTTGAACTCTTGGTAGTAAGTATGAACAATGTTATTGCCTTGTTTAAATTGTTCAAATTTGTGAAGCAATTCACGACGATAGTAAGGAGGGAAAAACTGTTTTCTCATTACATCTTTCAAATCTTTCCAAGTTGTGGGTTGGTTATCAATGTTTTTCTTACAATGCACACTCCACCAAACAGAAGCAAAACCAGTAAATGCTCTAGTGGCAGCTCGTACTCGCTCAAGTTCAGAAAAAACATGTTGACTAAAAACTTGTTCTACTTCAAGCTCCCAAGCTAGATAAATAGCAGGATTAAATCTACCCTCAAATGACGGTAAAGAGCTAACCTGGCCATGTGCTTGTGTGTGTTGTCCCAACTCTCGTGATGGTGAAGATGTGTTAAATGGTCCAAGAACTTCTATCTCGAAACCTGTCATGATTAGTAGAAACAAGAAACAAAATTCGAGAATAATGTTCCTATGAACTACTAGGATGTGGTTGTAAAGTGCTCACAGTAAAGCAAATATCAATATCTTACAAGTTCTTACCATGCGGTAGGTGGTGACAGGCAACCAGCGGTGTCAAGTAACTCTGAAGATTGTGTAAAGCGATTGCCAGGGGAACGTATGTATACACGGTGTAGAAATATGTGGAGCTGGGTTGGCTATATATGGTAGCAAAAAATTTAGCAATAATCAATTCAAAGATGCAATGTTGAATAAACGCTCAACGACGGTACTATGCTGGTCCTAGGCTAGACCGGACTAGAGACGCGAGCCTAGAACACTAATGAGGTCACGGCGTAGCACAACTAGCATCAATGAAGGATACTAAGTAGCTCTTGACAGCAATATATAAGTGAAGATCACAACGGCAGTGAAGATAATGATGAAAAACAACTGCCAAGCAGGACATACAACAACTCTCTCTCCAACTTTCTTCTTGAAAAGTTTGAGCCAATTTTCTAATAAATTCTTTCAAAGAATGCTACTAACTCAAGCTTTCCAATGCAAAAAGAATCACTCAATTCCGAGTTGATATGAGGAGTCAAAGAATTCTAAAACAGGCCTGAAAAATTGGAACAAGCTGTGTTCACGAACTTCAGAGGGCAAAAACACCTATTTAGAAGCCGATTTTGAGGTGTCAAATATTGAACTAGCTTCGGCAACTATTTAGATGCGGCTCGTCACTAGCTTCAATTTGAGTACTCACGGAGCCAAAACGGACTTCGTATGAGGAAGATACACCTGTTTTAATGAATAGTGCACAAAACAGATTCCAATCCGAATTCAGGTACGAGATTGATTCTAGATAGATCCGATTTTTTTCCTCTCTCTTTTTTTTTCTCACGCTTTTTTTTCTTTTTCTTCTCTCTCTTTTTTTTTTTCCTTTCCTTTTTTTCTCTCTTTTTTTTCTCTCTTTTTTTTCTCCCTCTTTCCAAGACAAACTAGATAAGATGCAGATTGGATCAGGCAAAGATGTGAATGACCTCAACTATGATTATGACAATGAACAGCGCGTAGCACGTGGTGGAAATTAATAGATGGGATGGTGGACAGCGGAAGGGATAATGATGCAGCAGCGCGTGACTAATGTGAACAGAACTCGAAACTCTAAAGGAACTAGACACTAAGACCAGCAAGCGACACGACGATGCAACCGATAACTCAACTATGCAAGCAACGAATAGAAAATTGCAAAGGCTCGGTGGCTTGGATAAAGGATGAACAGATCTAACTTTTTTGTGGCTTTTTCATGGACTATAGGTATGAATGACAGATGCGATCTAAACTATGAAAAACTGTAAAATCTCACCGAGGAACCTGAAAACTGATACCACTTGATAGAGGCGGGGGTGTCCCGATCTTTCGATGAGATGATAACTATCGATTTGGTGGAGACGACTTTGATGATCCGACTACAAACGTGCACGACGTTGCGCCTTAGCAATCGCTAAACCAACTCTGAGAGATTATTGACCACGCCGGAGCACGATCAACCTGACCACGAAGGTCTATTCCTGCAAGCAATCGAAGAACAAGCAAGAATATGATAAAAGCAATCTGAATATTGCGAGTATGTATGAAGTATTGTTAAAGGTGGGGATCCGTGGCGGTCTTGGTCTGGTCGTTGGACACAAACGAAGTACACGAAGTTGCAATGGCTAACTTTTAACTAAACAAATCCCAAGGAAAAGCTACTAGATAGATCTACTTATATAGGAGCAAGGGGTGGCGGCCAAGGAGGTGGGAGGACGTCCCAAGGCAGCCTAAAACTAACCCTAGGTCGTACAAGGCTCATGGGCCCAAGTGGAGGTGACGTAACACCTTTGGACTTGTAGTTTGACTCGGATTCTGCTGCAGCGTCAGATTGTTTCGTCCATAACTCAACGCTCCGGACGGATTTTAAGGTGATTCCAATTGTGCTGGAAAGAGCATGAAATCTACTTTCCAACAAAAAAAGAATCACCCAATTCGGAGTCCGTATGAAAAAGTTGTTGGCGTTTTGAGTCAGGGATGTCTGTGCAGTCCGAATCTGAATCCAGAACGTGAGAGACTTGGACTCTATCTTCTCTTGGCCCAAAAGTGAAGTGAGAGGACTTTTTGAACAGCAAATAAACATCTCTTTCTTCCTTATCTTCATATGTGGATTGTACAAATGTCCCATACACCTGCAATTAGACAAAACACAAAAGTGTGTGAAGTATTTTTGTTCTGGATAACATAAATAGATTATTGAATAGTTTGCACTAGAAATCACCTGACAAATATGCATGTATGCAATATTTTTGGTCATATACAAGGTAGTCATGTCCTCATCAATTAAATTACCAGGTACTTTCGTTTCTTGGTAATGATTCTAATGTTCATGAGAATATGGTGCTGCCTAAATTGGATACATTTGTTTTGCTTACAAATGAAGGGCCTAGCTTGGAGAAGGATGAACATTGGAGCAAGAACACGCATGGAGTTGATGGCATGCGCAAGGGGATCAAGAACGGAGTTACAAGTGATGATTTCAGGACTTTGAAGCCACCATAAGGAGTGCATGAAGCCTTGGACGAAATATACAAGATGCCACTTCATAATGTTCGTCCATAGGCTATTCTAGGTGCTCGTCACCTTATTATTGGGCCAGGCCCATGTAATTTCGAAATACTTAAGTATAGGCTATTTTTAGAGTCCGTATGTGTGGGAAACAAGAGTTAGGGTTGGTTTGGACCCCACCGTCAAGGGCCACGAAATTCCCTCCTTTTCCCCATATATACAGCCCTTAGGGCGTCGTTTACTTCTTGGGTTTTGTTTAGATTAAAAGTTCGCCATAGCTGCAACTTCGCGTTTCGTTTGTGTTCAACGACCGGACAAAGCGCCACAGAACCCCACCTTGATCAATAAAGCTTTCATCTTATATTGGCAATATCCAGATTGCAATCTCAATTTCTTGCTTGTTCTTCGTTTGCTCGCAGGAAACAGACCCTCGTGGTCAGGTTGATCGTGCTCCGGCGTGGTCAATAACCTCTCGGAGTTGGTTTAGAGATTGCTAAGGCGCGACATCCTCGCACGTCCGTAGTCGGATCGTCAAAGTCGACTTCCACCAAAGCGATATCCATCATCTCATCGAAAGACGGGACACCTTTGCCTCTATCAGGAAACACGAAGAACACGCGGAAGCACGAGGGGAAACACGGGGAAAACGAGAGAGAATTACTCAACCAACAAGGAATCGATCACACAAGTGCTAGATCAACATACACACACGAGATCCACAAGATACATAGTCAACTAGGGTAAGGATACAAAGGAACCGTTCATCTCCAAGAGGAGGCCTTGAATCCACGAGGGGATCTTCCCATAAAGGGGTCTTGTATCCGAGAGGATCTTCTCCGAAGAGGCCGCGGTCTCTCACAAGGAGGAGATCCGATAGATGAGCGTAGCTCTATCTCTAACTTGAGCTAAATCAACGCTAACCCTCAAAGTGGGGAGGAGGAGGTCTATTTATAGTGCTAAGCCACGAAGGGGTAAGTGAGGGGCAAAGGGGTACACGGGCCTCGGCCCAAGCCGCGCACACAAGCGGGGTCCGGATGATCCGGATGGTGGCCCAGATGATCCGGGTGTCGGGGGTCCGGATGATCCGGGCGACCGTCCGGATGATCCGGCTTCGTCGGGTGGGCTTCTGTTGTCTTCGGCGCCTTTACCCGGATGATCCGGACGGCGGTTCGGACGATCCGGCTGGGCCCGGATGATCCGGACGACGGTCCGGATGATCCGGCTGGCTTCAGCAGCCGCTCCGTCTTCTTCTTCCTTCTCCTCTTCCATGCTTGGCCTTGATCCTTGGACTCTCCATGATCATCTCGGTTGTACCTGAGTATAGGCAAGGTCCATGCATGAGGTAGTAGCCGTGTCTCATATCACGGAAAGTGACGGTTCAAGAGGAGTGAATTCACCTTGTGTTCGATGGTGCATAGTCGAGGTCTCATCTTATGTATCCTTGGGGCTTGGAGAGTAGTCGGAGCGTACATGGGGATGAACGTGGGATGCTCCGCATCATATCCCCCCCCTTGGGAAAGATCCGACCTCGGATCGTGATCCTCATCACCATGGAAACGGTTGTCGTAGACGGACTTGTAGTTGGGCGAAGTTGAAGACATGGTGCAATCCGCGTAGTCCAAGGTGTCGCCGGAGTGATAGACATGCAAAAAGAGCAGACACAAGCAACACTTGGAAATACAATAGTTAGCGCACACAAAGTGTCCATCATGTAGGAATGAGTCCGTGCGGCAAGATAGTGCGTGGCAAGACACAAGATGGTTATCCAAAAGAAGTAGAATGAGATGTAAAGCATTCATGGGATAATTAGCATGGTGCACAAAGCGACAAATTCTACGATTGTGCAAAATGATGTCATAATGGGATGGTGCATCAAAAGCATGAACATGGCAATGGATGCTCAATATGTCTATGTTATCATGCAATTGATGGTGGGCAATATGATCATGATGTATGAATATGCCATCAAGGAAGATCACAACAAATTTGCTAAGGAAGTGAACAAGCTCATATATCATGGATGACATGGAAATAGATGCAACAAAGCAAGCACAATGTGAGTGAATCCATGCATGGGGTGCAAACTTGTGGTGAGCATGATATGTCCATCGAGCATGACATGTATGAGCACAATCAACAAATATGGAGGTGTTGGTGTACCAAAGCTCATTGTCGAGGTATGAGTGGAATTCCGAAGGTGCATCCAATAAGTGTGAGCGCTCCTCAATGTGAAGGTCCATGTAGCCAATCTCCAATGTCGCTCCTCCGATCACGAGATGTATCATGTAGACAACAAGAAGGAAACAACAATGAAAGAGTGACCCATCCAATATGCATATTTGAGGATTGCTCAAAGAGAAGGAGTTCACCTTTATGAGAATGTCGAAAATGTTGGTGTCGCACATCATGTATGCCTTCACATAACCAATATGTCGCATAACGGCATCGCCTTGTGAAACCTCCAAAATGAAAGAACATGACAAACACTCGGAAAAACAAATGAGGTTAGCGGAAATGCAAAACCTATCATTCGAGTGGTAAGATACCCAACAAGTGTATGCATCATGCTCATCATAAGAAATTGCAAGGGAGCGTTTCATAGTCTGGAGGCATATGATGCAAGAACAACCAAGTGCAATAGGTTCAATCAAACAGGCATGCATCACAAGTAGAGTGTCCAAGTCTCCAAGATCAATAAGCATAGCAAGTTGGCACTCAATACAAGGTGATATGAGAGATGCAACTAATGGAGACAAGCGACAATGATCTTGACAAATCAAGTGAGAGGCATCAACATCTATGTCATCAACCCAAGAAAGCAAGTAATAGTGGAACATGGGTGATGCAACATAGCAAGCAATCATAGCAATCAAGTTAAGCAAGCTAGTAGTGCGAAGATGCAACATACTAGGAGGAATCATGGCAAGCATGTCATGTGTGCAAATAGTGGGCATGAATAATTCACATGTCATAGCACAAGCATGAAAGCAAGATGTGACTAAAATGTCATCAATGTATTGGCGAGAGACCATATGTAAATAGCAATGGGTCATCGTGACTCTCCCAACACAACAAGCATCAATAGTATGGGGCACATGATAAACATGGCAATAGCAACAAGGATCTCTACCAAGCATGCAAATACACAATGGGATATCATAATGGTTCATCATGGGTAAATACAAGCAAGGGTCACGATTGCATGGCAAAGGCATAGAAGCAAGCATAGCATGCAAAGTGAACATGGTAAAATGAGCATAAGGTGACAAGTGGTAAATGGCCCATAGCCGTGTGAGAGCCAAGTAGAGGAGTTGCGCGTAGTCCTTGCGCGAAGGGGACGGTGGTAAGGATAGTCCACGGGATCCCAAAGCATCCTTGCTCTCAAGAGCTCGTTTCATCAACTCTTGGGATTGAGAGGTTGACGAGTATACGTGAGTACCTACACAAAACAAAGACAAAGGGAAAATTGTGTGTGCGTGGTAGATGTACACATCATCCATCATGATGCGCACGTGCGTGTGTTTGTTAGCACAAAATAGCCAATGCTCAAATAAATGAGATGCGTGATATAGAAACATGTCATCCATCATGATAGGTTTGTTATGATGTGTGTCATAATGGAGACTCAAAGGATGTAATGCATCATGAGGTATTTCTATAGCATTGTTATTCATGGAATGCATATGGTGCACGCAGTCATGGGAATCATGCAAAGTATGGAATGCATCAAGATCTCCTAATATATATGAGGAAACTATGGGGGTCTCCTCATGAGCAAGAGTAGTAACATCACGTGCAGAGTATTGACAACATCCAAAACAATGCATATTTGGGACAATGTGATCATGGCATGACATATTGGATGAATTTCGCAAATCATGTAAAGGGAGCATGGCAATATCATCACATGAAAAGCAAAAGCCAATGACCATCATCTCGTCATCTATGCCATAAGTGCAAATGGGATTGATTTTAATGGGGCATGCATAGTTACTATGTTGAGATTGAAATGAAGCAATATGGGAGATCTCACTCATAGCATATGACAAGTTCAATGGATTGTCAAACATGAAGTGACCAATAGAATTTTCACATGATATCCTATGAAGCATAGCATCACAACTAGGCAACTCAACATGCTCATCATCATATTCATCATAAATAGGTAAGTCAAGGCATGAAGAAGTTTCACTAGCATGAAGCATGGTAATAGGCGGGTCATCATCATGGGAGCAATCATCATCAAGAGCGTCCACTAGTGGGACAAGAGAAGTACCATCACCTATGTTACCTTTGGAGCGTCGCTCATGTGTTGTAGGTGAGGTGTTGAAGATCGTCTCGTTGTCATCTTCATCTTGATGGAACCATGTGGGGGGTGCATCATCGTCCACCATGGCCATCGTCGTCTCCATAGTAGGTATGGACTCATCAATGGTAGGCGTGTCGTCATGTAGGAGACCTAGCACGAAAGGAGAAAACACACTAGGAGTAGAGGTTAAGTCGTTAGAAATCATGGTGGCCGCACATGCCGTGTCAACTACCTCACTCACTAAGTGTAGTGGCTCACTCACTCCCTCAAGGATGCATTCACTCATATTGTTGGTGGAGTCACTCAAATGGCGCTCAACCTCACATAGGATGTGTGGCATGCTCTCATGTGTGGGGCTAGTGGTGGTGACACTCATCCTCTCATAGGAAATGCTCTCTATGTCACGTATGGTGGAGTCACTCATGTCACTCATGTGGTGGTGGCTCTCCTCACATGGCACTTGGGGCATCTCGACATATGTGGGTGTCGGAGAGATGTTGGTGCAAATGTCTCCATGCTCAACTCCTATCGCCATGGTCGAAGGGGATGGCCCTTGCTCGACCTTCTTGTCGCCGTCTTGGTGTTGGAGGTCCATATGATGTGGCACCTCATAGCTCGTCTCCATTAACGAAGGGAGTGTCCCATGTTCGGCCATCTTCCTTGAGGGGCTTCCGAAGATGGAAGTGTCACCCTCTCTCGTAGGTAGTCGCCTTGGACTTGATGAAGTCGATGTAGGCGTACTCGTGGGAAATAGGCGAAGATGTCGTACGTCCAAAGGCGAAGATGCCTTGATAGCACTTGGCCAAGATGCCAAAGTGGTTGGTGTAGCCGTAGCGCCGTCTTGGTGGTGGTCGTCTCGCGGTCTTCTTTTGTGCTCTTGAAGCTTGGACTTGGCGTGAAGTAGGTCTTGTTGGGACTTGTGCATTTGCGCTTGTGGAGCATCTTCATGATGATGATGTTGTTGTCGTGCTTGAGCTCGTAGGCCTTCATGACGATGTGGATCACGAATGTGATGGTGGTTGCCATGTAGATCTTGACTTGGACGACTTGCGCTTGCATCTTTTTCGCGCTCGGAAGACTTGTGGCTTGACCGTCGTCGTCTTGAGGATGATGAAGTGGAAGAAGACTTGATCAAGGTCCGAATCTCTTCCATCCTCGCATCTTGCTCCTCCTTTTGTTCGGCAAGCTTGTTGTCGATGTAGGCCCTTTTCCTTGCTTGGAGTGACGAATGTCGATGGAGATGTTCTCGATCTTGCTCGCAATCTTGATTGTGCGCCTTGGATTTGTCGTTGTAGATCGAAGATAGACGCTTTGGAGATGTAGTTGTTCACGCCGTCGTTGTTGTCGTGAGACCGGAGAGGAATGCCTTGCCTATCCATCACAAGATTCGAGCAAATATGAGTGGGAGAAAGAGAAGAACGATACCAATGTACCTTTGACCAAAGTTGAAGATGAATCAAGTTCACCAAATGTGGACAATGAAATAGCACTATTGGTACCGATCCTTGTCGATTCTCACACCTACACAAGTAAGGCTTATAGTGGAGCTCGGTGAGGATAGTGGCACAAAAATTTAATGCAAAATGTTAGCAAGAGTCAATAATGTTGAAAAAGATTCACAAATTACAAGTGAGACAAATGGATCAATAGCAAAGAATGGCACACGAAACACACACACGGATAGATAAATGGGGTCGTGCAACCAAGGAATGAGCTCAAAATGTGGAATCCACCAAAACGCTCGTGTTGCACAACTCAAGAGAGACGCTAGCACGATTGCTCAATAGGCGGATCGACACTTGTGCACAACCTATAAGATGCAAAATGGATATTCTTCTATCCCAAGTATGCTATGTATGTATGGTTCCCGGTGTTTCTTTCAAGCATGATATCATATGATGTAGATTTGACAATCTTATGTGCAATGGGATATGATGCTATGGCACTTGCTCACGAGCTCTTTGCTCTCTTTTTGCTTAAAAGTTATTTTTTCTATGGCCACTTTTGTACAATGCACAAACCAAGATAGCAATTGTGTATATGCGGGAACAAACTTGAGGCACAATGGATGATATGATACCAATATGATATGGTATGTATGCTATGGAAGGTATGGACCACTAATGTGCACAAGTATCGTTGCCGGCAATACTCAAATGGCTAGTCTCGATAGGTAAGTGACGCAAAATGGGCTAGGGGTTAACAATGCAATTGCAAGGGAATGTACAAAGGTGTCGTCGAGGTTACCGTCCTTTGCGATGATGAGTGGCGGTGTTCTTGGTGTAGATACCAAGATGATGAAGACTCGTCCCTAAGTAGCCGAAACACCTTAGGAAACGGAAAAACCGCAAACTCAAAATCTCAAATGACAAATGTCAAATGGTGGTAGCGGAAAGCGGTGGTGGTGTTGCACTAGACAATGCGGAAGTGGAATGATGGGCTATACACGAGTCGGAGTTGAATTTGCCGTCCCTAAGTAGCCGAAACACCTTAGGAGACACAAGCTACAACTCAAACAAGCTCAAACAAAATTGGGTTTGGTTGGGTTGTCGGAAGTGTATGGTGGGAAGGTTATGTGGAAGTGGAGGTGGTGGTGGTTGATGAAGAAGCAACCGTCCCTAAGTAGCCGAAACACCTTAGGAGACTCAAGTCACTACTCAAAGAACCTCAAATGCTATGGGGAGCAAAATGGGTTAGGTTGCGGAAGTCGGTGGTGGCTATGCGGATGATATGGTGGAAGGCCTAGGCAAACTTGCCAAATTTCAGAAAAGTTGATGGTGTCAAATGGTGTTGGTGGTATTTTCGTGGGATAGGGGATGTCAATAGCTTCAAAACGAGCTAAAGAACGTCAAAATCGGAGTTCGGATGAATTAGTTATGGACAAAACAAAAATCAGCCGAAGTCAGTTTCAGGGTAAACCGGATGATCCGGGAGGAGGTCCGGATGATCCGGGCTCGGTCCGGATGATCTGGGAGGAAATCCGGATGATCCGGGTTCGTCAGCGCCGGTTCTGTTTTCTGGTGCGCGATTTATCCGGACGTCCGGGCGTCCAGCTGATCCGGCTTGGTCCGATGATCCGGAGAAGGTCCGGATGATCCGCCAAGTCAACCCTTCGGATTTGCTCTCGGGGACGAATTTTTAGGCGGAAATGAATGATTTTCGGGCAAAATTTGAGGATTTCGTGGATGGAAGGTGGGAAACTTGGGGAAAGCTAGATCCACTTGAAACCAAGCAAATCCATGGATCAAAATCAACAAAACATCATCAAAACCAACAAATCACAAAAAATTTTGGGGCTATTTTTGGTGGGGATTTTCGGATTTTAGGATGAAAGCAACAAAATCAAGCTAGAAAAAGAGGGGTAGGGGCTCCAAAAACGTGATCAACGTGGCTCATGATACCATATGATGTAGGGTGGAACCCTAATTAAATCGATCTTTCACGTTTGGAGGGATCCTACGGAGGAAACACAAAGAACACGCGGAAGCACGAGGGAAACACGGGAAAGCGAGAGAATCACTCAACCAACAAGGAATCGATCACACAACTGCTAGATCAACATACACACACGAGATCCACAAGATACATAGTCAACTAGGGTAAGGATACAAAGGAACCGTTCATCTCCAAGAGGAGGCCTTGAATCCACGAGGGGATCTTCCCATAAAGGGGTCTTGTATCCGAGAGGATCTTCTCCGAAGAGGCCGCGGTCTCTCACGAGGAGGAGATCCGATAGATGAGCGTAGCTCTATCTCTAACTTGACCTAAATCAACGCTAACCCTTAAAGTGGGGAGGAGGAGGTCTATTTATAGTGCTAAGCCACGAAGGGGTAAGTGAGGGGCGAAGGGGTACACGGGCCTCGGCCCAAGCCGCGCACACAGGCGGGGTCCGGATGACCCGGATGGTGGCCCGGATGATCCGGGTGTCGGGGGTCCGGATGATCAGGGCGACCGTCCGGATGATCCGGCTGGCTTCAGCAGCCGCTCCGTCTTCTTCTTCCTTCTCCTCTTCCATGCTTGGCCTTGATCCTTGGACTCTCCATGATCATCTAGGTTGTACCTGAGTATAGGCAAGGTCCATGCATGATGTAGTAGCCGTGTCTCATATGCGGAAAGTGACGGTTCGAAGAGGAGTGAATTCACCTTGTGTTCGATGGTGCATAGTCGAGGTCTCATCTTATGTATCCTTGGGCTTGGAGAGTAGTCGGACCGTACATGGGGATGAACGTGGGATGCTCCGCATCACTAGATCATCGAAGCACGAGTGATACATGGTTCAAAATCAACAAAGGAAAGATACAAAGGTAGCCGTTCTTCTCCCGGAGGAGGTCTTGAATCCACGAGGGGATCTTCCAGTATAGGGATCTTGAATCCGATGGATCTTCTCCTAGACGGAGGTCCTGATCTCCGTGGAGAAGTACCGGTGGATGAGCAAAGGGTCTCACACACAAATATGAGCTAATCCAATGCTAAGTCTCAAAGTGAGGAGAGGGGGTCCTATATATAGAGTATGGGGCGAAGGGGTACATGGGCTCAGCCCAACACGCTGCAGCAGGCGCTGGCGGATGATCCGGCTACGGTCCGGATGATCCGGCTGGTCCGGATGATCCGGTTGGGGGCCCGGATGGTCCGGGTGCTCTGCTGGTGACGGCGCAAGGCCGGACGTCCGGCTGGTGGTCCGGATGTCCCGGCGGGATCCGGATGATCCGGGCAGGGGTCCGGATGATCCGGCTTTAGCGTGGAGGTTCTGTTGCCTTCGGTCGATTTAGCCGGATCGTCCGGACCGGGGTCCGGATCATCCGGGCTCTGTCCGGATCGTCCGGGCCTCCGTCCGGATCGTCCAGCCTCTCTGGTCCTGGTTGCTTTCTCCTCTCCGTCTTCGCGTATGTCTTCCGCTTCCGATTCTCCTTGCTTCCTAGCCTCTTCATGGTCGACTCCTTGGTGCCTGAGTATGCATAGAGTTTCCGTTTGAGGTATTAACCATGTCTCATGTGAATCGAAGGAGAGTTGTGAGAGGAGTGATGTCACCTCGGTTTCAAGGGCTCTTGCATGTGCTCGAGTCATCGGTCCTTGTGGTGTTGTAGGTGTTGATGTAGAGTCCATGGGGATGATGGAAGGATGCTCCGCATCATATCCCCTCCCTTCGAAAGGATCCGACCTCGGATCTAGATCTTCATCACCATGGAAAGGCGAGAGGTCTTTGACGTTGAAGGTGTCGCTCACGTTGTACTTGTCGCTTGGTAGGTCGAGCTTGTAGGCGTTGTTGTTGTAGCGTGCTAACACCTTGAAGGGTCCATCGGCTCGAGGTAGAAGTTTGGACTTGCGTTCGTTGAAGCGTTCCTTGCGAAGGTGTAGCCACACGAGATCGCCTATGTTGAAGATCATGGGTTGCTTGTTGATGTTGAGCTTGGTCGCTAGTCGTTGTACTTGGCGCTCGATAGTGTTTCTTGTATCTTCATGCATCTTCTTGATGTAGCTTGCACGGGCACTTGCGTCGAGGTTGGTGCGCTCTTGTAGAGGTAGAGGTAGGATGTCCAATGGGGACAATGGGTTGAAGCCGTAGACGACCTCGAAGGGGGACTTGCCGGTCGTCGAATGTCTTGCACGGTTGTAGGCGTACTCATGATGGGTAGACACGCCTCCACTCCTTGATGTTCTTCTTGATCAACACGCCAAGTAGAGTGGAGAGCGTTCGGTTTGTCACCTCCGTTTGGCCGTCGGTTTGAGGATGGTATGCGGATGAGAACAAGAGCTTGATTCGAGCTTGGCGCAAAGAGTTTTCAAAAGTAACTCAAGAACTTGACGTCATGGTCGGAGACGATTGACTTTGGTACTCCATGGAGGCGCAAGA
The DNA here is from genome assembly GCA_021437245.1 of Aegilops speltoides. NCBI lineage: Eukaryota > Viridiplantae > Streptophyta > Magnoliopsida > Poales > Poaceae > Aegilops > Aegilops speltoides. The sequence continues at coordinate 243,773,133 of CM038146.1, forward strand.
TTTCCCTACAAAATAGATTTGCAATATGTGAAGCATCGTCTACTTTGTTGCAAGGAATGAAATGTGCCATTTTGGAAAATCTGTCCACAACAACAAATCTGAGTCCTTTCCATTTTGAGTTCTAGGCAAACCAAGTACAAAGTCCATGCTAATGTCTTCCCAAGGTTGATAAGGAATAGGAAGAGGCATGTAAAGACCATGAGATTGAGCTTTTGACTTAGCTTTGCGGCATGTTGAGCATCTTGTGGTGAAGCGTGAGGCGCCTCAAACATCTTTGGCCAAAAGTAGTTCTTGGAGAGCGTGGCGAAAGTCTTGTCGCGTCCAAAGTGTCCCATGAGTCCACCTCCATGAGCCTCTTTCAAAAGTAGCAAGCGAAGAGAAGACTCGGGTATGCAAAGTTTGTTAGCTCTCATAAGATAACCATCCTTGAGGTAATATTGTTCCCAAGATGTATCGTCAAACATTTAGCATAATGAGGTGCAAAAGATGGATCAAGAGCATACAAATCTTTGATGTGCTCAAAGCCAATAACATTCAACTCAAGTTGGGTGACAAGCGTGCATATGCGTGAAAGTGCATCGGCAACTACATTTTCCTTGCCCTTAATGTACTTGATCACATATGGAAAAGATTCAATAAATTCACTCCATTTGGCATGGCGCTTCTTCAATTTAGTTTGACCTTTTAAGTACTTAAGCGTTTCATGATCGGTATGGATGACAAACTCATGAGGTCTAAGATAATGTTCCCAAACATGGAGGACACGCACTAAAGCATACAATTCTTTATCATACACGGGATAGTTAAGTTGAGCACCGGAGAGTTTTTCACTAAAATAAGCAATGACTCGTTTTCTTGCATTAAAACTCCGCCAATTCGGTACCACTTGCATCACAATGGACATCAAAAGTTTTGTCAAAATTGGGCAAAGCAAGAATTGGAGCATGAGTAAGCAAAGACTTGAGCTCATCGAAGCGTTGGCTTGCAAAGGTCCCCAAACAAAAGGAGTATTCTTCTTACTCAAAGCATGCAAAGGAGCTGCAATAGTGCTAAAGTTTTTCACAAAGCGATATAAAACCTGCAAGACCAAGGAAACTTCGCACTTGTTGCAAATTGGTGGGTTGGGGCCAAGTTTTGATTGCTTTGATCTTAGTTTCATCAACATGAACACCCTTGTAAGAGACAACGAAACCCAAGAAAACCACTTTGTCAACTCCAAAAGTGCATTTATTCAAGTTGGCATAAAGACTTTCTTTTCGAAGTGTTTGCAAAACAAGCTTAACTTGATCAAGATGCTCTTTCATGGTTTTGCTAAACACAAGAATATCATCGAACTAAACCACAACAAAGATTCCAATGTATGGACGAAGTACATGATGCATGAGACGCACAAAAGTTCCGGGAGCTTCCGACAAACCCATAGGCATGACCAACCACTCATATAGACCAAAATTTGTTTTGAAAGCAGTTTTCCATTCATCACCCTCATGAATGCGGATTTGGTAATAGCCACTTTTAAGATCAATTTTTGAGAAAAAGTTGGCTCCACTAAGTTCATCAAGCATATCATCTAAGCGAGGAATGGGATGCCTATAGCGCCTTGTGATAGCATTTATAGGTCTACAATCGAGCACAAGCGGAAAGTTCCATCGGGCTTAGGCACAAGAATAACGGAACGGCACAAGGGCTTAAGCTTTCACGTCGTGACCGTTGTCGATTAGTTGTTGTACTTGCCGTTGAATCTCCTTGGTTTCTTCGGGATTGACACGGTAGGGAGCTTTGTTTGGAAGTGGCGCTCCGGGGATGAGGTCGATTCGATGCTCAATGCCTCGAAGAGGAGGTAGACCCGGGGGTAGCTCATCGGGGAAAACATCTAGAAATTCCTGCAAAAGAGATTGAAACACCAAAGGTAGCTCATGAGTGGTGTTAGTTTTTGGTTCGCCATCCTTGCACACAAGGACAAAGTGCATCACACTTGATGGGTTCTCACACACTTCTCTCATCTCATGTTTGGTGGCGAATAGTATGAGGTTTTTCTCTCTAGGCGAAGAGGCGCTCAAATTTGGCTTTGATGAGGACATCAATACCATTGTTACACCCACAGCCCCTGCTGCTATACATACTGGACCAATTACTAGAGCTCGCGCACGCTAACTAAATTACCAGGTACTTTCGTTTCTTGGTAATGATTCTAATGTTCATGAGAATATGATGCTGCCTAAATTGGATACATTTGTTTTGCTTACAAATGAAGGGCCTAGCTTGGAGAAGGATGAACATTGGAGCAAGAACAAGCATGGAGATGATGGCATGCAAAGGGGACAAGAATGGAGTTACAAGTGATGATTTCAGGACTTTGAAGCCACCATAATGAGTGCATGAAGCCTTGGACGAAATATACAAGATGCCACTTCATAAATTTCGTCCAGAGGCTATTCTAGGTGCTGCGTCACCTTATTATTGGGCCAGGCCCATGTAATTTCGAAATACATTAGTATAGGCTATTTTAGAGTCCGTATGTGTGGGGAAACAAGAGATAGGGTTAGTTTCGGACCCCTCCACCAAGGGCCACGAAATTCACCCCCTCTTCCTCCATATATACAGCCCTTAGGGCACCGTTTAGACTTGGGTTTTGTTTAGATTAAAAGTTCGCCATAGCTGCAACTTCGCGTGCCGTTTGTGTTCAACGACCGGATAAAGGCGCCACGTAACCCCACCTTGATCAATAAAGCTTTCCTCTTATATTCGCAATATCCAGATTGCAATCTTAGTTTCTTGCTTGTTCTTCGTTTGCTGCAGAAATGACCTTCGTGGTCGTTTGATCGTGCTCGGCGTGGTCAATAACCTCTCGGAGTTGGTTTAGCGATTGCTAAGGCGTGGCGTCCTCGCACGTTCGTAGTCGGATCGTCAAAGTCGACTTCATCCAAAACGATAGCCACCATCTCATCGAAGACGGGACACCTCGCCTCTATCAAGTGGTATCAGATTTCCGTGTTGCTCGGTGAGATTTTACAGTTTTTCGTAGTTTAGATCGAGTCTGTCTTCATACCTATAGTCCACGAAAAAGCCACAAAAAATTAGGGTTAGTTCATCCTATCCGAACCAGTCCGAGCCTTTGCATAATCTTTTACAGATTTGCATTGTTGAATTTGCGGTTGCATCGTCGTGTCTAGTTGCTGGTCTTAGAGTCTAGTCTTTTAGAGTTTGAGTTCGGTCATAAGTTGTCACGCCGCCGCCGCACCATTATCATCGCCCGCCATCTACCACCACCGCTTATCCGCCACCGCTTCGAATCCGTATCCATATACCACCACAGCTTATCCGCCACCGCTTCGATTCCGTATCCATATACCACCACCGCTTCCATATATCACCACCGCTGCCATCGACCACCATATATCCACCACCAATCCGAGTCCCTTGCATATTAGGTTTGTTTTCGGGATCCATCTAGTTTTCGATTCGTGTTTCCTTGTCTCGATGAGGTTTGATTCCAGCAATCTTTTGCCGTCCATAGAAGAGGTTGGTTTCCAACAAAAAAAAAGAGAGTCCGGAAACCACCCTCCGTTTAGGCCCAAAATTTTCCAAAACGCACGGGATAAAAAAATTTCTGGCTATCCTATTTTAGGTGTTTCTAAGCGTATTGAGCGATCGCCGTTATAGAAAGTTTTTTGACCCGTTTCAGATTTGGGTCCGGCAATCGAAAAAAAATTGTCGAAAAATTTCGTGCCCATCCTGTCAGTTTGACCTGGGAAGAGTTTTGAGACACTCGCCATTATAGTGATTTTTCGCAAAAAAAAAGGAGCGCAAAAAAAAAAGCAGTGCAAAAAAAATCCAGAGTGTGCTTTTCCCTTGTTTACGTGCAGCGCCGTGATTTTGTTAGTGTTCTAGGCTCGCGTCTCTAGCACGGTCTAGCCTAGGACCAGCACAGTACCGTCGTTGAGCGTTTATTCAACTTTGCATCTCTGAATTAATTATTGCTGACCTTTTTTTTGCTACCATATTATAAGCCTTCCCAGCTCCACATACATCTACGTCGTGCGTTTGATTCTCCCTGGTAATCGCTATATCCAAGCTTTGAGAGTTTTAACTACAACGGTTGCCGATCACCACCTGCTGCTGGGTAAGAACTGGTAAGAATTTGAGATTTGCTTGACGGGTTTGTGATACACCACCACCACTTCTTAGTAGTCTGTAGGATCATATTCTTGTGTGTTTCTATTTACTGCTAACCATGGTAGGATCACAAGCCGATGAGACTGATTGGGAGAACCTGACGAACAAACAGCTACATGATAAGTTTCAGCAAATGATGATTGGACAGGTGCAAGATGTGCTAAACAGATTTGACGAGGCCATGGAGAAGATAGATGGCATTGAGAAGACGTTTGAAACAAAGCTTGATAGCAAGTTTGATGAATTGCTCGCGCGTTTTCCACAACCACCGCCGGCTGCACCTATCGCACCTCTGCAACGACAACAACTACGCCCCCTTCCGAATCAGTATGGACGAGCTCAACGTGTTCCTATTGAGCCAGGACAAAATTCTGGTGCCGCTGCTACTGCTGTTGGTGCTTCTTTGGCTCCTGCTACTGCTGCTGCTGGTACCGAGGAGGATGATTATGTGGGAGATTACGAGGATGAGGTTGATCAACATCAGAACTATGTGCAACCACCAGCACCACAACCACCAGGTCGTCCACATGCAAATAATGGCAATGTTAGGGCTCCCCTCAGTGCGAGATCATGACCATCTCCCTAAACTGAAATTGAATATTCCACCATTTGAGGGTAGATATGTTCTGATATATATCTTACTTGGGAGTTAGAAACTGAACAACGATTTACATGTTTACAATATCCTGAGGAGAGATGTGTTCCTGCTGCTGTTTGTGCTTTCACTAGCTTTGCATGTGTTTGGTGGTCTGAACATTGTAGATTATATCCTATTCCAGCTACTTGGGCTGCTTTGAAAACTGCTATGCGTACTCGTTGGGTTCCACCATATTATCAACGTGAATTACTTCAAAAATTGCAGTGCTTAAGACAAGGTAAAAATTCTGTAGAAGAATATTATCAGGAATTACAAACTGGCTTGATTAGATGTGGTATTGTTGAGGAGAATGAAGCTATGCTTGCATGTTTTCTGGGTGGATGAAATAGAGATATTCAGACCATTCTAGACTATAAGGATTATAATAATATCACACGTTTATTCCATCTTGCTTGTAAAGCTGAACGTGAAGTGCAGGATCGACAGGCATTGGCGCGGACTAACTTTTCTGCAGGTCGACCTTCATCATGGACACCATGTGCATCATCTACTTCCAACTGCACCTCACCTCCTTCAGTGCCACCTCCAACCGTGATACAAGAAAGCACAACCACCACTATCTGCCAAGAGCACACCGCCGGGCCTGCACAGAGCTCTTCTTCTTCCATGGCGTCAACAGGGCACACAAGTGATATTATTTGTCGTCGTTGTAAGGGAAGAGGACATTTTACAGAGAATGCAAATCTCAGCGTGTGATGATTGCTACTGTGGATGGTGGGTATGAGTCCGCTAGTGACTATGATGAGGAGACTTTGGCTCTTATTACACATGAGGAACACGGTGGAGATGATTCGATCATGAGACACAATACATGGCTGCTGAAGATCTTGACAGTATGAATGTTTAGTTGCTCAACGTGTTTTGAGTGTGCAGGTTGCACAAGCTGAGCAAAATCAGAGGCATAATTTGTTCCATACAAAGGGAGTTGTGAAGGAACGTTCTATTCAAGCGTCATCATAGATGGAGGGAGCTGCAACAACTTGGCTAGCATGGAGATGGTGGAGAAGCTATCTCTCACCACAAGACCACATCCACATCCTTACTACATCCAATGGTTCAACAACAGCGGCAAGGTTAAGGTAACACGTCTGTTAGTGTGCATTTTAGTATCTCTACATATGCTGATTATGTTGATTGTGATGTGGTACCTATGCAAGCATGTTCCTTATTACTTGGTAGACCATGGCAATTTGATAAAAATTCTGTACACCATGGTAGAAACAATCAGTATACTCTTGTTCACAAGGATAAAAATATTACTTTGCTTCCTATGACTCTGATTCCATTTTGAAAGATGATATTAATAGAGCTAATAAAGCAAAACAGGAGAAAATAAGAGTGAAAATCAGATTGTGGCAAAAGAATTTGAGCAACACATGAAGCCTAATAATAAACCATCTATGTTACTTCTGAAATTAAATTGAAAAGTGCATGTTTATTTGCCACCAAATCTGATATTGATGAGCTAGATTTTAGTAAATCTGTTTGCTATGCTTTTGTGTGCAAAGAGGCATTATTTTCATTCGAGGACGTGCCTTCCTCTTTGCCCCTCTGTCACTAACATTTTGCAGAGTTCACGGCGTCTTTCCACAAGACGTGCCACCGGATTACCACCTATTCGAGGGATTGAGCATCAAATTGACTTAATTCCGGTGCATCATTACCCAACCGTCGCCATACCGCACCAATCCAGAGGAGACGAAGGAGATTATCGTCAAGTACAGGAGCTGCTCGACAAAGGTCATATACGCGAATCCCTTAGTCCTTGTGTTGTTCCTATTATTCTAGTGCTGAAAAAGGATGGTACATCACGTATGTGTGTTGATTGTAGAGGCATAAATAATATTACTATTTGTTATCGTCACCCTATTCCTAGGCTAGATGATATGCTTGATGAATTGAGTGGCTCTACAATATTCTCCAAAGTTGATTTGCGTAGTGGATACCATCAAATTCGTATGAAATTGGGAGATGAATGGAAAACAGCATTTAAAACTAAGTTTGGTTTATATGAATGGTTAGTCATGCCTTTTGGGTTAACTAATGCACCTAGTACATTCATGAGACTAATGAACGAAGTTTTACGTGTTTTCATCGGACGATTTGTGGTAGTCTATTTTGATGATATACTGATTTATAGCAAATCTTTGGAAGAACATTTGGAACATTTACGTGCTGTTTTTAATGCTCTACGTGATGCACGTTTGTTTGGTAATCTTGGGAAGTGCACCTTTTGCACCGACCGAGTATCTTTTCTTGGCTATGTTGTTACTCCACAGGGAATTGAAGTTGATAAAGCCAAGATTGAAGCTATTGAGAGTTGGCCGCAGCCCAAAACGGTCACACAAGTGAGGAGTTTTCTTGGACTCGCTGGTTTCTATAGGCGTTTTGTGAGAGATTTTAGCACCATTGCTGCACCTCTCAATGAGCTTACAAAGAAGGATGTGCCTTTTGTTTGGGGTACCGCACAGGAAGAAGCCTTCACGGTGTTGAAAGATAAGTTGACACATGCTCCTTTACTCCAACTTCCTGATTTTGAGCTTGAATGTGATGCTAGTGAAATTGGATTAGGAGGTGTGTTATTACAAGATGGCAAACCTGTTGCATACTTTTCTGAAAAATTGAGTGGGCCTAGTCTGAATTATTCTACTTATGATAAAGAATTATATGCTCTTGTTCGGACTTTAGAAACATGGCAACATTATTTATGGCCCAAAGAATTTGTTATACATTCTGATCATGAATCTTTGAAACATATTAAAAGTCAAGCTAAACTGAATCGTAGACATGCTAAATGGGTTGAATTCATTGAGACTTTCCCTTATGTCAATAAACACAAGAAGGGCAAAGAAAATGTTATTGCTGATGCATTGTCTCGTCGCTATACTATGCTTTCACAACTTGACTTCAAAATATTTGGTTTGGAGACCATCAAAGATCAATATGTGCATGATGCTGATTTTAAAGATGTATTGCAGAATTGTAAAGAAGGAAGAACATGGAACAAGTTTGTCGTTAATGATGGATTTGTGTTCCGTGCTAACAAGCTATGCATTCCAGCTAGCTCCGTTCGTCTTTTGTTGTTGCAGGAGGCGCATGGAGGAGGACTAATGGGACACTTTGGCGTGAAGAAGACAGAGGACGTACTTGCTACACATTTCTTTTGGCCAAAGATGAGATGGGATGTTGAGCGTTTTATTGCTCGCTGCACTACATGTCAAAAAGCTAAGTCACGACTCAATCCTCATGGTTTATATATGCCTTTGTCTGTACCTAGTGTTCCTTGGGAGGATATATCTATGGACTTTGTTTTAGGTTTACCTAGAACAAAGAAGGGGAGGGATAGCATATTTGTTGTCGTGGATAGATTCTCGAAAATGGCACACTTTATACCATGTCATAAAAGCGATGATGCTGTTAATGTTGCTGATTTGTTCTTTCGTGAAATTATTCGCTTGCATGGTGTGCCAAATACTATTGTTTCAGATCGTGATACTAAATTTCTTAGCCACTTTTGGAGATGTTTATGGGCTAAGTTGGGGACTAAACTGCTTTTAGTACTACTTGTCACCCCAAACTGATGGACAAACTGAAGTAGTCAATAGAACATTGTCTACTATGCTTAGGGCTGTTCTAAAGAATAGTAAGAAAATGTGGGAGGAATGCTTGCCTCATATTGAATTTGCTTATAATCGTTCATTGCATTCTACTACTAAGATGTGCCCTTTTGAAGTTTTGTACGGTTTCCTACCTCGTGCACCTATTGATTTGTTGCCTCTTCCATCTTCGGAGAAGGTTAATTTTGATGCTAAAGAACGTGCTGAATTGATTTTAAAAATGCATGAGTTAACTAAGGAAAACATTGAGCGTATGAATGCTAAATATAAACTTGCTGGAGATAAGGGTAGAAAACATGTTGTGTTTGCACCTGGAGATCTTGTGTGGTTACATTTGCGTAAGGATAGATATCCTGATTTGCGCAAATCAAAGCTAATGCCACGTGCTGCTGGTCCCTTTAAGGTGTTGGAGAAAGTAAATGATAATGCATATAAACTTGAGCTGCCTGCAGATTTTGGGGTTAGTCCCACTTTTAACATTGCAGATTTGAAGTCATATTTGGTTGAGGAAGATGAGCTGCCGTCGAGGATGACTTCATTTCAAGAAGGGGAGGATGATGAGGACATCAATACCATTGTTACACCCACAGCCCCTGCTGCTATACATCTTGGACCAATTACTAGAGCTCACAAGACGCCAACTAAATTACCAGATACTTTCGTTTCTTGGTAATGATTCTAATGTTCATGAGAATATGATGCTGCCTAAATTGGATACATTTGTTTTGCTTACAAATGAAGGGCCTAGCTTGGAGAAGGATGAACATTGGAGCAAGAACAAGCATGGAGATGGCATGCAAGGGGGACAAGAATGGAGTTACAAGTGATGATTTCAGGACTTTGAAGCCACCATAATGAGTGCATGAAGCCTTGGATGAAATATACAAGATGCCACTTCATAAATTTCGTCCAGAGGCTATTCTAGGTGCTGCGTCACCTTATTATTGGGCCAGGCCCATGTAATTTCGAAATACATTAGTATAGGCTATTTTTAGAGTCCGTATGTGTGGGGAAACAAGAGATAGGGTTAGTTTGGACCCTCCACCAAGGGCCACGAAATTCACCCCCTCTTCCTCCATATATACAGCCCTTAGGGCACCGTTTAGACTTGGGTTTTGTTTAGATTAAAAGTTCGCCATAGCTGCAACTTCGCGTACTTCGTTTGTGTTCAATGACCAGACAAAGGCGTCACAGAACCCCACCTTGATCAATAAAGCTTTCCTCTTATATTCGCAATATCCAGATTGCAATCTTAGTTTCTTGCTTGTTCTTCGTTTGCCTGCAGGAAACAGACCTTCGTGGTCAGGTTGATCGTGCTCCGGCGTGGTCAATAACCTCTCGGAGTTGGTTTAGCGATTGCTAAGGCGCGACGTCCTCGCACGTTCGTAGTCGGATCGTCAAAGTCGACTTCATCCAAAACGATAGCCACCATCTCATCGAAAGACGGGACACCCTCGCCTCTATCAGGCTTGTGGCTCTCACTCACTTTTTGGTGGCTCACTTTCTCACTCTTCTCTCTTTGGTTGGTGGCTTGTTTGTCGGCTATCACTTGACTAGGAGACATGGGTCGTAGGACATATTCTTTGCCTTTCATCTTGAAGCTATAGTGGTTTGTATGCCCGTTGTGGTAGACACCACGGTCGAATTGCCATGGCCGACCAAGGAGGAGGTGGCAAACGGTCATTGGGACCACATCACACTCCAAAGTGTCCTCATATGCGCCTATTTTGAATGATACTTGTACCGTATGCTCAACTCGTATAGTGCCGGAGTCACTTAGCCATTGAACCTTGTAGGGTTGCGGATGCTTCTTCTTGACCAATTGGAGCTTGGAGCATAGTTCTTCGCTTGCCAAGTTGTGGCAACTACCTCCGTCGATGATGACCTTGACGGATCTCCCATGGATGCCTGCCTTTGTGTGGAAGATGTGGCATCGTTGGTCTTCTTCTTGGTGATGTTGAAGTGTCCAGACTTTGGAGACAACAAGAGCGGGGCTTGTATCTTCATCACAAAAGACTTGATCATCTTCATCCTCGTTGATGCGCCGGTGCATGGCCACTTGCTCAATAGCGTCCATTTCATCTTCACTCATTGAGTCGTAGGTTCCATCGTCGTTGAGTATCATGGTACGCTTGTTGGTGCATTCATATGACTTGTGGCCTCGGCCGCCGCAAGTAAAACACTTGAAGGAGCTTGTCTTGACGGTCTCATCGGTTGGAGTAGATGATGAAGCACGCGGCTTGGAGTTGTTTGTAGTAGGAGGAGGACGACTTGAACTTGTAGAAGTTTTCTTGTAACTTGACTTGTCGTCGTTGCTTGGAAAAGGCTTGGTTGATGTCGAAGTTGGAGTAGTTGTTGAAGCTTGGTTGTTGGAGAGGCCGTATGTCTTGGATGAGTACTTGGCATACTTGAAGTCATCTTGCACTTGTCGTTCCGCCTTTGTAGCTTGGTGCACGAGCTCAATGAGGTTGGAGTAGGGTTGGAAGTCGGCGATCTTCTTGATGGGATGGTTGAGTCCATTCAAGAATCGTGCCATTGTTTGCTCATCATCTTCCTTGACATTGGCTCGAATCATGGCAATCTCCATTTCTTTGTAGTATTCTTCAACACTCTTTGTTCCTTGCTTGAGGAGTTGTAGCTTCTTGAAGAGATCACGGTTGTAGTAGATGGGCACAAAGCGTGCTCGCATGACATCCTTCATTTGAGCCCAAGTGGTGATTGGAGGTTCACCTCTTGCTTGTCGGCGCTCAAGGATTTGTTCCCACCATATGAGCACATAGTCTTGGAACTCAAGTGATGCCATAGCGATCTTCTTTTCTTCATCATAGTTGTGCAAGCGAAAGATTTTGTCGACCTTCAATGCCCATGAGAGGTAGTCTTCGGGATCATTGGTTCCATTGAACTTGGGCATTGTGAACTTGAGCTTGCCATAGCGTTGTTCATCATTGTGTTGAGGTCGATGTTGATGATGACGTTCTTGACGTGGAGGGTAATCATCCTCATGTTGCTCTTGGCGAGGAGGAAGTCCATGATCAACTTGCTCTTGTTGACCTGGAGGTTGAGGATGAGCTTGAGGAGCTTGACGTTGCGCACGCGGATGGTAGTTCCTCTCTTGTATTTCTTCTCGAAGTGCTTCCTCTTGATTGCGCCTTTCGCGATTGCGGTTGGCGAGAGCTCGAGTTGATGCTTGAAGGGCGCGTTCCGCCTCAAGAGCTTGTGCTTCTCGTTGTTGTTGTTGAAGACGTTGAGCCTCGGCGTCTTGTTGCTCTTGGTGTAGGCGCTTCGTTCTTGTTCTTGTTGGTGACGAAGACGTTGTCGTTCTTGAGCTTGAGCAAACGCCATTTGGCTCGATTGAGGACGAGGAACTTCTTCATCAACTTGCTCTTGGAGATTCTTGTCGTGTAGCGGGTTGCGAGATGCATGAGCGGTCTTGACGCTGCTCTCGACGAAGAATGTTCGATGACGGTGTACTTGTGTCGGAGAAGGAGTCGTCGGAGTGGCGACTTGAGTGGCTCCGTCTTGAGTGTGAAGAGGTAGAAGTCGCGGTTCACCAACAAGGCGCGGATCTCGTCCATTCTTGCATCGTTCTCTTTCTTGTCGCGTCGAGTTTGTTGTCAAAGTAATCGCGTGTACGTTTCTCGGAGAGTCGCAAGTCGGTGGAGAGGTTGTCGATGCGTTCGCTCATTGCTTGTTGCTCTTGATGGAGAGCTCGTTGCACGTCAAAGAGGTGGCTCTTGGTGACGTATGATGACATGTCGTCGTCTTGCTCGATGAAGAGTGGATTTGTAGAAGAACTGATGAGGACATGACTACCTTGGATAAGACCAAAAATATTGCATACATGCATATTTGTCAGGTGATTTCTAGTGCAAACTATTCAATAATATATTTATGTTATCCAGAACAAAAATACTTCACATACTTTTGTGTTTTGTCTAATTGCAGGTGTGTGGGACATTTGTACAATCCACATATGAAGATAAGGAAAAGGAGAAGTTTAGGTGCTGTTCAAAAGTCTTCTCACGTCACTTTTGGGCCAAGAGAAGATAGAGTCCAAGTCTCTCACGTTCTGAATTCAGATTCGGACTACACAGACATACCTGACTCAAAACGTCAACAACTTTTTCATACGGACTCGAATTGGGTGATTCTTTTTTGTTGGAAAGTAGATTTCATGCTCTTTCCAGCACAATTGGAATCACCTTAAAAACGTCCGGAGCGTTGAGTTGTGGACGAAACAATCTGACGCTGCACCAGAATCCGAGTCAAACTACAAGTCCAAAGGTGTTACGTCACCTCCACTTGGGCCCATTGGCCTTGTACGACCTAGGGTTAGTTTTAGGCTGCCTTGGGACGTTCTCCCACCTCCTTGGCCGTCACCCTTGCTCCTATATAAGTAGATCCATCTAGTAGCTTTTTGCTTGGGATTTGTTTAGTTAAAGTTAGCCATTGCAACCGTGTACTTCGTTTGTGTCCAACGACCAGACCAAGACCGCTTACGGATCCCCACCTTTATCAATACTTCATACATACTCGCAATATTCAGATTGCTTTTATCATATTCTTGCTTGTTCTTGATTGCTTGCAGGAATAGACCTTCGTGGTCAGTTGATTGTGCTCCGCGTGGTCAATAACCTCTCGGAGTTGGTTTAGCGATTGCTAAGGCGCAACGTCGCAAGCCGCTTGTAGTCGGATCGTCAAAGTCGTCTCCACCAAATCGATAGTTATCATCTCATCGAAAGATCGGGACACCCGCCTCTATCAAGTGGTATCAGTTTTCAGGTTGCTCGGTGAGATTTTACAGTTTTTATAGTTTAGATCGCATCTGTCATTCATACCTATAGTCCATGAAAAAGCCACAAAAAGTTAGATCTGTTCATCCTTTATCCAAGCCAGTCCGAGCCTTTGCAATTTTCTATTCGTTGCTTGCATAGTTGAATTATCGGTTGCATCGTCGTGTCGGTTGCTGGTCTTAGTGTCTAGTTCCTTTAGAGTTTGAGTTCTGTTCACATTAGTCACGCCGCTTGCTGCATCATTATCCCTTCCGCTGTCCACCATCCCATCTATTAATTTCCACCACATGCTATGCGTTGTTCATTGTCATAATCATAGTTGTGGTCATTCACATCTTCGCCTGATCCAATCTGCATCTTATCTAGTTTGTCTTGGAAAGAGGGAGAAAAAAAAGAGAGAAAAAAAAGAGAAAAAAAGAAAGAAAAAAAAAAAAGAGAGAAAAAAAAAAAAAAAAGTGTGAGGAAAAAAGAGAGAAGAAAAAAAAATCGGATCTATCTAGAATCAATCTCATACCTGATTCGGATTGGAATCTGTTTTGCGCACTGTTCAGTAAAACAGGTGTATCTTCCTCATACGAAGTCCGTTTTGACTCCTTGAGTACTCAAATTAAAGCTAGCGACGAGCCGCATCTAAATAGTTGCAGAAGCTAGTTCAATATTTGACACCTCAAAATCGGCTTCTAAATAGGTCTTTTTGCCCTCCGAAGTTCGTGAACACAGCTTGTTCCAATATTTCAGGCCAGTTTTAGAATTCTTTGACTCCTCATATCAACTCGGAATTGAGTGATTCTTTTCGCATTGGAAAGCTTGAGTTAGTAGCATTCTTTGAAAGAATTTATCATAAAATTGGCTCAAACTTTTCAAGAGGAAAGTTGGAGAGAGAGTTGTTGTATATCTTGCTTGGTAGTTGTTTTTCATCATTATCTTCACTACCGTTGTGATCTTCACTTCTATCTTGCTGTCAAGAGCTACTTAGTATCCTTCATTGATGCTAGTTGTGCTACGCCGTGACCTCATTAGTGTTCTAGGCTCGCGTCTCTAGTCCGGTCTAGCCTAGGACCAGCACAAGATACCGTCGTTGAGCGTTTATTCAACATTGCATCTCTGAATTGATTATTGCTAATCTTTTGCTACCATATATAGCCAACCCAGCTCCACATATTTCTACACCGTGTATCGTCGTTCCCGGCAATCGCTTTACACAATCTTGAGTTATTTGACATCGCTGGTTGCCTGTCACCACCGCCGCATGGTAAGAACTTGTAAGATATTGATATTTGCTTTATTGTGAGCACTTTACAACCACATCCTAGTGGTTCATAGGAACATTATTCTGGAATTGTTTCTTGTTTCTACTAATCATGATAGGTTCTGGAGATAGAAGTTCTTGGACGATGGACACATCTTCACCATCTCGAGAGTTAGGACAACACACACAACCACATGGTCAGGTTATCTCTTTACCGTCATTTGAGGGTAGATTTAATCCTGCTATTTATCTAGCTTGGGAGTTTGAAGTAGAACAAGTTTTTAGTAACCATGACTTTTCTGAACTTGAGCGAGTACGAACTGCTACTAGAGCATTTACTGGTTTTGCTTCTGTTTGGTGGAGTGTGCATTGTAAGAAAAACATTGATAACCAACCCACAACTTGGAAAGATTTGAAAGATGTAATGAGAAAACAGTTTTCCCTCCTTACTATAAATGCGTGAATTGCTTCGCAAATTTGAACAATTTAAACAAGGCAATAACACTGTTCATACTTACTACAAAGAGTTCAAATCTTATATGCATCATTGTGACATAGAAGAATCTAAGGATGATACAATGAATAGATTTTTGGTGGTTTGAACCATGATATTCAGGCAAGATTTCAGTATATTCCTCGTTGCATTACTGGTATGTATGTTCGTGCTTGTACCTTTGAGAGACAGATCAGGAGGATGCATTGGGTGACTACAACAACTACTATTCCAGTTCATGCTCACCACCGTCGGTTGGTTCCTCCACCGTTGCACCTACTAGAGAAGCCCCACCTCGGATTGTGAGCGACATCATCTCAAGAGTATGGTGCATTGTCTACGTGTGTACCTACATCAGCTACGTCTTTGCGACAAGGTAACAGAAAAGGTATTGATGATATAACTTCACATGAGAATGATGCATCCCTAGTTAACTTGAATGCATCATGTGTTGAGTTACCAGTGATTTGAGCACAACACCTATTTTAGAGAATCTTGATACTGTCATGAATGCGTCATGTGATCAAACAACTGAAATACCAACAATTTTGAGTGTACCCATTGAATTAACTGTTGATGCAAAAGAATCAATGTTTAACCATTTTGATATGACCTCTAATCTTGATGATGATTCTGTGTCGAATGACTCATTGCATGTTTGCTTATCTAAGCATGTTGTAGCATGTAAATTTGATTCAAATAAGGTTTATTCACCAATGTTGGGATGGTTTAATGATGAACATTGTCAATCTTTTGAAATAAATAGGAGCTTCACTTATATGTGCAAACTGAGTTGCAATATTTTCATGCCTTCTAGTTCTTGTGCTAATTTGTTGGTTTTAGATTTTATGAACTATGCAAGTTACTCATCTATTCATGTCTCATATATGCAAAAATCAAGGGAAGTAAAATGGATGGCGATACATATACAACATGTACACCTTGTCTCTTTTGTTAGCCACATTTCAGATTAAGCAACGCCGAGGACGGCTTTGTTTTCAAGAAGGGAGGATGATGAGGACATGACTACCTTGGATAAGACCAAAATATTGCATACATGCATATTTGTCGGTGATTTCTAGTGCAAACTATTCAATAATATATTTATGTTATCCAACAAAAAATACTTCACATACTTTTGTGTTTTGTCTAATTGCAGGTGTGTGGGACATTTGTACAATCCACATATGAAGATAAGGGAAAAGGAGAAGTTTAGGTGCTGTTCAAAAAGTCTTCTCACGTCACTTTTGGGCCAAGAGAAGATAGAGTCCAAGTCTCTCACGTTCTGAATTCAGATTCGGACTACACAGACATACCTGACTCAAAACGTCAACAACTTTTTCATACAGACTCCGAATTGGGTGATTCTTTTTTTGTTGGAAAGTAGATTTCATGCTCTTTCCAGCACAATTGGAATCACCTTAAAAGACGTCCGGAGCGTTGAGTTGTGGACGAAACAATCTGACGCTGCACCAGAATCCGAGTCAAACTACAAGTCCAAAGGTGTTACGTCACCTCCACTTGGGCCCATTGGCCTTGTACGACCTAGGGTTAGTTTTAGGCTGCCTTGGGACGTTCTCCCACCTCCTTGGCCGTCACCCTTGCTCCTATATAAGTAGATCCATCTAGTAGCTTTTGCTTGGGATTTGTTTAGTTAAAAGTTAGCCATTGCAACTTCGTGTACTTCGTTTGTGTCCAACGACCAGACCAAGACCGCTTACGGATCCCCACCTTTATCAATACTTCATACATACTCGCAATATTCAGATTGCTTTTATCATATTCTTGCTTGTTCTTCGATTGCTTGCAGGAATAGACCTTCGTGGTCAGGTTGATTGTGCTCCGGCGTGGTCAATAACCTCTCGGAGTTGGTTTAGCGATTGCTAAGGCGCAACGTCGCGCACGTTTGTAGTCGGATCGTCAAAGTCGTCTCCACCAAATCGATAGTTATCATCTCATCGAAAGATCGGGACACCCCGCCTCTATCAAGAACTTGGCCTATCCATCATTTCAAGCAAATTGTGAGTGGTAGAAGGAGAAAAATGAATACCAATGTACCTTTGACCGAAGTTGAAGATGAATCAAGTTCACTCAAATGCGGACAATGAAATAGCACTATTGGTACCGATCCTTGTCGATTCTCACACCTACACAAGTAAAAGCTTTTGGTGGAGCTTGGTTAGGATGGTGGCACAAAATTGATTGCAATCGTTAGCTTGACTCAAAAATGTTGAAGAAGATTCGCAAATTCGCATATGCAACAAGTAGACCAAGCAAGTAGTGGTACACGGAAACACAAATGCAAATAGATAAATGGGATTGTGCAAACCAAAATGAGCCAAAATGTGGAATCCACGAAAATGCTCTTGTTGCACAATACTAGAGAGACGCTAGCACGATTGCACAATAGGCGGATACGGAGCTTGTGCACAACCTACTAGGCAAAAATGCAACGATCTCTATCCCAAGTATGCTATATGTATGGTATATCGGTGCAATGATCCAAGATGATCTTATGTGACAATCTTAATGTTGTATGATGCTATGCTTGTTGCTTATAAGCTCTTTGCTTATCTTTCCTCTTTGCTTAAAAGCTTGAGTGGCTCTTTCTCTTTTGAGCTCTTTTGTTATGCAAACTTGACGAACTAAGATAGCAATTGTGTATCGATGACAACTTTGTGACACACAAGTTGATTCGAGATCGCACCTCAAAGGTATGTATGATATGGTGTATGCAACTAATGTGCACAAGTCACGTTGCCGGCAATACTCAATGGCTAGTCTCGGTGGGTAAGCAACGCAAAAGATGGTATATGATGGTTATCAATGCAATTGCAAGGTATGACAAAGATGTCGTCGATTTTAACGTCCGTAGAGAAGGTGAGCAGCCGACCAAAATGAGCGTTTGTTGCTGATGTCACACCGCGGCTAGATAGCCGAAACACAAAAGGACACGGAAATCTCACTCAAATTGTCGAACTCAACTTCGAAAGGAAGTACGGAGGTTGTGTCCTGGGGTTTTGCAAATGGAAGTGGTGGTGGATGGGGTGGGGAGGGTGTATGTATGTGTGCGTAGTAGTGGTGGTGGAGGAGAACTGCAGAATTGCAGTGTCGGCAGAGGAAGCCGGATGATCCGGGCCAGGAGCCGGATGATCCGGGCAGGTCAACCACGCACGGGAACTGCTCGGGAAGAACTCGAAAATGGGGTGGAATTTGACGATTTCGGGGATTTTGGGAGGATTTCTAGGGGGAGAAGGTGGGGAAACACAAGATCCACGAGTTACACACCGAATCCACGGATCAAAAACAACAAAACATCATCAAAACTAACAAATCACAAAAAAATTTGGGGTATTTTTGTGGGGATTTTCGGGTTTTTAGGATGAAAACAACAAAATCAAGCTAGAAATCACGAGGTAGGGGCTCCGAAAACGTGATCAACGTGGCTCATGATACCATATGATGTAGGGTGGAACCCTAATTCGTCGATCTTTCACGTTTGGAGGGGATCCTACGGAGGAAAACACGAAGAACACGCGGAAGCACGAGAGGAAATCACGGGGAAGAACGAGAGAGACACTCAACCGACAAGAGATCAATCACACAAGGTCTAGATCATCGAAGCACGAGTGATACATGGTCCAAAATCAACAAAGGAAAGATACAAAGGTAGCCGTTCTTCTCCCGGAGGAGGTCTTGAATCCACGAGGGGATCTTCCCGTATAGGGGTCTTGAATCGATGGATCTTCTCCTAGACGGAGGTCCGATCTCCGTGGAGAAGTACCGTGGATGAGCAAAGGCTCTCACACACAAATATGAGCTAATCCAATGCTAAGTCTCAAAGTGAGGAGAGGGGTCCTATATATAGAGTGCAGGGGCGAAGGGTACATGGGCTCAGCCCAACACGCAGCGTCTTGTGCGCTGCCAAATGATCGGCGACGGCCGGATGATCGAGCTGGTCCGGATGATCCGGGTGGGGGCCGGATGGTCGGGTGCTCTGCTGGTGACAGCAGGGCAGGACGTCCGGCTGGTGGTCCGGATGTCGGGCGGGAGCGGATGATCCGGGCGAGGTCGGATGATCCGGCTTCAGCGTGGAGGTTCTGTTGCCTTCGGTCGATTTAGCCGGATCGTCCGGACCGGGGTCCGGATCATCCGGGCTCTGTCCGGATCGTCCGGGCCTCCGTCCGGATCGTCCGGCCTCTCTGGTCCTGGTTGCTTTCTCCTCTCCGTCTTCGCGTATGTCTTCCGCTTCCGATTCTCCTTGCTTCCTAGCCTCTTTGATGCGGAGCATCCTTCCATCATCCCCATGGACTCTACATCAACACCTACAACACCACAAGGACCGATGACTCGAGCACGTGCAAGAGCCCTTGAAACCGAGGTGAGATCACTCCTCTCACAACTCTCCTTCGATTCACATGAGACATGGCTACTACCTCAAAGGGAAACTCTATGCATACTCAGGCACCAAGGAGTCGACCATGAAGAGGCTAGGAAGCAAGGAGAATCGAAGCGGAAGACATACTGTGAAGACGGAGAGGAGAAAGCAACCAGGACAGAGTGGCGGACGATCCGGACGGAGGCCCGGACGATCCGGACAGAGCCCGGATGATCCGGACCCCGGTCCGGACGATCCGGCTAAATCGACCGAAGGCAACAGAACCTCCACGCTGAAGCGGATCATCCGGACCCGGCCGGATCATCCGGATCCCGCCAACATCCGGACCACCAGCCGGACGTCGACCTGCGCCCGTCACCAGCGAGCACCGGACCATCCGGGCCCCACCGGATCATCCGGACCAGCCGGATCATCCGGACCGTCGCCGGATCATCCGGCCAGGCGCTGCTTGCAGCGTGTTGGGCTGAGCCCATGTACCCCTTCGCCCCAGACTCTATATATAGGACCCCCTCTCCTCACTTTGAGACTTAGCATTGGATTAGCTCATATTTGTGTGTGAGAGCCTTTGCTCATCCATTGGTACTTCTCCACGGAGATCAGGACCTCCGTCTAGGAGAAGATCCATCGGATTCAAGACCCCTATACGGGAAGATCCCCTCGTGGATTCAAGACCTCCTCCGGGAGAAGAACGGCTACCTTTGTATCTTTCCTTTGTTGATTTTGGACCATGTATCACTCGTGCTTCGATGATCTAGACCTTGTGTGATCGATCTCTTGTCGGTTGAGTGTCTCTCTCGTTCTTCCCCGTGACTTCCTCTCGTGCTTCCGCGTGTTCTTCGTGTTTTCCTCCGTAGGATCCCCTCCAAACATGAAAGATCAACGAATTAGGGTTCCACCCTACATCATATGGTATCATGAGCCATGTTGATCATGTTTTTGGAGCCCCTACCTCGTGATTTCTAGCTTGATTTTGTTATTTTCGTCCTAAAAATCCGAAAATCCCCACAAAAATACCCCCAAATTTTTTTGTGATTTGTTAGTTTTGATGATGTTTTGTTGTTTTTGATCCGTGGATTCGGTGTGTAACTCGTGGATCTTGTGTTTCCCCACCTTCTCCCCCTCGAAAACCACCCAAAATCCCCGAAATCGTCAAATTCCACCCCATTTTCGTGTTCTTCCCGAGCAGTTCCCGTGCGTGGTTGACCTGCCCGGATCATCCGGACCAAGTCCCGGATCATCCGGACATACCCGGATCATCCGGCTCCTGGCCCGGATCATCCGGCTTCCTCTGCCGAAACTGCAGTTCTGCAGTCCACCATCCACCTCCACCACCATCCACACATCCATACATCCTCCCCACCCTATCCACCACCATTTCCACTTGCCAAACCCCAAGACTCAACCTCCGTACTACCATTCGATTTTGAGTTCGACATTTTGAGTGAGATTTCCGTGTCCTCTTGTGTTTCGGCTATTTAGGCGCGGTGTGACATCAACAACAAACGCTCACTTTGGTCGGCTACTCATCTTCGCTACGGACGGTAACATCGACGACATCTTTGTCATACCTTGCAATTGATGAGGACATCAATACCATTGTTACACCCACAGCCCCTGCTGCTATACATACTGGATCAATTACTAGAGCTCACAAGACGCCAACTAAATTACTGTGTACTTTCGTTTCTTGGTAATGATTCTAATGTTCATGAGAATATGATGCTGCCTAAATTGGATACATTTGTTTTGCTTACAAATGAAGGGCCTAGCTTGGATAAGGATGAACATTGGAGCAAGAACACACATGGAGTTGATGGCATGCGCAAGGAGCTCAAGAACGGAGTTACAAGTGATGATTTCAGGACTTTGAAGCCACCATAAGGAGTGCATGAAGCCTTGGACGAAATATACAAGATGCCACTTCATAATATTCGTCCATAGGCTATTCTAGGTGCTGCGTCACCTTATTATTGGGCCAGGCCCATGTAATTTCGAAATACATTAGTATAGGCTATTTTTAGAGTCCGTATGTGTGGGGAAACAAGAGATAGGGTTAGTTTTGGACCCCTCCACCAAGGGCCACGAAATTCACCCCCTCTTCCTCCATATATACAGCCCTTAGGGCACCGTTTAGACTTGGGTTTTGTTTAGATCAAAAGTTCGCCATAGCTGCAACTTCGCGTACTTCGTTTGTGTTCAACGACCAGACAAAGCGTCCACAGAACCCCACCTTGATCAATAAAGCTTTCATCTTAAATTCGCAATATCCAGATTGCAATCTCAGTTTCTTGCTTGTTCTTCGTTTGCTCGCAGGAAATAGACCCTCGTGGTCAGGTTGATCGTGCTCCGGCGTGGTCAATAACCTCTCGGAGTTGGTTTAGCGATTGCTAAATGCGGCGTCCTCGCCGACTTCGTAGTCGGATCGTCAAAGTCGACTTCCACCAAAGCAAAATCCACCATCTCATCGAAAGACGGGACACCTTTGCCTCTATCAAGTGGTATCAGATTTCCGTGTTGCTCGGTGAGATTTTACAGTTTTTAAGTAGTTTAGATCGAGTCTGTCTTCATACCTATAGTCCACGAAAAAGCCAAAAAAATTAGGGTTAGTTCATCCTATCCGAACCAGTCGAGCCTTTGCATAATCTTTTCTGTATTTGCATTGTTGAATTTGCGGTTGCATCGTCGTGTCTAGTTGCTGGTCTTAGAGTCTAGTCTTTTAGAGTTTGAGTTCGGTCATAAGTTGTCACGCCGCCGCACCATTATCATCGCCTGCCATCTACCACCACCGCTTATCCGCCACCGCTTGAATCCGTATCCATATACCACCACCGCTGCCATATATCACCACCGCTGCCATCGACCACCATATATCCACCACCAATCCGAGTCCCTTGCATAATAGGTTTGTTTTCGGATCCATCTAGTTTTCCGATTCGTGTTTCCTTGTCTCGAGTAGGTTTCGGATTCCAGCAATCTTTTGCCGTCCGTAGAAGAGGTTGGTTTCCAAAAAAAAAAAATTCCAAAAACGCACGGGATAAAAATTTTTCTGGCTATCCTATTTTTAGGTGTTTCTAAGCGTATTGAGCCAGTCGCCGTGGGAAGAGTTTTTTTGACCCGTTTCCAGTTTTTGGGTCCGGGCAGTCGAAAAAAAAATTGTCGAAAAATTTCGTGCCCATCCTGTCAGTTTGACCTGGGAAGAGTTTTGAGACACTCGCCATTATAGTGATTTTTCGCAAAAAAAAAAGCAGCGCAAAAAAAAAAAGCGCCAAAAAAAAAGAGCAAAAAAAAAATTCAGAGTGTGCTCCTCCCTTGTTTACGTGCAGCGCCGTGATTTTGTTAGTGTTCTAGGCTCGCGTCTCTAGCACGGTCTAGCCTAGGACCAGCACAAGATCGCTGTTGAGCGTTTATTCAACTTTGCATCTCTGAATTGATTATTGCTGACCCTTTTGCTACAATATTATAAGCCTTCCCAGCTCCACATACATCTGCGTCGTGCGTTGGACTCTCCCTGGTAATCGCTATATCCAAGCTTTGAGAGTTTTGACTACAACGGTTGCCGATCACCACCTGCTGCTGGGTAAGAACTGGTAAGAATTTGAGATTTGCTTGACGGGTTTGTGATACACCACCACCACTTCTTCGTAGTCTGTAGGATCATATTCTTGTGTGTTTCTATTGCTGCTAACCATGGCAGGAACACAGGCCGATGAGACTGATTGGGAGAACCTGACAAACAAACAGCTACATGATAAGTTTCAGCAAAAAAATTTCGGATTCCAGCAATCTTTTGCCGTCCGTAGAAGAGGTCCGGAAACCACCCTCCGTTTAGGCCCAAAAAAATTTCTGGCTATCCTATTTTTAGGTGTTTCTAAGCGTATTGAGCCAGTCGCCGTTATAGAAAGTTTTTTTTGACCCGTTTCCAGTTTTTGGGTCCGGGCAGTCGAAAAAAAAACTGGTCGAAAAATTTCATGCCCATCCTGTCAGTTTGACCTGGGAAGAGTTTTGAGACACTCGCCATTATAGTGATTTTTCAAAAAAAAAAAAGAGCAGCGCAAAAAAAAAGCAGCGCAAAAAAAAAGAGCGAAAAAAAAATTCAGAGTGTGCTTTTCCTTTGTTTACGTGCAGCGTCGTGATTTTGTTAGTGTTCTAGGCTCGCGTCTCTAGCACGGTCTAGCCTAGGACCAGCACAGTACCGTCGTTGAGCGTTTATTCAACTTTGCATCTCTGATTTGATTATTGCTGACCCTTTTTGCTACCATATTATAAGCCTTCCCAGCTCCACATACATCTACGTCGTGCGTTTGATTCTCCCTGGTAATCGCTATAGCCAAGCTTTGAGAGTTTTGACTACAACGGTTGCCGATCACCACCTGCTGCTGGGTAAGAACTGGTAAGAATTTGAGATTTGCTTCACGGATTTGTGACTGTCCACCACACCACCACCACCACGTCCTAGTAGTCTGTAGGATCATATTCTTGTGTGTTTCTATTGCTGCTAACCATGGCAGGAACACAGGCCGATGAGACTGATTGGGAGAACCTGACAAACAAACAGCTACATGATAAGTTTCAGCAAATGATGATTGGACAGGTGCAAGATGTGCTAAACAGATTTGACGAGGCCATGGAGAAGATAGATGGCATTGAGAAGACGTTTGAAACAAAGCTTGATAGCAAGTTTGATGAATTGCTCGCGCGTTTTCCACAACCACCGCCGGCTGCACCTATCGCACCTCTGCAACGACAACAACTACGCCCCCTTCCGAATCAGTATGGACGAGCTCAGCGTGTTCCTATTGAGCCAGGACAAAATTCTGGTGCCGCTGCTACTGCTGTTGGTGCTTCTTTGGCTCCTGCTACTGCTGCTGCTGGTACCGACGAGGATGATTATGTGGGAGATTACGAGGAGGAGGTTGATCAACATCAGAACTACGTGCAACCACCAGCACCACAACCACCAGGTCGTCCACATGCAAATAATGGCAATGTTAGGGCTCCCCCTCAGGTACGAGATCATGACCATCTCCTAAACTGAAATTGAATATTCCACCATTTGAGGGTAGATATGTTCCTGATATATATCTTACTTGGGAGTTAGAAACTGAACAACGATTTACATGTTTACAATATCCTGAGGAGAGACATGTTCCTGCGACTGTTTGTGCTTTCACTAGCTTTGCATGTGTTTGGTGGTCTGAACATTGTAGATTATATCCTGTTCCAGCTACTTGGGCTGCTTTGAAAACTGCTATGCGTACTCGTTGGGTTCCACCATATTATCAACGTGAATTACTTCAAAAATTGCAGCGCTTAAGACAAGGAAAAAATTCTGTAGAAGAATATTATCAGGAATTACAAACTGGCTTGATTCGATGTGGTATTGTTGAGGAGAATGAAGCTATGCTTGCACGTTTTCTGGGTGGATTAAATAGAGAGATTCAGACCATTCTAGACTATAAGGATTATAATAATATCACTCGTTTATTCCATCTTGCTTGTAAAGCTGAACGTGAAGTGCAGGATCGACAGGCATTGGCGCGGACTAACTTTTCTGCAGGTCGACCTTCATCATGGACACCACGTGCATCATCTACTTCCACACGTTCTGCCACACCGGCACCTCTGTCGGGTGCCACCTCCAACCGTGATACACGAAAACAGGCACAACCACCACTATCTGCCAAGAGCACACCTGCCGGACCTGCACAGAGCTCTTCTTCTTCCATGGCGTCAACAGGGCACACAAGTGATATTATTTGTCGTCGTTGTAAGGGAAGAGGACATTTTGCGAGAGAATGCAAATCTCAGCGTGTGATGATTGCTACTGAGGATGGTGGGTATGAGTCCGCTAGTGACTATGATGAGGAGACTTTGGCTCTTATTACACATGAGGAACACGGTGGAGATGATTCTGATCATGAGACACAATACATGGCTGCTGAAGATGCTGACAGGTATGAATGTTTAGTTGCTCAACGTGTTTTGAGTGTGCAGGTTACACAAGCTGAGCAAAATCAGAGGCATAATTTGTTCCATACAAAGGGAGTTGTGAAGGAACGTTCTATTCGCGTCATCATAGATGGAGGGAGCTGCAACAACTTGGCTAGCATGGATGATGCGGAGCATCCTATGGACATCACCATGTCAAGAGTCCGTTTGGCAAGTGACACGTGCGACCTCTACTTTTCATACATAAAGGTGAATCTTCTCCTTTACACGTGCTCACTTGACCCCTTCGAGGATGGTATACTACTTGACACTTCTCCCGTGTGCATGCATAGGTATTGTCGGAGCTTCACGGATGTCGAGGAGGAGTGCAAGCGCCAAGGAACAACTACACCATCCGCGAGGGAAGCCTGAAGCGAAGACGGAAGAAGAAGGACCGACCAGTCCAGAAAGGCGGTACTACCGCCCAAAGCAAGCGGTACTACCGCTCGAGCGGTACTACCGCCCAAAGCAAGCGGTACTACCGCTCAGCGGTACTACCGCCCATGAGTCCGGTACTACCGCCCTGCTGTCTTGCAGCCATGCCCCTTGGCCTTGTATCCTCTCCCACTTACCCCTTCATGGCTTAGACTATAAATAGACCACCTCCACCTCCTTTCTAGGGTTAGCAAATAGGATAGCTCATTCTTAGGTGAGCTTTGCTCCTACCTCTACTCTTGAGAGAGAGACTACCACTCCCATGGAGTTCAAGACCTCCATGTGAGAAGATCCTGCGGGATATCATCAAGACCCCCTTATGGGAAGATCCATCTAGGATATCATCAAGACCTCCTCTTGGAGATGAACCTTACCTTGTATCTTTCCTTTTGTTGTTCATGTACCTTGTGACCTTGTGTGTTTGATTGTCTAGTGGATGTGTGATTTGGACTTGTTCTTGAGTGTTTCCCCGTGTGATTTCTCTCCGTTCTTCCCCGTGTTCATCGTGTTCTCCGTAGGATCCCCTCCAAACGTGAAAGATCGACGAATTAGGGTTCCACCCTACATCATATGGTATCATGAGCCACGTTGATCACGTTTTTGGAGCCCCTACCCCTCTTTTTCTAGCTTGATTTTGTTGTTTTCGTCCTAAATCCGAAAATCCCCACCAAAAATAGCCCCAAAAATTTTTGTGATTTGTTGGTTTGATGATGTTTTGTTGATTTTGATCCATGGATTTGCTTGGTTTCAAGTGGATCTAGCATTCCCCCAAGTTTCCCCTCTTTCCATCCACGATATCCATCAAATTTTGCCCCCGAAATCATCTTTTTCCGCCCCAAAATCGCGCCACGATCCGATCTGTGAAAAATCCCGTCACGAGCGGTACTACCGCCCTAGAGAGCGGTACTACCGCTGAGAACCTCAAGCGGTACTACCGCCCCATGAACGGTACTACCGCCAGGCCCTGTTCCGCCCGAAACAGTCGAAAAATCCCGACACGAGCGGTACTACCGCTCTCCCGAGCGGTACTACCGCCCTGGCCAATTTCAGCTTTCGAGTTTCACCATTTCCACCATAACTTCCACATCCGGAGTCCGATTTTCGCGTTCTTTAGCTCGTTGAGAAGCTATTGACATTCTCCTTCCTCCTAGATAGGTTACAACATCATTTGACACCATCACATTTGATGAATTTTGACATCTTTGCCTAGGGCTTCCACCACAACATCCGCATAACCACCACCGACTTCCGCAACCTAACCCATTTTGTTCCTTATAGCATTAGTGGTTGTTTGAGTTGCGATTTGAGTCTCCTAAGGTGTTTAGGCTACTTAGGGACGGTTGCTTCTTCATCAACCACCACCACCGCCACCACCTCCACATAACCTTACCCACCATACACTTCCGACTACCCAACTTAACCCAATAGTTGTTTGAGCTTGTTTGAGTTGTGGCTTGTGTCTCCTAAGGTGTTTCGGCTACTTAGGGACCGTGTGCTTCCAACTCTTACACCGTGTATAGCCCATCATCCCACTTCCGCATTGCCAAGTGCATACCACCACCGCTTTCCGCTACCACCATTTGACATTTGTCATTTGAGATTTTGAGTTTGCGGTTTTTCCGTTTCCTAAGGTGTTTCGGCTACTTAGGGACGAGTCTCCATCATCTTGGTATCTACACCAAGAACACCGCCACTCATCATCGCAAAGGACGGTAACCTCGACGACACCATTGTATATTCCCTTGCAATTGCATTGTTAACCCCTAGCCCATTTTGCGTTACTTGCCTATCGAGACTAGCCATTTGAGTATTGCAGGCAACGTTACTTGTGCACATTAGTGGTCCATACCTCCCATTGCATACATACCATATCATATTGGTATCATATCATCCATTGTGCCTCAAGTTTGTTCCCGCATATACACAATTGCTATCTTGGTTTGTGCATTGTACAAAAGTGACCATAGAGAAAAAAAAAGAGAAAAAGCTTTTAAGCAAAAAGAGAGCAAAGAGCTCGTGAGCAAGTGCCATAGCATCATCCCATTGCACATAAGATTGTCAAATCAACATCATATGATATCATGCTTGAGAGACACACCGGGAACCATACATACATAGCATACTTGGGATAGAAAGAATATCCATTTTGCATCTTATAGGTTGTGCACAAGTGTCGTATCCGCCTATTGAGCAATCGTGCTAGCGTCTCTCTTGAGTTGTGCAACACGAGCGTTTTGGTGGATTCCACATTTTGAGCTCATTCCTTGGTTGCACGACCCCATTTATCTATCCGTGTGTGTGTTTCCGTGTACCTTTCATTGCTATTGGTCTACTTGTTTCGCTTGCGAATTTGTGAATCTTTTTCAACATTATTGACTCTTGCTAACATTTTGCATCAAATTTTTGTGCCACTATCCTCACCGAGCTCTACCATAAGCTTTACTTGATAGGTGTGAGTGAACAAGTCCGGTACCAATTCCACTATTCTTTCATCTCACATTGAGTGAAACGAGATACATCCTCAACTTGGGGAAAAGGTAACTTGGTATTGTTTATCTCATTTCCTACTCACCTCTACTCGAGTCTTGTGATGGATAGGCAAGGCATTTCATCTTCGGTCTACAACAACAACGACGAGTTCGATGCCATGAACAACAACTCCGAAGCCAAGATGCAAGCTAAAATGGAGGAGATCAAAGCCCTCATCAAGTCCTACAAGCGATCTTCCTCATCTTGAGAAGACGCTCAAGAGCACATGCTTCCGAGCTACCATCTTGGCAAGATCACATCGGCATCGACACCATCACCAACAAAACGTGAAGGTCAAGAGCTCTACATCAACAACCGCTCAATGACTTCACCATCTCCTTGGCATCTTCGCCAAGCGACTTCAAGGCATCTTCGCCAGCGGACATATGGCATCTTCGCCAACAAGAACCTCAAGATTACACTCAAGAGAAGCTACCCAAGCTCAAGTCCATGAGTTCCACGAGCTACTACGACCTCGACAACGACCACAAGATTCCTTTCTATGGGACTCACGAACCCGAGGAGTACCTCGAGTGGGAGCGTTTGATGGACGACTACCTCAAGCTACATCAAGTTCCTCCCGAAGATCAAGTGAAGTGCGCCACAAGAAACTTCCACGACTACGCATTGGCATGGTGGCTTCACACACCTTGAGTACTACGACATGAGTTGGCCCAAGGCGAAGAAAGCTTTGCGGCGAGTTTGTGCCTCCAACCTACACGGAACAACTTCGGCGCCAATTGGAGAACACCACCCAAGGATCCAAGTCCATCGACAAGTACTTCAAGGAGATGATGATTGCCTTCTGACGAGCCGGCGTGGGCGACCCCATTTCGATGAAGTTCCACTTCATGATGGGATTACTGCGACATCTCCAAGACCATCGTCCTCAAGAACTACAAGTCCATCGGCGACTACTACATTGGTGCTCTCAAGGCGGAACAAGAACTCATGAAGGCCAAGGCTTCTCCACCCCAAGCAAACTTCGCGGCGACCAAGCTCTACGACAAGCATGAGGCTAGTACCACCAAGATGTCCAAGCCCGACAAGCCCCAAGACGATGCTCCCAAGTGTGACTTCACCGCCATCCCTCTTTGTGGCATTGATGATGCTGAGTCTACTCCGACTCTTTTTCAAGGCGGTGCGGCGACGAGTTCGACTACGGAGACCTTCAAGGACCAAGCTTTGGAGGCGGCGACAAGGTGGCGAGCAAGGATGATGCTTCCATCTTTGGAGGCGAGAGGATGAGGTGCCATCTTGGCCTTCATCTCTGGCGACGGTGACGAGATGATCGAGCATGGGATTTTCCTTCGGTCATGGAGGAGAGTGATGATGTGCCATCTTGGCCTTCATCCATGGCGGCAACGGCGAGATGGTTGAGCATGGGATCTTCCCTTCGACCACGGCGACGTATGATGACTTGAGTGACTTGTGCCACCATATTGAGAGTGAGAGTGACTTCACCACTAGCCCCATATATGATGAGTTGCCACAATTCCCATGTGAGGAGAGCCACAACCCCACCACTTGAGTGAGATGAGTGACTCCACCATACGTGAGTTTGAGTGCACCTATTTTGAGGGAGTGAGTGAACCACCACATAGAGAGTGAGATAGTTGATAGGTCTCGTGAGGCCATTTGCATTTCTAACAACTTGACCTCTACCTCTATTGTGTCTTCTCGTTTGGTGCTAGGTCCCATTTATGATGACGCCGATCCTCGACAACTTCGTCCTACCTTTGGACAAGGCGATGGCCATGGTGGAATATGATGCACCCCCCACATGGTTCCATCAAGATGAAGATGACCACCATTTGGTCTTTCCCACCTCACCTACACCACTTGAGTGGAATGACAAAGGTAACAAAGGTGACGGTGATGCTCTAGTCCCACTAGTGGACATTCTTGACATTGATTTCTTGCATGATGTTGATCCACCTATTGCCATGTTTCATTCTAGTATGATTTCCACATGTGATGATTTGCCCATTTATGATGAGTACGATGATTCTCATGTGGAGTCTATTAGTTGTGATGCCATGTTACATAGGATTTCTTGTGACAATTCTTTAGGTCACGTCATGTTTGCTAATCCGCTTGACTTGTCATATGCTATGCATGAGATCCATCATATGTCTTATTTGCAATCTCTTCATAGTGACTATGCATATGCCATTAAAATGAACCCAATTTGCACATATGGCATAGATGACAAGCACATGGTTATTGGCATTTGTTTTTCTTGTGATGATATTGATATGCTACCTTTGCATCATTTATCTCATATGCCATGCCATGACCACCTAGCTTCGGATATGCATTGTTTTGGATGTTGTCCATTTTCTCCATGTGATGTTTCCGATATTGCTCATGAGGAGGCCCCCATAGTTTCCTCATACATTGTAGGAGATTTTGATCCATTCCTTCCATTGCATGATCCCCATAATTGTGTGCACCATATGCTCCCCATGATTAAACATGATATTGATGTGTCATATACTTGCATTCTCAATTTGTGTCCCCATCGTGTCATACATAACAACTATTCTTTCATGATGGATGACATGTTCATATACCATGCCTCAAATTTCTTTGAGCAATGCTTATCTTGTGCTAACTCACACGTGCACATACACATCATGATGGATGATGTGTACATTTACCACGCCGCACAATTTCTTTGGATTGTGTCTCTTTTGTGTAGGTACCCATGAATACTTGTCAACCTCGCAATCCCACGAGTTGACAAAACGAGCTCTTGAGAGCAATGACGATTTGGGATCCAATGGACTATCCTTACCAACGTCCCCTTCGCGCAAGGACTACGCGCAACTCCTCTACTTGGCTCTCACACGGCTATGGGCCATTTACCACTTCTCACATTATGCTCATTTTACGTGTTCACTTTGCATGCTATGCTTGCTTCTATTCCTTTGCCATGCAATTGTGACCCTTGCTTGCATCTACCCATGTTTCATCATTATGCTACTTCTATGTGTATTTGCATGCTTGGTGGAGATCCTTGTTGCTATTGCCATGTTTATCATGTGCCCCATGCTATTGTCCTCATATCTTGCTTTCATGATTGTGCTATGACATGTGAATTATTCATGCCCACTATTTGCACCAAGGACATGTTTGCCATGATTCATTCTAGTATGTCGCATCTTCGCACTACTAGCATACTTGACTTGATTGCTATGATTGCTTGTTATGTTGCATCACCCATGTTCCACTACTTGCTTTCTTGGGTTGATGACATATATGCTCATGCCTCTCACATGCGTTGTCTCTTGTGTCATACTTTCTCATCTCATGCGGTTGATGACAACCATCTATATGCTTTACACATGATTCATATTGCTCTGTGTCATATATCTCCATGTGTTGCCTCTCTCATGCTAGATTTGCCATGTATTGAGTGCAACAATGCTTATAGTCTTGCTCATGAGATTGCCCCCATAGCATTCTCACACATGTTTGGAGATTTTGACATATTCCTTGTGAAGCATGCTTGTCTTACCTCTTTGCACCATATACCTAGTGCCTTGAATATCGCCATTGTTGCATCATATTATTCATGCACTTGTGCTTCTAATGGTTATGTGCAAGAGAAGAGAACCATCATGATGGATGATGTGTTTATCTACCATGCGCATACGCTCTTTATTTTGTTGTGTGCATGTGTAGGATACTTGGACTTCGTGTCGACTTCCACTTCACGTGAGTTGACCATTCGAGCTCTTGAGAGCGAGCCTCATACATTCGACCACGACTCGCTTCTACACCACATTTCCTACCACTTCGGCATTGTGAAGGACGCACAAGGACATGCTTTCGAGGTGATATCATTCTATCTCGAGAACACACAAACCATGAACATGCATATTATGGATCATACTTCATGTGTTGCTTGCTCCATTGCTATGCCCCATGACATATATGCCTTGTGTGTTGCATCTAGTTCTTCACATATGCCAGGTCCCTTTGCTTATCACATGCTTGACTTGATTGCCTCACACATGTTGAACAATTGCTCTTTCCATTGTGTTGAGTGCTACGATATCTTCACTACACCCTATGCACATTATGCTTGGATTGTCTTGCACTTTCCCCTTTAAGGTGATTCCATTGTGCTGGAAAGAGCATGAAATCTACTTTCCAACAAGAAAAGAATCACCCAATTCGAGTCCGTATGAAAAGTTGTTGGCATTTGAGTCAGGTATGTTCAGGTCCGAATCTGAGTCCAAAACGTGAGAGACTTGGACTCTATCTTCTTGGGCCAAAAGTGACGAGAGAATTTTTGAACAGCAAATAAACATCTCTTTCTTCCTTATCTTCATATGTGGATTGTACAAATGTCCCATACACCTGCATTAGACAAACACAAAAGTGTGTGAAGTATTTTGTTCGATAATATAAATAGATTATTGAATAGTTTGCACTAGAAATCACCGACAAATATGCATGTATGCAATATTTTGGTCATATCCAAGGTAGTCATGTCCTCATCAATCAAGAGCAACAAGCAATGAGCTAACGATCGACAACCTCTACACCGATTTCTGCGACCGGAAGCGTACACGATTACTTCATACAACAAACTGACGCACAAGAAAGAGAACGATGCAAAATGGACAAGATCCGCCTTGTTGGTGAACCGCCATTTTCACATCTTCACACTCAAGACGGAGCCACCAAGTCGCCATCCGACGACTCCTTCTCCGACACAAGTACACCGCACATCGAACATTCTTCGCCGAAATAAGGCCAAGACCATGCATCTCGCAACCCGCTACACGACAAGAATTCCAGAGCAAGTTGATGAAGAAGTTCGCCCTCAATCGAGCCAATGGCGCTTGCTCGCTCAAGAACGACAACGCCTCGCCAACAAGAACAAGAACGAGCGCCGCTTACACCAAGAGCAACAAGACGCCGAGGCTCAACGTTTCAACAACAACAACGAAGCACAAGCTCTTGAGGCGGAACGCCTTCTTCAAGCATCAATCGAAGCCTCGCCAACCGCAATCGCGAAAGGCACAATCGAGAAGAAGCACCGAGAAGAAATACAGAGGAACTACCATCCGCGAGCGCAACGCCCAGCCCCACAAGCTCTTCCAAGCTCTTCGCTCAACTCAACCTCAAGGTCAACAAGAGCAAGTTGCTCATGGATTTCCTCCTCGCCAAGAGCAACATGAGGATGATTACCTCCACCAAGAATCATCATCAACATCGACCTCAACACAATGATGAACAACGCATGGCAAGCTCAAGTTCACAATGCCCAAGTTCAACGGAACCAATGATCTCAAGAGTACCTTTCATGGGCATTCAAGGTCGACAAAATCTTCGCTTGCACAACTATGATGAAGAAGAAGATCGCTATGGCATCACTTGAGTTCTATGTGCTCATATGGTGGAACAAATCCTTGAGCTACCATACAACACTTGGGCTCAAATGAAGGATGTCAGCGCAGCACGCTTTGTGCCCACCTAGTACAACCGTGATCTCTTCAAGAAGCTACAACTCCTCAAGGAACAAAGTGTTGAAGAATACTACAAAGAAATGGAGATTGCCATGATTCGAGCCAATGTCGAGGAAGATGATGAGCAAACAATGGCACGTCTTGAATGGACTCAACCATCCCATCAAGAAGATCGCCGACTTCCAACCCTACTCCAACCTCATTGAGCTCGTGCACCGCTACAAAGGCGGAACGACAAGTGCAAGATGACTCTGGCACGGTACTCATCCAAGACATACGCCTTCCAACAACCAAGCTTCAACAACTACTCCAACTTCGACATCAACCAAGCCTTTTACAAGAAACGACGACAAGTCAAGTTATAAGAAACTTCTACAGTTCAAGTCATCCTCCTCCTACTACAAGCAACCCAAGCCGCAGTGCATCATCTACTACAACCGATGAGACCACAAGACAAGCTCCTTCATGTTTTACTTGCGCGGCCGAGGCCACAAGTCATATGAATGCACCAACAAGCGTGCATTTGATAATCAACGATGATGGAACCCACGACTCAATGAGTGAAGATGAAATGCACACTATTGAGCAAGTGGCCATACACCGCAAGATCAACGAGGATGAAGATGATCGTTGACACTTCAACATCACCAATGATAGAGGCGAGGTGTCCCGATTTTCATGAGATGATAACTATCGATTTGGTGAAGACGACTTTTGACAATCCGACTACAAACGCAGCACGACGCTGCGCCTTAGCAATCGCTAAACCAACTCTCAGAGGTTATTGACCACGGAGCACAATCAACCCTAACGAAGGTCTATTCCTGCAAGCAATCAAGAACAAGCAAGAATATGATAAAAGCAATCTGAATATTATGATATGTATGAAGTATTGATAAGGTGGGTATCCGTAGCGGTCTTGGTCTGGTCGTTGGACACAACAGCACAACAAGGTAATGGCTAACTTTTAACTAAACAAATCCCCGTGAAAAGCTACTAGATGGATCTACTTATATAGAGCTGTGGCGGCCAGGAGGTGGGAGGACGTCCCAAGGCAGCCTAAAACTAACCCTAGGTCGTACAAGGCCAATGGGCCCAAGTTGGGTGACGAACATCTTTGACTTGAGTTTCTCGGATTTTGCAGTCAGATTGTTTCGTCCATAACTCGACGCCCGACGGATTTTAAGGTGATTCTAATTGCTGGAAAGAGCATGAAATCTACTTTCCAATAAAAAAGAATCACCCAATTCGAGTCCATATGAAAAAGTTGTTGACGTTTTGAGTCAGGTATGTTCAGTAGTCCGAATCTGAGTCCGTAACGGAGAGACTGGACTCTATCTTCTGGGCCAAAAGTGACGTGAGAGAACTTTTGAACAGCAATAAACATCTCTTTCTTCCTTATCTTCATATGTGGATTGTACAAATGTCCCATACACCTGCAATTAAACAAAACACAAAAGTGTGTGAAGTATTTTGTTCGATAACATAAATAGGTTATTGAATAGTTTGCACTAGAAATCACCCGACAAATATGCATGTATGCAATATTTTGGTCATATCCATAGTCATGTCCTCATCATCTTGATAGAGGCGGGTGTCCCGATCTTCGATGAGATGATAACTATCGATTTGGTGGAGACGACTTTTGACGATCCGACTACAACGTACACGACGCTATGCTTTAGCAATCGCTAAACCAACTCCGAGAGGTTATTGACCACGCCGAGCACAATCAACCTGACTAATGGAAGGTCTATTCCTGCAAGCAATCAAGAACAAGCAAGAATATGATAAAAGCAATCTGAATGGTATGTATGAAGTATTGATAAAGGTGGGGATCCGAAGCGGTCTTAGTCTGGTTGTTGGACACAAACGGCACACGGTTGCAATGGCTAACTTTTAACTAAACAAACTCTCGTGGAAAGCTACTAGATGGATCTATTATAGGAGCAAAGGTGGCGGCCAAGGAGGTGGAGGACGTCCCAAGGCAGCCTAAAACTAACCCTAGGTCGTACAAGGCCATGGGCCCGTTGGGGTGACGAACATCTTTGGACTTGTAGTTTGACTCGGATTCTGGTGCAGTCTCAGATTGTTTCGTCCATAACTCGACGCCTGAACGGATTTTAAGATTCTAATTGTGCTGGAAAGAGCATGAAATCTACTTTCCAACAAAAAAGAATCACCCAATTCGGAGTCCATATGAAAAGTTGTTGACGTTTTGAGTCAGGTATGTCAGTAACCGAATCTGAGTCCGTAACGAGAGACTTGGACTCTATCTTCTCTTGGCCAAAAGTGACGTGAGAGAACTTTTGAACAGAAAATAAACATCTCTTTCTTCCTTATCTTCATATGTGGATTGTACAAATGTCCCATACACCTGCAATTAAACAAAACGCAAAAGTGTGTGAAGTATTTTTGTTCGATAACATAAATAGATCATTGAATAGTTTGCACTAGAAATCACCGACAAATATGCATGTATGCAATATTTTTAGTCATATCCAAGGTAGTCATGTCCTCATCATCCTCCCTTCTTGAAAATAAAGCCGCCCTTGGCGCTGTTTAATCTGAAATGTGGCTAACTAAATAGACAAGGTGTACATGTTGTATATGTATATGTCATCCATTTTACTTCCCTGATTTTTGCATATATGACACATGAATAGATGAGTAACTTGCATACTTCATAAAGTCTAAAGCCAACAACTTAGCACAAGAACTAGAAGGCATGAAATTATTGCAACTCAGTTTACATATAAGTGAAGCTCTTATTTATTTCAAAAGATTGACAATGTTCATCATTAAACCATCCCAACATTGGTCAATAAACCTTATTTGAATCAAATTTACATGCTACAAAATGCTTAGATAAGCAAACATGCAATGAGTCATTCACACAGTAATCATCACCAAGATTAGAGGTCATATCAAAATGATTAAACATTCTTTTGCATCCGCTAATTCATCAAGTGCTCTCAAAATTGTTGGTATTTCATTGTTTGATCACATGGAAAGTCAAATTATCAATATAATCCTCTAAAATAGGTGTGATCAAAGTAGTGGGTAGCTCAACACATGATGTATTCAAGTTAAGTAGGCGCATCATTCTCATGTAAAAGTGGAAAATCTGTACTTTGTCATTACCTTTTATAGTCAACTTTATGATGCGGTGCACTCGATGGTGATGTGTCACATGGTGGAGATGATGTAGTCCTGCAACAACGGATGTGGTTGTCATAGTACACCTAGTAGTTGAATAAACATCTGATCAACAGTTGAATGTGCACCGTGGCGCTGTTTCTCCTAGGGCAACACGCTGCTTTATTTCGCTCACTAAAGCAAGATTAAACAAATGGTCCATAGGATAACATCATGAATTAGTATTCCTAATATTATGGTTTAATCCTCCCCAAAATCTATCCATAAAATCTTCTTCACTTTCTTTCTAAAATGAGGCAACAAGGTAGTTTGTAAATCATCATAATATTTGTTACGTGTCACTACCTTGTTTTAAATGTTCCAGTTTTTTAATCATGCCACCAGTATAATAAACATCGATTTAATCTATCTCTCATGACATGTTTTAAAACATCCCAAGTATTAGGTACATAATCGGTGTAACCGACAATATTCACTCCACCAAACTGAAGCAAAACCAAGAATGCTCTAGTGGCAAACAGACGTCAAGTTCGTAAAAGTCATGGTTACTAAAACTTGTTCTACTTCAAACTCCAAGCAAGATAAATAGCAGGATTAAATCACCTCAAATGACGGTAAAGAGATAACCGACCATGGTTGTGTAAAAGGTCCCAACTCTCGTGATGGTGAAGATGTGTCCATCGCAAGAACTTCTATCTCCGAACTGTCATGATTAGTAGAAACAAGAAACAAAATTCCGAATAATGTTCTATGAACTACTAGGATGTGGTTGTAAAGTGCTCACAAGAAAGCAAATATCAATATCTTAAGTTCTACCATGCGGCAGTGGTGACAGCAACCAGCGATGTCAAATAACTCAAGATTGTGTAGCGATTGCCGGGGAACGACGATATACGTGTAGAAATATGTGAGCTGGGTTGGCTATATATGGTAGCAAAAGATTAGCAATCAATTCGAGATGCAATGTTGAATAAACGCCAACGACGCAGACTGTGGTGGTCCTAGGCTAGACCGACTAGAGACGCGAGCCTAGAACACTAATGAGGTCACGACGTAGCACAACTTGATAGAGGCAGGTGTCCCGCCTTTCGATGAGATGTGGATTTCGCTTTGGTGGAAGTCGACTTGACGATCCGACTAAAGCGGCAGGACGCCGCTACCAGCAATCGCTAAACCAACTCGAGAGGTTATTGACCACGCCGAGCATCGATCAATCGACCACGAGGGTCTATTTCCATGAGCAAACGAAGAACAAGCAAGAAACCTAGATTGCAATCGGATATTAATACAAGATGAAAGCTTTATTGATCAAGGTGGGGTTCGTGACGCTTTGTCTCGGTCGCTGAACACAAACGGCACGCCAAGTTGCAGCTATGGCGAACTTTGATCTAAACAAAACCCAAGTCTAAACGGTGCCCTAAGGGCTGTATATATGGAGGAAGAGGTGAATTTGTGCCCTTGGTGGAGGGGTCCAACTAACCCTATCTCTTGTTTCCCCAACATAATGGACTCTAAAAATAGCCTATACTAATGTATTTCTGAAATTACATGGGCCTGCCCAATAATAAGGTGACTTAGCATAGAATAGCCTATGGACGAATATTATGAAGTGGCATCTTGTATATTTCGTCCAAGGCTTCATGCACCCTTATGGTGGCTTCAAAGTCCCGAATCATCACTTGTAACTCCGTTTGATCCCTATGCATGCCATCAACTCCATGTGTGTTCTTGCTCCAATGTTCATCCTTCTCCGCTAGGCCCTTCATTTGTAAGCAAAACAAATGTATCCAATTTAGGGCATCATATTCTCATGAACATTAGAATCATTACCAAGAAACTAAAGTACCGTAATTTAGTTGGCGCATGCGAGCTCTAATAATTGGTCCAAGATGTAAGCAAATAGGCTGTGGTGTAATAATGGTATTGATGTCCTCATCACAACTAGCATCAATCAAGGATACTAAGTAGCTCGACAGCAAGATATAAGGAAGATCACAACAAAGAAGAAAGATAATGATGAAAACAATCGCCAAGCAGGATATACAACAACTCTCTCCAACTTTCCTCTTGAAAAAGTTTGAGCCAATTTTCGATAAATTCTTGCAAATAATGCTACTAACTCAAGCTTTCCAATGCAAAAGAATCACTCAATTCCGAGTTGATATGAGGAGTCAAAGAATTCTAAAATCGCCTCAAAAATTGGAACAAGCTTGTTCACGAACTTCAGAGGGCAAAAAGACCTATTTAGAAGCCGATCTTGAGGTATCAAATATTGAACTAGCTTCTACAACTATTTAGATGCGGCTCATCTCTAGCTTCAATTTGAGTACCACGAGCCAAAACGGACTTCGTATGAGGAAGATGCACTGTTTTATCGAATAAAGCAAAAATGCATTCTAATCCGAATTGTGTACGAGATTGAGTCTAGATAGATCCGATTTTTTTCTTCTTTTTTCTCACATTTTTTCTTTTCTCTTTTTTCTTTTTTTCTTCCTTTTTTCTCTTTTTCTCCCCTTCCAAGACAAACTAGATAAGATGCATTGACGTGTGAAGATGAATGACCTCAACTATGATTATGACAATGGACAAATGCCAGCACGGTGGAAATTAATAGATGGATGGTGGATGCGGAAGGGATAATGACAAGCAAGGACTAATGTGAATGAACTCAAACTCAAAGGAACTAGACACTAAGACCAGAATCTACACCGACGATGCAACCGATAATTCAACTATGCAAGAACGAATAGAAAATTGCAAAAGCTCAGACCTGCTTGATAAAGGATGAACAGATCTAACTTTTTTTGTGGCTTTTCATGGACTATAGGTATGAAACATGATGCGATCTAAACTATGAAAAACTGTAAAATCTCACCGAGCAACCTGAAAACCGATACCACTTGATAGAGGCGGGTGTCCCGATCTTTCGATGAGATGATAACTATCGATTGGTGGAGACGATTTTGACGATCCGACTACAAACGCAATGACAAGCAGTAAACCGATAATTCAACTATGCAAGCAATGAATAGAAAATTGAAAAGTTCGCTGCATCGCTGATAAAGGATGAATAGATCTAACTTTTTGAATGGCTTTTCTTGGACAATAGGTAAGAAAATAAATCTAATCTAGAAAACTGAAATTCTCACCGAGCAACCTCGAAATCGATACCACTTGATAGAGGCGAAGATGTGAAACTATACCACTTGATAGAGGCGAGGTGTCCGATCTTCGATGAGATGATAACTATCGATTTGGTGGAGACGACTTTGACGATCCGACTACAAACGCGGCACGACGCTATGCTTAGCAATCGCTAAACCAACTCCGACGGGTTATTGACCACCGGAGCACAATCAACTCGACTAATGGAGGTCTATTCCTCGCAAGCAATCAAGAACAAGCAAGAATATGATAAAATCAATCTGAATATTGAGTATATATGAAGTATTTATAAGGGATCCGTAAGCGGTCTTGGTCTGTCATGGACACAAACGGCACAATAAGTTGCAATGGCTAACTTTAACTAAACAAATCCCCAGTGAAAAGCTACTAGATGGATCTACTTATATAGGAGCAAGGGGTGGCCAAGGAGGTGGAGGACGTCCCAAGGCAGCCTAAACTAACCCTAGGTCGTACAAGGCCAATGGGCCCAAGTGGAGGTGACGAACACCTTGGACTTGTAGTTTGACTCGGATTCTGCTGCAGCGTCAGATTTTTTCGTCTATAACTCAACGCCCGGACGGATTTTAAGGTGATTCCAACTGTGCTGGAAAGAGCATGAAATCTACTTTCCAACAAAAAAGAATTACCCAATTCGAGTCCGTATGAAAAAGTTGTTGGCGTTTTGAGTCAGGTATGTCTGTGCAGTCCGAATCTGAGTCCAAACGTGAGAGACTGGACTCTATCTTCTCTTGGGCCAAAAGTGACGTGAGAGAACTTTTGAACAGCAAATAAACATCTCTTTCTTCCTTATCTTCATATGTGGATTGTACAAATCTCCCATACACCTGCAATTAGACAAAACACAAAAGTGTGAAGTATTTTTGTTCGATAACATAAATAGATTATTGAATAGTTTGCACTAGAAATCACCTCACATATGCATGTATGCAATATTTTGGTCATATCCAAGGTAGTCTCCTCATCATCCTCCCTTCTAGAAAATAAAGCCGCCCTCGGCGTTGCTTAATCTGAAATGTGGCTAACAAAAAAGACAAGGTGTACATGTTGTATATGTATATGTCATCCATTTTACTTCCCTCGATTTTTGCATATGACACATGAATAGATGAGTAACTTGTATAGTTCATAAAATCTAAAGCCAACAAATTAGCACAAGAATTAGAAGGCATGAAAATATTGCAACTCAGTTTGCTCATATAAGTGAAGCTCTTATTTATTTCAAAAGATTGACAATGTTCATCATTAAACCATCCCATCATTGGTGAATAAACCTTAGAATTCAACGGTGCACTCAAAATTGTTGGTATTTCATTGTTTGATCACATGACGATTCATGACAGTTTCAAGATTCTAAA
The DNA here is from genome assembly GCA_021437245.1 of Aegilops speltoides. NCBI lineage: Eukaryota > Viridiplantae > Streptophyta > Magnoliopsida > Poales > Poaceae > Aegilops > Aegilops speltoides. Next base: position 243,814,656 of record CM038146.1, read on the forward strand.
ATAGGTGATGTACTCAAATCACCGTGTAACTCAACACATGATGCATTCAAGTTAACTAGGGATGCATCATTCTCATGAAGTTAAATCATCAATACTTTTTACTGTTACCTTGTCGCAAAGACGAGCTGATGTAGGTACAGACGTAGACAATGCACCATGCTCTGAGATGATGCCGCCACAATCCGAGGTGGGGCTGCTCTAGTAGGTGCAATGGTGGAGGAACCAACTGGTGGTGAGCATGAACTGGAATAGTAGTTGTTGTAGTCACCCAATGCATCCTCCCCAGACTGCCTCTCAAAGGTACAAGCACCAACATACATACCAAGAATGCAACGAGGAATATATCAAATCTTTCCTGAATATCATGGTTCAAACCACCAAAAAATCTATTCATTGTATCATCCTTAGATTCTTCTATGTCACAATGATGCATATAAGATTTGAACTCTTTGTAGTAAGCATGAATGTTGTTGTTGCTTTGTTTAAATTGTTCAAATTTGCAAGCAATTCACGACGATAGTAAGGAGGGAAAAATGTTGTCTCATTACATCTTTCAAATCTTTCCAAGTTGTGGGTTTATCAATATTTTCTTACAATGCACACTCCACCAAACCAAGCAAAACCAAGAATGCTCTAGTGGCAAATTGCATCGCCAAGTTCGAAAAGTCATGGTTACTAAAACTTGTTCTACTTCAAACTCCCAAGCTAGATAAATAGCAGGATTAAATCACCCTCAAATGATAAAGAGATAACCTGACCATATGGTGTGTGTGTCAAACTCTTGATGGTGAAGATGTGTCCATCGTCCAAGAACTTCTATCTCCGAACTCCGTCATGATTAGTAGAAACAAGAAACAAAATTCCGAATAATGTTCCTATGAACTACTAGGATGTGGTTGTAAAGTGCTCACAAGAAAGCAAATATCAATATCTTCAAGTTCTTACCATGTTGTGGTGACAAGCAACCAGAATGTCAAATAACTCAAGATTGTGTAAGGCGATTGCTGTGAACTACTACACGTGTAGAAATATGTGGAGTGGGTTGGTATATGGTAGCAAAAGATTAGCAATAATCAATTCAGAGATGCAATGTTGAATAGACGCCTCGACGGTATTATCTGGTCCTAGGCTAGACAAAACTAGAGACGCGAGCTAGAACACTAATGAGGTCAATACGTAGCACAACTAGCATCAATCAAGGATACTAAGTAGCTCTAGACAGCAAGATATAAGTGAAGATCACAACGCAAGAAAGATAATGATGAAAACTACCGCCAAGGTGATATACAACAACTCTCTTTCAACTTTCTCTTGAAAAGTTTGAGCCAATTTTATGATAAATTCTTTCAAAGAATGCTACTAACTCAAGCTTTCCAATGCAAAAAGAATCACTCAATTCCAAGTTGATATGAGGAGTCAAAGAATTCTAAAACTAGCCTGAAAAATTGGAACAAGCTGTGTTTTAACTTCAGAGGCAAAAGACCTATTTAGAAGCCAATTTGAGATGTCAAATATTGAACTAGCTTCTGCAACTATTTAGATGCGGCCTGCCTCTAGCTTCAATTTGAGTACTCATGAGCCAAAACGGACTTCTGATGAGGAAGATACACCTGTTTGACAGTGCGCAAAAAATGATTCCAATCCGAATTGTGTACGAGATTGAATCTAGATAGATCCAATTTTTTTTCCTCCTTTTTTTTCTCACGCTTTTTCTTCTCTTTTTCTCTCTCTTGTTTTTTCTCTATCTTTTTTTCTCCCTCTTCAAGACAAACTAGATAAGATGCAGATTGATCAAAGGAAGATGTGAATGACCTCAACTATGATTATGACAATGAACAATACAGAAAGACGTGGTGGAAATTAATAGATGGGATGGTGGACAACGGAAGGGATAATGATGCATGGCGTGACTAATGTGAACAAAACCTAAACTCTAAAGGAACTAGACACTAAGACCAGCAACTCGACACGACGATGCAACCGATAATTCAACTATGCAAGCAATGAATTGAAAATTGCAAAGGCTCAGATCGCTTGGATAAAGGATGAACATCTAACTTTTTGTGGCTTTTTCATGGATCGTAGGTATGAATGATGAGCGATCTAAACTATGAAAACTGTAAAATCTCACCCAGCAACCGAAAACGATACCACTTGATAGAGGCGAGGTGTCCCGATCTTCGATGAGATGATAACTATCGACGGTGGAGACGACTTTGACGATCCGATACAAACGGCACGACGCTGTTTTAGCAATCGCTAAACCAACTCCGACAGGTTATTGACCACGCCGAGCACAATCAACTGACCACGAAGGTCTATTCCCAAGCAATCAAGAACAAGCAAGAATATGATAAAAGCAATCTGAATATTATGTATATATGAAGTGTTGATAAGGGTGGGGATCAGATTGCGGATTCTGGTAGCGTCAGATTGTTTCGTCCATAACTCAACGCTCCGGATTTGCTTTACAAGGTGATTCCACTTGTGCTGGAAAGAGCATGAAATCTTCTTTCCAACAAAAAGAATCACCCAATTGAGTCCGTATGAAAAGTTGTTGACGTTTTGAGTCAGGTATGTCTGCAGCAGTCCGAATTTGAATCCAGAACGAGAGACTTGGACTCTATCTTCTATTGGCCCAAAGTGAGGTGAGAGAATTTGAACAGCAAATAAACATCTCTTTCTTCCTTATCTTCATATGTGGATTGTACAAATGTCCCATACACCTGCATTAGACAAAACACAAAAGTGTGTGAAGTATTTTTGTTCATAATATAAATAGATTATTGAATAGTTTGCACTAGAAATCACCGACAAATATGCATGTATGCAATATTTTTGTCATATCCAAGGTAGTCATGTCCTCATCAACCAAGAAGACGACCAACATGCCACATCTCCACACAAAGGCAGTATCCATGGAGATCCGCAAGGTCATCATCGACGGAGGTAGTTGCCACAACTTGGCAAGCTAAGAACTATGCTCCAAGCTCCAATTGGTCAAGAAGAAGCACCAGAACCCTCCAAGGTCCAATGGCTAAGGACTCCAAGACTATACGAGTTGAGCATACGGTCCAAGTATCATTCAAAATAGAAGCGATATGAGGACACTTTGGAGTGTGATGTCGTCCCAATGACCGCTTGCCACCTCCTCCTTGGTCGGCCATGGCACCACCGGTGTCTACCACAATGGGCGAAAACCACTATAGCTTCAAGATGAAAGGCAAAGAATATGTCCCACGACCCATGTCTCTAGTCAAGTGATAGCCGACAAACAAGCCACCAACCAAAGAGAGAAGAGTGAGAAAGTGAGCCACCAAAAAGTGAGTAAGAGCCACAAGCCAAATTTGAGCTCTTTCTCCTAGAGAGAAAACCTCATACTATTCGCCACCAAACATGAAATGAGAGAAGTGTGTGAGAACCCATCAAGTGTGATGCATTGTCTCAAGGATGGTAACCAAAAACTAACACCACTCATGAGTTACCTTTGGTGTTTCAATCTCTTTGGCAGAATTTCAAGATTTCCTCATGAGCTACCTCCGTCTACCTCCTCTACGAGGCATGAGCATCGAATCGATCTATACCCGAGCACCACTTCCAAACAAAGCTCCCTACCGTGTCAATCCCAAGAAACCAAGGAGATTCAACGGCAAGTACAACAACTAATCGACAACGGTCATGTACGTGAAAGCTTGCTTGTGCCGCTCCCATTATTCTTGTGCCTAAGCCCGACGGAAGTTTCCGCCAGTTCGATTGTGACCCATAAATGCTATCACCGTATGCTTATAGGCATCCCATTCTCGCTTAGATGATATGCTTGATGAACTTAGTGGAGCCAACTTTTCAAAATTGATCTAAGTGGCTATTATCAAATACGATTCATGAGGGTGATGAATGGAAAACGCCACAACAAAATTTGGCTTATATGAATGGTTGGTTATGCCTATGGGTTTGCTCAAGCCCCTAACTTTTGTGCGCCTCATGCATCATGTACTTCATCCATACTGGAATTTTGTGTGGTTTACTGATGATATTCTTGTGTTTAGCAAAACCATGAAAGAGCATCTTGATCATGTTGCTTGTTTTGCAAACACTTCAAAAGAAAGTCTTTATGCCAACTTGAAGAAATGCACTTTGGAGTTGACAAAGTGGTTTTGTTTCGCTGGTTCCTTCCAAGGGTGTTCATGTTGATAAACTTGGCCCCAACCCACCAATTTGCAACAAGCGAAGTTTCTTTGGTCTTGTAGGTTTTTATCGTCACTTTGAAAAACTTTAGCACTATTGCGCTCCTTTGCATGCTTTGAGTAAGAAGAATACCTTTTGTTTGGGGACCTTGCAATCAAACGCTTTTGATGAGCTCAAGTCTTTGCTTACTCATGTCTGATTCTTGCTTTGCCCAATTTTGACAAACTTTGAGGTTCATTGTGATGCAAGTGGTACCGAATTGGCGGAGTTTTAATGCAAAAACGAGTCATTGCTTACTTTAGTGAAAAACTCTCCTGCTCAACTTAACTATCCCGTATGACAAAGAATGTATGCTTTTATTGCGGTCCTCCATGTTTGGGAACATTATCTTAGACCTCATGAGTTTGTCATCCATACCGATCATGAAACGCCATACTTAAAAGGTCAAACTAAATTGAACAAGCCATGCCAAATGGAGTGAATTTATTGAATCTTTCCATATGTGATCAAGTACATTAAGGGCAAGGAAATGTAGTTGCCGATGCACTTTCACGATATGCACGCTTGTCACCCAACTTGAGTTGAATGTTATTGGCTTTGAGCACATAAAAGAGTTGTATACTAGTGATCCATCTTTGCACTCATTATGCTAAAATGTTCGATACATCTTGGGAACAATATTACCAAGGATGGTTATCTTATGAGAGCTAACAAACTTTGCATTCGAAGTCTTCTTCGCTTGCTACTTTTGCAAGAGGCTCATGGAGGTGGACTCAGGACACTTTGGACGCGACAAGACTTTCGCCACGCCTCCAAGAACTACTTTGGCCAAAGATGTTTCGAGACGCCTCACGCTTTCACCACAAGATGCTCAACATGCCGCAGCTAAGTCAAAAGCTCAATCTCATGGTCTTTACATGCCTCTTCCTATTCCTTATCAACCTTGGAAGACATTAGCATGGACTTTGTACTTGGTTTGCCTAGAACTCAAAATGGAAAGGACTCCTTATTTGTTGTTGTGGACGATTTTCCAAAATGGCACATTTCATTCCTTGCAACAAAGTAGACGATGCTTCATATTGCAAATCTATTTGTAGGAAATTCGCGCCCATGGAGTACCAAAGTCAATCGCTCCGATCGCGACGCCAAGTTCTTGAGTTACTTTTTTAAAACTCTTTGCGCCAAGCTCGAATCAAGCTCTTGTTCTCCTCCGCATACCATCCTCAAACCGACGCCAAATGAGGTAAAACTGACGCTTCCACTCTATCAAGGCGGTTGATCAAGAAGAACATCAAGGAGTGGAGGTGTCACCCATCGCCGAGCACGCCTGCCAATCAAGACATTCGACGACCGCAAGCTCTTCGAGGTCGTCTACGGCCAACCCATTGTCCCCATTGACATCCTACTCTACCTCTACAAGAGCGCATTAACATCGCACGTTGTGCCCGTGTGTTAATCATCAAGATGCATGAAGATACAAGAAACACTATCGAGCGCCAGCATACAACGACTAGCCACCAAGCTCAACATCAACAAGCAACCCATGATCTTCAACATAGGCGATCTCGCAGGCTACACCTTCGCAAGGAACGCTTCCCCAACTAACGCAGTCCAAACTTCTACCTCGGAGCCGATGGACCCTTCAAGGTGTTAGCACGCCAACAACAACGCCTACAAGCTCGACCTACCAAGCGACAAGTACAACGGAGTTTACACCTTCAACGCCAAAGACCTTCGCCTTCCATGAAACTCTAAAGGAACTAGACACTAAGACCAGCAAGCGACACGACGATGCAACCGATAATTCAACTATGCAAGAAACGAATAGAAAATTGCAATGGCTCAGACTAGCTCGGATAAAGGATGAACAGATCTAACTTTTTTTTGTGGCTTTTTCATGGACTATAGGTATGAATGACAGATGCGATCTAAACTATGAAAAACTGTAAAATCTCACCAAGCAACCTGAAAACTGATACCACTTGATAGAGGCGGAGGTGTCCCGATCTTTCGATGAGATGATAACTATCGATTTGGTGAAGATGACTTTGACGATCCGACTACAAACGTGCACGATGTTGCGCCTTAGCAATCCTAAACCAACTCCGAGAGGTTATTGACCACGCCGGAGCACAATCAACCTGACCACGAAGGTCTATTCCTGCAAGCAATCGAAGACAAGCAAGAATATAATAAAAGCAATCTGAATATTGCGAGTATATATGAAGTATTGATAAAGGCGGGGATCCGTAAGCGGTCTTGGTCTGGTCCTTGGACACAAACGAAGTACACGAAGTTGCAATGGCTAACTTTTAACTAAACAAATCCCCCAGGGAAAAGCTACTAGATGGATCTACTTATATAGGAGCAAGGGGTGGCGGCCAAGGAGGTGGGAGGACGTCCCAAGGCAGTCTAAAACTAACCCTAGGTCGTACAAGGCCAATGGGCCCAAGTGGAGGTGACGTAACACCTTTGGACTTGTAGTTTGACTCGGATTCTGCTGCAGCGTCAGATTGTTTCGTCTATAACTCAACGCTCCGGACGGATTTTAAGGTGATTCCAATTGTGCTGGAAAGAGCATGAAATCTACTTTCCAACAAGAAAAGAATCACCCAATTCGGAGTCCGTATGAAAAAGTTGTTGGCGATTTGAGTCAGGTATGTCTGTGCAGTCCGAATCTGAGTCCAAAACGTGAGAGACTTGGACTCTATCTTCTCTTGGGCCAAAAGTGACGTGAGAGAATTTTTTGAACAGCAAATAAACATCTCTTTCTTCCTTATCTTCATATGTGGATTGTACAAATGTCCCATACACCTGCAATTAGACAAAACACAAAAGTGTGTGAAGTATTTTTGTTCTGGATAATATAAATAGATTATTGAATAGTTTGCACTAGAAATCACCTGACAAATATGCATGTATGCAATATTTTTGGTCATATCCAAGGTAGTCATGTCCTCATCAATCAAGAGCAACAAGCAATGAGCGAACGCATCGACAACCTCTACACCGACTTGCGACTCTCCGAGAAGCGTACACGCGATTACTTCGACAACAAACTCGACGCGCACAAGAAAGAGAACGATGCAAAAATGGACAAGATCCGCGCCTTGTTGGTGAACCGGCGTACTTCTACATCTTCACACTCAAGACGGAGCCACTCAAGTCGCCACTCCGACGACTCCTTCTCCGACACAAGTACACCGTCATCGAACATTCTTCGTCGAGCCGCGCGTCAAGACCGTCATGCATCTCGCAACCCGCTACACGACAAGAATCTCCAAGAGCAAGTTGATGAAGAAGTTCCTCGTCCTCAATCGAGCCAAATGGCGTTTGCTCAAGCTCAAGAACGACAACGTCTTCGTCACCAACAAGAACAAGAACGAGAGCGCCTACACCAAGAGCAACAAGACGCCGAGGCTCAACGTCTTCAACAACAACAACGAGAAGCACAAGCTCTTGAGGCGGAACGCGCCCTTCAAGCATCAACTCGAGCTCTCGCCAACCGCAATCGCGAAAGGCACAATCGAGAAGAAGCACTTCGAGAAGAAATACAAGAGAGGAACTACCATCTGCGAGCGCAACGTCCAGCCCCACAAGCTCCTCCACAAGCTCTTCAAGCTCAACCTCAACCTCAAGGTCAACAAGAGCAAGTTGCTCATGGATTTCCTCCTCGCCAAGAGCAACATGAGGATGATTACCCTCCACGTCAAGAACGTCATCATCAACATCGACCTCAACACAATGATGAACAACGCTATGGCAAGCTCAAGTTCACAATGCCCAAGTTCAACGGAACCAATGATCCCGAAGAGTACCTTTCATGGGCATTCAAGGTCGACAAAATCTTTCGCTTGCACAACTATGATGAAGAAAAGAAGATCGCTATGGCATCACTTGAGTTCCAAGACTATGTGCTCATATGGTGGGAACAAATCCTTGAGCGCCGACAAGCAACACTTGGGCTCAAATGAAGGATGTCATGCGAGCACGCTTTGTGCCCACCTAGTACAACCGTGATCTCTTCAAGAAGCTACAACTCCTCAAGCAAGGAACAAAAAGTGTTGAAGAATACTACAAAGAAATGGAGATTGCCATGATTCGAGCCAATGTCGAGGAAGATGATGAGCAAACAATGGCACGATTCTTGAATGGACTCAACCATCCCATCAAGAAGATCGCCGACTTCCAACCCTACTCCAACCTCATTGAGCTCGTGCACCAAGCTACAAAGGCGGAACGACAAGTGCAAGATGACTTCAAGTACGCCAAGTACTCATCCAAGACATACGGCCTCTCCAACAACCAAGCTTCAACAACTACTCCAACTTCGACATCAACCAAGCCTTTTACAAGAAACGACGACAAGTCAAGTTATAAGAAAACTTCTACAGGTTCAAGTCGTCCTCCTCCTACTACAAGCAACTCCAAGCCGTGTGCTTCATCATCTACTACAACCGATGAGACCGTCAAGACAAGCTCCTTCAAGTGTTTTACTTGCGGCGGCCGAGGCCACAAGTCATATGAATGCACCAACAAGCGTACCATGATAATCAACGATGATGGAACCTACGACTCAATGAGTGAAGATGAAATGCACACTATTGAGCAAGTGGCCATACACCGGCGCATCAACGAGGATGAAGATGATCAAGTCTTGACACTTCAACATCACCAATGATAGAGGCGGAGGTGTCCCGATCTTTCGATGAGATGATAACTATCGATTTGGTGAAGACGACTTTGACAATCCGACTACAAACGTGCACGACGTTGCGCCTTAGCAATCGCTAAACCAACTCCGAGAGGTTATTGACCACGCCGGAGCACAATCAACCTGACCACGAAGGTCTATTCCTGCAAGCAATCGAAGAACAAGCAAGAATATGATAAAAGCAATCTGAATATTGCGAGTATGTATGAAGTATTGATAAAGGTGGGTATCCGTAAGCGGTCTTGGTCTGGTCGTTGGACACAAACAAAGTACACGAAGTTGCAATGGCTAACTTTTAACTAAACAAATCCCCAGGGAAAAGCTACTAGATGGATCTACTTATATAGGAGCAAAGGGTGGCGGCCAAGGAGGTGGGAGGACGTCCCAAGGCAGCCTAAAACTAACCCTAGGTCGTACAAGGCCAATGGGCCCAAGTTGGGGTGACGTAACATCTTTGGACTTGTAGTTTGACTCGGATTCTGGTGCAGTGTCAGATTGTTTCGTCCATAACTCGACGCTCCGGACGGATTTTAAGGTGATTCTAATTGTGCTGGAAAGAGCATGAAATCTACTTTCCAATAAAAAAAGAATCACCCAATTCGGAGTCCATATGAAAAAGTTGTTGACGTTTTGAGTCAGGTATGTCTGTGCAGTCCGAATCTGAGTCCAGAACGTGAGAGACTTGGACTCTATCTTCTCTTGGGCCAAAAGTGACGTGAGAGAACTTTTTGAACAGCAAATAAACATCTCTTTCTTCCTTATCTTCATATGTGGATTGTACAAATGTCCCATACACCTGCAATTAAACAAAACACAAAAGTGTGTGAAGTATTTTTGTTCTGGATAACATAAATAGGTTATTGAATAGTTTGCACTAGAAATCACCTGACAAATATGCATGTATGCAATATTTTTGGTCATATCCAAGGTAGTCATGTCCTCATCATCTTGATAGAGGCGGGGTGTCCCGATCTTTCGATGAGATGATAACTATCGATTTGGTGGAGACGACTTTGACGATCCGACTACAAACGTGCACGACGTTGCGCCTTAGCAATCGCTAAACCAACTCCGAGAGGTTATTGACCACGCCGGAGCACAATCAACCTGACCACGAAGGTCTATTCCTGCAAGCAATCGAAGAACAAGCAAGAATATGATAAAAGCAATCTGAATATTGCGAGTATGTATGAAGTATTGATAAAGGTGGGGATCCGTGGCGGTCTTAGTCTGGTTGTTGGACACAAACGAAGTACACGAAGTTGCAATGGCTAACTTTTAACTAAACAAATCCCCAGGGAAAAGCTACTAGATGGATCTACTTATATAGGAGCAAAGGGTGGCGGCCAAGGAGGTGGGAGGACGTCCCAAGGCAGCCTAAAACTAACCCTAGGTCGTACAAGGCCAATGGGCCCAAGTTGGGGTGACGTAACATCTTTGGACTTGTAGTTTGACTCGGATTCTGGTGCAGTCTCAGATTGTTTCGTCCATAACTCGACGCTCCGAACGGATTTTAAGGTGATTCTAATTGTGCTGGAAAGAGCATGAAATCTACTTTCCAACAAAAAAAGAATCACCCAATTCGGAGTCCATATGAAAAAGTTGTTGACGTTTTGAGTCAGGTATGTCTGTGCAGTCCGAATCTGAGTCCAGAACGTGAGAGACTTGGACTCTATCTTCTCTTGGGCCAAAAGTGACGTGAGAGAACTTTTTGAACAGAAAATAAACATCTCTTTCTTCCTTATCTTCATATGTGGATTGTACAAATGTCCCATACACCTGCAATTAAACAAAACGCAAAAGTGTGTGAAGTATTTTTGTTCTGGATAACATAAATAGATCATTGAATAGTTTGCACTAGAAATCACCTGACAAATATGCATGTATGCAATATTTTTAGTCATATCCAAGGTAGTCATGTCCTCATCATCCTCCCCTTCTTGAAAATAAAGCCGTCCTTGGCGTTGCCTAATCTGAAATGTGGCTAACGAAATAGACAAGGTGTACATGTTGTATATGTATATGTCATCCATTTTTACTTCCCTTGATTTTTGCATATATGACACATGAATAGATGAGTAACTTGCATACTTCATAAAGTCTAAAGCCAACAACTTAGCACAAGAACTAGAAGGCATGAAATTATTGCAACTCAGTTTGCACATATAAGTGAAGCTCTTATTTATTTCAAAAGATTGACAATGTTCATCATTAAACCATCCCAACATTGGTCAATAAACCTTATTTGAATCAAATTTACATGCTACAAAATGCTTAGATAAGCAAACATGCAATGAGTCATTCGACACAGAATCATCACCAAGATTAGAGGTCATATCAAAATGATTAAACATTGATTCTTTTGCATCAACAGTTAATTCAATGGGTGCTCTCAAAATTGTTGGTATTTCAGTTGTTTGATCACATGGCAAAGTCAAATTATCAATATAATCCTCTAAAATAGGTGGTGTGATCAAAGTAGTGGGTAGCTCAACACATGATGTATTCAAGTTAAGTAGGCGTGCATCATTCTCATGTAAAAGTGGAAAATCTGTACCTTTGTCATTACCTTTTATAGTCAACTCAGATGATGCAGGCACTCTCGATGGTGATGTGTCACATGGTGGAGATGATGTAGTCCTTGCAACAACGGATGTGGTTGTCATAGTACACCTAGTAGTTGAATAAACATCTGTATCAACAGTTGGAATGTGCACCGTGCGCTTGTTCTCCTTGTGGGCAACACGTCGTTTTATTTCCTGTTCAGCTTTGCAAGCAAGACGAAACAAATGGTCCATAGGATAACACTCTTCATGAATTAGTATCTCCTGAATATTATGGTTTAATCCTCCCAAAATCTATCCATAAAATCTTCTTCACTTTCTTCTAAAATGAGTGCAACAAGGTAGTTTGTAAATCATCATAATATTTTGTTACGGTGTCACTACCTTGTTTTAAATGTTCCAGTTTTTAATCATGCCACGAGTATAATAAACATCGACGAATCTATCTCTCATGACATGTTTTAAAACATCCCAAGTATTAGGTACATAATCAGGGTGTAACCGACAATATTCACTCCACCAAACTGAAGCAAAACCAGTAAATGCTCTAGTGGCAGCTCGTACTCGCTCAAGTTCAGAAAAGTCATGGTTACTAAAAACTTGTTCTACTTCAAACTCCCAAGCAAGATAAATAGCAGGATTAAATCTACCCTCAAATGACGGTAAAGAGATAACCTGACCATGTGGTTGTGTGTGCTGTCCCAACTCTCGTGATGGTGAAGATGTGTCCATCGTGCAAGAACTTCTATCTCCGAAACCTGTCATGATTAGTAGAAACAAGAAACAAAATTCCAGAATAATGTTCCTATGAACTACTAGGATGTGGTTGTAAAGTGCTCACAGTAAAGCAAATATCAATATCTTACAAGTTCTTACCATGCGGCGGTGGTGACAGGCAACCAGCGATGTCAAATAACTCAAGATTGTGTAAAGCGATTGCCGAGGGAACGTCGATATACGGTGTAGAAATATGTGGAGCTGGGTTGGCTATATATGGTAGCAAAAGATTAGCAATAATCAATTCAGAGATGCAATGTTGAATAAACGCTCAACGACGGTACTGTGCTGGTCCTAGGCTAGACCGGACTAGAGACGCGAGCCTAGAACACTAATGAGGTCACGACGTAGCACAACTTGATAGAGGCAGAGGTGTCCCGTCTTTCGATGAGATGTGGATTTCGCTTTGGTGGAAGTCGACTTTGACGATCCGACTACGAGCGTGCGAGGACGTCGCGCCTTAGCAATCGCTAAACCAACTCCGAGAGGTTATTGACCACGCCGAGCACGATCAACCTGACCACGAGGGTCTATTTCCTGCGAGCAAGCGAAGAACAAGCAAGAAACTGAGATTGCAATCTGGATATTGCGAATACAAGATGAAAGCTTTATTGATCAAGGTGGGGTTCCGTGGCGCTTTGTGCAGTCGTTGAACACAAACGAAATGCACGCGAAGTTGCAGCTATGGCGAACTTTTGATCTAAACAAAACCCAAGTCTAAGCGGTGCCCTAAGGGCTGTATATATGGAGGAAGAGGGGTGAATTTCGTGGCCCTTGGTGGAGGGGTCCAAACTAACCCTATCTCTTGTTTCCCACACATACGGACTCTAAAATAGCCTATACTAATGTATTTCGAAATTACATGGGCCTGGCCCAATAATAAGGTGACGAAGCACCTAGAATAGCCTATGGACGAATATTATGAAGTGGCATCTTGTATATTTCGTCCAAGGCTTCATGCACTCCTTATGGTGGCTTCAAAGTCCTGAAATCATCACTTGTAACTCCGTTCTTGATCCCCTAGCATGCCATCAACTCCATGTGTGTTCTTGCTCCAATGTTCATCCTTCTCCAAGCTAGGCCCTTCATTTGTAAGCAAAACAAATGTATCCAATTTAGGCAGCATCATATTCTCATGAACATTAGAATCATTACCAAGAAACGAAAGTACACGGTAATTTAGTTGGCGTCTTGTGACTCTAATAATTGGTCCAGTATGTATAGCAGCAGGGGCTGTGGGTGTAACAATGGTATTGATGTCCTCATCACAACTAGCATCAATCAAGGATACTAAGTAGCTCTGGACAGCAAGATATAAGTGAAGATCACAACAGCAGTAAAGATAATGATGAAAAACAACTGCCAAGCAGGATATACAACAACTCTCTCTCCAACTTTCCTCTTGAAAAAGTTTGAGCCAATTTTCTGATAAATTCTTGCAAATAATGCTACTAACTCAAGCTTTCCAATGCAAAAAGAATCACTCAATTCCGAGTTGATATGAGGAGTCAAAGAATTCTAAAACTGGCCTGAAAAATTGGAACAAGCTGTGTTCACGAACTTCAGAGGGCAAAAAGACCTATTTAGAAGCCGATCTTGAGGTATCAAATATTGAACTAGCTTCTACAACTATTTAGATGCGGCTCATCTCTAGCTTCAATTTGAGTACTCACGGAGCCAAAACGGACTTCGTATGAGGAAGATGCACCTGTTTTACTGAACAGTCATAAAAACAGATTCTAATCCGAATTCAGTGCGAGATTGAGTCTAGATAGATCCGATTTTTTCTTCTCTCTTTTTTCTCACATTTTTTCTTTTCTTCTCTCTTTTTTCTCTCTTTTTTCTTTCCTTTTTTCTCTCTTTTTTCTCCCTCTTTCCAAGACAAACTAGATAAGATGCAGATTGGATCGGTGAAGATGTGAATGACCTCAACTATGATTATGACAATGGACAGCTAGCGTATACGTGGTGGAAATTAATAGATGGGATGGTGGACAGCGGAAGGATAATGATGCAGCGGCGGCGTGACTAATGTGAACAGAACTCAAACTCTAAAGGAACTAGACACTAAGACCAGCAACCCACACGACGATGCAACCGATAATTCAACTATGCAAGCAACGAATAGAAAATTGCAAAAGCTCGATGGCTTGGATAAAGGATGAACAGATCTAACTTTTTTTGTGGCTTTTCATGGACTATAGGTATGAATGATGATGCGATCTAAACTATGAAAAACTGTAAAATCTCACCGAGCAACCTGAAAACTGATACCACTTGATAGAGGCGGGGGTGTCCCGATCTTTCGATGAGATGATAACTATCGATTTGGTGGAGACGACTTTGACGATCCGACTACAAACGTGCACGACGTTGCAACCGATAATTCAACTATGCAAGCAATGAATAGAAAATTGAAAAGGTTCAGACTGGCTTGGATAAAGGATGAATAGATCTAACTTTTTTGAATGGCTTTTTCTTGGACAATAGGTAAGAAAATAAATCTAATCTAGAAAAACTGGAAATTCTCACCGAGCAACCTGAAAACTGATACCACTTGATAGAGGCGAAGATGTGAAAACTGATACCACTTGATAGAGGCGAGGTGTCCCGATCTTTCGATGAGATGATAACTATCGATTTGGTGGAGACGACTTTGACGATCCGACTACAAACGTGCACGACGTTGCGCCTTAGCAATCGCTAAACCAACTCCGACAGGTTATTGACCACGCCGGAGCACAATCAACCTGACCACGAAGGTCTATTCCTGCAAGCAATCGAAGAACAAGCAAGAATATGATAAAATCAATCTGAATATTGCGAGTATATATGAAGTATTTATAAGGGTGGGGATCCGTAAGCGGTCTTGGTCTGGTCGTTGGACACAAACGAAGTACACGAAGTTGCAATGGCTAACTTTTAACTAAACAAATCCCCCAGGGAAAAGCTACTAGATGGATCTACTTATATAGGAGCAAGGGGTGGCGGCCAAGGAGGTGGGAGGACGTCCCAAGGCAGCCTAAAACTAACCCTAGGTCGTACAAGGCCAATGGGCCCAAGTGGAGGTGACGTAACACCTTTGGACTTGTAGTTTGACTCGGATTCTGCTGCAGCGTCAGATTTTTTCGTCTATAACTCAACGCTCCGGACGGATTTTAAGGTGATTCCAACTGTGCTGGAAAGAGCATGAAATCTACTTTCCAACAAAAAAAGAATTACCCAATTCGGAGTCCGTATGAAAAAGTTGTTGGCGTTTTGAGTCAGGTATGTCTGTGCAGTCCGAATCTGAGTCCAAAACGTGAGAGACTTGGACTCTATCTTCTCTTGGGCCAAAAGTGACGTGAGAGAACTTTTTGAACAGCAAATAAACATCTCTTTCTTCCTTATCTTCATATGTGGATTGTACAAATCTCCCATACACCTGCAATTAGACAAAACACAAAAGTGTGTGAAGTATTTTTGTTCTGGATAACATAAATAGATTATTGAATAGTTTGCACTAGAAATCACCTCACAAATATGCATGTATGCAATATTTTTGGTCATATCCAAGGTAGTCATCTCCTCATCATCCTCCCCTTCTAGAAAATAAAGCCGTCCTCGGCGTTGCTTAATCTGAAATGTGGCTAACAAAAAAGACAAGGTGTACATGTTGTATATGTATATGTCATCCATTTTTACTTCCCTCGATTTTTGCATATATGACACATGAATAGATGAGTAACTTGCATAGTTCATAAAATCTAAAGCCAACAAATTAGCACAAGAATTAGAAGGCATGAAAATATTGCAACTCAGTTTGCTCATATAAGTGAAGCTCTTATTTATTTCAAAAGATTGACAATGTTCATCATTAAACCATCCCATCATTGGTGAATAAACCTTAGTTAATTCAACGGGTGCACTCAAAATTGTTGGTATTTCAGTTGTTTGATCACATGACGCATTCATGACAGTTTCAAGATTCTCTAAAATAGGTGATGTACTCAAATCACCAGGTAACTCAACACATGATGCATTCGAGTTAACTAGGGATGCATCATTCTCATGTGAAGTTAAATCATCAATACCTTTACTGTTACCTTGTCGCAAAGACGTAGCTGATGTAGGTACAGACGTAGACAATGCACCATGCTCTTGAGATGATGCCGCGCTCACAATCCGAGGTGGGGCTGCTCTAGTAGGTGCAATGGTGGAGGAACCAACCGGCGGTGGTGAGCATGAACTGGAATAGTAGTTGTTGTAGTCACCCAATGCATCCTCCTGTATCTGTCTCTCAAAGGTACAAGCACGAACATACATACCAGTAATGCAACGAGGAATATACTGAAATCTTTCCTGAATATCATGGTTCAAACCACCAAAAAATCTATTCATTGTATCATCCTTAGATTCTTCTATGTCACAATGATGCATATAAGATTTGAACTCTTTGTAGTAAGCATGAACAGTGTTGTTGCCTTGTTTAAATTGTTCAAATTTGCGAAGCAATTCACGACGATAGTAAGGAGGGAAAAAATGTTGTCTCATTACATCTTTCAAATCTTTCCAAGTTGTGGGTTGGTTATCAATATTTTTCTTACAATGCACACTCCACCAAACTGAAGCAAAACCAGTAAATGCTCTAGTGGCAGCTCGTACTCGCTCAAGTTCAGAAAAGTCATGGTTACTAAAAACTTGTTCTACTTCAAACTCCCAAGCTAGATAAATAGCAGGATTAAATCTACCCTCAAATGACGGTAAAGAGATAACCTGACCATATGGTTGTGTGTGTTGTCCAAACTCTCGTGATGGTGAAGATGTGTCCATCGTCCAAGAACTTCTATCTCCAGAACCTGTCATGATTAGTAGAAACAAGAAACAAAATTCCAGAATAATGTTCCTATGAACTACTAGGATGTGGTTGTAAAGTGCTCACAGTAAAGCAAATATCAATATCTTACAAGTTCTTACCATGCGGCAGGTGGTGACAAGCAACCAGCAATGTCAAATAACTCTGAAGATTGTGTAAGGCGATTGCCAGGTGAACATACGTTTACACGGTGTAGAAATATGTGGAGCTGGGTTGGCTATATATGGTAGCAAAAGATTAGCAATAATCAATTCAGAGATGCAATGTTGAATAGACGCTCCTCGACGGTACTATGCTGGTCCTAGGCTAGACAAAACTAGAGACGCGAGCCTAGAACACTAATGAGGTCACGGCGTAGCACAACTAGCATCAATCAAGGATACTAAGTAGCTCTAGACAGCAAGATATAAGTGAAGATCACAACGGCAGTAAAGATAATGATGAAAAACTACTGCCAAGCAGGATATACAACAACTCTCTCTTCAACTTTCCTCTTGAAAAGTTTGAGCCAATTTTATGATAAATTCTTTCAAAGAATGCTACTAACTCAAGCTTTCCAATGCAAAAAGAATCACTCAATTCCAAGTTGATATGAGGAGTCAAAGAATTCTAAAACTAGCCTGAAAAATTGGAACAAGCTGTGTTCACGAACTTCAGAGGGCAAAAAGACCTATTTAGAAGCCAATTTTGAGATGTCAAATATTGAACTAGCTTCTGCAACTATTTAGATGCGGCTCGTCTCTAGCTTCAATTTGAGTACTCATGGAGCCAAAACGGACTTCGTATGAGGAAGATACACCTGTTTTACTGAACAGTGCGCAAAACAGATTCCAATCCGAATTCAGGTACGAGATTGAATCTAGATAGATCCAATTTTTTTCCTCTCTCTTTTTTTTCTCACGCTTTTTTCCCTTTTCTTCTCTCTCTTTTTCTCTCTTGTTTTTTCTCTATCTTTTTTTTTCTCCCTCTTTCGAAGACAAACTAGATAAGATGCAGATTGGATCAGGCGAAGATGTGAATGACCTCAACTATGATTATGACAATGAACAGCGCGTAGCACGTGGTGGAAATTAATAGATGGGATGGTGGACAACGGAAGGGATAATGATGCAGCGGCGGCGTGACTAATGTGAACAAAACTCGAAACTCTAAAGGAACTAGACACTAAGACCAGCAACTGACACGACGATGCAACCGATAATTCAACTATGCAAGCAATGAATTGAAAATTGCAAAGGCTCGATGGCTTGGATAAAGGATGAACAGATCTAACTTTTTGTGGCTTTTTCATGGACTGTAGGTATGAATGACGAGATGCGATCTAAACTATGAAAACTGTAAAATCTCACCGAGCAACCTGAAAACTGATACCACTTGATAGAGGCGAGGTGTCCCGATCTTCGATGAGATGATAACTATCGATTTGGTGGAGACGACTTTGACGATCCGACTACAAACGTGCACGACGTTGCGCCTTAGCAATCGCTAAACCAACTCCGACAGGTTATTGACCACGCCGGAGCACAATCAACCTGACCACGAAGGTCTATTCCTGCAAGCAATCGAAGAACAAGCAAGAATATGATAAAAGCAATCTGAATATTGCGAGTATATATGAAGTGTTGATAAGGGTGGGGATCAGATTGCGGATTCTGGTGCAGCGTCAGATTGTTTCGTCCATAACTCAACGCTCCGGACGGCTTTTAAGGTGATTCCACTTGTGCTGGAAAGAGCATGAAATCTTCTTTCCAACAAAAAAAGAATCACCCAATTCGGAGTCCGTATGAAAAAGTTGTTGACGTTTTGAGTCAGGTATGTCTGTGCAGTCCGAATTTGAATCCAGAACGTGAGAGACTTGGACTCTATCTTCTATTGGCCCAAAAGTGAGGTGAGAGAACTTTTTGAACAGCAAATAAACATCTCTTTCTTCCTTATCTTCATATGTGGATTGTACAAATGTCCCATACACCTGCAATTAGACAAAACACAAAAGTGTGTGAAGTATTTTTGTTCTGGATAATATAAATAGATTATTGAATAGTTTGCACTAGAAATCACCTGACAAATATGCATGTATGCAATATTTTTGGTCATATCCAAGGTAGTCATGTCCTCATCAACCAAGAAGACGACCAACATGCCACATCTTCCACACAAAGGCAGGCATCCATGGGAGATCCGTCAAGGTCATCATCGACGGAGGTAGTTGCCACAACTTGGCAAGCGAAGAACTATGCTCCAAGCTCCAATTGGTCAAGAAGAAGCATCCGCAACCCTACAAGGTCCAATGGCTAAGTGACTCCGGCACTATACGAGTTGAGCATACGGTCCAAGTATCATTCAAAATAGGCGCATATGAGGACACTTTGGAGTGTGATGTCGTCCCAATGACCGTTTGCCACCTCCTCCTTGGTCGGCCATGGCAATTCGACCGTGGTGTCTACCACAATGGGCGTACAAACCACTATAGCTTCAAGATGAAAGGCAAAGAATATGTCCTACGACCCATGTCTCCTAGTCAAGTGATAGCCGACAAACAAGCCACCAACCAAAGAGAGAAGAGTGAGAAAGTGAGCCACCAAAAAGTGAGTAAGAGCCACAAGCCAAATTTGAGCGCCTCTTCTCCTAGAGAGAAAAACCTCATACTATTCGCCACCAAACATGAAATGAGAGAAGTGTGTGAGAACCCATCAAGTGTGATGCACTTTGTCCTTGTGTGCAAGGATGGCGAACCAAAAACTAACACCACTCATGAGTTACCTTTGGTGTTTCAATCTCTTTTGCAGGAATTTCAAGATGTTTTCCCCGATGAGCTACCTCCGGGTCTACCTCCTCTACGAGGCATTGAGCATCGAATCGATCTCATACCCGGAGCACCACTTCCAAACAAAGCTCCCTACCGTGTCAATCCCGAAGAAACCAAGGAGATTCAACGGCAAGTACAACAACTAATCGACAACGGTCATGTACGTGAAAGCTTAAGCCCTTGTGCCGTTCCCATTATTCTTGTGCCTAAGCCCGACGGAAGTTTCCGCTTGTGCTCCGATTGTAGACCCATAAATGCTATCACCGTGCGCTATAGGCATCCCATTCCTCGCTTAGATGATATGCTTGATGAACTTAGTGGAGCCAACTTTTTCTCAAAAATTGATCTTAAAAGTGGCTATTATCAAATACGCATTCATGAGGGTGATGAATGGAAAACTGCTTTCACAACAAAATTTGGCTTATATGAATGGTTGGTTATGCCTATGGGTTTGTCGGAAGCTCCCGGAACTTTTGTGCGCCTCATGCATCATGTACTTCATCCATACATTGGAATCTTTGTTGTGGTTTACTTCGATGATATTCTTGTGTTTAGCAAAACCATGAAAGAGCATCTTGATCATGTTAAGCTTGTTTTGCAAACACTTCGAAAAGAAAGTCTTTATGCCAACTTGAAGAAATGCACTTTTGGAGTTGACAAAGTGGTTTTCTTGGGTTTCGTTGTCTCTTCCAAGGGTGTTCATGTTGATAAAACTTGGCCCCAACCCACCAATTTGCAACAAGTGCGAAGTTTCCTTGGTCTTGTAGGTTTTTATCGTCACTTCGTGAAAAACTTTAGCACTATTGCAGCTCCTTTGCATGCTTTGAGTAAGAAGAATACTCCTTTTGTTTGGGGACCTTTGCAATCAAACGCTTTTGATGAGCTCAAGTCTTTGCTTACTCATGCTCCGATTCTTGCTTTGCCCAATTTTGACAAAACTTTTGAGGTTCATTGTGATGCAAGTGGTACCGGAATTGGCGGAGTTTTAATGCAAGAAAAACGAGTCATTGCTTACTTTAGTGAAAAACTCTCCGGTGCTCAACTTAACTATCCCGTGTATGACAAAGAATTGTATGCTTTATTGCGTGTCCTCCATGTTTGGGAACATTATCTTAGACCTCATGAGTTTGTCATCCATACCGATCATGAAACGCTTAAGTACTTAAAAGGTCAAACTAAATTGAACAAGCGTCATGCCAAATGGAGTGAATTTATTGAATCTTTTCCATATGTGATCAAGTACATTAAGGGCAAGGAAAATGTAGTTGCCGATGCACTTTCACGCATATGCACGCTTGTCACCCAACTTGAGTTGAATGTTATTGGCTTTGAGCACATAAAAGAGTTGTATACTAGTGATCCATCTTTTGCACCTCATTATGCTAAATGTTTGGCGATACATCTTGGGAACAATATTACCTCAAGGATGGTTATCTTATGAGAGCTAACAAACTTTGCATACCCGAGTCTTCTCTTCGTTTGCTACTTTTGCAAGAGGCTCATGGAGGTGGACTCATGGGACACTTTGGACGCGACAAGACTTTCGCCACGCTCTCCAAGAACTACTTTTGGCCAAAGATGTTTCGAGACGTCTCACGTTTCACCACAAGATGCTCAACATGCCGCAAAGCTAAGTCAAAAGCTCAATCTCATGGTCTTTACATGCCTCTTCCTATTCCTTATCAACCTTGGGAAGACATTAGCATGGACTTTGTACTTGGTTTGCCTAGAACTCAAAATGGAAAGGACTCCTTATTTGTTGTTGTGGACAGATTTTCCAAAATGGCACATTTCATTCCTTGCAACAAAGTAGACGATGCTTCACATATTGCAAATCTATTTTGTAGGGAAATCTTGCGCCTCCATGGAGTACCAAAGTCAATCGTCTCCGACTGCGACGTCAAGTTCTTGAGTTACTTTTTTAAAACTCTTTGCGCCAAGCTCGGAATCAAGCTCTTGTTCTCCTCCGCATACCATCCTCAAACCGACGGCCAAACAGAGGTGACAAACCGGACGCTCTCCACTCTACTTCGCGTGTTGATCAAGAAGAACATCAAGGAGTGGGAGGTGTGTCTACCCATCGCCGAAATACGCCTACAACCGCATAAAGACATTCGACGACCGGCAAGTCCCCTTCGAGGTCGTCTCACGGCTTCAACCCATTGTCCCCATTGGACATCCTACCTCTACCTCTACAAGAGCGCACCAACATCGGCGCAAGTGCCCGTGCAAGCTACATCAAGAAGATGCATGAAGATACAAGAAACACTATCGGCGCCAAGTACAACGACTAGCGACCAAGCTCAACATCAACAAGCAACCCATGATCTTCAACATAGGCGATCTCGTGTGGCTACACCTTCGCAAGGAACGCTTCCCCAACGAACGCAAGTCCAAACTTCTACCTCGAGCCGATGGACCCTTCAAGGTGTTAGCACGCTACAACAACAACGCCTACAAGCTCGACCTACCAAGCGACAAGTACAACGTGAGCGACACCTTCAACGTCAAAGACCTCTCGCCTTTCCATGGTGATGAAGATCTAGATCCGAGGTCGGATCCTTTCGAAGGGAGGGGATATGATGCGGAGCATCCTTCCATCATCCCCATGGACTCTACATCAACACCTACAACACCACAAGACCGATGACTCGAGCACGTGCAAGAGCCCTTGAAACCGAGGTGACATCACTCCTCTCACAACTCTCCTTCGATTCACATGAGACATGGTTACTACCTCAAACGGAAACTCTATGCATACTCAGGCACCAAGGAGTCGACCATGAAGAGGCTAGGAAGCAAGGAGAATCGAAGCGGAAGACATACTGCGAAGACGGAGAGGAGAAAGCAACCATGACCAGAGAGGCGGACGATCCGGACGGAGGCCCGGACGATCCGGACAGAGCCGGATGATCCGGACCCGGTCCGGACGATCCGCTTCATCGATCAAGGCAACAGAACCTCCACGCTGAAGCCGGATCATCCGGACCCGCCCGGATCATCCGGATCCCGCCTGACATCCGGACCACCAGCGGACGTCCGGCCCTGCGCCGTCACCAATGAGAGCACCGGACCATCCGGGCCCCCACCCGGATCATCCGGACCGTCGCCGGATCATCCGGCTAAGCGCTGCAGCAGCGTGTTAGGCTGAGCCCATGTACCCTTCGCCCAGACTCTATATATAGGACCCCTCTCCTCACTTTGAGACTTAGCATTGGATTAGCTCATATTTGTGTGTGAGAGCCTTTGCTCATCCACGGTACTTCTCCACGGAGATCGGGACCTCCGTCTAGGAGAAGATCCATCGGATTCAAGACCCTATACGGGAAGATCCCTCGTGGATTCAAGACCTCCTCCGGAGAAGAACGGCTACCTTTGTATCTTTCCTTTGTTGATTTTGGACCATGTATCACTCGTGCTTCGATGATCTAGACCTTGTGTGATCGATCTCTTGTCGGTTGAGTGTCTCTCTCATTCTTCCCCGTGATTTCCTCTCGTGCTTCCGCGTGTTCTTCGTGTTTTCCTCCGTGGGATCCCCTCCAAACGTGAAAGATCAATGAATTAGGGTTCCACCCTACATCACTCTTCATGGTCGTCTCCTTGGTGCCTGAGTATGCATAGAGTTTCCGTTTGAGGTAGTAACCATGTCTCATGTGAAACGAAGGAGAGTTGTGAGAGGAGTGATGTCACCTCAGTTTCAAGGGCTCTTGTGATAGGGGCAGAGGTGTCCCGTCTTTCGATGAGATGGTGGATTTCGCTTTGGTGGAAGTCGACTTTGACGATCCGACTACGAGCGTGCGAGGACGTCGCGCCTTAGCAATCGCTAAACCAACTCCGAGAGGTTATTGACCATGCCGGAGCACGATCAACCTGACCACGAGGGTCTATTTCCTGCGAGCAAACGAAGAACAAGCAAGAAACTGAGATTGCAATCTGGATATTGCGAATATAAGATGAAAGCTTTATTGATCAAGGTGGGGTTACGTGGCGCTTTGTGCGGTCGTTGAACACAAGCGAAGTACTCAAGTTGCAGCTATGGCGAACTTTTGATCTAAACAAAACCCAAGTCTAAACGGTGCCCTAAGGGCTGTATATATGGAGGAAGAGGGTGAATTTCGTGGCCCTTGGTGGAGGGGTCCAAACTAACCCTATCTCTTGTTTTCCCACACATACGGACTCTAAAAATAGCCTATACTAATGTATTTCGAAATTACATGGGCCTGGCCCAATAATAAGGTGACGCAAGCACCTAGAATAGCCTATGGACGAATATTATGAAGTGGCATCTTGTATATTTCGTCCAAGGCTTCATGCACTCCTTATGGTGGCTTCAAAGTCCTGAAATCATCACTTGTAACTCCGTTCTTGATCCCCTTATGCATGCCATCAACTCCATGTGTGTTCTTGCTCCAATGTTCATCCTTCTCCAAGCTAGGCCCTTCATTTGTAAGCAAAACAAATGTATCCAATTTAGGCAGCATCATATTCTCATGAACATTAGAATCATTACCAAGAAACGAAAGTACCGGTAATTTAGTTGGCGTCTTGTGAGCTCTAGTAATTGGTCCAAGATGTATAGCAGCAGGGGCTGTGGGTGTAACAATGGTATTGATGTCCTCATCATCCTCCCTTCTTGAAATGAAGTCGTCCTCGACGGCAGCTCATCTTCCTCACCCAAATATGGCTTCAAATCTGCAATGTTAAAAGTGGGACTAACCCCAAAATCTGCAGCAGCTCAAGTTTATATGCATTATCATTTACTTTCTCCAACACTTTAAAGGGACCAGCAGCACGTGGCATTAGCTTTGATTTGCGCAAATCAGAAATCTATCCTTACGCAAATGTAACCAAACAAGATCTCCGGTGCAAACACAACATGTTTTCTACCCTTATCTCCAGAAGTTTATATTTAGCATTCATACGCTCAATGTTTTCCTTAGTTAACTCATGCATTTTAAAATCAATTCAGCACGTTCTTTAGCATCAAAATTAACCTTCTCCAAGATGGAAGAGGCAATAAATCAATAGGTGCACGGGTAGGAAACCATACACAATTTCAAAAGGGCACATCTTAGTAGTAGAATGCAATGAGCGATTATAAGCAAATTCAATATGAGGCAAGCATTCTTCCCACATTTTCTTATTATTCTTCAAAACAGCCCTAAGCATAGTAGACAATGTTCTATTGACTACTTCAGTTTGTCCATCAGTTTGGGGTGACAAGTAGTACTAAAAAGTAGTTTAGTCCCCAACTTAGCCCACAAACATCTCCAAAAGTGGCTAAGAAATTTAGTATCACGATCTGAAACAATAGTATTTGGCACACCATGCAAGCGAATAATTTCACGAAAGAACAAATCAGCAACATTAACAAAGATCATCGCTTTTATGACATGGTATAAAGTGTGCCATTTTCAGAATCTATCCACGACAACAAATATGCTATCCTCCCTTCTTTGTTCGAGGTAAACCTAAAACAAAGTCCATAGATATATCCTCCCAAGGAACACTAGGTACAGCAAAGGCATATATAAACCATGAGGATTGAGTCGTGACTTAGCTTTTTGACATGTAGTGCAGCGAGCAACAAAACGCTCAACATCCGTCCTCATCTTTGGCCAAAAGAAATGTGTAGCTAGTATATCCTCAGTCTTCTTCACGCCAAAGTGTCCCATTAGTCCTCCTCCATGCGCCTCCTGCAACAACAAAAGACGAACGGAGCTAGCTGGAATGCATAGCTTGTTAGAACGAAACAA
Source organism: Aegilops speltoides (assembly GCA_021437245.1). Lineage (NCBI taxonomy): Eukaryota > Viridiplantae > Streptophyta > Magnoliopsida > Poales > Poaceae > Aegilops > Aegilops speltoides. The sequence continues at coordinate 243,840,313 of CM038146.1, forward strand.
AATCCATCATTAATGACGAACTTGTTCCATGTTCTACCTTCTTTACAATTCTGCAATACATCTTTAAAATCAGCATCATGCACATATTGATCTTTGATGGTCTCCAAACCAAATATTTTGAAGTCAAGTTGTGAAAGCATAGTATAGCGACGAGACAATGCATCGACAATAACATTTTCTTTACCCTTCTTGTGTTTAATGACATAAGGAAAGTCTCAATGAATTCAACCCATTTAGCATGTCTACGATTCAGTTTAGCTTGACTTTTAATATGTTTCAAAGATTCATGATCGAATGTATAACAAATTCTTTGGGCCATAAATAATGTTGCCATGTTTCTAAAGTCCGAACAAGAGCATATAATTCTTTATCATAAGTAGAATAATTCAGACTAGGCCCACTCAATTTTTCGAAAAGTATGCAACAGGTTTGCCATCTTGTAATAACACACCTCCTAATCCAATTCCACTAGCATCACATTCAAGCTCAAAAGTCTTATTAAAATCAGGAAGTTGGAGTAAAGGAGCATGTGTCAACTTAGCTTTCAATACCGTGAATGCTTCTTCCTGTGCGGTACCCCAAACAAAAGGCACATCCTTCTTTGTAAGCTCGTTGAGAGGTGCAGCAATGGTGCTGAAATCTCTCACAAAACGCCTATAGAAACCAGCGAGGCCAAGGAAACTCCTCACTTGTGTGACCGTTTTGGGCTGCGGCCAACTCTCAATAGCTTCAATCTTGGCTTTATCAACTTCAATTCCCTGTGGAGTAACAACATAGCCAAGAAAAGATACTCGGTCGGTGCAAAAGGTGCACTTCCCAAGGTTACCAAACAAACATGCATCACGTAGAGCATTAAAAACAGCACGTAAATGTTCCAAATGTTCTTCCAAAGATTTGCTATAAATCAGTATATCATCAAAATAAACTACCACAAATCGTCCAATGAAAGCACGTAAAACTTCGTTCATTAATCTCATGAAAGTACTAGGTGCATTAGTTAACCCAAAAGGCATGACTAACCACTCATATAATCCAAACTTAGTTTTAAATGCTGTTTTCCATTCATCTCCCAATTTCATACGAATTTGATGGTATCCACTACGCAAATCAACTTTGGAGAATATTGTAGAGCCACTCAATTCATCAAGCATATCATCTAGCCTAGGAATAGGGTGACGATAACGAATAGTAATATTATTGATGCCTCTACAATCAACACACATACGTGACGTACCATCCTTTTTCGGCACTAGAATAATAGGAACAAAGCACAAGGACTAAGGGATTCGCGATATAACCTTTGTCGAGCAGCTCTCAGACTTGACGATAATCTCCTTCGTCTCCTCCGGATTGGTGCGGTATGGTGCACGGTTGGGTAATGATGCACCGGAATTAAGTCAATTTGATGCTCAATCCCTCGAATAGGTGGTAATCCGGTGGCACGTCTTGTGGAAAGACGCGTCGTGAACTCTGCAAAATGTTAGTGACAGCGAGGGGCAAAGAGGAAAACACGTCCTCGAATGAAAATAATGCCTCTTTGCACACAAAAGCATAGCAAATAGATTTGCCAAAATCTAGCTCATCAATATCAGATTTGGTGGCAATTAAACATGCACTTTTCAATTTAATTTCGTAAGCAACAGAGATGGTTTATTATTAGGCTTCATGTGTTGCTCAAATTCTTTTGCCACAATCTGATTTTCACTCTTATTTTTCTCCTGTTTTGCTTTATTAGCTCTATTAATATCATCTTTCAAAATGGACTCAGAGTCATAGGAAGCAAAGTAATATTTTTATCCTTATGAACAAGAGTATACTTGATTGTTTCTACCATGGTGTATGAATTTTTATCAAATTGCCATGGTCTACCAAGTAACAAGGAACATGCTTGCATAGGTACCACATCACAATCAACATAATCAGCATATGTAGAGATACTAAAATGCACACGAACAAGACGTGTTACCTTCACCTTGCCGCTGTTGTTGAACCATTGGATGTAGTAAGGATGTGGATGTGGTCTTGTGGTGAGAGATAGCTTCTCCACCATCTCCATGCTAGCCAAGTTGTTGCAGCTCCCTCCATCTATGATGACGCCTTGAATAGAACGTTCCTTCACAACTCCCTTTGTATGGAACAAATTATGCCTCTGATTTTGCTCAGCTTGTGTAACCTGCACACTCAAAACACGTTGAACAACTAAACATTCATACCACAAAGATCTTGAAGAGCCATGTATTGTGTCTCATGATCGAATCATCTCCACCGTGTTCCTCATGTGTAATAAGAGCCAAAGTCTCCTCATCATAGTCACTAGCGGACTCATACCCACCATCCTCGTAGCAGCAATCATCACACGCTGAGATTTGCATTCTCTCATAAAATGTCCTCTTCCCTTACAACGACGACAAATAATATCACTTGTGTGCCCTGTTGACGCCATGGAAGAAGAGCTCTGTGCAGGCCCAGCAGTGTGCTCTTGGCGATAGTGGTGTTTGTGCACGCTTTCTTGTATCACGGTTGGAGGTGGCAGCGAAGGAGGTGCTGGTGCGGTGGAAGTAGATGATGCACGTGGTGTCCATGATGAAGGTCGACCTGCGAGAAAAGTTAGTGCGGCGCCAATGCTCATCGATCCTGCACTTCACGTTCAGCTTTACAAGCAAGATGGAATAAGCGAGTGATATTATTATAATCCTTATAGTCTAGAATGGTCTGAATCTCTCTATTTAATCCACCCGAAAACGTGCAAGCATAGCTTCATTCTCCTCAACAATACCACATCTAATCAAGCCAGTTTGCAATTCCCGATAATATTCTTCTACAGAATTTTTCCTTGTCTTAAACGCTGCAATTTTTGAAGTAATTCACGTTGATAATATGGTGGAACCCAACGAGCACGCATAGCAGTTTTCAAAGCAGCCCAAGTAGCTGGAACAGGATATAATCTACAATGTTCGACCACCAAACACATGCAAAGCTAGTGAAAGCACAAACAAAGAAGAGAACACGTCTATCCTCGGGATATTGTAAACATGTAAATCGTTGTTCAGTTTCTAACTCCCAAGTAAGATATATATCGTGAACATATCTACCCTCAAATGGTGGAATATTCAATTTCAGTTTAGGGAGATGGTCATGATCTCGTACTGAGGGGAGCCCTAATATTGCCATTATTTGCATGTGGGCGACCTGGTGGTTGTGGTGCTGGTGGTTGCACGTAGTTCGATGTTGATCAACCTCATCCTCATAATCGTCCACATACTCATCATCCTCCTCGGTACCACCAGCAGCGATGGCGAGGAGCCAAAGAAGCACCAACAGCAGAGCAGCGGCACCAGAATTTTGTCACGGCTCAATAGGAACACGCTGAGCTCGTCCATACTGATTCGGAAGGGGCGTAGTTGTTGTCGTTGCAGAGGTGCGATAGGTGCAGCCGGCGGTGGTTGTGGAAAACGCGAGCAATTCATCAAACTTGCTATCAAGCTTTGTTTCAAACGTCTTCTCAATGCCATCTATCTTCTCCATGGCCTCGTCAAATCTGTTTACCACGTCTTGCACCTGTCCAATCATCATTTGCTGAAACTTATCATGTAGCTGTTTGTTCGTCGGGTTCTCCCAATCAGTCTCATCACTTGTGATCCTACCATGGTTAGCAGCAAATAGAAACACACAAGAATATGATCCTCACAGACTACTAAGAAGTGGTGGTGGTGTATCACAAACCCGTCAAGCAAATCTCAAATTCTTACCAGTTCTTACCCAAAGAAGTGGTGGTGATCGGCAACCGTTGTAGTCAAAACTCTCAAAGCTTGGATATAGCGATTACGGGGAGAATCAAGCGCACGCGTAGATGTATGTAGAGCTGGGAAGGCTTATGATATGGTAGCAAAAATGTCAAGAATAATCAATTCAGAGATGCAAAGTTGAATAAGCGCTCAACGACGGTCTTGTCTTTGGTCCTAGGCTAGACCGTGCTAGAGACGCGAGCCTAGAACACTAACAAAATCACGGCTGCGCGTAAACAAGGGAGGAGCACACTCTGAATTTTTTTTCTTTTTTTTTTTTTTTTGCACTTTTTTTCCTCTTTTTTTTTTCTCATAACAAATTTTTTCGGAAAAGTCTACAAATGGTCTAAAACTGCCTAGCCAAATTTTTTTTTTGAAGCTGGAACTATTTTTCTTCTGCGGATGGCTTGGAAGTTGGGAAGTCCTCTCTTTGTCACGACTCGGAGTATCGCGTGATCTGGAAATCGAGAACAATGCAACAATTCTTCGGACTCGGACTAGGACTGGTGGCGGAGATGAATCTGGTGGAACTTCGGATGGTGGCGGAGATGAATCTGGTGGAACTCGGACCGGTGGCGGAGATGAATCTGGTGGAACTTCGGATGGTGGCGGAGATGAATCTGGTGGAACTTCGGACCGGTGGCGGATATATGTTGCGAGTGGACTCGGATGGGCGTGATGGCGGCGGATATGTGGTGGCGTATATGGATTCGGATTAGCGGTGAATATGTGGTGGTGGTATATGGCGCGGCGGCGTGACAACTCGTGAATGAACTCGAAACTCTAAAGACTAGGCGCTAAGACCAGCAACTTGACACGGCGATGCAACCGCAAATTCAACAAAGCAAATCTGAAAAAGATTATGCAAAGGCTCAGATTGGTTCGGACGGATGAACTAACCCTATTTGTTTTTGGCTTTTTCGTGGACTATAGGTATGAAGAACAGACTCGATCTAAACTACGAAAAGCGTAAAATCTCACCGAGCAACCCGGAAATCTGATACCACTTGATAGAGGCAGAGGTGTCCCGTCTTCGATGAGATGGTGGATTTCGCTTTGGTGGAAGTCGACTTTGACGATCCGACTACGAAGGCGTGCGAGGGCGTCGCGCTTTAGCAATCGCTAAACCAACTCCGAGAGGTTATTGACCACGCCGAGAGCACGATCAACGACCACGAGGTCTATTTCCTGCGAGCAAGCGAAGAACAAGCAAGAAACTGAGATTGCAATCTGGATATTGCGAATATAAGATGAAAGCTTTATTGATCAAGGTGGGGTTACTGTGGCGCCTTTGTCCAGTCGTTGAACACAAGCGAAATGCACGCGAAGTTGCAGCTATGGCGAACTTTTGATCTAAACAAAACCCAAGTCTAAACGGTGCCCTAAGGGCTGTATATATGGAGGAAGAGGGGGTGAATTTCGTGGCCCTTGGTGGAGGGGTCCGAAACTAACCCTATCTCTTGTTTTCCCACACATACGGACTCTAAAATAGCCTATACTAATGTATTTCGAAATTACATGGGCCTGGCCCAATAATAAGGTGACGACACCTAGAATAGCCTATGGACGAATATTATGAAGTGGCATCTTGTATATTTCGTCCAAGGCTTCATGCACTCCTTATGGTGGCTTCAAAGTCCTGAAATCATCACTTGTAACTCCGTTCTTGATCCCCTTGCGCATGCCATCAACTCCATGTGTGTTCTTGCTCCAATGTTCATCCTTCTCCAAGCTAGGCCCTTCATTTGTAAGCAAAACAAATGTATCCAATTTAGGCAGCATCATATTCTCATGAACATTAGAATCATTACCAAGAAACGAAAGTACACGGTAATTTAGTTGGCGTCTTGTGAGCTCTAGTAATTGGTCCAAGATGTATAGCAAACAGGGCTGTGGGTGTAACAATGGTATTGATGTCCTCATCATCTTGCACGTGCTCGAGTCATCGGTCCTTGTGGTGTTGTAGGTGTTGATGTAGAGTCCATGGGGATGATGGAAGGATGCTCTGCATCACTGCCCCAAAATTTCTTGTCCTCTATAGTGGAGATATCGTTTTCACATATATATTGACCGATGGCAGGAATGCCCTTTTGTTCTTGGCTTTCACGCGCATGAGTTACAGCATGCCATCCGGCGAAAACAAGGAGAATAAGGCATATAGCCGTTGGATTTTCTTCAATTTACGGCCAAATGAGATTGCCCGGATCATAGAGCATCTGCAGAAAGGTACATTTGTCCCTACCAGGGGGGGCTAATCTCTATAAGCAACATAATCTCTCGAATTTCCTTCAAAAGGAAGTGACAATGGATTCAGAAACTTGTTTGAAAAACAGCGACGATTGATGTTCTTTGACTTTCAGGGCCAAAAGTCCTGCTTAAGGCTGAATTTGAGGGTACTCAAGGCGTCTGGCGCAAGCGGAGTATTTTTGGATTCATGATACCGCCATGAGCACTTTTAGTACTTATGGGTCCGACATGGACTCAATGACAAAATTATGACTGTTTAGGTGAACATCTATCCATTCTATGGCAGTCCTTGAAAGTACTTCATTTTCTCGTCGCTTTTTGCTGACTGCCCCAAATTTCTTGTCCTCTATAGTGGTGATATCGTTTCCACATATATATTGACCGATGCCAGGAATGCCCTTTTGTTCTTGGCTTTCACGCATGAGTTACAGACATGCCATCCGCGAAAACAAGGAGAATAAGGCATATAGCCGCTGGAATTTCTTCAATTCTGACCAAATGAGATTGCCGGATCATAGAGCAACTGCAAAAGGTACGTTTGTCCCTACCAGGGGCTAATGTCTATAAGCAACATAATCTCTTGAATTTCCTTGAAAGGAAGTGCCAATGGGTTCGAAACTTGTCTGAAAAACAACAACGAAGGATGTTCTTTGACTTTCGGGGCCAAAAAGTCCTGCTTAAGGCTGAATTTGAGGGTCTTGAGGCCTCTGGCGCAAGCGAGTATATTTTTGGATCCAGCTACCATGAAAGCAGTTTGAGTAATTATGGGTCCGACACGGACTCCTAATAACAAAATTATGACCGTCTTAGTGAGCATCTATCCATTCTATGGCAGTCCTAGAAAGTACTTCATTTTCTCGTGCGCTTTTTGCTTGACTGCCCCAAAATTTCTTGTCCTCTATAGTGGAGATATTGTTTCCACATATATATTGACCGATGCCAGGAATTCCCATTTGTTCTTGGCTTTCACGCGCATGAGTTAAAGCATGCCATCCGGCGAAAACAAGGAGAATAAGGCATACAGCCGTTGGATTTTCTTCAATTTACTGACCAAATGAGATTGCCGGATCATAGAGCATCTGCAGAAAGGTACGTTTGTCCCTACCAGGGGGGCTAATGTCTATAAGCAACATAACCTCTCGAATTTCCTTCAAAAGGAAGTGCCAATGGGTTCAAAATTGTTTAAAAAACAATGACGATGATGTTCTTTGACTTTCAGCGCCAAAAATTCCTACTTAAGGCTGAATTTGAGGGTACTCCGGCGTCGTCTGGCGCAAGCGGGAGTATTTTTGGATTCAGATATTTCCATGAGAGCACTTTTAGTACTTATGGGTCCGACATGGACTCAATGACAAAATTATGACTGTTTGATGAACATCTATCCATTCTATGGCGTCCTTGAAAGTACTTCATTTTCTCGTGCGCTTTTTGCTCGACCGCCCCAAAATTTCTTGTCCTCTATAGTGGAATATCGTTTTCACATATATATTGACCAATGGCAGAATGCCCTTTTGTTCTTGGCTTTCACGCGCATGAGTTACAAAGATGCCATCCGCTAAAACAAGGAGAATAAGGCATATAGTCACTGGATTTTCTTCAATTTACGACCAAATGAGATTGCCCGGATCATAGCGTGCAGAAAGGTACGTTTGTCCCTACCAGGGGGGGCTAATCTCTATAAGCAAAATAATCTCTCGAATTTCCTTCAAAAGTAAGTGCCAAAGGATTCACAAACTTGTCTGAAAAACAGCGACGATTGATGTTCTTTGACTTTCAGGGCCAAAAAGTCCTGCTTAAGGCTGAATTTGAGGGTACTCGGGCCTCCTAGCACAAGCGGGAGTATTTTTTGATTCAATCGCCGCCATGAAAGCACTTTCGAGTACTTATGGGTCCGACATGGACTCCTAATGAAAAATTATGACCGCTTTAGTGAACATCTATCCATTCTATGGCGTCCTTGAAAGTACTTCATTTTCTCGTGCGCTTTTTGCTTGACCGCCCCAAAATTTCTTGTCCTCTATAGTGGAGATATCGTTTCACATATATATATTGACCGATGCCAGAATGCCCTTTTGTTCTTGGCTTTCACGCCGCATGAGTTAAAGCATGCCATCCGCAAAAACAAGGAGAATAAGGCATATAGCCGCTGGATTTTCTTCAATTTACGGCCGAATGAGATTGCCCGAATCATAGAGCATCTGCAAAAAGTTATGTTTGTCCCTACCAGGGGGGCTAATGTCTATAAGCAACATAATCTCTCGAATTTCCTTCAAAAGTAAGTGCCAATGGGTTCAAACTTTTCTATAAAACAACAACGAATGATGTTCTTTGACTTTCGGGGCCAAAAGTCCAGCTTAAGGCTGAATTTGAGGGTACTCTAGGCCTCCTGGTGCAAGCGGGGAGTATTTTTTGATCCAGCGCAGCTCATTGCTTGAGCAGTTTGAGTACTTATGGGTCCGACACGGACTCCTAATGACAAAATTATGACCGTCTTAGTGAGCATCTGTCCATTCTATTGCAGTCCTTGAAAGTACTTCATTTTCTCGTGCGCTTTTTGCTTGACTGCCCCAAAATTTCTTGTCCTCTATAGTGGAGATATTGTTTCCACATATATATTGACCGATGCCAGGAATGCCCATTTGTTCTTGGTTTTCACGCGCATGAGTTACAGCATGCCATCCGGCGAAAACAAGGAGAATAAGGCATACAACCGCTGGATTTTCTTCAATTTACGGCCAAATGAGATTGCCCGGATCATAGAGCATCTGCAAAAAGGTACGTTTGTCCCTACCAGGGGGGCTAATGTCTATAAGCAACATAATCTCTCAAATTTCCTTCAAAAGGAAGTGCCAATGGGTTCAGAAACTTGTCTGAAAAACAGCGACGAATGATGTTCTTTGACTTTCAGGGCCAAAAGTCCTGCTTAAGGCTGAATTTGAGGGTACTCCGGCGCCCTGGCACAAGCGGGAGTATTTTTTGATTCAGATACGCTACTTGAGCACTTTCAGTACTTATGGGTTCGACATGGACTCTGAATGACAAAATTATGACTGTTTCAAAGGAACATCTGTCCATTCTATGGCGCCCTTGAAAGTACTTCATTTTCTCGTGCGCTTTTTGCTCGACCGATGTTCTTTGACTTTCGTACAAAAAGTCCAGCTTAAGGCTGAATTTGAGGGTACTCTAGGCCTCCCGGTGCAAGCGGGAGTATATTTTGATCCGCTACACGCATGAAAGCAGTTTGAGTATCGATGGGTCCGACACGGACTCCTAATGACAAAATTATGACCGCCTTAGTGAGCATCTGTTCATTCTATGGCGCCCTTGAAAGTACTTCATTTTCTCGGCGCTTTTTGCTTGATCGCCCCAAAATTTCTTGTCCTCTATAGTGAGATATTGTTTCACATATATATTGACCGACGCCAGAATGCCCATTTGTTCTTGGATTTCACGCATGAGTTAAAGCATGCCATCCGCGAAAACAAGGAGAATAAGGCATACAACCGCTGGATTTTCTTCAATTTACGCCAAATGAGATCGCCCGGATCATAGAGCATCTGCAGAAGGTACGCTTGTCCCTACCAGGGGGCTAATGTCTATAAGCAACATAATCTCTCAAATTTCCTTCAAAAGGAAGTGCCAATGGGTTCGTAAACTTGTCCGAAAAAGCAAGAACGAATGATGTTCTTTGACTTTCGGGCCAAAAAGTCCCGCTTCAGCTGAATTTGAGGGTACTCCGGCGCCCGGCGCAAGCGGGAGTATGTTTTGATTCAAGATGCCGCCAGAAAGCACTTTGAGTACTTATGGGTTCGACATGGACTCAATGACAAAATTATGACTGTTTCAAAGGAACATCCGTCCATTCTATGGCGCCCTTGAAAGTACTTCATTTTCTCGTCGCTTTTTGCTCGACCGATAGAGGCGGGTGTCCCGATCTTCAAGAGATGATAACTATCGATTTGGTGGAGACGACTTTGACGATCCGACTACAAACGCAGCACGACGCTGCGCCTTAGCAATCGCTAAACCAACTCCAAGAGGTTATTGACCACGCTGAGCACGATCACCGACCACGAAGGTCTATTCCTCGCAAGCAATCAAGAACAAGCAAGAATATGGTTACAATCTGAATATTGCGAGTATGGATGAAGTATTGATAAAAGTGGGTTTCGTGGCGGTCTTGGTCTGGTCGTTGGACACAAACGAAGTACACGGTTGCAGCGATGGCTAACTTTTAACTAAATAAAACCCAAGTCTAAACGATGCCTTATATATATCTTTATAGGGAAAGAGAGGGATTTTGTCCACCCTTGGCAAGGTGGGACTAAAACACCTCCTAAGTCGTTTTCCCTACAATATGGACTCTAAAAATAGATTACATGGGCCTGGCCCAAAATAGGGTGGCGCAACACCAATAATAAGCTATGGACGAAATTTATGAAAGTCCATCTTGTATATTTCGCCCATCTTCCTGTATGTCATCATGGCGGCTTCAAAGTCCGGAAATCTCCACTTGAACCTCTGTTCTTGTTCTCTTCGCACACACCTTCATCTCCGTGCTTCACCATGCTCCAATGTTCATCCTTCTTGTCCGTGATAGGCCCTTCAATTGCAAACAACACAAAGGTATCTATATTAGGCAGCATCATATTCTCATGAACACTAGAAACATTACTAAGAAATGAAAGTACCTGATAATTTAATTGGCGTATATGAGCTCTAGCAATTGCTCCAAGAGGTAAAACAGTATGGGTTATGGGTGTAAATGTGGTAGCCATGTCCTCATCATCCTCCCCTTCTTGAAAACAAAGCCGCCCTCGTGTTGCTTAATCTGAAATGTGGCTAACAAAAGAGACAAGATGTACATGTTGTATATGTATATGTCATCCATTTTACCGATCTCGCTTAGGCACATGTGACATAGTTATACAAGAGCACCCTTCAAAAGTCGTGGAAATATAAAGCCAATATATTATCACTACAATTCAAAGGCATGAAAATATTGCAACTCAGTTTGCACATATAAGTGAAGCTCTTATTCATATCAAAAGTTTGACCATGCTTATCATTAAACCATCCCAACATTGATGAACCATCACCAAGATTAGAGGTCATATCAAAATGATTAAGCACTGGCACAATTATTTTCAAACTTATTTGATCCAAATCTGATTTATTTCCTGATTCACTTGATTCTTTTGCATCGATAATTAATTCAATGGGTTCACTCAAAATTGTTTGATCACATGGCAAAGTCAAATCAGCAACATAGTCCTCTAAAATAGCTGGTGTGATCAAAGTAGTGAGTAGCTCACCGCATGGTGCATTTAAATTGATAAGACATTCATCATACTCATGTGGAGGTGGAAGATTAGTACCTTTGTCATTACCTCTTATGATCAACTCAGATGATGTAGGCACTATCAGTGATGATGTGTCGCATGGTGAATGTGATGTAGTCCTGACAACAATGGATGTTGTTGTCATGGTATGCCTAGTAGTTGAAGGGACAACCGTATCAACTCTTGGAATGTGCATCTCGCGCTTGTTCTCCTTGTGGGCAACATGTCGTTTTATTTCCTGTTCAGCTTTGCAAGCAAGATGAAACAAATGGTCCATAGGATAACACTCTTCATAATTAGTATCTCCTGAATGTCACGATCTAATCCTCGCCAAAATCTATCCATAAAATCTTCTTCACTTTCTACTAAAGAGGAGTGCAGCAAGGTAGTTTGTAAAGTATCATAATATGTCGTTACGGTGTCACTACCTTGTTATAAATGTTGCAACTTTTTAATCATGTCACGAGTATAATAAGCGGGAACGAATGTATGTCGCATGGCAAGTTTCAAATCATCCCAAGTAGTAGGTATATCATTAGGGTGTAACCTACAATATTCAGTCCACCAAACTATAGCATAACCAGTGAAAGAACCAACCGCAACCTTAACTTTTTTACGTTCATCAAAATTATTGGAAGCAAATATATTATTTATGTCAAACTCCCATTCAATATATAAAGCAGGTCTAAAACGGCCATTAAATGGTGGTATAGAAACATTAATCGGATCATGTGCATCTGGATGTTTGTGCACCTCTCGCGACGGTTGTGGTATTTGCATAGGTGGTGGCACGTCTCCCGCGATCGACAAAGCCCATGAATTGACTCTGGAGCCTGTCATGATTAGTAGAAACAAGAAACATAATCCAAGAATAATGTTCCTATAACTACTAGTATGTGGTGGTAAAAACACTCATAGTAAAGCAAATATCAAAGTCTTGCAAGTTCTTACCATGCGGCAGGTGGTGATCAGCAACCGGCAGTGTCAAATAACTCCAAAGATTGGGTAAAGCGATTGCCAGATGAACGTATGTATGCACGATGTAGAAATATGTGGAGCTGGGTTAGCTTTATATATGGGGGAAAAATGCTACAACCACGTTAATTAATGCATGCTGAAAATTCGTTCAAAGTGGTCGAGTGATGAGGACATCAATACCATTGTTACACCCACAGCCCCTACTGTTACATATACGGGACCAATTACTAGAGCTCGCGCACGCCAATTAAATTACCAGGTACTTTCGTTTCTTGGTAATGATTTTAATGTTCATGAGAATATGATGTCGCTTAAATTGGATACATTTGTTTTGCTTACAAATGAAGGGCCTAGCTTGGAGAAGGATGAACATTGGAGCAAGAACACGATGGAGTTGATGGCATGCTAAGGGATCAAGAACGGAGTTACAAGTGATGATTTCAGGACTTTGAAGCCACCATAAGGAGTGTGATGAAGCCTTGGACGAAATATACAAGATGCCACTTCATAATATTCGTCCATAGGCTATTCTAGGTGTTATGTCACCTTATTATTGGGCCAGGCCCATGTAATTTCGAAATACATTAGTATAGGCTATTTCTAGAGTCCGTATGTGTGGGGAAACAAGAGATAGGGTTAGTTTCGGACCCCTCCACCTAGGGCCATGATGAGGACATCAATACCATTGTTACACCCACAGCCCCTGCTGCTATACATACTGGACCAATTACTAGAGCTCGCGCACGCCAACTAAATTACTGTGTACTTTCGCTTTCTTGGTAATGATTCTAATGTTCATGAGAATATGATGTCTGCCTAAATTGGATACATTTGTTTTGCTTACAAATGAAGGGCCTAGCTTGGAGAAGGATGAACATTGGAGCAAGAACAAGCATGGAGATGATGGCATGCGCAAGGGGACAAGAATGGAGTTACAAGTGATGATTTCAGGACTTTGAAGCCACCATAATGAGTGCATGAAGCCTTGGACGAAATATACAAGATGCCACTTCATAAATTTCGTCCAGAGGCTATTCTAGGTGTCATCACCTTATTATGGGGCCAGGCCCATGTAATTTCGAAATACATTAGTATAGGCTATTTTAGAGTCCGTATGTGTGGGAAACAAGAGATAGGGTTAGTTTCGACCCTCCACCAAGGGCCACGAAATTCACCCCTCTTCCTCCATATATACAGCCCTTAGGGCACCGCTTAGACTTGGGTTTTGTTTAGATCAAAAGTTCGCCATAGCTGCAACTTCGCATTTCGCTTGTGTTCAACGACCGCACAAAGGCGCCACAGTAACCCCACCTTGATCAATAAAGCTTTCATCTTATATTCGCAATATCCAGATTGCAATCTCAGCTTGCTTGTTCTTCGCTTGCTCGCAGGAAATAGACCCTCGTGGTCGTTGATCGTGTTCGGCGTGGTCAATAACCTCTCGGAGTTGGTTTAGCGATTGCTAAGGCGCGACGTCCTCGCACGTCAGAGTCGGATCGTCAAAGTCGACTTCCACCAAAGCGAAATCCACCATCTCATCGAAAGACGGACACCTTTGCCTCTATCAAGTGGTATCAGATTTCCGTGTTGCTCGGTGAGATTTTACGCTTTTCGTAGTTTAGATCGAGTCTGTTCTTCATACCTATAGCCCACGAAAAAGCCAAAAAAATTAGGGTTAGTTCATCCCGTCCAACCAATCTGAGCCTTTGCATAATCTTTTCTCAGATTTGCTTTGTTGAATTTGCGGTTGCATCGTCGTGTCAAGTTGCTGGTCTTAGCGCCTAGTCTTTAGAGTTTCGAGTTCTGCTCACAAGTTGTCACGCCGCCACGCCATATACCACCACCACATATCCACAGCCAATCTGAATCCATATACGCCACCACATATCCGCCGCCATCACGCCCATCCGAGTCCACCGCAACATATATCCGCCACCATCCGAAGTTCCACCAGATTCATCTCCGCCACTAGTCCGAGTTCCACCAGACTCATCTCCGCCACCATCCGAAGTTCCACCAGATTCATCTCCGCCACCAGTCCTAGTCCGAGTCCAAGAATTGTTGCATTGTTCTCGATTTCCAGATCACGCGATACTCCGAAGTCGTGATAAAGAAGGACTCCCCAACTTCCAAGCCATCCGCAGAAGAAAAATAGTTCCAGCTTCAAAAAAAAAAAAATTTCGGCTAGGCAGTTTTAGACTATTTGTAGACTTTTCCGAAAAAATTTGTTGCGAGCAAAAAAAAAAAAAGAGGAAAAAAGTGCAAAAAAAAAAAAAAAAAAGAGAAAAAAATTCAGAGTGTGCTCCTCCCTTGTTTACGCAGCAGCCGTGATTTTGTTAGTGTTCTAGGCTCGCGTCTCTAGCACGGTCTAGCCTAGGACCAAAGACAAGATCGTTGTTGAGTGTTTATTCAACTTTGCATCTCTGAATTGATTATTGCTGACATTTTTGCTACCATATCATAAGCCTTCCCAGCTCCACATACATCTACGCCGTATGCTTGATTCTCCCCGTAATCGCTATATCCAAGCTTTGAGAGTTTTGACTACAACGGTTGCCTTTCACCACCGCTGCCGGGTAAGAACTGGTAAGAATTTGAGATTTGCTTGACGGGTTTGTGATACACCACCACCACTTCTTAGTAGTTTGTCGGATCATATTCTTGTGTGTTTCTATTTGTCGCTAACCATGGTAGGATCACAAGTCGATGAGACTGATTGGGAGAACCTCGACGAACAAACAGCTACATGATAAGTTTCAGCAAATGATGATTGGACAGTGCAAGATGTGGTAAACAGATTTGACGAGGCCATGGAGAAGATAGATGGCATTGAGAAGACGTTTGAAACAAAGCTTGATAGCAAGTTTGATGAATTGCTCGCTGCTTTTCCACAACCTCCGCCGGCTGCACCTATCGCACCTCTGCGAACGACAACAACTACGCCTCTTCCGAATCAAGATGGACGAGCTCAGCGTGTTCCTATTGAGCCAGACAAAATTCTGGTGCCGCTGCCATCGCTGTTGGTGCTTTTTTGGCTCTCGCCATCGCTGCTGCCGGTACCGAGGAGGATGATTATGTGGAAGATTACGAGGATGAGGTTGATCAACATCGTAACTACGTGCAACCACCAAAGACCACAACCACCAGTGTCGCCCACATGCAAATAATGGCAATGTTAGGGCTCCTCAGTACGAGATCATGACCATCTCCCTAAACTGAAATTGAATATTCCACCATTTGAGGGTAGATATGTTCCTGATATATATCTTACTTGGGAGTTAGAAACTGAACAACGATTTACATGTTTACAATATCCCGAGGAGAGACGTGTTCTCCGCTGTTTGTGCTTTCACTAGCTTTGCATGTGTTTGGTGGTCTAACATTGTAGATTATATCCTGCTCCAGCTACTTGGGCTGCTTTGAAAACTGCTATGCGTACTCGCTGGGTTCCACCATATTATCAACGTGAATTACTTCAAAAATTGCAGCGCTTAAGACAAGGTAAAATTTCAGAGAAGAATATTATCGTGAATTACAAACTGGCTTGATTAGATGTGGTATTGTTGAGGAGAATGAAGCTATGCTTGCACGCTTTCGGGTGGATTAAATAGAGATATTCAGACCATTCTAGACTATAAGGATTATAATAATATCACTGCTTATTCCATCTTGCTTGTAAAGCTGAACGTGAAGTGCAGGATCGACAGCATTGGCGCCGCACTAACTTTTCTCGCAGTCGACCTTCATCATGGACACCACGTGCATCATCTACTTCCACCGCACCATCACCTCCTTCAAAGCCACCTCCAACCGTGATACAAGAAAGCAGGCACAACCACCACTATCTCGCCAAGAGCACACCGCCGGCCTGCACAGAGCTCTTCTTCTTCCATGGCGCCAACAGGCACACAAGTGATATTATTTGTCGTCGTTGTAAGGGAAGAGGACATTTTATGAGAGAATGCAAATCTCAGCAGTGATGATTGCTACCGAGGATGGTGGGTATGAGTCCGCTAGTGACTATGATGAGGAGACTTTGGCTCTTATTACACATGAGGAACACGGTGGAGATGATTCTGATCATGAGACACAATACATGGCTGCTCAAGATGCCGACAGTATGAATGTTTAGTTGCTCAACGTGTTTTGAGTGTGCAGGTTACACAAGCTGAGCAAAATCAGAGGCATAATTTGTTCCATACAAAGGAGTTGTGAAGGAACGCTCTATTCAAGGCCATCATAGATGGAGGGAGCTGCAACAACTTGGCTAGCATGGAGATGGTGGAGAAGCTATCTCTCACCACAAGACCACATCCACATCCTTACTACATCCAATGGTTCAACAACAGCGGCAAGGTTAAGGTAACAC
Source organism: Aegilops speltoides (assembly GCA_021437245.1). Taxonomy (NCBI): domain Eukaryota; kingdom Viridiplantae; phylum Streptophyta; class Magnoliopsida; order Poales; family Poaceae; genus Aegilops; species Aegilops speltoides. Next base: position 243,857,034 of record CM038146.1, read on the forward strand.
GACTGCTCGTGTGCATTTTAGTATCTCTACATATGCTGATTATGTTGATTGTGATGTGGTACCTATGCAAGCATGTTCCTTGTTACTTGGTAGACCATGGCAATTTGATAAAATTTGTACACCATGGTAGAAACAATCAGATACTCTTGTTCATAAGGATAAAATATTACTTTGCTTCCTATGACTCCGAGTCCATTTTGAAAGATGATATTAATAGAGCTAATAAAGCAAAACAGAGAAAAATAAGAGTGAAAATCAGATTGTGGCAAAAGAATTTGAGCAACACATGAAGCCTAATAATAAACCATCTATCGTTGCTTCTGAAATTAAATTGAAAAGTGCATGTTTACTTGCCACCAAATCTGATATTGATGAGCTAGATTTTAGCAAATCTATTTGCTATGCTTTTGTGTGCAAAGAGGCATTATTTTCATTCGAGGACGTGCCTTCCTCTTTGCCCCCCGCTGTCACTAACATTTTGCAGAGTTCGCCGACGCCTTTCCACAAGACGTGCCACCGGATTACCACCTATTCGAGGGATTGAGCATCAAATTGACTTAATTCCCTGCATCATTACCCAACCGTGCACCATACCGTACCAATCCAGAGGAGACGAAGGAGATTATGCGTCAAGTACAGGAGCTGCTCGACAAAGGTTATATACGCGAATCCCTTAGTCCTTGTGTTGTTCCTATTATTCTAGTGCCGAAAAAGGATGGTACGTCACGTATGTGTGTTGATTGTAGAGGCATCAATAATATTACTATTCGTTATCGTCACCCTATTCCTAGGCTAGATGATATGCTTGATGAATTGAGTGGCTCTACAATATTCTCCAAAGTTGATTTATGAGTGGATACCATCAAATTCGTATGAAATTGGGAGATGAATGGAAAACAGCATTTAAAACTAAGTTTGGATTATATGAGTGGTTAGTCATGCCTTTTGGGTTAACTAATGCACCTAGTACTTTCATGAGATTAATGAACTAAGTTTTACGTGCTTTCATTGGACGATTTGTGGTAGTCTATTTTGATGATATACTGATTTATAGCAAATCTTTGGAAGAACATTTGGAACATTTACGTGTTGTTTTTAATGCTCTACGTGATGCACGCTTGTTTGGTAACCTTGGGAAGTGCACCTTTTGCACCGATCGAGTATCTTTTCTTGGCTATGTTGTTACTCCACAGGAATTGAAGTTGATAAAGCCAAGATTGAAGCTATTGAGAGTTGGCCGCAGCCCAAAACGGTCACACAAGTGAGGAGTTTCCTTGGCCTCGCTGGTTTCTATAGGCGCTTTGTGAGAGATTTCAGCACCATTGCTGCACCTCTCAACGAGCTTACAAAGAAGGATGTGCCTTTTGTTTGGGGTACCGCACAGAAGAAGCCTTCACGGTATTGAAAGCTAAGTTGACACATGCTCCTTTACTCCAACTTCCTGATTTTAATAAGACTTTTGAGCTTGAATGTGATGCTAGTGGAATTGGATTAGAGGTGTGTTATTACAAGATGGCAAACCTGTTGCATACTTTTCTAAAAATTGAGTGGGCCTAGTCTGAATTACTCTACTTATGATAAAGAATTATATGCTCTTGTTCGGACTTTAGAAACATGGCAACATTATTTATGGCCCAAAGAATTTGTTATACATTCTGATCATGAATCTTTGAAACATATTAAAAGTCAAGCTAAACTGAATCGTAGACATGCTAAATGGGTTGAATTCATTGAGACTTTCCTTATGTCATTAAACACAAGAAGGGTAAAGAAAATGTTATTGCCGATGCATTGTCTCGTCGCTATACTATGCTTTCACAACTTGACTTCAAAATATTTGGTTTGGAGACCATCAAAGATCAATATGTGCATGATGCTGATTTTAAAGATGTATTGCAGAATTGTAAAGAAGGAAGAACATGGAACAAGTTTGTCGTTAATGATGGATTTGTGTTCCGTGCTAACAAGCTATGCATTCCAGCTAGCTCCGCTCGTCTTTTGTTGTTGCAGGAGGCGATGGAGGAGGACTAATGGGACACTTTGGTGTGAAGAAGACGGAGGACGACTTGCTACACATTTCTTTTGGCCAAAGATGAGACGGATGTTGAGCGCTTTATTGCTCACTGCACTACATGTCAAAAAGCTAAGTCACGACTCAATCCTCATGGTTTATATATGCCTTTGCCTGTACTTAGTGTTCCTTGGGAGGATATATCTATGGACTTTGTTTTAGGTTTACCTCGAACAAAGAAGGGAGGATAGCATATTTGTTGTCGTGATAGATTCTCTAAAATGGCACACTTTATACCATGTCATAAAAGCGATGATGTCGTCAATGTTGCTGATTTGTTCTTTCGTGAAATTATTCGCTTGCATGGTGTGCCAAATACTATTGTTTCAGATCGTGATACTAAATTTCTTAGCCACTTTTGGAGATGTTTATGGGCTAAGTTGGGGACTAAACTGCTTTTTAGTACTACTTGTCACCCCCAAACCGATGGACAAACCAAGTAGTCAATAGAACATTGTCTACTATGCTTAGGGCTGTTCTAAAGAAAAATAAGAAAATGTGGGAGGAATGCTTGCCTCATATTGAATTTGCTTATAATCGCTCATTGCATTCTACTACTAAGATGTGCCCTTTTGAAGTTGTGTATGGTTTCCTACCGTGCACCTATTGATTTGTTGCCTCTTCCATCTTCGGAGAAGGTTAATTTTGATGCTAAAGAACGTGCTGAATTGATTTTAAAATGCATGAGTTAACTAAGGAAAACATTGAGCGATGAATGCTAAATATAAACTTGTGGAGATAAGGGTAGAAAACATGTTGTGTTTGCACCGGAGATCTTGTTTGGTTACATTTATGTAAGGATAGATTTCTAATTTGCGAAAATCAAAGCTAATGCCACGTGTGCTGGTCCCTTTAAGGTGTTGGAGAAAGTAAATGATAATGCATATAAACTTGAGCTGCCTGCAGATTTTGGGGTTAGTCCCACTTTTAACATTGCAGATTTGAAGCCATATTTGGTGAGGAAGATGAACTTCCGTCGAGGACGACTTCATTTCAAGAAGGGAGGATGATGAGGACATCAATACCATTGTTACACCCACAGCCCCCGCCGCTATACATACCGGACCAATTACTAGAGCTCACAAGACGCCAACTAAATTACCAGTACTTTCGCTTTCTTGGTAATGATTCTAATGTTCATGAGAATATGATGTCGCTTAAATTGGATACATTTGTTTTGCTTACAAATGAAGGGCCTAGCTTGGAGAAGGATGAACATTGGAGCAAGAACAAGCATGGAGATGATGGCATGCTAAGGGGACAAGAATGGAGTTACAAGTGATGATTTCAGGACTTTGAAGCCACCATAATGAGTGCATGAAGCCTTGGACGAAATATACAAGATGCCACTTCATAAATTTCGTCCAGAGGCTATTCTAGGTGTCACGTCACCTTATTATGGGGCCAGCCCATGTAATTTCGAAATACATTAGTATAGGCTATTTTAGAGTCCGTATGTGTGGGGAAACAAGAGATAGGGTTAGTTTCGACCCTCCACCAAGGGCCACGAAATTCACCCCTCTTCCTCCATATATACAGCCCTTAGGGCACCGCTTAGACTTGGGTTTTGTTTAGATCAAAAGTTCGCCATAGCTGCAACTTCACAGCATTTCGCTTGTGTTCAACGACTGCATAAAGGCGCACGTAACCCCACCTTGATCAATAAAGCTTTCATCTTATATTCGCAATATCCAGATTGCAATCTCAGTTTCTTGCTTGTTCTTCGCTTGCTCGCAGGAAATAGACCTCGTGGTCGTTGATCGTGTTCGGCGTGGTCAATAACCTCTCGGAGTTGGTTTAGCGATTGCTAAGGCGCGACGTCCTCGCACGCCAGTAGTCGGATCGCCAAAGTCGACTTCCACCAAAGCGAATCCACCATCTCATCGAAAGACGGACACCTTTGCCTCTATCGTGCCACGCAAATTCACCCCTCTTCCTCCATATATACAGCCCTTAGGGCACCGCTTAGACTTTGGGTTTTGTTTAGATCAAAAGTTCGCCATAGCTGCAACTTCACGATTTCGCTTGTGTTCAACGACCGCACAAAGGCGCCACGAACCCCACCTTGATCAATAAAGCTTTCATCTTATATTCGCAATATCCAGATTGCAATCTCAGCTTGCTTGTTCTTCGCTTGCTCGCAGGAAATAGACCTCGTGGTCGTTGATCGCGTTCTCACGTGGTCAATAACCTCTCGGAGTTGGTTTAGCGATTGCTAAGGCGCTGACGCCTCGCGACGCCGTAGTCGGATCGTCAAAGTCGACTTCCACCAAAGCGAAATCCACCATCTCATCGAAAGACGGGACACCTCTCCTCTATCAAGTGGTATCGATTTCCGTGTTGCTCGGTGAGATTTTACAGCTTTTTCGTAGTTTAGATCGAGTCTGTTCTTCATACCTACAGTCCACGAAAAAGCCACAAAAAAAAAAATTAGGGTTAGTTCATCATATCCAACCAATCTGAGCCTTTGCATAATCTTTTCAGATTTGCATTGTTGAATTTATGTTGCATCGCCGTGTCTAGTTGCTGTTCTTAGAGTCTAGTCTTTTAGAGTTTCGAGTTCGGTCATAAGTTGTCATGCCGCCGCACACCATCATCTTCGCCTCGCCATCTACCACCACCGCAAATCCGCCACCGCTCAATCCAGATCCATATACCACAACCGCTTATCCGCCACCGCTCAATCCGTATCCATATACCACCACCCCGCCATATATCATCACCAATCCGAAGTTCCTTGCATATTAGGTTTGTTTTCGTGATCCATCTAGTTTTCCGATTCGTGTTTCCTTGTCTGAGTAGGTTTCGGATTCCAGCAATCTTTTGCCGTCCGTAGAAGAGGTTGGTTTCCCAAAAAAAAAAAACAAAAAAAAACAATGTAGAGCGATTGGGTAAAGCGATTGCCAGATGAACGTATGTATGCACGATGTAGAAATATGTGGAGCTAGGTTAGCTTTATATATGGGGAAAAATGCTACAACCACGCTAATTAATGCATGCTGAAAATTGCTCAAAGTGGTCGAAAGTGATGAGGACATCAATACCATTGTTACACCCACAGCCCTAGCTTTGCTATACATCTTGGACCAATTACTAGAGCTCACGCGCCGCCAACTAAATTACGGTACTTTGCTTTCTTGGTAATGATTCTAATGTTCATGAGAATATGATGCTGCCTAAATTGGATACATTTGTTTTGCTTACAAATGAAGGGCCTAGCTTGGAGAAGGATGAACATTGGAGCAAGAACACACATGGAGTTGATGGCATGCGCAAGGAGATCGAGAGCGGAGTTACAAGTGATGATTTGGGACTTTGAAGCCACCATAAGGAGTGCATGAAGCCTTGGACGAAATATACAAGATGCCACTTCATAATATTCGTCCATATGCTATTCTAGGTGCTTGCATCACCTTATTATTGGGCCAGGCCCATGTAATTTCGAAATACTTAAGTATAGGCTATTTTTAGAGTCCGTATGTGGGGAAACAAGAGTTAGGGTTGGTTTGGACCCCCATCCTCAAGGGCCACGAAATTCTCCTTTTCCCCATTATACAGCCCTTATGGCGTCGCTTAGACTTTGGGTTTTGTTTAGATTAAAAGTTTGCCATAGCTCCAACTTCGCTGCATTTCGCTTGTGTTCAACGACTGCACAAAGGCGCATAGAATCCCACCTTGATCAATAAAGCTTTCATCTTATATTCGCAATATCCAGATTGCAATCTCAGTTTCTTGCTTGTTCTTCGCTTGCTCGCAGGAAACACACCCTCGTGGTCAGTTGATCGTGCTCGGCGTGGTCAATAACCTCTCTGGAGTTGGTTTAGCGGTTGCTAAGGCGCGACGTCCTCGCACGTTCGTAGTCGGATCGTCAAAGTCGACTTCCACCAAAGCGAAATCCACCATCTCATCAAAAGACGGGACACCTTTGCCTCTATCATTGATCAAGGTGGGGTTCTGTGACGTCTTTGTCTGGTCGTTGAACACAAACGAAGTACGCGAAGTTGTAGCTATGGCGAACTTTAATCTAAACAAAACCCAAAGTCTAAACGGCGCCCTAAGGGCTGTATATATGGAGGAAGAGGGGGTGAATTTCGTGGCCCTTGGTACAGGGGTCCGAAACTAACCCTATCTCTTGTTTCCCCACACATACGGACTCTAAAAATAACCTATACTTATGTATTTCGAAATTACATGGGCCTGGCCCAATAATAAGGTGACGCAGCACCTAGAATGGCCCCTGGACGAAATTTATGAAGTGGCATCTTGTATATTTCGTCCAAGGCTTCATGCACTCATTATGGAGGCTTCAAAGTCCTGAAATCATCACTTGTAACTCCGTTCTTGTTCCCCTTGTGCATGCCATCATCTCCATGCTTGTTCTTGCTCCAATGTTCATCCTTCTCTAAGCTAGGCCCTTCATTTGTAAGCAAAACAAATGTATCCAATTTAGGCAGCATCATATTCCCATGAACATTAAAATCATTACCAAGAAACGAAAGTACCTAATAATTTATTTGGCGTGCGCGAGCTCTAATAATTGGTCCAGTATATGTAGCAGTTGGGGCTGTGGGTGTAACAATGGTATTGATGTCCTCATCATCCTCCCCTTCTTGAAATGAATTCGTCCTCGACGGAAGCTCATCTTCCTCACCCAAATAAGGCTCAAATCTGCAATGTTAAAAGTGGGACTAACCCCAAAATCTACAGGCAGCTCAAGTTTATATGCATTATCATTTATTTTCTCCAACACCTTAAAAGGACCATCAGCACGTGGCATTAACTTTGATTTGCGCAAATCATACCTTGCAATTGCATTGATAACCATCATAGACCATCTTTTGCTTTGCTTTCCCACCGAGACTAGCCATTGAGTATTGTCGGCAATGTGACTTGTGCACATTAGTTGCATACTCCATATCACACATACCATCGAGGTGCATATCTCGGAATCAACTTGTGTGTCACAAAGTTGTCATCGCATACACAATTGCTATCTTAGTTCGTCAAGTTTGCATAAGAAAAGAGCTCAAAAGAGAGAGAGCCACTCAAGCTTTTAAGCAAAGAGGAAAGATAAGCAAAGAGCTTATAAGCAACAAGCATAGCATCATACAACATAAAGATTGTCATATAAGATCATCTTGGATCATTGCACCGAAATACCATACATATAGCATACTTGGGATAGAGATCGTTGCATTTTTGCCTAGTAGGTTGTGCATAAGCTCCGTATCTGCCTATTGTGCAATCGTGCTAGCGTCTCTCTAGTATTGTGCAGCAAGAGCATTTTCGTGGATTCCACATTTTGGCTCACTTTTGGGTTTGCACAATCCCATTTATCTATTTGCGTGTGTGTTTCCGTGTACCACTACTTGCTTGGTCTACTTGTTGCATATGCGAATTTGCGAATCTTCTTCAACATTTTTGAGTCAAGCTAACAATTGCAATCAATTTTGTGCCACCATCCTAACCAAGCTCCACCAAAAGCTTTTACTTGTGTAGGTGTGAGAATCGACAAGGATCGGTACCAATAGTGCTATTTCATTGTCCGCATTTGAGTGAACTTGATTCATCTTCAACTTCGGTCAAAGGTACATTGGTATTCGTTCTTCTCCTTCTACCACTCACAATTTTTCTTGAAATGATGGATAGGCCAAGTTCTTCTACAAATTCACTCTTCATCGAGCAAGACGACGAAATGTCATCCTACGTCACCAAGAGCCACCTCTTTGGCGCACAACGAGCTCTCCACCAAGAGCAACAAGCAATGAGCGAACGCATCGACAACCTATCCACCGACTTGCGACTCTCCAAGCAACATACAAGAGACTACTTTGACCACAAGCTCGACACGCACAAGAAAGAGAACGATGCAAGAATGGACGAGCTCCGCGCCTTGTTGATGAACTGATGAGGACATGACTACCTTGGATAAGACCAAAAATATTGCATACATGCTTATTTGTCAGGTGATTTCTAGTGCAAACTATTCAATAATATATTTATGTTATCCAGAACAAAAATACTTCACATACTTTTGTGTTTTGTCTAATTGCAGGTGTATGGAACATTTGTACAATCCACATATGAAGATAAGGGAAAAGGAGAAGTTTAGGTGCTGTTCAAAAGTCTTCTCACGTCACTTTTGGGCCAAGAGAAGATAGAGTCCAAGTCTCTCACATTCTCGATTCAGATTCGACTGCATGACATACCGACTCAAAACGCAAACAACTTTTTCATGCGGACTCGAATTGGGTGATTTTTTTGTTGGAAAGTAGATTTCATGCTCTTTCCAGCACAATTGGAATCACCTTAAAATCCGTCCGGAGCGTTGAGTTATGGACGAAACAATCTGACGCTGCAGCAGAATCCGAGTCAAACTACAAGTCCAAAGGCGTTACGTCACCTCCACTTGGGCCAATGAGCCTTGTACGACCTAGGGTTAGTTTTAGGCTGCCTTGGGACATCCTCCCACCTCCTTGGCCGCCACCCCTTGCTCCTATATAAGTAGATCCATCTAGTAGCTTTTCCTTGGGATTTGTTTAGTTAGAAGTTAGCCATTGCAACTTCGTACTTCGCTTGTGTCCAACGACTGCACCAAGACCGCTTACGGATCCCCACCTTTATCAATACTTCATACATACTCGCAATATTCAGATTGCTTTTATCATATTCTTGCTTGTTCTTCGATTACTTGCGGAATAGACCTTCGTGGTCGTTGATTGTGCTCCGGCGTGGTCAATAACCTCTCGGAGTTGGTTTAGCGAATGCTAAGGCGCAACGTCGTGCATGTTTGTAGTCGGATCGTCAAAGTCGTCTCCACCAAATCGATAGTTATCATCTCATCGAAAGATCGGGACACCCCGCTCTATCAAGTGGTATCGGTTTTGTTGCTCGGTGAGATTATACAGCTTTTTCATAGTTTAGATCGTGATCCGTCATTCGTACCTATAGTCCATGAAAAGCCATAAAAAAGTTAGATCTGTTCATCCTTTATCCAAGCCAGTCTGAGCCTTTGCAATTTTCTATTCGTTGCTTGCATAGTTGAATTATCGGTTGCATCATCGTGTCAGTTGCTGGTCTTAGTTTCTAGTTCCTTTAGAGTTTTGAGTTCTGTTCACATTAGTCACGCCGCCGCTGCATCATTATCCCTTCCGCTGTCCACCATCCCATCTATTAATTTCCACCACGTGCTATGCGTTGTTCATTGTCATAATCATAGTTGTGGTCATTCACATCTTCGCCTGATCCAATCTGCATCTTATCTAGTTTGTCTTGGAAAGACGGAGAAAAAAAAAGAGAGAAAAAAAGAGAGAGAAAAAGGAAAGAAAAAAAGAAAAAGAAAAAGAGAGAAGAAAAAGAAAAAGTGTGAGAAAAAAAGAGAGAAGAAAAAAAACAGATCTATCTAGAATCAATCTCGTACCTGAATTCGGATTGGAATCTGCTTTATGACTGCTCAAGAAACGGTGTATCTTCCTCATACAAAGTCCGCTTTGGCTCGTGAATACTCAAATTGAAGCTAGCAATGAGCCAGATCTAATTATTTGACACCTCAAAATCGGCTTCTAAATAAGTCTTTTGCCCTCTCAAGTTCGTGAATACAGCTTGTTCCAATTTTTCGTGCCAGCTTTTAGAATTCTTTGACTCCTCATATCAACTCGAATTGAGTGATTCTTTTTGCATTGGAAAGCTTGAGTTAGTAGCATTCTTTGAAAGAATTTATCCGAAAATTGGCTCAAAATTTCAAGAGGAAAGTTGGAGAGAGAGTTGTTGTATGTCCTGCTTGGTAGTTGTTTTTCATCATTATCTTCACTACCATTGTGATCTTCACTTATATCTTGCTGTCAAGAGCTACTTAGTATCCTTCATTGATGCTAGTTGTTCTATGCCGTGACCTCATTAGTGTTCTAGGCTCGCCTCTAGTCCGGTCTAGCCTAGGACCAGCACAAGACTGTCGTTAAGCGCTTATTCAACATTGCATCTTTGAATTGATTATTGCTAATCTTTTGCTACCATATAGCCAACCCAGCTCCACATATTTATACACCGTATACGTCGCTCCCCGCAATCGCTTTACTCAATATTCGAGTTACCGACACCGCTGGTTGCCGATCACCGCCGCATGGTAAGAACTTGTAAGATATTGCTATTTGCTTTACTATGAGCACTTTACAACCACATCCTAGTAGTTCATAGGAACATTATTCTCGAATTTTGTTTCTTGTTTCTACTAATCATGACAGGTTTCGGAGATAGAAGTTCTTGGACGATTTAACACATCTTCACCATCACGAGAGTTGGAACAACACACACAAGCACATGGCCAGGTTAGCTCTTTACCGTCATTTGAGGGTAGATTTAATCCTGCTATTTATCTAGCTTGGGAGCTTGAAGTAGAACAAGTTTTTAGTCACCATGGCTTTTCTCGAACTTGAGCGAGTACGAGCTGCCACTAGAGCATTTACGGTTTTGCTTCGCTTGGTGGAGTGTGCATTGTAAGAAAAACATTGATAACCAACCCACAACTTGGAAAGATTTGAAAGATGTAATGAGAAAACAATTTCCTCCTTACTATCGTCGTGAATTGCTTCAAATTTGAACAATTTAAACAAGGCAATAACACTGTTCATGCTTACTACCAAGAGTTCAAATCTTATATACATCATTGTGACATAGAAGAATCTGAGGATGATACAATGAATAGATTTTTGGTGGTTTGAACCATGATATTCAGCAAGATTTCAGATATTCCTCGTTGCATTACTTGGTATGTATGTTCGTGCTTGTACCTTTGAGAGACAATTCACAGGAGGATGCATTGGGTGACTACAACAACTACAATTCCAGTTCATGCTCACCACATGGTTGGTTCCTCCACCGTTGCACCTACTAGAGCAGCCCCACCTCGGAGCGCGACATCATCTCAAGAGTATGGTGCATTGTCTACGCCTCAGAATTACATCAGCTACGCCTTTGCGACAAGGTAACAATAAGGTATTGATGATATAACTTCACATGAGAATGATGCATCCCTAGTTAACTTGAATGCATCATGTGTTGAGTTACCCGTGATTTGAGCACAACACCTATTTTAGAGAATCTTGATACTGCCATGAATGCGCTATGTGATCAAACAATTGAAATACCAACAATTTTGAGTGCACCCATTGAATTAACTGTTGATGCAAAAGAATCAATGTTTAATCATTTTGATATGACCTCTAATCTTGGCGACGATTCTGTGTCGAATGACTCATTGCATGTTTGCTTATCTAAGCATGTTGTAGCATGTAAATTTGATTCAAATAAGGTTTATTCACCAATGTTGGGATGGTTTAATGATGAACATTGTCAATCTTTTGAAATAAATAAGAGCTTCACTTATATGTGCAAACTGAGTTGCAATATTTTCATGCCTTCCAGTTCTTGTGCTAATTTGTTGGCTTTAGATTTTATGAACTATGCAAGTTACTCATCTATTCATGTGTCATATATGCAAAAATCAAGGGAAGTAAAAATGGATGACGTATACATATACAACATGTACACCTTGTCTCTTTTGTTAGCCACATTTCAGATAAGCAACGCCGAGGACGGCTTTGTTTTCAAGAAGGGAGGATGATGAGGACATGACTACCTTGGATAAGACCAAAATATTGCATACATGCTTATTTGTCGTGTGATTTCTAGTGCAAACTATTCAATAATATATTTATGTTATCCGTAACAAAAATACTTCACATACTTTTGTGTTTTGTCTAATTGCAGGTGTATGGAACATTTGTACAATCCACATATGAAGATAAGGGAAAAGGAGAAGTTTAGGTGCTGTTCAAAAGTCTTCTCACGTCACTTTTGGGCCAAGAGAAGATAGAGTCCAAGTCTCTCACGTTCGGATTCAGATTCGGACTGCACGCATATACCGACTCAAAACGCAAACAACTTTTTCATACGGACTCGAATTGGGTGATTTTTTTGTTGGAAAGTAGATTTCATGCTCTTTCCAGCACAATTGGAATCACCTTAAAATCCGTCCGGAGCGTTGAGTTATGGACGAAACAACTGACGCTGCAGCAGAATCCGAGTCAAACTACAAGTCCAAAGGTGTTACGTCACCTCTACTTGGGCCAATGAGCCTTGTACGACCTAGGGTTAGTTTTAGGCTGCCTTGGGACATCCTCCCACCTCCTTGGCCGCCACCCCTTGCTCCTATATAAGTAGATCCATCTAGTAGCTTTTCCTTGGGATTTGTTTAGTTAAAGTTAGCCATTGCAACTTCGTACTTTGTTTGTGTCCAACGACTGCACCAAGACCGCTTACGGATCCCCACCTTTATCAATACTTCATACATACCGCAATATTCAGATTGCTTTTATCATATTCTTGCTTGTTCTTCGATTGCTTGCGTGAATAGACCTTCGTGGTCGTTGATTGTGCTCGGCGTGGTCAATAACCTCTTGGAGTTGGTTTAGCGATTGCTAAGGCGCAACGTCGGCACGCTTGTAGTCGGATCGTCAAAGTCGTCTCCACCAAATCGATAGTTATCATCTCATCGAAAGATCGGGACACCCTGCCTCTATCATGAACCGGCGTACTTCTACTTCCTCACACTCAAGACGGAGCCACTCAAGTCGCCACTCCGACGACTCTTCTCCGACACAAGTACACCGTCATTGAACACTCTTCGACGGGTCAAGCGTCAAGACCGCTATGCATCTCAAACCCGCTACGACAAAGATTCCCCAAGAGCAAGTTGATGAAGAAGTTCCTCGTCCTCAATCGAACCAAGTGGCTTTTGCTCAAGCTCAAGAACGACAACGCCTTCGGCGCCAACAAGAACAAGAACGAACGGCGCTTACATCAAGCGCAACAAGATGCCGAGGCTCAACGCCTTCAACAACAACAACGAAGCACAAGCTCTTGAGGCGGACGCGCCTTCAAGCATCAAGTCGAGCTATCGCCAACCGCAATCGCGAAGGCGCAATCAAGAGGAAGCCCTTCGAGAAGAAATACAAGAAAGGAACTACCATCCGCGCGCAACGCCAAGCTCCTCAAGCTCAACCTCAACCTCAAGGTCAACAAGAGCAAGTTGATCATGGACTTCCTCCTTGCCAAGAGCAACATGAGGATGATTACCCTCCACGACAAGAACGCATCATCAACATCGACCTCAACACAATGAAGAGCAATGCTATGGCAAGCTCAAGTTCACAATGCCCAAGTTCAATGGAACCAATGATCCCAAGAGTACCTCTCATGGGCATTGAAGGTCGACAAAATCTTTCGTTTGCACAACTATGAGGAAGAGAAGAAGATCGCTATGGCATCACTTGAGTTCCAAGACTATGTGCTCATATGGTGGGAACAAGTCCTTGAGCGCCGACAAGCTAGAGGTGAACCTCCAATCACCACTTGGGCTCAAATGAAGGATGTCATGAGAGCACGCTTTGTGCCCACCTACTACAACCGTGATCTCTTCAAGAAGCTACAACTCCTCAAGCAAGGAACAAAGAGTGTTGAAGAATACTACAAGGAAATGGAGATTGCCATGATTCGAGCCAATATTATGGAGGATGATGAACAAACGATGGCACGATTCTTGAATGGACTCAACCATCCCATCAAGAAGATCGCCGACTTCCAACCCTACTCCAACCTCACTGAGCTCGTGCATCAAGCTACAAAGGCGGATCGACAAGTGCAAGATGACTTCAAGTACACTAAGTACTCATCCAAGACATACGGCTTCTCCAACAACCAAGCTTCAACAACTACTCCACCTTCGACATCAACCAAGCCTTTTCCAAGCAACGACGACAAGTCAAGTTACAAGAAAACTTCGACAAATTCGAGTCGTCCTCCTCCTACTACAAGCAACTCCAAGCCGCGTACTTCATCATCTACTCCAAACGATGAGACCGTCAAGAAAAGCTCCTTCAAATGTTTTACTTGCGGCGGCCGAGGCCACAAGTCCTGTGAATGCACCAACAAGCGTACCATGATCTTCCGTGGCATCAACTGGGCACACAAGGGATATTATTTGTCGTCGCTGTAAGGGAAGAGGTCATTATGCGAGAGAATGCAAATCTCAGTGTGTGATGATTGCTAACGAGGATGGTGGGTATGAGTCCGCTAGTGACTATGATGAGGAGACGTTGGTTTTATTACACGTGCGTAACACGGTGGAGATTATTCTGATTATGAGACGCAATACATGGCTCCTCAAGACGCCGACAGTATGAATGGTTAGTTGCTCAACGTGTTTTGAGTGTGCAGGTCACACAAGCTGAGCAAAATCAGAGGCACAATTTGTTCCATACCAGGGAGTTGTGAAGGAACGCTCACGCTGGCCATCATAGACGGAGGGAGCTGCAACAACTTGGCTAGCATGGAGATGGTGGAGAAGCTTTCTCTCACCACAAGACCACATCCACATCCTTACTACATCCAATGGTTCAACAATAGCGGCAAGGTTAAGGTAACACGTACTGTTAGTGTGCATTTTAGTATCTCTACATATGCTGATTATGTTGATTGTGATGTGGTACCTATGCAAGCATGTTCCTTATTACTTGGTAGAACATGGCAATTTGATAAAAATTCTGTACACCATGGTAGAAACAATCAGTATACTCTCATAAGGATAAATATATTACTTTGCTTCCTATGACTCCTGATTCTATTTTGAAAGATGATATTAATAGAGCTAATAAAGCAAAACAGGAGACGAATAAGAGCGAAAATCAGATTGTGGCAAAAGAATTTGAGCAACAAATGAAGCCTAATAATAAACCATCTACTGTTGCTCCTAAAATAAAATTGAAAAGTGCATGTTTATTTGCCACCAAATCTGATATTGATGAGCTAGATTTCAGCAAATCTGTGTGTTATGCTTTTGTGTGCAAAGAGGCATTATTTTCATTCGAGGACGTGCCTTCCTCTTTGCCTCCTGTTGTCACTAACATTTTGCGGGAGTTCGCTGACGTCTTTCCACAAGACGTGCCACCGGGATTACCGCCTATTCAAGGGATTGAGCATTAGATTGACTTAATTCCCGGTGCTTCACTGCCAAACCGTGCGCCACACCGTATCAATCCAGAGGAGACGAAGGAGATTATGCGTCAAGTACAAGAGCTGCACGACAAAGGTTATATACGCGAATCCCTTAGTCCTTGTGCTGTTCCTATTATTCTAGTGCCGAAAAAGGATGGTACATCATGTATGTGTGTTGATTGTAGAGGCATTAATAATATTACTATTCGTTATCGTCATCCTATTCCTAGGCTAGATGATATGCTTGATGAATTGAGTGGCTCTACAATATTCTCCAAAGTTGATTTGCGTAGTGGATACCATCAAATTCGTATGAAATTGGGAGATGAATGGAAAACAACATTTAAAACTAAGTTTGGTTTATATGAGTGGTTAGTCATGCCTTTTGGGTTAACTAATGCACCTAGTACTTTCATGAGATTAATGAACGAAGTTTTACGTGCTTTCATTGGATGATTTGTGGTAGTTTACTTTGATGACATATTGATTTATAGCAGATCTTTGGAAAAACATTTGGAACATTTACGTGCTGTTTTTCTTGCTCTACGTGATGCATGTTTGTTTGGTAACCTTGGGAAGTGCACCTTTTGCACCGACCGAGTGTCTTTTCTTGGTTATGTTGTTACTCCACAGGGAATTGAAGTTGATAAAGCCAAGATTGAAGCTATTGAGAGTTGGCCGCAGCCCAAAACTGTCACACAAGTGAGGAGTTTTCTTGGCCTCGCTGGATTCTATAGGCGTTTTGTGAGAGATTTCAGCACCATTGCTGCACCTCTTAATGAGCTTACAAAGAAGGATGTGCCTTTTGTTTGGGGTACCACACAGGAAGAAGCCTTCACGATATTGAAAGATAAGTTGACACATGCTCCTTTACTCCAACTTCCTGAGTTTAATAAGACTTTTGAGCTTGAATGTGATGCTAGTGGAATTCGATTAGGAGGTGTGTTATTACAAGATGGCAAACCTGTTGCATACTTTTCTAAAAAATTGAGTGGGCCTAGTCTTAATTATTCTACTTATAATAAAGAATTATATGCTCTTGTTCGGACTTTACAAACATGGCAACATTATTTATGGCCCAAAGAATTTGTTATACATTCTGATCATGAATCTTTGAAACATATTAAAAGTCAAGCTAAACTGAATCGTAGACATGCTAAATGGGTTGAATTCATTGAGACTTTCCCTTATGTCATTAAACACAAGAAGGGTAAAGAAAATGTTATTGCTGATGCATTGTCTCGTCGCTATACTATGCTTTCACAACTTGACTTCAAAATATTTGGTTTGGAGACCATCAAAGATCAATATGTGCATGATGCTGATTTTAAAGATGTATTGCAGAATTGTAAAGAAGGAAGAACATGGAACAAGTTCGTCGTTAATGATGGATTTGTGTTCCGTGCTAACAAGCTATGCATTCCAGCTAGCTCTGTTCGTCTTTTGTTGTTGCAGGAGGCGCATGGAGGAGGACTAATGGGACACTTTGTGTGAAGAAGACGGAGGACGTACTTGCTACACATTTCTTTTTGCCAAAGATGAGACGGGATGTTGAGCGTTTTATTGCTCGTTGCAATACATGTCAAAATGCTAAGTCACAACTCAATCCTCATGGTTTATATATGCCTTTGCCTATACCTAGTGTTCCTTGGGAGGATATATCTATGGACTTTGTTTTAGGTTTACCTAGAACAAAGAAGGGGAGGGATAGCATATTTGTTGTCGTGGATAGATTCTCGAAAATGGCACACTTTATACCATGTCATAAAAGCGATGATGCTGTTAATGTTGCTGATTTGTTCTTTCGTGAACTTATTCACTTGCATGGTGTGCCAAATACTATTGTTTCAAATCGTGATACTAAATTTCTTAGCCACTTTTGGAGATGTTTATGGGCTAAGTTGGGGACTAAACTGCTTTTAGTACTACTTGTCACCCCAAACCGATGGATAAACTGAAGTAGTCAATAGAACATTGTCTACTATGCTTAGGGCTGTTTTGAAGAATAATAAGAAAATGTGGGAGGAATGCTTGCCTCATATTGAATTTGCTTATAATCGCTCATTGCATTCTACTACTAAGATGTGCCCTATTGAAGTTGTGTATGGTTTCCTACCTCGTGCACCTATTGATTTGTCGCTTCTTCCATCTTTGGAGAAGGTTAATTTTGATGCTAAAGAACGTGCTGAATTTATTTTAAAAATGCATGAGTTAACTAAGGAAAACATTGAGCGTATGAATGCTAAATATAAACTTGCTGGAGATAAGGGTAGAAAACATGTTGTGTTTGCACCGGAGATCTTGTTTGGTTACATTTATGTAAGGATAGATTTCTAATTTGCGCAAATCAAAGCTAATGCCACGTCTTGACGGACCTTTTAAGGTGTTAGAGAAAATAAATGATAATGCATATAAACTTGAGTTGCCTGCAGATTTTGGGGTTAGTCCCACTTTTAACATTGTAGATTTGAAGCCTTATTTGGGTGAGGAGTATGAGCTTCACGAGGACGACTTCATTTCAAGAAGGGAGGATGATGAGGACATCAATACTATTGTTACACCCACATCCCCTCTCATTACATATATCGGACCAATTACTAGATCACGCTACCGCCAATTAAATTATCGTACTTTCGCTTCTTGGTAATGATTCTAATGTTCATGAGAACATGATGTCGCTTAAATTGGATACATTTGTTTTGCTTACAAATGAAGGGCCTAGCTTGGAGAAGGATGGACATTGGAGCACCTAACAAGCTTGGAGATGATGGCATGCTAAGGGGAACAAGAACGGAGTTACAAGTGATGATTTCAGGACTTTGAAGCCACCATAATGGGTGCATGAAGCCTTGGACGAAATATACAAGATGCCACTTCATAAATTTTGTCCCGAGGCTATTCTAGGTGCTGCATCACCTTATTATTGGGCCAGGTGATGTGGGCTGGAACCCTAATTCGTCGATCTTTCACGTTTGGAGGGGATCCTACGGAGGAAACACGAAGAACACGCGGAAGCATGAGGGGAAACACGAGGAAAACGAGGGAGGAACACTCAACCAACAAGGAATCGATCACACAAGTGCTAGATCAACATACACACATGAGATCCACAAGGTACATAGTCAACTAGGGTAAGGATACAAAGGAACCGTTCATCTCCCGGAGGAGGCCTTGAATCCACGAGGGGATCTTCCCTAGGAAGGGGTCTTGTATCCGATGAGGGATCTTCTCCTAGACGGAGGTCCTGATCTCCGAGGAGAAGTAACCGAGTGGATGAGCAAAGGCTCTCACACAAATATGAGCTAATCCAATGCTAAGTCTCAAAGGGAGGATATGGGGTCCTATATATAAGTTGGGGGCGAAGGGGTACATGGGCTCAGCCCAACACGCGCGTGCAGGCGCTGGCCGGATGACCCGGACGAGGGTCCGGATGATCCGGGCTGGCCCGGATGATCCGGGTGGAGGCGGATGAGCCGGAGGGTCGGCTGGTGGTCGCGAGGGTCGGATGTCCGGCCGAGGTCCGGACGTCGGGCCAGTCCGGATGATCCGGATCGGGTCCGGATGATCCGGCCGAGTGGAGCTTCGTTGTCTTGGCCGAATTAGCGGATCGTCCGGACCGGGTCCGGATCGTCCGGCTCTGTCCGGATCATCCGGACCGCCGTCCGATAATCCGCCACCCTGGTCCTTGGTGCCTTTTCCTCTCCGTCTTCTCGCATGTCTTCCGCCTCCGGTTCTCCTTGCCTCCTTTCTTCTTCATGGTTGACTCCTTGGTACCTGAGTATGCATAGCGTTTCCGTTTGAGGTAGTAACCATGTCTCATGTGTATCGAAAGGGAATTGTGAGAGGAGTGATGTCACCTCGCTTTCAAGAGCTCTTGCACGTGCTCGAGTCATCGGTCCTTGTGGTGTTGGAGGTGTTGATGTAGAGTCCATGGGGATGATGGAAGGATGCTCCGCATCATATCCCCTCCCTTCGAAAGGATCCGACCTCGGATCTAGATCTTCATCACCATGGAAAGGCGAGAGGTCTTTGACGTTGAAGGTGTCGCTCACGTTGTACTTGTCGCTTGGTAGGTCGAGCTTGTAGGCGTTGTTGTTGTAGCGTGCTAACACCTTGAAGGGTCCATCGGCTCGAGGTAGAAGTTTGGACTTGCATTCGTTGGGGAAGCATTCCTTGCGAAGGTGTAGCCACACGAGATCGCCTATGTTGAAGATCATGGGTTGCTTGTTGATGTTGAGCTTGTTCGCTAGTCGTTGTACTTGGCGCTCGATGGTGTTTCTTGTATCTTCATGCATCTTCTTGATGTAGCTTGCACGGGCACTTGCGTCGAGGTTGGTGCGCTCTTGTAGAGGTAGAGGTAGAATGTCCAATGGGGACAATGGGTTGAAGCCGTAAGACGACCTCGAAGGGGACTTGCCGGTCGTCGAATGTCTTGCGCGGTTGTAGGCGTACTTTCGGCGATGGGTAGACACGCCCCACTCCTTGATGTTCTTCTTGATCAACACGCCAAGTAGAGTGGAGAGCGTCCGGTTCGTCACCTCCGCTTGGCCGTCGGTTTGAGGATGGTATGCGGATGAAAACAAGAGCTTGATTCCGAGCTTGGCGCAAAGAGTCTTCCAAAAGTAACTCAAGAACTTGACATCGCGGTCGGAGACGATTGACTTTGGTACTCCATGGAGGCGCAAGATTTCCTACAAAGAGATTTGCAATATGTGAAGCATCGCTCACCTTGTTGCAAGGAATGAAATGTGCCATTTTAGAAAATCGGTCTACAACAACAAATACGGAGTCCTTTCCATTTTGAGTTCTAGGCAAACCAAGTACAAAGTCCATGCTAATGTCTTCCCAAGGTTGATAAGGAATAGGAAGAGGCATGTAAAGACCATGAGATTGAGCTTTTGACTTAGCTTTGCGGCATGTCGAGCATCGGGTTGTGAAGCGTGAGACGTCTCGAAACATCTTTGGCCAAAAGTAGTTCTTGGAGAGCGTGGCGAAGGTCTTGTCGCGTCCAAAGTGTCCCATGAGTCCACCTCCATGAGCCTCTTGCAAAAGGAGCAAACGAAGAGAAGACTCGGGTATGCATAGTTTATTAGCTCTCATAAGATAACCATCCTTGAGGTAATATTGTTCCCAAGATGTATGCGTCAAACATTTAGCATAATGAGGTGCAAAAGATGGATCACTAGCATACAAATCTTTGATGTGCTCAAAACCAATAACATTCAACTCAAGTTGGGTGACAAGCGTGCATATGCGTGAAAGTGCATCGGCAACTACATTTTCCTTGCCCTTAATGTACTTGATCACATATGGGAAGGATTCAATAAATTCACTCCATTTGGCATGACGCTTGTTCAATTTAGTTTGACCTTTCAAGTACTTAAGCGCTTTCATGATCGGTATGGATGACAAACTCATGAGGTCTAAGATAATGTTCCCAAACATGTAGCACACGCACTAAAGCATACAATTCCTTGTCATACACGGATAGTTGAGTTGAGCGCCGAGAGTTTTTCACTAAA
Source organism: Aegilops speltoides (assembly GCA_021437245.1). Lineage (NCBI taxonomy): Eukaryota > Viridiplantae > Streptophyta > Magnoliopsida > Poales > Poaceae > Aegilops > Aegilops speltoides. Next base: position 243,877,677 of record CM038146.1, read on the forward strand.
ATAAGCAATGACTCGCTTTTCTTGCATTAAGACTCCGCCAATTCGGTACCACTTGCATCACAATGAACCTCAAAAGTTTTGTCAAAATTGGGCAAAGCAAGAATCGGAGCATGAGTAAGCAAAGACTTGAGCTCATCAAAAGCGTTGGATTGCAAAGGTCCCCAAACAAAAGGAGTATTCTTCTTACTCAAAGCATGCAAAGGAGCTGCAATAGTGCTAAAGTATTTCACAAAGCGGCGATAAAAACCTGCAAGACCAAGGAAACTTCGCACTTGTTGCAAATTGATGGGTTGGGGCCAAGTTTTAATTGCTTTGATCTTAGTTTCATCAACATGGACACCCTTGGAAGAGACAACGAAGCCCAAGAAAACCACTTTGTCAACGCCAAAAAGTGCATTTTTCAAGTTGGCATAAAGACTTTCTTTTCAAGTGTTTGCAAAACAAGCTTAACATGATCAAGATGCTCTTTCATGGTTTTGCTAAACACAAGAATATCATCAAGTAAACCACAACAAAGATTCCAATGTATGGGCGAAGTACATGATGCATGAGACGCACAAAAGTTCCGGGAGCTTCCGACAAACCCATAGGCATAACCAACCATTCATATAAGCCAAATTTTGTTTTGAAAGCAGTTTTCCATTCATCACCCTCATGAATGCGGATTTGATAATAGCCACTTTTAAGATCAATTTTTGAGAAAAAGTTGGCTCCACTAAGTTCATCAAGCATATCATCTAAGTGAGGAATGGGATGCCTATAGCGCACGGTAATAGCATTTATAGGTCTACAATCGGAACACAAGCGGAAACTTCCATCGGGTTTAGGCACAAGAATAACGGGAACGGCACAAGGGCTTAATGATGTAGGGTGGAACCCTAATTCGTCGATCTTTCACGTTTGGAGGGGATCCTACGGAGGAAACACAAAGAACACGCGGAAGCGCATAGGGAAACACGGGGAAAACGAGAGAGAATCACTCAACCAACAAGGAATCGATCACACAAGTGCTAGATCAACATACACACATGAGATCCACAAGATACATAGTCAACTAGGGTAAGGATACAAAGGAACCGCTCATCTCCAAGAGGAGGCCTTGAATCCACGAGGGATCTTCCCAGAAGGGGTCTTGTATCCAGAGGATCTTCTCCGAAGAGGCCGCGGTCTCTCACGAGGAGGAGATCCGATAGATGAGCGTAGCTCTATCTCTAACATGAGCTAAACCAACGCTAACCCTCAAAATGGGGAGGAGGAGGTCTATTTATAGTGCTAAGCCACGAAGGGGTAAGTGAGGGGCGAGGTACACGGCCTCGCCCAAGTCATGCTGCTGAGCAAGGCCGGATGATCCGGACGGGTCCCGGATGATCCGGGCGTCGGTTCCGGATGATCCGGACGGAGTCCCGGATGATCCGGCCGTGGAAGCCTTCGGGTGTCTTGGCGCGAAGCTTCGGACGATCCGTCGGAGTCCCGGATGATCCGGCTGGGCTTGATGATCCGGACGACGGTCCGGATGTCCGGCCTGGCTCCATCAGCCGCTCCATCTTCTTCTTCCTTCTCCTCTTCCATGCTTGGCCTTGATCCTTGGATTGTCCATGGTCATCTTGGCTGTACCTGAGTGTATGCAAGGTCCATGCATGAGGTAGTAGCCGTGTCTCATATGCGGAAAGTGACGGTTCGAAGAGGAGTGAATTCACCTTGTGTCCAATGGCGTATGTTCGAGGTCTCGTCATATGTCCTCTTGGGGTTTGGAGAGTAGTCGGAGTGTACATGGGGATGAACGTGGGATGCTCCGCATCATATGCCCCCCTTGGGAAAGATCCGACCTCGGATCGTGATCCTCATCACCATGGAAACGGGTGTCGTGGACGGACTTGTAGTGGGACGTAGGTGAAGGCATTGCGCAATCCAAGTTCTCCAAGGTGTCTCCGGTATGTGGTACATGCAAAATGAGCAAACACAAAGTACACTTGGAGATACAATGGTTAGCGCACACAAAGTGTCCATCAATTAAGCGTGAGTCCGTGCTTAGGGATAGTGCGTGACAAAGTGCATGAAGCTTATCAAGATGATATAGAATGATATGCAAAGAATTCATGGGATAATTAGCATGGTGCAGAAATGATAGAGGCAAGGGTGTCCCGTCTTTCGATGAGATGGTGGCTATCGTTTTGGATGAAGTCGACTTTGACGATCCGACTATGAACGTGCGAGGACGTCGCGCCTTAGCAATCGCTAAACCAACTCCGAGAGGTTATTGACCACGTCTGATAGAGGCAAAGGTGTCCCGTCTTTCGATGAGATGGTGGATTTCACTTTGGTGGAAGTCGACTTCGACGATCCGACTACGAGCGTGCGAGGACGTCGCGCCTTAGCAATCGCTAAACCAACTCCGAGAGGTTATTGACCACGCCGAAGCACGATCAACCTGACCACGAGGGTCTATTTCCTGCGAGCAAACGAAGAACAAGCAAGAAACTAAGATTGCAATCTGGATATTGCGAATATAAGGTGAAAGCTTTATTGATCAAGGTGGGGTTCTGTGACGCCTTTGTCTGGTCGTTGAACACAAACGAAGTACGCGAAGTTGCAGCTATGGCGAACTTTTGATCTAAACGGTGCCCTAAGGGCTGTATATATGGAGGAAGAGGGGGTGAATTTCGTGGCCCTTGGTGGAGGGGTCCGAAACTAACCCTATCTCTTGTTTCCCCACACATACGGACTCTAAAAATAGCCTATACTAATGTATTTCGAAATTACATGGGCCTGGCCCAATAATAAGGTGACGCAACACCTAGAATAGCCTCTGGACGAAATTTATGAAGTGGCATCTTGTATATTTCGTCCAAGGCTTCATGCACTCATTATGGTGGCTTCAAAGTCCTGAAATCATCACTTGTAACTCCATTCTTGTCCCCCTTGCGCATGCCATCATCTCCATGCTTGTTCTTGCTCCAATGTTCATCCTTCTCCAAGCTAGTCCCTTCATTTGTAAGCAAAACAAATGTATCCAATTTAGGCAGCATCATATTCTCATGAACATTAGAATCATTACCAAGAAACGAAAGTACCGTAATTTAGTTGGCGTCTTGCGAGCTCTAGTAATTGGTCCAAGATGTGTAGCAGCAGGGGGCTGTGGGTGTAACAATGGTATTGATGTCCTCATCATCCTCCCTTCTTGAAATGAAGTCGCCCTCGACGGAAGTTCATCTTCCTCACCCAAATATGGCTTCAAATCTGCAATGTTAAAAGTGGACTAACCCCAAAATCTGCAGCAGCTCAAGTTTATATGCATTATCATTTACTTTCTCCAACACCTTAAAGGGACCAGCAGCACGTGGCATTAGCTTTGATTTGCGCAAATCAGAAATCTATCCTTACGCAAATGTAACCAAACAAGATCTCCGTGCAAACACAATATGTTTTCTACCCTTATCTCCAGCAAGTTTATATTTAGCATTCATACGCTCAATGTTTTCCTCGCTTAACTCGTGCATTTTAAAATCAATTCAGCACGTTCTTTAGCATCAAAATTAACCTTCTCCAAGATGGAAGAGGCAACAAATCAATAGGTGCACGAGGTAGGAAACCATACACAACTTCAAAAGGGCACATCTTAGTAGTAGAATGCAATGAACGATTATAAGCAAATTCAATATGAGGCAAGCATTCCTCCCACATTTTCTTATTTTTCTTTAGAACAGCCCTAAGCATAGTAGACAATGTTCTATTGACTACTTCAGTTTGTCCATCGGTTTGGGGTGGCAAGTAGTACTAAAAGCAGTTTAGTCCCCAACTTAGCCCATAAACATCTCCAAAAGTGGCTAAGAAATTTAGTATCACGATCTGAAACAATAGTATTTGGCACACCATGCAAGCGAATAATTTCACGAAAGAACAAATCAGCAACATTGACAAAGATCATCACTTTTATGACATGGGATAAAGTGTGCCATTTTCGAGAATCTATCCACGACAACAAATATGCTATCCTCCCTTCTTTGTTCTAGGTAAACCTAAAACAAAGTCCATAGATATATCCTCCCAAGGAACACTAGGTACAGCAAAGGCATATATAAACCATGAGGATTGAGTCGTGACTTAGCTTTTTGACATGTAGTGCAGCGAGCAATAAAACGCTCAACATCCCGCCTCATCTTTGGCCAAAAGAAATATGTAGCAAGTACGCCCTCCGCCTTCTTCACGCCAAAGTGTCCCATTAGTCCTCCTCCATGCGCCTCCCGCAACAACAAAAGACGAACGGAGCTAGCTGGAATGCATAGCTTGTTAGCACGAACACAAATCCATCATTAACGACAAACTTGTTCCATGTTCGCCCTTCTTTACAATTCTGCAATACATCTTTAAAATCAGCATCATGCACATATTGATCTTTGATGGTCTCCAAACCAAATATTTTGAAGTCAAGTTGTGAAAGCATAGTATAGCGACGAGACAATGCATCAAGAATAACATTTTCTTTACCCTTCTTGTGTTTAATGACATAAGGGAAAGTCTCAATGAATTCAACCCATTTAGCATGTCTACGATTCAGTTTAGCTTGACTTTTAATATGTTTCAAAGATTCATGATCGAATGTATAACAAATTCTTTGGGCCATAAATAATGTTGCCATGTTTCTAAAGTCCGAACAAGAGCATATAGTTCTTTATCATAAGTAGAGTAATTCAGACTAGGCCCACTCAATTTTTCGTAAAAGTATGCAACAGGTTTGCCATCTTGTAATAACACACCTCCTAATCCAATTCCACTAGCATCACATTCAAGCTCAAAAGTCTTATTAAAATCAGGAAGTTGGTGTAAAGGAGCATGTGTCAACTTAGCTTTCAATACCGTGAAGGCTTCTTCCCGTATGCGGTACCCCAAACAAAAGGCACATCCTTCTTTGTAAGCTCGTTGAGAGGTGCAGCAATGTTGCTGAAATCTCTCACAAAACGCCTATAGAAACCAGCGAGGCCAAGGAAACTCCTCACTTGTGTGACCGCTTTGGGTTGCGGCCAACTCTCAATAGCTTCAATCTTGGCTTTATCAACTTCAATTCCTCGTGGAGTAACAACATAGCCAAGAAAAGATACTCGGTCGGTGCAAAAGGTGCACTTCCCAAGGTTACCAAACAAACGTGCATCACGAGAGCATTAAAAACAGCACGTAAATGTTCCAAATGTTCTTCCAAAGATTTGCTATAAATCAAGATATCATCAAAATAGACTACCACAAATCGTCCAATGAAAGCACGTAAAACTTCGTTCATTAATCTCATGAAAGTACTAGGTGCATTAGTTAACCCAAAAGGCATGACTAACCACTCATATAATCCAAACTTAGTTTTAAATGCTGTTTTCCATTCATCTCCCAATTTCATACGAATTTGATGGTATGCACTACACAAATCAACTTTGGAGAATATTGTAGAGCCACTCAATTCATCAAGCATGTCATCTAGCCTAGGAATAGGGTGACGATAACGAATAGTAATATTATTAATGTGATGTAGGGTGGAACCCTAATTCGTCGATCTTTCACGTTTGGAGGGGATCCTACGGAGGAGAACACGAGGAACACGCGGAAGCACGAGAGGAAATCACGGGGAAGAACGAGAGAGACACTCAACCGACAAGAGATCAATCACACAAGGTCTAGATCATCGAAGCACGAGTGATACATGGTCCAAAATCAACAAAGGAAAGATACAAAGGTAGCCGTTCTTCTCCCGGAGGAGGTCTTGAATCCACGAGGATCTTCCCCAGTATAGGGGTCTTGAATCCGATGGATCTTCTCCTAGACGGAGGTCCCGATCTCCGTGGAGAAGTACCGGTGGATGAGCAAAGGCTCTCACACACAAATATGAGCTAATCCAATGCTAAGTTCAAATAGAGAAGAGGGGGTCCTATATAGAGAGTCTGGGGCGAAGGGATACATGGGCTCAGCCCAACACGCCAAGACAAAGGCGTTGGCCGGATGATCCGGACGAGGGTCCGGATGATCCGGACGGTCCGGATGATCCGGTGGAGTCCCGGATGAGCGGGAGGGTCGGCTGGTGGCGGCGACGGGCCGGATGTCCGGCTGGGGTCCGGACGTCCGGCGGGTCCGATGATCCGGCCTGGTCCGGATGATCCGGCTTCAGCCGAGGGTTCTGTTGCCTTCGTGGAGTTAGCCGGATCGTTGACCGGGGCCCGGATCATCCGGCTCGGCTGATCGTCCGGCCTCTGTCCGGATCGTCCGCCTCCACAGGTACTTGTGGCTTTCTCCTCTTCGCCTTCACGCATGTCTTCGCTTCCGATTCTCCTTGCTTCCCAGCTTCTTCATGGTCGACTCCTTGGTGCCTGAGTATGCATAGAGTTTCCGTTTGAGGTAGTAACCATGTCTCATGTGAATCGAAGGATAGTTGTGAGAGGAGTGATGTCACCTCGGTCTCAAGAGCTCTTGCACGTGCTCGAGTCATCGGTCCTTGTGGTGTTGTAGGTGTTGATGTAGAGTCCATGGGGATGATGGAAGGATGCTCCGCATCATATCCCTCCTTCAAAGGATCCGACCTCGGATCTAGTTCTTCATCACCATGGAAAGGCGAGAGGTCTTTGACGTTGAAGGTGTCGCTCACGTTGTACTTGTCGCCGTGAGGTCGAGCTTGTAGGCGTTGTTGTTGTAGCGTGCTAACACCTTGAAGGGTCCATCGGCTCAAGGTAGAAGTTTGGACTTATGCTCGCTGGGGAAGCGTTCCTTGCGAAGGTGTAGCCACACTAGATCGCTTTTGTTGAAGATCATGGGTTGCTTGTTGATGTTGAGCTTGGTCGCTAGTCGCTGTACTTGGCGCCGATGGTGTTTCTTGTATCTTCATGCATCTTCTTGATGTAGCTTGCACGGCACTTGCGCCGAGGTTGGTGCGCTCTTGTAGAGGTAGAGGTAGGATGTCCAATGGGGACAATGGGTTGAAGCCGTGAGACGACCTCAAGGGGACTTGCCGGTCGTTGAATGTCTTGCGGTTGTAGGCGTGCTTCGGCGATGGGTAAACATGTCTCCCACTCCTTGATGTTCTTCTTGATCAACACGCGAAGTAGAGTGGAGAGCGTCCGGTTCGTCACCTCCGTTTGGCCGTCGGTTTGAGGATGGTATGCGGATGAGAACATGAGCTTGATGCCGAGCTTGGCGCAAAGAGTCTTCCAAAAGTAACTCAAGAACTTGACGTCATGGTCGGAGACGATTGACTTTGGTACTCCATGAAGGCGCAAGATTTCCTACAAAAGAGATTTGCAATATGTGAAGCATCGCTCTACCTTGTTGCAAGGAATAAAGTGTGCCATCTTAGAAAATCGATCTACAACCACAAACACGGAATCCTTTCCATTTTGAGTTCTAGGCAAACCAAGTACAAAGTCCATGCTAATGTCTTCCCAAGGTTGATATGGAATTGGAAGAGGCATGTAAAGACCATGAGATTGAGCTTTTGACTTAGCTTTGCGCATGTAGAGCATCGGGTGGTGAAGCGTGAAACGCCTCAAACATCTTGGGCCAAAAGTAGTTCTTGGAGAGCGTGGCGAAGGTCTTGTCGCGTCCAAAATGTCCCATGAGTCCACCTCCATGAGCCTCTTGCAAAAGTAACAAACGAAGAGAAGACTCGGGTATGCAAAGTTTATTAGCTCTCATAAGATAACCATCCTTGAGGTAATATTGTTCCCAAGATGTATCGCGCCAAACATTTAGCATAATGAGGTGCAAAAGATGGATCACTAGCATATAAATCTTTGATGTGCTCAAAGCCAATAACATTCAACTCAAGTTGGGTGACAAGCGTGCATATGCGTGAAAGTGCATCGGCAACTACATTTTCCTTGCCCTTAATGTACTTTATCACATATGGAAAAGATTCAATAAATTCACTCCATTTGGCATGACGCTTGTTCAATTTAGTTTGACCTTTTAAGTACTTAAGCGTTTCATGATCGGTATGGATGACAAACTCATGAGGTCTAAGATAAAGTTCCCGAACATTTAGCACACGCACTAAAGCATACAATTCTTTGTCATACACGGGATAGTTAAGTTGAGCACCGGAGAGTTTTTCACTAAAATAAGCAATGACTCGTTTTTCTTGCATTAAAACTCCGCCAATTCCGGTACCACTTGCATCACAATGGACCTCAAAAGTTTTGTCAAAATTGGGCAAAGCAAGAATTGGAGCATGAGTAAGCAAAGACTTGAGCTCATCAAAAGCGTTTGATTGCAAAGGTCCCCAAACAAAAGGAGTATTCTTCTTACTCAAAGCATGCAAAGGGGCTGCAATAGTGCTAAAGTTTTTCACAAAGCGGCGATAAAAACCTGCAAGACCAAGGAAACTTCGCACTTGTTGCAAATTGGTGGGTTGGGGCCAATTTTTAATTGCTTTGATTTTAGTTTCATCAACATGGACACCCTTGGAGGAGACAACGAAACAAAAGAAAACCACTTTGTCAACTCCAAAAGTGCATTTCTTCAAGTTGGCATAAAGACTTTCCTTTCGAAGTGTTTGCAAAACAAGCTTAACGTGATCAAGATGCTCTTTCATGGTTTTGCTAAACACAAGAATGTCATCGAAGTAAACCACAACAAATATTCCAATGTATGGGCGAAGTACATGATGCATAAGACGACAAAAGTTCCGGAGCCTCCGACAAACCCATAGGCATAACCAACCATTCATATAAGCCAAATTTTGTTTTGAAAGCAGTTTTCCATTCATCACCCTCATGAATGCGGATTTGATAATAGCCACTTTTAAGATCAATTTTTGAAAAAAAGTTGGCTCCACTAAGTTCATCAAGCATATCATCTAAGCGAGGAATGGGATGCCTATAGCGCACGGTGATAGCATTTATGGGTCTACAATCGGAGCATGATGAGGACATCAATACCATTGTTACACCCACAGCCCCTGCTGCTATACATACTGGACCAATTACTAGAGCTCACAAGACGCCAACTAAATTACCGGTACTTTCGCTTCTTGGTAATGATTCTAATGTTCATGAGAATATGATGCTGCCTAAATTGGATACATTTGTTTTGCTTACAAATGAAGGGCCTAGCTTGGAGAAGGATGAACATTGGAGCAAGAACACACATGGAGTTGATGGCATGCTAAGGGGATCAAGAACGGAGTTACAAGTGATGATTTCAGGACTTTGAAGCCACCATAAGGAGTGCATGAAGCCTTGGACGAAATATACAAGATGCCACTTCATAATATTCGTCCATAGGCTATTCTAGGTGCTGCGTCACCTTATTATTGGGCCAGGCCCATATAATTTCGAAATACATTAGTATAGGCTATTTTTAGAGTCCGTATGTGTGGGGAAACAAGAGATAGGGTTAGTTTGGACCCTCCACCAAGGGCCACGAAATTCACCCCTCTACCTCCATATATACAGCCCTTAGGGCACCGCTTAGACTTGGGTTTTGTTTAGATCAAAAGTTCGCCATAGCTACAACTTCACAGATTTCGCTTGTGTTCAACGACTGCACAAAGGCGTCACAGAACCCCACCTTGATCAATAAAGCTTTCATCTTATATTCGCAATATCCAGATTGCAATCTCAGTTTCTTGCTTGTTCTTCGCTTGCTCGCAGAAATGCAGACCCTCGTGGTCGTTGATCGTGTTCGGCGTGGTCAATAACCTCTCGGAGTTGGTTTAGCGATTGCTAAGGCGCGACGCCCTCGCACGTCAGTAGTCGGATCGTCAAAGTCGACTTCCACAAAGCGAAATCCACCATCTCATCGAAAGACGGACACCTTTGCCTCTATCAAGTGGTATCAGATTTCCGTGTTGCTCGGTGAGATTTTACAGATTTTCGTAGTTTAGATCGAGTCTGTCTTCATACCTATAGTCCACGAAAAAGCCAAAAAAAATTAGGGTTAGTTCATCCTATCCGAACCAGTCCGAGCCTTTGCATAATCTTTTTCAGATTTGCATTGTTGAATTTGCGGTTGCATCGCCGTGTCTAGTTGCTGGTCTTAGAGTCTAGTCTTTTAGAGTTTCGAGTTCGGTCATAAGTTGTCACGCCGCCGCACCACCGCTCGAATCCGTATCCATATACCACCACCGCTTATCCGCCACCGCTTGAATCCGTATCCATATACCACCACCGCTGCCATATATCATCACCAATCCGAGTCCCTTGCATATTAGGTTTGTTTTCGGGATCCATCTAGTTTTCCGATTCGTGTTTCCTTGTCTGAGTAGGTTTCGGATTCCAGCAATCTTTTGCCGTCCGTAGAAGAGGTTGGTTTCAAAAAAAAAAATAAATAAATAAAAAAAATTCCACCCTCCGTTTAGGCCCAAAATTTTCCACCCTCCGGAAACCACCCTCCGTTTAGGCCCAAAATTTTCCAAAAACGCACGGGATAAAAAATTTTCTGGCTATCCTATTTTTAGGTGTTTCTAAGCGTATTGAGCCATCGCCGTTATAGAAAGTTTTTTGACCCGCTTCAGTTTTTGGGTCCGGGCAGTCAAAAAAAAAAATTGGTCGAAAAATTTCGTGCCCATCCTGTCAGTTTGACCTGGGAAGAGTTTTGAGACACTCGCCATTATAGTGATTTTTCGCAAAAAAAAAGAGCAGCGCAAAAAAAAAGCAGCGCAAAAAAAAAAAAAGAGCGAAATTTTTTTTCAGAGTGTGCTTTTCCTTTGTTTACGTGCAGCGCCGTGATTTTGTTAGTGTTCTAGGCTCGCGTCTCTAGCACGGTCTAGCCTAGGACCAGCACAAGACTCGCTCGTTGAGCGCTTATTCAACTTTGCATCTCTGATTTGATTATTGTCAACCCTTTTGCTACCATATTATAAGCCTTCCCAGCTCCACATACATCTACGTCGTGCGTTTGATTCTCCCCGTAATCGCTATAGCCAAGCTTTGAGAGTTTTGACTACAACGGTTGCCGATCACCACCGCTGCTGGGTAAGAACTGGTAAGAATTTGAGATTTGCTTCACGGATTTGTGACTGTCCACCACACCACCACCACCACTTCCTAGTAGTCTGAGGATCATATTCTTGTGTGTTTCTATTGCTGCTAACCATGGCAGGAACACAGCCGATGAGACTGATTGGGAGAACCTCGACAAACAAACAGCTACATGATAAGTTTCAGCAAATGATGATTGGACAGGTGCAAGATGTGGTAAACAGATTTGACGAGGCCATGGAGAAGATAGATGGCATTGAGAAGACGTTTGAAACAAAGCTTGATAGCAAGTTTGATGAATTGCTCGCGCTTTTCCACAACCACCGCCGGCTGCACCTATCGCACCTCTGCAACAACAACAACTACGCCCCTTCCGAATCAGTATGGACGAGCTCAACAGTTCCTCTTGAGCCAGGACAAAATTCTGGTGCCGCTGCTACTCTGTTGGTGCTTCTTTGGCTCCTCGCTCATGTTGCTACTGGTACCGAGGAGGATGATTATGTGGGAGATTACGAGGAGGAGGTTGATCAACATCGAACTACGTGCAACCACCAGCACCACAACCACCGTGTCGTCCACATGCAAATAATGGCAATGCTAGGGCTCCCCTCAGTACGAGATCATGACCATCTCCCTAAACTGAAATTGAATATTCCACCATTTGAGGGTAGATATGTTCCCGATATATATCTTACTTGGGAGTTAGAAACTGAACAACGATTTACATGTTTACAATATCCCGAGGAGAGACGTGTTCCGCTGCTGCTTTTGTGCTTTCACTAGCTTTGCATGTGTTTGGTGGTCTGAACATTGTAGATTATATCCTGTTCCAGCTACTTGGGCTGCTTTGAAAACTGCTATGCGTGCTCGTTGGGTTCCACCATATTATCAACGTGAATTACTTCAAAAATTGCAGCGCTTAAGACAAGGAAAAATTCTGTAGAAGAATATTATCGAATTGCAAACTGGCTTGATTAGATGTGGTATTGTTGAGGAGAATGAAGCTATGCTTGCACGCTTTTGGGTGGATTAAATAGAGAGATTCAGACCATTCTAGACTATAAGGATTATAATAATATCACTCGCTTATTCCATCTTGCTTGTAAAGCTGAACGTGAAGTGCAGGATCAACGAGCATTGGCGTGCACTAACTTTTCTCGCAGGTCGACCTTCATCATGGACACCACGTGCATCATCTACTTCCACCGCACCATCACCTCCTTCAGGTGCCACCTCCAACCGTGATACAAGAAAGGTGCACTACCACCACTATCTCGCCAAGAGCACACCTGCTGGGCCTGCATAGAGCTCTTCTTCCATGGCGTCAACAGGCACACAAGTGATATTATTTGTCGTCGTTGTAAGGGAAGAGGACATTTTATGAGAGAATGCAAATCTCAGCGTGTGATGATTGCTACGGAGGATGGTGGGTATGAGTCCGCTAGTGACTATGATGAGGAGACTTTGGCTCTTATTACACATGAGGAACACGGTGGAGATGATTCTGATCATGAGACACAATACATGGCTCTTGAAGATGCCGACAGTATGAATGTTTAGTTGCTCAACGTGTTTTGAGTGTGCAGGTTACACAAGCTGAGCAAAATCAGAGGCATAATTTGTTCCATACAAAAGGAGTTGTGAAGGAACGTTCTATTCAAGGCCATCATAGATGGAGGAGCTGCAACAACTTGGCTAGCATGGAGATGGTGGAGAAGCTATCTCTCACCACAAGACCACATCCACATCCTTACTACATCCAATGGTTCAACAACAGCGGCAAGGTTAAGGTAACACGTCTTGTTCGTGTGCATTTTAGTATCTCTACATATGCTGATTATGTTGATTGTGATGTGGTACATATGCAAGCATGTTCCTTGTTACTTGGTAGACCATGGCAATTTGATAAGAATTCAGACACCATGGTAGAAACAATCAGTATACTCTTGTTCATAAGGATAAAAATATTACTTTGCTTCCTATGACTCCTGAGTCCATTTTGAAAGATGATATTAATAGAGCTAATAAAGCAAAACAGGAGAAAAATAAGAGTGAAAATCAGATTGTGGCAAAAGAATTTGAGCAACTGATGAGGACATCAATACCATTGTTACACCCACAACCCCTGCTGCTATACATACTGGACCAATTACTAGAGCTCACAAGACGCCAACTAAATTACTGTGTACTTTCGCTTCTTGGTAATGATTCTAATGTTCATGAGAATATGATGCTGCCTAAATTGGATACATTTGTTTTGCTTACAAATGAAGGGACTAGCTTGGAGAAGGATGAACATTGGAGCAAGAACACACATGGAGTTGATGGCATGCGCAAGGAGATCAAGAACGGAGTTACAAGTGATGATTTCAGGACTTTGAAGCCACCATAAGGAGTGCATGAAGCCTTGGACGAAATATACAAGATGCCACTTCATAATATTCGTCCAGAGGCTATTCTAGGTGCTGCGTCACCTTATTATTTGGCCAGGCCCATGTAATTTCGAAATACATTAGTATAGGCTATTTTTAGAGTCCGTATGTGTGGGGAAACAAGAGATAGGGTTAGTTTCGGACCCCTCCACCAAGGGCCACGAAATTCACCCCCTCTTCCTCCATATATACAGCCCTTAGGGCACCGCTTAGACTTGGGTTTTGTTTAGATCAAAAGTTCGCCATAGCTGCAACTTCGCGTGCCGCTTGTGTTCAACGACTGCATAAAGGCGCCACAGTAACCCCACCTTGATCAATAAAGCTTTCATCTTATATTCGCAATATCCAGATTGCAATCTCAGTTTCTTGCTTGTTCTTCGCTTGCTCGCAGAAATAGACCCTCGTGGTCGTTGATCGTGCTCTCGCGGGTCAATAACCTCTCGGAGTTGGTTTAGCGATTGCTAAGGCGCGACGCCCTCGCACGCTTCGTAGTCGGATCGTCAAAGTCGACTTCCACCAAGCGAAATCCACCATCTCATCGAAAGACGGGACACCTCTGCCTCTATCAAGTGGTATCAGATTTCCGTGTTGCTCGGTGAGATTTTACAGATTTTAAATAGTTTAGATTGAGTCTGTTCTTCATACCTATAGTCCACGAAAAAGCCAAAAAAAAAATAGGGTTAGTTCATCCCATCCAAACCAATCTGAGCCTTTGCATAATCTTTTTCAGATTTGCTTTGTTGAATTTGCGGTTGCATCGTCGTGTCAAGTTGCTGGTCTTAGCGTCTAGTCTTTAGAGTTTCGAGTTCATTCACGAGTTGTCACGTCGCCGCTGCCATATACCACCACCACATATTCACCGCCAATCCGAATCCATATACGCCACCACATATCCGCCGCCATCACGCCCATCCGAGTCCACCGCAACTTATATCCGCCACCAGTCCGAGTTCCACCAGATTCATCTCCGCCACCAGTCCGAAGTTCCACCAGATTCATCTCCGCCACCATCCGAAGTTCCACCAGATTCATCTCCGCCACCAGTCCTAGTCCGAGTCCAATAATTGTTGCATTGTTCTCGATTTCCAGATCACGCTACTCCGAAGTCGTGACAGAGAGGACTCCCAACTTCCAAGCCATCCGCAGAAGAAAAATAGTTCCAGCTTCAAAAAAAAAAACTAAGTCTGAAAATTCTGGCTAGGCAGTTTTAGACCATTTGTAGACTTTTCCAAAAAAATTTGTTGCGAGCAAAAAAAAAAAAAAAGGAAAAAAAGTGCAAAAAAAAAAGGAAAAAAAGAGAAAAAAATTCAGAGTGTGCTCCTCCCTTGTTTACGCAGCAGCGCCGTGATTTTGTTAGTGTTCTAGGCTCGCGTCTCTAGCACGGTCTAGCCTAGGACCAGACAAGATCTCGTCGTTGAGCGCTTATTCAACTTTGCATCTCTCGAATTGATTATTGTTGACCTTTTGCTACCATATTATAAGCCTTCCCAGCTCCACATACATCTACGTCGTATGCTTGATTCTCCCCGTATTCGCTATATCCAAGCTTTGAGAGTTTTGACTACAACGGTTACCGATCACCGCTTTCTTCTTTGGTAAGAACTGGTAAGAATTTGAGATTTGCTTCACGGATTTGTGACTGTCCACCACACCACCACCACCACTTCCTAGTAGTCTCAGAGGATCATATTCTTGTGTGTTTCTATTGCTGCTAACCATGGCAGGACCACAAGTCGATGAGACTGATTGGGAGAACTGACGAACAAACAGCTACATGATAAGTTTCAAGAAATGATGATTGGACAGTGTGCAAGATGTGATAAACAGATTTGACGAGGCCATGGAGAAGATAGATGGCATTGAGAAGACGTTTGAAACAAAGCTTGATAGCAAGTTTGATGAATTGCTCGCGTTTTCCACAACCACCGCCGCTGCACCTATCGCACCTCTCAAGAACGACAACAACTTCGCCCCTCCGAATCAGTATGGACGAGCTCAGCGTGTTCCTCTTGAGCCAGACAAAATTCTGGTGCCGCTGCTACTCTGTTGGTGCTTCTTTGGCTCCTGCTCATCGCTGCTGCTGGTACCGAGGAGGATGATTATGTGGGAGATTACGAGGAGGAGGTTGATCAACATCGAACTACGTGCAACCACCAGCACCACAACCACCAGGTCGCCCACATGCAAATAATGGCAATGCTTGGGCTCCCCTCAGTACGAGATCATGACCATCTCCCTAAACTGAAATTGAATATTCCACCATTTGAGGGTAGATATGTTCCTGATATATATCTTACTTGGGAGTTAGAAACTGAACAACGATTTACATGTTTACAATATCCTGAGGAGAGACGTGTTCCTGCTGCTGTTTGTTCTTTCACTAGCTTTGCATGTGTTTGGTGGTCTGAAAATTATAGATTATATCCTGTTCCAGCTACTTGGGCTGCTTTGAAAACTGCTATGCGTGCTCGTTGGGTTCCACCATATTATCAACGTGAATTACTTCAAAATTGCAGCGCTTAAGACAAGGAAAAATTCTGTGAAGAATATTATCGAATTGCAAACCGGCTTGATTAGATGTGGTATTGTTGAGGAGAATGAAGCTATGCTTGCACGTTTTCGGGTGGATTAAATAGAGATTCAGACCATTCTAGACTATAAGGATTATAATAATATCACTCGCTTATTCCATCTTGCTTGTAAAGCTGAACGTGAAGTGCAGGATCGACAGCATTGGCGCCGCACTAACTTTTCTCGCAGGTCGACCTTCATCATGGATACCACGCATCATCTACTTCCACCGCACCATCACCTCCTTCAAAGCCACCTCCAACCGTGATACAAGAAAGCGTGCACAACCACCACTATCTCGCCAAGAGCACACCGCCGGGCCTGCACAGAGCTCTTCTTCTTCCATGGCGTCAACAGGGCACACAAGTGATATTATTTGTCATCGTTGTAAGGAAGAGGACATTTTGCGAGAGAATGCAAATCTCAGCGTGTGATGATTGCTCTTGAGGATGGTGGGTATGAGTCCGCTAGTGACTATGATGAGGAGACTTTGGCTCTTATTACACATGAGGAACACGGTGGAGATGATTCGATCATGAGACACAATACATGGCTGCTCAAGATGCCGACAGTATGAATGTTTAGTTGCTCAACGTGTTTTGAGTGTGCAGGTTACACAAGCTGAGCAAAATCAGAGGCATAATTTGTTCCATACAAAGGAGTTGTGAAGGAACGTTCTATTCAAGTCATCATAGATGGAGGGAGCTGCAACAACTTGGCTAGCATGGAGATGGTGGAGAAGCTATCTCTCACCACAAGACCACATCCACATCCTTACTACATCCAATGGTTCAACAACAGCGGCAAGGTTAAGGTAACACGTCTTGTTCGTGTGCATTTTAGTATCTCTACATATGCTGATTATGTTGATTGTGATGTGGTACCTATGCAAGCATGTTCCTTATTACTTGGTAGACCATGGCAATTTGATAAAAATTCTGTACACCATGGTAGAAACAATCAAGATACTCTTGTTCATAAGGATAAAAATATTACTTTGCTTCCTATGACTCCACGAGTCCATTTTGAAAGATGATATTAATAGAGCTAATAAAGCAAAACAGGAGAAAAATAAGAGTGAAAATCAGATTGTGGCAAAAGAATTTGAGCAACACATGAAGCCTAATAGTAAACCATCTAGTGTTGTTTCTGAAATTAAATTGAAAAGTGCATGTTTACTTGCCACTAAATCTGATATTGATGAGCTAGATTTTAGCAAATCTGTTTGCTATGCTTTTGTGTGCAAAGAGGCATTATTTTCATTCGAGGACGTGCCTTCCTCTTTGCCCCCTGCTGTCACTAACATTTTGCAGAGTTCGCCGACGCTCTTTCCACAAGACGTGCCACCGGGATTACCACCTATTCGAGGGATTGAGCATCAAATTGACTTAATTCCCGGTGCATCATTACCCAACCGTGCACCATACCGTACCAATCCAGAGGAGACGAAGGAGATTATGCGTCAAGTACAGGAGCTGCTCGACAAAGGTTATATACGCGAATCCCTTAGTCCTTGTGCTGTTCCTATTATTCTAGTGCCGAAAAAGGATGGTACGTCACGTATGTGTGTTGATTGTAGAGGCATCAATAATATTACTATTCGTTATCGCCACCCTATTCCTAGGCTAGATGATATGCTTGATGAATTGAGTGGCTCTACAATATTCTCCAAAGTTGATTTATGTAGTGGATACCATCAAATTCGTATGAAATTGGGAGATGAATGGAAAACAGCATTTAAAACTAAGTTTGGATTATATGAGTGGTTAGTCATGCCTTTTGGGTTAACTAATGCACCTAGTACTTTCATGAGATTAATGAACGAAGTTTTACGTGCTTTCATTGGACGATTTGTGGTAGTTTATTTTGATGATATACTGATTTATAGCAAATCTTTGGAAGAACATTTGGAACATTTACGTGCTGTTTTTAATGCTCTACGTGATGCACGCTTGTTTGGTAACCTTGGGAAGTGCACCTTTGCACCGACCGAGTATCTTTTCTTGGCTATGTTGTTACTCCACAGGAATTGAAGTTGATAAAGCCAAGATTGAAGCTATTGAGAGTTGGCCGCAGCCCAAAACGGTCACACAAGTGAGGAGTTTCCTTGGCCTCGCTGGTTTCTATAGGCGTTTTGTGAGAGATTTCAGCACCATTGCTGCACCTCTCAACGAGCTTACAAAGAAGGATGTGCCTTTTGTTTGGGGTACCGCACAGAAGAAGCCTTCACGGTATTGAAAGCTAAGTTGACACATGCTCCTTTACTCCAACTTCCTGATTTTAATAAGACTTTTGAGCTTGAATGTGATGCTAGTGGAATTGGATTAGGAGGTGTGTTATTACAAGATGGCAAACCTGTTGCATACTTTTCGAAAAATTGAGTGGGCCTAGTCTGAATTACTCTACTTATGATAAAGAATTATATGCTCTTGTTCGACTTTAGAAACATGGCAACATTATTTATGGCCCAAAGAATTTGTTATACATTCTGATCATGAATCTTTGAAACATATTAAAAGTCAAGCTAAACTGAATCGTAGACATGCTAAATGGGTTGAATTCATTGAGACTTTCCCTTATGTCATTAAACACAAGAAGGGTAAAGAAAATGTTATTGCTGATGCATTGTCTCGTCGCTATACTATGCTTTCACAACTTGACTTCAAAATATTTGGTTTGGAGACCATCAAAGATCAATATGTGCATGATGCTGATTTTAAAGATGTATTGCAGAATTGTAAAGAAGGAAGAACATGGAACAAGTTTGTCGTTAATGATGGATTTGTGTTCCGTGCTAACAAGCTATGCATTCCAGCTAGCTCCGTTCGTCTTTTGTTGTTGCAGGAGGCGCATGGAGGAGGACTAATGGGACACTTTGGCGTGAAGAAGACGGAGGACATACTTGCTACACATTTCTTTTGGCCAAAGATGAGACGGGATGTTGAGCGCTTTATTGCTCGCTGCACTACATGTCAAAAAGCTAAGTCACGACTCAATCCTCATGGTTTATATATGCCTTTGCCTGTACCTAGTGTTCCTTGGGAGGATATATCTATGGACTTTGTTTTAGGTTTACCTAGAACAAAGAAGGGAAGGGATAGCATATTTGTTGTCGTGGATAGATTCTCGAAAATGGCACACTTTATACCATGTCATAAAAGCGATGATGTTGTCAATGTTGCTGATTTGTTCTTTCGTGAAATTATTCGCTTGCATGGTGTGCCAAATACTATTGTTTCAGATCGTGATACTAAATTTCTTAGCCACTTTTGGAGATGTTTATGGGCTAAGTTGGGGACTAAACTGCTTTTAGTACTACTTGTCACCCCCAAACTGATGGACAAACTGAAGTAGTCAATAGAACATTGTCTACTATGCTTAGGGCTGTTCTAAAGAAAAATAAGAAAATGTGGGAGGAATGCTTGCCTCATATTGAATTTGCTTATAATCGTTCATTGCATTCTACTACTAAGATGTGCCCTTTTGAAGTTGTGTATGGTTTCCTACCTCGTGCACCTATTGATTTGTTGCCTCTTCCATCTTCGGAGAAGGTTAATTTTGATGCTAAAGAACGTGCTGAGTTGATTTTAAAAATGCATGAGTTAACTAAGGAAAACATTGAGCGATGAATGCTAAATATAAACTTGCTGGAGATAAGGGTAGAAAACATGTTGTGTTTGCACCGGAGATCTTGTTTGGTTACATTTATGTAAGGATAGATTTCTGATTTGCGCAAATCAAAGCTAATGCCACGTGCTGCTGGTCCCTTTAAGGTGTTGGAGAAAGTAAATGATAATGCATATAAACTTGAGCTGCCTGCAGATTTTGGGGTTAGTCCCACTTTTAACATTGCAGATTTGAAGCCATATTTGGGTGAGGAAGATGAACTTCCGTCGAGGACGACTTCATTTCAAGAAGGGAGGATGATGAGGACATCAATACCATTGTTACACCCACAACCCCTGCTGCTATACATACTTGGACCAATTACTAGAGCTCACAAGACGCCAACTAAATTACTGGTACTTTCGCTTCTTGGTAATGATTCTAATGTTCATGAGAATATGATGCTGCCTAAATTGGATACATTTGTTTTGCTTACAAATGAAGGGACTAGCTTGGAGAAGGATGAACATTGGAGCAAGAACACACATGGAGTTGATGGCATGCAAAGGAGATCAAGAACGGAGTTACAAGTGATGATTTCAGGACTTTGAAGCCACCATAAGGAGTGCATGAAGCCTTGGACGAAATATACAAGATGCCACTTCATAATATTCGTCCAGAGGCTATTCTAGGTGCTGCGTCACCTTATTATTTGGCCAGCCCATGTAATTTCGAAATACATTAGTATAGGCTATTTTAGAGTCCGTATGTGTGGGGAAACAAGAGATAGGGTTAGTTTGGACCCCTCCACCAAGGGCCACGAAATTCACCCCTCTTACTCCATATATACAGCCCTTAGGGCACCGTTTAGACTTGGGTTTTGTTTAGATCAAAAGTTCGCCATAGCTGCAACTTCGCGTGCCGCTTGTGTTCAACGACTGCACAAAGGCGCCACAGAACCCCACCTTGATCAATAAAGCTTTCATCTTATATTCGCAATATCCAGATTGCAATCTCAGTTTCTTGCTTGTTCTTCGCTTGCTCGCAGGAAATAGACCCTCGTGGTCGTTGATCGTGCTCCTGCGTGGTCAATAACCTCTCGGAGTTGGTTTAGCGATTGCTAAAGGCGACGCCCTCGCTGCCGCCGTAGTCGGATCGTCAAAGTCGACTTCCACCAAAGCGAAATCCACCATCTCATCGAAAGACGGGACACCTCTGCCTCTATCAGCAACACATGAAGCCTATTAATAAATCATCTACTGTTGCTTCTGAAATTAAATTGAAAAGTGCATGTTTACTTGCCACCAAATCTGATATTGATGAGTTAGATTTTAGCAAATCTGTTTGCTATGCTTTTGTGTGCAAAGAGGCATTATTTTCATTCGAGGACGTGCCTTCCTCTTTGCCCCCTGCTGTCACTAACATTTTGCAGAGTTCACGACGTCTTTCCACAAGACGTGCCACCGGATTACCACCTATTCGAGGGATTGAGCATCAAATTGACTTAATTCCGGTGCATCGTTACCCAACCGTGCACCATACCGCACCAATCCGGAGGAGACGAAGGAGATTATGCGTCAAATACAGGAGCTGCTCGACAAAGGTTATATACGCCAATCCCTTAGTCCTTGTGCTGTTCCTATTATTCTAGTGCCGAAAAGGATGGTACGTCCACGTATGTGTGTTGATTGTAGAGGCATTAATAATATTACTATTCGTTATCGCCACCCTATTCCTAGGCTAGATGATATGCTTGATGAACTGAGTGGCTCTACAATATTCTCCAAAGTTGATTTGCGTAGTGGATACCATCAAATTCGTATGAAATTGGGAGATGAATGGAAAACAGCATTTAAAACTAAGTTCGGATTATATGAGTGGTTGGTCATGCCTTTTGGGTTAACTAATGCACCTAGTACTTTCATGAGATTAATGAACGAAGTTTTACGTGCTTTCATTGGACGATTTGTGGTAGTTTATTTTGATGATATACTGATTTATAGCAAATCTTTGAAAGAACATTTGGAACATTTACGTGCTGTTTTTAATGCTCTACGTGATGCATGTTTGTTTGGTAACCTTGGGAAGTGCACCTTTTGCACCGACCGAGTATCTTTTCTTGGCTATGTTGTTACTCCACAGGGAATTGAAGTTGATAAAGCCAAGATTGAAGCTATTGAGAGTTGGCCGCAGCCCAAAACGGTCACACAAGTGAGGAGTTTCCTTGGCCTCGCTGGTTTCTATAGGCGTTTTGTGAGAGATTTCAGCACCATTGCTGCACCTCTCAACGAGCTTACAAAGAAGGATGTGCCTTTTGTTTGGGGTACCGCATACGAAAGAAGCCTTCACGGTATTGAAAGCTAAGTTGACACATGCTCCTTTACTCCAACTTCCTGATTTTAATAAGACTTTTGAGCTTGAATGTGATGCTAGTGGAATTGGATTAGGAGGTGTGTTATTACAAGATGGCAAACCTGTTGCATACTTTTCTGAAAAATTGAGTGGGCCTAGTCTGAATTATTCTACTTATGATAAAGAATTATATGCTCTTGTTCGGACTTTAGAAACATGGCAACATTATTTATGGCCCAAAGAATTTGTTATACATTCTGATCATGAATCTTTGAAACATATTAAAAGTCAAGCTAAACTGAATCGTAGACATGCTAAATGGGTTGAATTCATTGAGACTTTCCCTTATGTCATTAAACACAAGAAGGGTAAAGAAAATGTTATTGCTGATGCATTGTCTCGTCGCTATACTATGCTTTCACAACTTGACTTCAAAATATTTGGTTTGGAGACCATCAAAGATCAATATGTGCATGATGCTGATTTTAAAGATGTATTGCAGAATTGTAAAGAAGGTAGAACATGGAACAAGTTCGTCATTATTGATGGATTTCTTTTCGTTCTAACAAGCTATGCATTCCAGCTAGCTCCGTTCGTCTTTTGTTGTTGCAGGAGGCGCATGGAGGAGGACTAATGGGACACTTTGGCGTGAAGAAGACTGAGGATATACTAGCTACACATTTCTTTTGGCCAAAGATGAGACGGGATGTTGAGCGTTTTGTTGCTCGCTGCACTACATGTCAAAAAGCTAAGTCACGACTCAATCCTCATGGTTTATATATGCCTTTGCCTGTACCTAGTGTTCCTTGGGAGGATATATCTATGGACTTTGTTTTAGGTTTACCTCGAACAAAGAAGGGAGGATAGCATATTTGTTGTCGTGGATAGATTCTCAAAATGGCACACTTTATACCGTGTCATAAAAGCGATGATCTTGTTAATGTTGCTGATTTGTTCTTTCGTGAAATTATTCGCTTGCATGGTGTGCCAAATACTATTGTTTCAGATCGTGATACTAAATTTCTTAGCCACTTTTGGAGATGTTTATGGGCTAAGTTGGGTACTAAACTACTTTTTAGTACTACTTGTCACCCCCAAACTGATGGACAAACTGAAGTAGTCAATAGAACATTGTCTACTATGCTTAGGGCTGTTTTGAAGAATAATAAGAAAATGTGGGAAGAATGCTTGCCTCATATTGAATTTGCTTATAATCGTTCATTGCATTCTACTACTAAGATGTGCCCTTTTGAAATTATGTATGGTTTCCTACCTCGTGCACCTATTGATTTATTGCCTCTTCCATCTTCGGAGAAGGTTAATTTTGATGCTAAAGAACGTGCTGAATTGATTTTAAAAATGCATGAGTTAACTAAGGAAAACATTGAGCGTATGAATGCTAAATATAAACTTGCTGGAGATAAGGGTAGAAAACATGTTGTGTTTGCACCGGAGATCTTGTTTGGCTACATTTGCGTGAGGATAGATTTCTGATTTGCAAATCAAAGCTAATGCCACGTGCTGCTGGTCCCTTTAAAGTGTTGGAGAAAGTAAATGATAATGCATATAAACTTGAGCTGCTGCAGATTTTGGGGTTAGTCCCACTTTTAACATTGCAGATTTGAAGCCATATTTGGGTGAGGAAGATGAGCTGCCGTCGAGGACGACTTCATTTCAAGAAGGGGAGGATGATGAGGACATCAATACCATTGTTACACCCACAGCCCCTGCTGCTATACATACTGGACCAATTACTAGAGCTCACAAGACGCCAACTAAATTACCGGTACTTTCGTTTCTTGGTAATGATTCTAATGTTCATGAGAATATGATGCTGCCTAAATTGGATACATTTGTTTTGCTTACAAATGAAGGGCCTAGCTTGGAGAAGGATGAACATTGGAGCAAGAACACACATGGAGTTGATGGCATGCGCAAGGGGATCAAGAACGGAGTTACAAGTGATGATTTCAGGACTTTGAAGCCACCATAAGGAGTGCATGAAGCCTTGGACGAAATATACAAGATGCCACTTCATAATATTCGTCCATAGGCTATTCTAGGTGCTGCGTCACCTTATTATTGGGCCAGGCCCATGTAATTTCGAAATACATTAGTATAGGCTATTTTTAGAGTCCGTATGTGTGGGGAAACAAGAGATAGGGTTAGTTTCGGACCCCTCCACCAAGGGCCACGAAATTCACCCCCTCTTCCTCCATATATACAGCCCTTAGGGCACCGTTTAGACTTGGGTTTTGTTTAGATCAAAAGTTCGCCATAGCTGCAACTTCGCGTGCGTGCCGTTTGTGTTCAACGACGGACAAAGGCGTCCACAGAACCCCACCTTGATCAATAAAGCTTTCATCTTATATTCGCAATATCCAGATTGCAATCTCAGTTTCTTGCTTGTTCTTCGTTTGCTCGCAGGAAATGCAGACCCTCGTGGTCGTTGATCGTGCTCGGCGTGGTCAATAACCTCTCGGAGTTGGTTTAGCGATTGCTAAGGCGCGACGTCCTCGCACGTTCGTAGTCGGATCGTCAAAGTCGACTTCCACAAAGTGAAATCCACCATCTCATCGAAAGACGGGACACCTTTGCCTCTATCAGAGCACAAGCGGAAACTTCCATCGGGCTTAGGCACAAGTATAACGGGCACGGCACAAGGGCTTAAGCTTTCACGTACATGACCTTGTCGAGTAGTTGTTGTACTTGCCGTTGAATCTCCTTGGTTTCTTCGGGATTGACACGGTAGGGAGCTTTGTTTGGAAGTGGCGCTCCGGGGATGAGGTCGATTCGATGCTCAATGCCTCGAAGAGGAGGTAGACCCGGAGGTAGCTCATCGGGAAAAACTTCTTGAAATTTCTGCAAAAGAGATTGAAACACCAAAGGTAGCTCATGAGTGGTGTTAGTTTGTGGTTCTCCATCCTTGCACACGAGGACAAAGTGCATCACACTCGATGGGTTCTCACACACTTCTCTCATCTCATGTTTGGTGGCGAGTAGTATGAGGTTTTTCTCTCTTGGCGAAGAGGCGCTCAAATTTGGCTTGTGGCTCTCACTCACTTTTTGGTGGCTCACTTTCTCACTCTTCTCTCTTTGGTTGGTGGCTTGTTTGTCGGCAATCACTTGACTAGGAGACATGGGTCGTAAAACATATTCTTTGCCTTTCATTTTGAAGCTATAGTGGTTTGTACGCCCATTGTGGTAGACACCCCGGTCGAATTGCCATGGCCGACCAAGGAGGAGGTGGCAAACGGTCATTGGGACCACATCACACTCCAAAGTGTCTTCATATGCACCGATTTTGAAGGATACTTGGACCGTATGCTCAACTCGTATAGTGCCGGAGTCACTTGGCCATTGAACCTTGTTGGTTGCGGATGCTTCTTCTTGACCAATTGGAGCTTGGAGCATAGTTGTTCGCTTGCCAAGTTGTGGCAACTACCTCCATCGATGATGACCTTGACGGATCTCCCATTGATGCCGGCCTTTGTGTGGAAGATGTGGCATCGTTGGTCTTCTTCTTGGTGATGTTGAAGTGTCAAGATTTTGGAAACAACAAGAGCGGGGCTTGTATCTTCATCGCAAAAGACTTGATCATCTTCATCCTCGTTGATGCGCCGGTGCATGTCCACTTGCTCAATAGCGTCCATTTCATCTTCACTCATTGAGTCGTAGGTGCCATCGTCGTTGAGTATCATGGTACGCTTGTTAGTGCATTCATATGACTTGTGGCCTCGGCCGCCGCAAGTAAAACACTTGAAGGAGCTTGTCTTGACGGTCTCATCGGTTGGAGTAGATGATGAAGCACGCTACTTGGAGTTGCTTGTAGTAGGAGGAGGACGACTTGAACTTGTAGAAGTTTTCTTGTAACTCGACTTGTCGTCGAAGTTGGAGTAGTTATTGAAGCTTGGTTGCTGGAGAGGCTGTATGTCTTGGATGAGTACTTGGCGTACTTGAAGTCATCTTGCACTTGTCGTTCCGCCTTTGTAGCTGGATGCACGAGCTCAATGAGGTTGGAGTAGGGTTGGAAGTCGGCAATCTTCTTGATGGGATGGTTGAGTCCATTCAAGAATCGTGCCATTGTTTGCTCATCATCTTCCTTGACATTGGCTCGAATCATGGCAATCTCCATCTCTTTGTAGTATTCTTCAACACTCTTTGTTCCTTGCTTGAGGAGTTGTAGCTTCTTGAAGAGATCACGGTTGTAGGAGGTGGGCACAAAGCGTGCTCTCATGACATCCTTCATTTGAGCCCAAGTGGTGATTGGAGGTTCACCTCTTGCTTGTCGGCGCTCAAGGACTTGTTCCCACCATATGAGCACATAATCTTGGAACTCAAGTGATGCCATAGCGATCTTCTTCTCTTCCTCATAGTTGTGCAAACGAAAAATTTTGTCGACCTTCAATGCCCATGATAGGTATTCTTCGGGATCATTGGTTCCATTAAACCTGGGCATTGTGAACTTGAGCTTGCCATAGCGATGTTCTTCATTGTTTTGAGGTCGATGTTGATGATGACGTTCTTGACGTAGAGGTTGATCATCCTCATGTTGTTCTTGGCGAGGAGGAAGTCCATGATTAACTTGCTCTTGTTGACCTTGAGGTTGAGGATGATCTTGAGGAGCTTGTGGAGGAGCTTGTTGGGCTTGACGTTGCGCACATTGATGGTAGTTCCTCTCTTGTATTTCTTCTCGAAGTGCTTCCTCTTGAATGCGCCTTCCGCGATTGCGGTTGGCGAGAGCTCGACTTGATGCTTGAAGGGCGCGTTCCGCCTCAAGAGCTTGTGCTTCGCGTTGTTGTTGTTGTTGAAGACGTTTAGCTTCGGCGTCTTGTTGCTCTTGGTGTAGGCGCGCTCGTTCTTGTTCTTGTTGGTGACGAAGACGTTGTCGTTCTTGAGCTTGAGCAAACGCCATTTGGCTCGATTGAGGACGAGGAACTTCTTCATCAACTTGCTCTTGGAGATTCTTGTCGTGCAGCGGGTTGCGAGATGCATGACGATCTTGACGCGCGGCTCGTCGAAGAATGTTCGATGACGGTTGATAGAGGCGGGGTGTCCCGATCTTTCGATGAGATGATAACTATCGATTTGGTGGAGACGACTTTGATGATCCGACTACAAACGTGCACGACGTTGCGCCTGAGCAATCGCTAAACCAACTCCGAGAGGTTATTGACCACGCCGGAGCACAATCAACCTGACCACGAAGGTCTATTCCTGCAAGCAATCGAAGAACAAGCAAGAATATGATAAAAGCAATCTGAATATTGCGAGTATGTATGAAGTATTGATAAAGGTGGGGATCCGTAAGCGGTCTTGGTCTGGTCGTTGGACACAAACGAAGTACACGAAGTTGCAATGGCTAACTTTTAACTAAACAAATCCCCAGCGAAAAGCTACTAGATGGATCTACTTATATAGGAGCAAGGGGTGGCGGCCAAGGAGGTGGGAGGACGTCCCAAGGCAGCCTAAAACTAACCCTAGGTCGTACAAGGCTCATGAGCCCAAGTGGAGGTGACGTAGCACCTTTGGACTTGTAGTTTGACTCGGATTCTACTGCAGCGTTAGATTGTTTCGTCCATAACTCAACGCTCCGGATGGATTTTAAGGTGATTCCAATTGTGCTGGAAAGAGCATGAAATCTACTTTCCAACAAAAAAAGAATCACCCAATTCGGACTCCGTATGAAAAAGTTGTTTGCGTTTTGAGTCAGGTATGTCTGTGCAGTCCGAATCTGAGTCCAAAACGTGAGAGACTTGGACTCTATCTTCTCTTGGGCCAAAAGTGACGTGAGAGAACTTTTTGAACAGCAAATAAACATCTCTTTCTTCGTTATCTTCATATGTGGATTGTACAAATGTCCCATACACCTGCAATTAGACAAAACACAAAAGTGTGTGAAGTATTTTTGTTCGGATAACATAAATAGATTATTGAATAGTTTGCACTAGAAATCACCGACAAATATGCATGTATGCAATATTTTGGTCATATCCAAGGTAGTCATGTCCTCATCATCCTCCCTTCTTGAAAATAAAGCCGTCCTCGGCGTTGCTTAATCTGAAATGTGGCTAACAAAAGAGACAAGGTGTACATGTTGTGTATGTATATGTCATCCATTTTTACTTCCCTCGATTTTTGCATATATGACACATGAATAGATGAGTAACTTGCATTGTTCATAAAATCTAAAGCCAACAAATTAGCACAAGAACTAGAAGGCATGAAAATATTGCAACTCAGTTTGCACATATAAGTGAAGCTCTTATTTATTTCAAAAGATTGACAATGTTCATCATTAAACCATTCCAACATTGGTGAATAAACCTTATTTGAATCAAATTTACATGCTACAACATGCTTAGATAAGCAAACATGCAATGAGTCATTCGACACAGAATCATCACCAAGATTAGAGGTCATATCAAAATGATTAAACATTGATTCTTTTGCATCAACAGTTAATTCAACGGGTGCACTCAAAATTGTTGGTATTTTAGTTATTTGATCACATGACGCATTCATGATAGTTTCAAGATTCTCTAAAATAGGTGATGTGCTCAAATCACCAGGTAACTCAACACATGATGCATTCAAGTTAACTAGGGATGCATCATTCTCATGTGAAGTTAAATCATCAATACCTTTATCTGTTACCTTGTCGCAAAGACGTAGCTGATGTAGGTACAGACGTAGACAATGCACCATGCTCTTGAGATGATGTCGCTCACAATCCGAGGTGGGGCTGCTCTAGTAGGTGCAACGGTGGAGGAACCAACCAGCGGTGGTGAGCATGAACTGGAATAGTAGTTGTTGTAGTCACCCAATGCATCCTCCTCAGATCTGTCTCTCAAAGGTACAAGCACGAACATACATACCAATAATGCAACGAGGAATATACTGAAATCTTTCCTGAATATCATGGTTCAAACCACCAAAAATGTATTCATTGTATCATCCTTAGATTCTTCTATGTCACAATGATGCATATAAGATTTGAACTCTTTGTAGTAAGCATGAACAGTGTTGTTGCCTTGTTTAAATTGTTCAAATTTGTGAAGCAATTCACGACGATAGTAAGGAGGGAAAAAATGTTGTCTCATTACATCTTGCAAATCTTTCCAAGTTGTGGGTTGGTTATCAATATTTTTCTTACAATGCACACTCCACCAAACTGAAGCAAAGCCAGTAAATGCTCTAGTGGCAGCTCGTACTCGCTCAAGTTCAGAAAAGTCATGGTTACTAAAAACTTGTTCTACTTCAAACTCCCAAGCTAGATAAATAGCAGGATTAAATCTACCCTCAAATGACGGTAAAGAGGTAACCTGGCCATGTGCTTGTGTGTGTTGTCCCAACTCTCGTGATGGTGAAGATGTGTTCGTCGTCCAAGAACTTCTATCTCCGAAACCTGTCATGATTAGTAGAAACAAGAAACAAAATTCGAGAATAATGTTCCTATGAACTACTAGGATGTGGTTGTAAAGTGCTCACAGTAAAGCAAATATCAATATCTTACAAGTTCTTACCATGCGGCAGGTGGTGATAGGCAACCAGCGGTGTCAAGTAACTCTAAAGATTGTGTAAAGCGATTGCCAGGGGAACGTACGTATACACGGTGTAGAAATATGTGGAGCTGGGTTGGCTATATATGGTAGCAAAAAATTTAGCAATAATCAATTCAAAGATGCAATGTTGAATAAACGCTCAACGACGATCTTTGTGGGTCCTAGGCTAGACCGACTAGAGACGCGAGCCTAGAACACTAATGAGGTCACGACGTAGCACAACTAGCATCAATCAAGGATACTAAGTAGCTCGGACAGCAAGATATAAGTGAAGATCACAACGGCAGTAAAGATAATGATGAAAACAACCGCCAAGCAGGATATACAACAACTCTCTCTCAACTTTCCTCTTGAAAAGTTTGAGCCAATTTTATGATAAATTCTTTCAAAGAATGCTACTAACTCAAGCTTTCCAATGCAAAAAGAATCACTCAATTCCAAGTTGATATGAGGCGTCAAAGAATTCTAAAACTAGCCTGAAAAATTGGAATAAGCTGTGTTCACGAACTTCAGAGGGCAAAAAGACCTATTTAGAAGCCGATTTTGAGATGTCAAATATTGAACTAGCTTCTGCAACTATTTAGATGCGGCTCGTCTCTAGCTTCAATTTGAGTACTCACGGAGCCAAAACGGACTTCGTATGAGGAAGATACACCTGTTTTACTGAACAGTGCGCAAAACAGATTCCAATCCGAATTCAGGTACGAGATTGATTCTAGATAGATCCAATTTTTTCCTCTCTTTTTTTTTCTCACCCTTTTTTCCCTTTTCTTCTCTCTCTTTTTTTTTTTTCTTTCCTTTTTCTCTTTTTTTCTATCTTTTTTCTCTCTCTTTCCAAGACAAACTAGATAAGATGCAGATTGGATCAAAGCGAAGATGTGAATGACCTCAACTATGATTATGACAATGAACAGCGCGTAGCACGTGGTGGAAATTAATAGATGGGATGGTGGACAGCGGAAGGGATAATGATGCAGCGGCGGCGTGACTAATGTGAACAGAACTCAAAACTCTAAAGGAACTAGACACTAAGACCAGCAACTGACACGACGATGCAACCGATAATTCAACTATGCAAGCAACGAATAGAAAATCGCAAAGGCTCAGACTGGCTTGGATAAAGGATAAACAAATCTAACTTTTTTTTTGTGGCTTTTTCATGGACTGTAGGTATGAATGACATATGCGATCTAAACTATGAAAAACTGGAAAATCTCACAGAGCAACCTGGAAATCTGATACCACTTGATAGAGGCGGGGTGTCCCGATCTTTCGATGAGATGATAACTATCGATTTGGTGGAGACGACTTTGACGATCCGACTACAAACGTGCACGACGTTGCGCCTTAGCAATCGCTAAACCAACTCCGAGAGGTTATTGACCACGCCGGAGCACAATCAACCTGACCACGAAGGTCTATTCCTGCAAGCAATCGAAGAACAAGCAAGAATATGATAAAAGCAATCTGAATATTGCGAGTATGTATGAAGTATTGATAAAGGTGGGGATCCGTGGCGGTCTTGGTCTGGTCGTTGGACACAAACGGCAGTACGAAGTTGCAATGGCTAACTTTTAACTAAACAAATCCCAAATAAAAGCTACTAGATGGATCTACTTATATAGGAGCAAGGGTGGCGGCCAAGGAGGTGGGAGGACGTCCCAAGGCAGCCTAAAACTAACCCTAGGTCGTACAAGGCTCATGGGCCCAAGTGGAGGTGACGTAGCACCTTTGGACTTGTAGTTTGACTTGGATTCTACTGCAGCGTCAGATTGTTTCGTCCATAACTCAACGCTCCGGATGGATTTTAAGGTGATTCCAATTGTGCTGGAAAGAGCATGAAATCTACTTTCCAACAAAAAAAGAATCACCCAATTCGGAGTCCGTATGAAAAAGTTGTTTGCGTTTTGAGTCAGGTATGTCTGTGCAGTCCGAATCTGAGTCCAAAACGTGAGAGACTTGGACTCTATCTTCTCTTGGGCCAAAAGTGACGTGAGAGAACTTTTTGAACAGCAAATAAACATCTCTTTCTTCCTTATCTTCATATGTGGATTGTACAAATGTCCCATACACCTGCAATTAGACAAAACACAAAAGTGTGTGAAGTATTTTTGTTCTGGATAACATAAATAGATTATTGAATAGTTTGCACTAGAAATCACCTGACAAATATGCATGTATGCAATATTTTTGGTCATATCCAAGGTAGTCATGTCCTCATCAACGGTGTACTTGTGTCGGAGAAGGAGTCGTCGGAGTGGCGACTTGAGTGGCTCCGTCTTGAGTGTGAAGAGGTAAAAGTACGCCGGTTCACCAACAAGGCGCGGATCTCCTCCATTCTTGCATCATTCTCTTTCTTGTGCGCGTCGAGTTTGTTGTCGAAGTAATCTCGTGTACGTTTCTCGGAGAGTCACAAGTCGGTGGAGAGGTTGTCGATGCGTTCACTCATTGCTTGTTGCTCTTGATGGAGAGCTCGTTCTTGCCAAAAGAGGTGGCTCTTGGTGACGATGATGACATGTCGTCGTCTTGGTCGATGAAGAGTGGATTTGTAGAAGAACTTGGCCTATCCATCATTTCAAGCAAATTGTGAGTGGTAGAAGGAGAAGAATGAATACCAATGTACCTTTGACCGAAGTTGAAGATGAATCAAGTTCACTCAAATGCGAACAGTGAAATAGCACTATTGGTACCGATCCTTGTCGATTCTCACACCTACACAAGTAAAAGCCTTTGCTGGAGCTTGGTTAGGATGGTGGCACAAAATTGATTGCAATTGTTAGCTTGACTCAAAAATGTTGAAGAAGATTCGCAAATTCGCATATCCAACAAGTAGACCAAGCAAGTAGTGGTACACGGAAACACACACGCAAATAGATAAATGGGATTGTGCAAACCAAAAGTGAGCCAAAATGTGGAAACCACGAAAATGCTCTTGTTGCACAATACTAGAGAGACGCTAGCACGATTGCACAATAGGCGGATACGGAGCAATTGTGTATGCGATGACAACTTTGTGACACACAAGTTGATTCCGAGATATGCACCTCGATTGTATGTATGATATGGTGTATGTAACTAATGTGCACAAGTCACGTTGCCGGCAATACTCAATGGCTAGTCTTGGTGGGTAAGCAACGCAAAAGATGGTATATGATGGTTATGAATGCAATTGCAAGGTATGACAAAGATGTCGTCGATGTTACCGTCCGTAGCGAAGATGAGTAGCCGACCAAAATGAGCGTTTGTTGTTGATGTCACACCACGCCTAGATAGCCGAAACACAAAAGGACACGGAAATCTCACTCAAATTGTCGAACTCAAATTCGAATGGTAGTACGGAGGTTGTGTCTTGGTGTTTGGCAAGTGGAATTGGTGGTGGATAGGGTGAGGAGGGTGTATGTAGGTATATGTGGAGGTGGTGGTGGAGAAGGACTGCAGAAATGCAGTTTCGGCAGAGGAAGCCGGATGATCCGGGCCAGGAGCCGGATGATCCGGGCAAGTCCGGATGATCCGGGACTTGGTCCGGATCATCCGGGCAGGTCAACCACGCACGGGAATGGTTCGGGAAGAACACAAAAATGGGGTGGAATTTGATAATTTCGGGGATTTTGGGTGGATTTCGAGGGGGAGAAGGTGGGGAAACACAAGATCCACGAGTTACACAATCGAATCCACGGATCAAAAACAACAAAACATCATCAAAACTAACAAATCACAAAAAATTTGGGGGTATTTTTGTGGGATTTTCGGTTTTAGGACGAAAACAACAAAATCAAGCTAGAAATCACGAGGTAGGGGCTTCAAAAACGTGATCAACGTGGCTCATGATACCATATGATGTAGGGTGGAACCCTAATTCGTCGATCTTTCACGTTTGGAGGGGATCCTACGAGGAGAACACGAGGAACACGCGGAAGCACGAGAGGAAATCACGGGGAAGAACGAGAGAGACACTCAACCAATAAGGATCAATCACACAAGGTCTAGATCATCGAAGCACGAGTGATACATGGTCCAAAATCAACAAAGGAAAGATACAAAGGTAGCCGTTCTTCTCCCGGAGGAGGTCTTGAATCCACGAGGGGATCTTCCCGTATAGGGGTCTTGAATCCGATGGATCTTCTCCTAGACGGAGGTCCTGATCTCCGTGGAGAAGTACCGGTGGATGAGCAAAGGCTCTCACACACAAATATGAGCTAATCCAATGCTAAGTCTCAAAGGGAGGATATGGGGTCCTATATATAGAGTTAGGGGCGAAGGGGTACATGGGCTCAGCCCAACAGGCGCGCGCAGGCGCTGGCCGGATGATCCGGACGGGGGTCCGGATGATCCGGACCGGTCCAGATGATCCGGGTGGAGTCCTGATAGAGGCAACGGTGTCCCGTCTTTCGATGAGATGGTGGATTTCGCTTTGGTGGAAGTCGACTTTAACGATCCGACTACGAACGTGCGAGGACGTCGCGCCTTAGCAATCGCTAAACCAACTCCGAGAGGTTATTGACCACGCCGGAGCACGATCAACCTGACCACGAAGGTCTGTTTCCTGCAGGCAAACGAAGAACAAGCAAGAAACTAAGATTGCAATCTGGATATTGCGAATATGGGAGGAAAGCTTTATTGATCAAGGTGGGGTTCTGTGACGCCTTTGTCTGGTCGTGGAACTCAAACGAAGTACGCGAAGTTGCAGATATGGCGAACTTTTAATCTAAACAAAACCCAAAGTCTAAACGGTGCCCTAAGGGCTGTATATATGGAGGAAGAGGGGGTGAATTTCGTGGCCCTTGGTGGAGGGGTCCGAAACTAACCCTATCTCTTGTTTCCCCACACATACGGACTCTAAAAATAGCCTATACTAATGTATTTCGAAATTACATGGGCCTGGCCTAATAATAAGGTGACGCAGCACCTAGAATAGCCTCTGGACGAAATTTATGAAGTGGCATCTTGTATATTTCGTCCAAGGCTTCATGCACTCATTATGGTGGCTTCAAAGTCCTGAAATCATCACTTGTAACCCCATTCTTGTCCCCCTTGCGCCTGCCATCATCTCCATGCCTGTTCTTGCTCCAATGTTCATCCTTCTCCAAGCTAGGCCCTTCATTTGTAAGCAAAACAAATGTATCCAATTTAGGCAGCATCATATTCTCATGAACATTAGAATCATTACCAAGAAACGAAAGTACCGTAATTTAGTTGGCGTCTTGAGCTCTAGTAATTGGTCCAGTATGTATAGCAGCAGGGGCTGTGGGTGTAACAATGGTATTGATGTCCTCATCAAGAAAGCGACAAATTCTACCATTGTGCAAAATGATGTCATAATGGGATGGTGCATCAAAATCATGAACATGGCAATGGATGCTCAATATGTATATGTTATCATGCAATTGATGGTGGGCAATATGATCATGATGTATGGATATGCCATCAAGGAAGATCACAACAAATTTGCTAAGGAAGTGAACAAGCTCATATATCATGGATGACATGGTAATACAAGATGCAACAAGGCAATCATAATGTGAGTCGACCATGAATGGTGTACAAACTTGTGGTGAGTATGATATGTGATGTAGGGTGGAACCCTAATTCGTCGATCTTTCACGTTTGGAGGGGATCCTACGGAGGGAACACGAAGAACGCGCGGAAGAACGAGAGGAAACAAGGGGGAAACGTGGGAGGAACACTCAACCAATAAGGATCAATCACACAAGGTCTAGATCATCGAAGCACGAGTGATACATGGTCCAAAATCAACAAAGGAAAGATACAAAGGTAGCCGTTCTTCTCCCGAAGGAGGTCTTGAATCCACGAGGGGATCTTCCCGTATAGGGGTCTTGAATCCGATGGATCTTCTCCTAGACGGAGGTCCTGATCTCCGTGGAGAAGTACCGTGGATGAGCAAAGGCTCTCACACACAAATATGGGCTAATCCAATGCTAAGTCTCAAAGGGAGGATATGGGGTCCTATATATAGAGTTAGGGCGAAGGGTACATGGGCTCAGCCTAACAGCGCTGCAGCGAAGCGCTGGCCGGATGATCCGGACGGGGTCCGGATGATCCGGACCGTCCGGATGATCCGGTGGAGTCTGATAGAGGCAACGGTGTCCCGCCTTCGATGAGATGGTGGATTTCGCTTTGGTGGAAGTCGACTTTGACGATCCGACTACTGAACGTCGCGAGGACGCCGCGCCTTAGCAATAGCTAAACCAACTCCGAGAGGTTATTGACCACGCCGAGCATGATCAACCTGACCACGAGGGTCTATTTCCTGCGAGCAAACGAAGAACAAGCAAGAAACTGAGATTGCAATCTGGATATTGCGAATATAAGATGAAAGCTTTATTGATCAAGGTGGGGTTCTGTGACGCCTTTGTTTGGTCGTTGAACACAAACGAAGTACGCGAAGTTGTAGCTATTGGCATTCTTTTAATCTAAACAAAACCCAAAGTCTAAACAGTGCCCTAAGGGCTGTATATATGGAGGCAGAGGGGGTGAATTTCGTGGCCCTTGGTGGAGGGGTCCGAAACTAACCCTATCTCTTGTTTCCCCACACATACGGACTCTAAAAATAGCCTATACTAATGTATTTCGAAATTACATGGGCCTGGCCCAATAATAAGGTGACGCAGCACCTAGAATAGCCTCTGGACGAAATTTATGAAGTGGCATCTTGTATATTTCGTCCAAGGCTTCATGTACTCATTATGGTGGCTTCAAAGTCCTGAAATCATCACTTGTAACTCCATTCTTGTCCCCTTTAGCATGCCATCATCTCCATGCTTGTTCTTGCTCCAATGTTCATCCTTCTCCAAGCTAGGCCCTTCATTTGTAAGCAAAACAAATGTATCCAATTTAGGCAACATCATATTCTCATGAACATTAGAATCATTACCAAGAAACGAAAGTACCGGTAATTTAGTTGGCGTCTTGTGAGCTCTAGTAATTGGTCCAAGATGTATAGCAGCAGGGGTTGTGGGTGTAACAATGGTATTGATGTCCTCATCAAGTCCCGGATGAGCCGGAGGGTCGGCTGGTGGCGGCGACGGGCCGGATGTCCGGCTGGTGGTCCGGACGTCCGGGCGGGGTCCGGATGATCCGGCCGGGTCCGATGATCCGGCCGGAGGGAGCTTCGTGCCTTCGATCGCTGGAGCGGATTGTCCGGACCGGGTCCGGATCATCCGGCTCTGTTCGATCGTCCGGCCTCCGTCCGGATCGTCCGCCACCTCGGTCTGGTTGCTTTCTCCTCTCCGTCTTCATGCGTGCCTTCCGCTTCGGTTCTCCTTGCTTCCAAGCCTCTTCATGGTCGACTCCTTGGTGCCTGAGTATGCATAGAGTTTCCGTTTGAGGTAGTAACCATGTCTCATGTGAATCGAAGGAGAGTTGTGAGAGGAGTGATGTCACCTCGGTTTCAAGAGCTCTTGCACGTGCTCGAGTCATTGGTCCTTGTGGTGTTGTAGGTGTTGATGTAGAGTCCATGGGGATGATGGAAGGATGCTCCGCATCATATCCCCTCCCTTCGAAAGGATCCGACCTCGGATCTAGTTCTTCATCACCATGGAAAGGCGAGAGGTCTTTGACGTTGAAGGTGTCGCTCACGTTGTACTTGTCGCTTGGTAGGTCGAGCTTGTAGGCGTTGTTGTTGTAGCGTGCTAACACCTTGAAGGGTCCATCGGCTCGAGGTAGAAGTTTGGACTTGCGTTCGTTGGCAAAGCGTTCCTTGCGAAGGTGTAGCCACACTAGATCGCCTTTGTTGAAGATCATGGGTTGCTTGTTGATGTTGAGCTTGGTCGCTAGTCGTTGTACTTGGCGCTCGATGGTGTTTCTTGTATCTTCATGCATCTTCTTGATGTAGCTTGTACGGGCACTTGCGTCGAGGTTGGTGCGCTCTTGTAGAGGTAGAGGTAGGATGTCCAATGGGGATAATGGGTTGAAGCCGTAGACGACCTCGAAGGGGGACTTGCTGGTCGTTGAATGTCTTGCGCGGTTGTAGGCGTACTCGGCGATGGGTAAACATGTCTCCCACTCCTTGATGTTCTTCTTGATCAACACGCGAAGTAGAGTGGAGAGCGTCCGGTTCGTCACCTCCGTTTGGCCGTCGGTTTGAGGATGGTATGCGGATGAGAACATGAGCTTGATGCCGAGCTTGGCGCAAAGAGTCTTCCAAAAGTAACTCAAGAACTTGACGTCGCGGTCGGAGACGATTGACTTTGGTATTCCATGAAGGCGCAAGATTTCCCTACAAAAGAGATTTGCAATATGTGAAGCATCGTCTACCTTGTTGCAAGGAATAAAATGTGCCATTTTAGAAAATCTGTCCACAACAACAAATACGGAGTCCTTTCCATTTTGAGTTCTAGGCAAACCAAGTACCAAGTCCATGCTAATGTCTTCCCAAGGTTGATAAGGAATAGGAAGAGGCATGTAAAGACCATGAGATTGAGCTTTTGACTTAGCTTTGCGGCATGTTGAGCATCTTGTGGTGAAGCTTGAGACGTCTCGAAACATCTTTGGCCAAAAGTAGTTCTTGGAGAGCGTGGCGAAAGTCTTGTCGCGTCCAAAGTGTCCCATGAGTCCGCCTCCATGAGCCTCTTGCAAAAGTAGCAAACGAAGAGAAGACTCGGGTATGCAAAGTTTGTTAGCTCTCATAAGATAACCATCCTTGAGGTAATATTGTTCCCAAGATGTATGCATCAAACATTTAGCATAATGAGGTGCAAAAGATGGATCACTAGCATACAATTCTTTGATGTGCTCAAAGCCAATAACATTCAACTCAAGTTGGGTAACAAGCGTGCATATGCGTGAAAGAGCATCGGCAACTACATTTTCCTTGCCCTTAATGTACTTGATCACATATGGAAAAGATTCAAGAAATTCATTCCATTTGGCATGACGCTTGTTCAATTTAGTTTGACCTTTTAAGTACTTAAGCGTTTCGTGATCGGTATGGATGACAAACTCATGAGGTCTAAGATAATGTTCCCAAACATGTAGCACACGCACTAAAGCATACAATTCCTTGTCATACACGGGATAGTTAAGTTGATCACCGGAGAGTTTTTCACTAAAATAAGCAATGACTCATTTTTCTTGCATTAAAACTCCGCCAATTCCGGTACCACTTGCATCACAATGGACCTCAAAAGTTTTGTCAAAATTGGGCAAAGCAAGAATCGGAGCATGAGTAAGCAAAGACTTGAGCTCATCAAAAGCGTTTGATTGCAACGGTCCCCAAACAAAAGGAGTATTCTTCTTACTCAAAGCATGCAAAGGGGCTGCAATAGTGCTAAAGTTTTTCACAAAGCGACGGTAAAAACCTGCAAGACCAAGGAAACTTCGCACTTGTTGCAAATTGGTGGGTTGGGGCCATGTTTTAATTGCTTCAATTTTAGTTTCATCAACATGGACACCCTTGGAGGAGACAACGAAACCCAAGAAAACCACTTTGTCAACTCCAAAAGTGCATTTCTTCAAGTTTGCATAAAGACTTTCCTTTCGAAGTGTTTGCAAAACAAGCTTAACATGATCAAGATGCTCTTTCATGGTTTTGCTAAACACAAGAATGTCATCGAAGTAAACCACAACAAATATTCCAATGTATGGGCGAAGTACATGATGCATAAGACGCACAAAAGTTCCGGGAGCCTCCGACAAACCCATAGGCATAACCAACCATTCATATAAGCCAAATTTTGTTTTGAAAGCAGTTTTCCATTCATCACCCTCATGAATGCGGATTTGATAATAGCCACTTTTAAGATCAATTTTGAGAAAAGTTGGCTCCACTAAGTTCATCAAGCATATCATCTAAGCGAGGAATGGGATGCCTATAGCGCACGGTGATAGCATTTATGGGTCTACAATCGGAGCACAAGCGGAAACTTCCATCGGGTTTAGGCACAAGTATAACGGGCACGGCACAAGGGCTTAAGCTTTCACGTACATGACCGTTGTCGAGTAGTTGTTGTACTTACCGTTGAATCTCCTTGGTTTCTTCGAGATTGACACGGTGGGGAGCTTTGTTTGGAAGTGGCGCTCCGGGGATGAGGTCGATTCGATGCTCAATGCCTCGACGAGGAGGTAGACCCGGAGGTAGCTCATCGGGGAAAACATCTTGAAATTCCTGCAAAAGAGATTGAAA
This sequence comes from Aegilops speltoides, assembly GCA_021437245.1. Lineage (NCBI taxonomy): Eukaryota > Viridiplantae > Streptophyta > Magnoliopsida > Poales > Poaceae > Aegilops > Aegilops speltoides. Next base: position 243,917,293 of record CM038146.1, read on the forward strand.
CACCAAAGGTAGCTCATGAGTGGTGTTAGTTTGTGGTTCTCCATCCTTGCACACTAGGACAAAGTGCATCACACTCGATGGGTTCTCACACACTTCTCTCATCTCATGTTTGGTGGCGAATAGTATGAGGTTTTTCTCTAGGCTAAGAGGCGCCAAATTTGGCTTGTGGCTCTCACTCACTTTTTGGTGGCTCACTTTCTCACTCTTCTCTCTTTGCTTGGTGGCTTGTTTGTCGGCAATCACTTGACTAGGAGACATGGGTCGTAAAACATATTCTTTGCCTTTCATCTTGAAGCTATAGTGGTTTGTACGCCCATTGTGGTAGACACCACGGTCGAATTGCCATGGCCGACCAAGGAGGAGGTGGCAAACGGTCATTGGGACCACATCACACTCTAAAGTGTCTTCATATGCACCGATTTTGAAGGATACTTGGACCGTATGCTCAACTCGTATAGTGCCGGAGTCACTTAGCCATTGAACCTTGTATGGTTGCGGATGCTTCTTTTTGACCAATTGGAGCTTGGAACATAGTTCTTCGCTTGCCAAGTTGTGGCAACTACCTCCATCGATGATGACCTTGACGGATCTCCCATTGATGCCGGCCTTTGTGTGGAAGATGTGGCATCGTTGGTCTTCTTCTTGGTGATGTTTAAGTGTCAAGACTTTGGAGACAACAAGAGCGGGCTTGTATCTTCATCACAAAAGACTTGATCATCTTCATCCTCGTTGATGCTTGCGGTGCATGGCCACTTGCTCAATAGCGTCCATTTCATCTTCACTCATTGAGTCGTAGGTGCCATCGTCGTTTAGTATCATGGTACGCTTGTTGGTGCATTCATATGACTTGTGGCCTCGGCCGCCGCAAGTAAAACACTTGAAGGAGCTTTTCTTGACGGTCTCATCGGTTGGAGTAGATGATGAAGCACGCGGCTTGGAGTTGCTTGTAGTAGGAGGAGGAGGACTTGAACTTGTAGAAGTTTTCTTGTAACTTGACTTGTCGTCGTTGCTTGGAAAAGGCTTGGTTGATGTCGAAGTTGGAGTAGTTGTTGAAGCTTGGTTGTTGGAGGGGCCATATGTCTTGGATGAGTACTTGGCGTACTTGAAGTCATCTTGCACTTGTCGTTCCGCCTTTGTAGCTTGCTGCACGAGCTCAATGAGGTTGGAATAAGGTTGGAAGTCGGCGATCTTCTTGATGGGATGGTTGAGTCCATTCAAGAATCGTGCCATTGTTTGCTCATCATCTTCCTTGACATTGGCTCGAATCATGGCCATCTCCATCTCTTTGTAGTATTCTTCAACACTCTTTGTTCCTTGCTTGAGGAGTTGTAGCTTCTTGAAGAGATCACGGTTGTAGTAGGTGGGCCCAAAGCGTGCTCTCATGACATCCTTCATTTGAGCCCAAGTGGTGATTGGAGGTTCACCTCTTACTTGTCGGCGCTCAAGGACTTGTTCCCACCATATGAGCACATAGTCTTGGAACTCAAGTGATGCCATAGCGATCTTCTTCTCTTCCTCATAGTTGTGCAAACGAAAGATTTTGTCGACCTTCAATGCCCACGAGAGGTACTCTTCGGGATCATTGGTTCCATTGAACTTGGGCATTGTGAACTTGAGCTTGCCATAGCGATGTTCTTCATTGTTTTGAGGTCGATGTTGATGATGACGTTCTTGACGTGGAGGGTAATCATCCTCATGTTGCTCTTGGCGAGGAGGAAGTCCATGATCAACTTGCTCTTGTTGACCTTGAGGGTGAGGTTGAGCTTGAGGAGCTTGTGGAGGAGCTTGTTGGGCTTGACGTTGCGCACGTTGATGGTAGTTCCTCTCTTGTATTTCTTCTCGAAGTGCTTCCTCTTGATTGCGCCTTTCGCGATTGTGGTTGGCGAGGCTCGACTTGATGCTTGAAGGTGCGTTCTACTCAAGAGCTTGTGCTTCGCGTTGTTGTTGTTGAAGACGTTGAGCTTCGGCGTCTTGTTGCTCTTGGTGTAGGCGCGATCGTTCTTGTTCTTGTTGGTGACGAAGACGTTGTCGTTCTTGAGCTTGAGCAAACGCCATTTGGCTCGATTGAGGACGAGGAGCTTCTTTATCAACTTGGTCTTGGAGATTCTTGTCGTGAAGCGGGTTGCGAGATGCATGACGGTCTTGACGCGCGGCTCGACGAAGAATGTTCGATGACGGTGTACTTGTGTCGGAGAAGGAGTCGTCGGAGTGGCGACTTGAGTGGCTCCGTCTTGAGTGTGAAGAGGTAAATGTACGCCGGTTCACCAACAAGTCGCGGATCTCGTCCATTCTTGCATCGTTCTCTTTCTTGTGCGTGTCGAGTTTGTTGTCGAAGTAATCGCGTGTACGTTTCTCGGAGAGTCGCAAGTCGGTGGAGAGGTTGTCGATGCGTTCGCTCATTGCTTGTTGCTCTTGATGGAGAGCTCGTTGCGCGCCAAAGAGGTGGCTCTTGGTGACGTATGATGACATGTCCTCGTCTTGCTCGATGAAGAGTGGATTTGTAGAAGAACTTGGCCTATCCATCATTTCAAGCAAATTGTGAGTGGTAGAAGGAGAAGAATGAATACCAATGTACCTTTGACCGAAGTTGAAGATGAATCAAGTTCACTCAAATGCGGACAATGAAATAGCACTATTGGTACCGATCCTTGTCGATTCTCACACCTACACAAGTAAAAGTCTTTGGTGGAGCTTGGTTAGGATGGTGGCACAAAATTGATTGCAATTGTTAGCTTGACTCAAAAATGTTGAAGAAGATTCGCAAATTCTCATATGCAACAAGTAGACCAAGCAAGTAGTGGTACACGGAAACACACACGCAAATAGATAAATGGGATTGTGCAAACCAAAAGTGAGCCAAAATGTGGAAACCACGAAAATGCTCTTGTTGCACAATACTAGAGAGACGCTAGCACGATTGCACAATAGGCGGATACGGAGCTTGTGCACAACCTACTAGGCAAAAATGCAACGATCTCTATCCCAAGTATACTATATGTATGGTATATCGGTGCAATGATCCAAGATGATCTTATATGAAAATCTTAATGTTGTATGATGCTATGCTTGTTGCTTATAAGCTCTTTGCTTATCTTTCCTCTTTGCTTAATAGCTTGAGTGGCTCTTTCTCTTTTGAGCTCTTTTCTTATGCAAACTTGACGAACTAAGATAGCAATTGTGTATGCGATGACAACTTTGTGACACACAAGTTGATTTTGAGATATGCACCTCGATTGTATGTATGATATGGTGTATGCAACTAATGTGCACAAGTCACGTTGCCGGCAATACTCAATGGCTAGTCTCGGTGGGTAAGCAACGCAAAAGATGGTATATTATGGCTATCAATGCAATTGCAAGGTATGACAAAGATGTCGTCGATGTTACCGTCCGTAGCGAAGATGAGTAGCCGACCAAAGTGAGCGTTTGTTGTTGATGTCACACCGCGCCTAGATAGCCGAAACACAAAAGGACACGGAGGTTGAGTCTTGGGGTTTGGCAAGTCGAAATGGTGGTGGATGGGGTGGGTAGGGTGTATATGTGTGTGGATGGTGGTGGTGGTGGATGTGGGCTGCAGAATCTGCAGTTTCGGCAGAGGAAGCCGGATGATCCGGGCCAGGAGCCGGATGATCCGGGCGAGTCCGGATGATCCGGGCAGGTCAACCACGCACGGGAACTGCTCGGGAAGAACTCGAAAACGGGGAGAAATTTGACGATTTCGGGGATTTTGGGTGGATTTCGAGGGGAAGAAGGTGGGTAAACACAAGATTCACGAGTTACACACCGAATCCACGGATCAAAAACAACAAAACATCATCAAAACTAACAAATCACAAAAAAATTGGGGTATTTTTGTGGGGATTTTCGGTTTTAGGACGAAAACAACAAAATCAAGCTAGAAATCACGAGGTAGGGGCTCCAAAACGTGATCAACGTGGCTCATGATACCATATGATGTAGGGTGGAACCCTAATTCGCCGATCTTTCACGTTTGGAGGATCCTACGGAGGAACACGAAGAACGCGGAAGAACGAGAGGAAACAAGGGGGAAACGAGGGAGGAACACTCAACCAACAAGGATCAATCACACAAGGTCTAGATCATCGAAGCACGAGTGATACATGGTCCAAAATCAACAATGGAAAGATACAAAGGTAGCCGTTCTTCTCCCGGAGGAGGTCTTGAATCCACGAGGGGATCTTCCCGTATAGGGGTCTTGAATATGAGCTAATCCAATGCTAAGTCTCAAAGGGAGGATATGGGGTCCTATATATAGAGTTAGGGGCGAAGGGGTACATGGGCTCAGCCCAACAGGCGCGCGCAGGCGCTGGCCGGATGATCCGGACGGGGGTCTGATGATCCGGACGGTCCGGATGATCCGGTGGAGTCCCGATGAGCCGGAGGGTCGGCCGGTGGCGGCGACGGGCGGATGTCCGGCCGGTGGTCCGGACGTCCGGCGGGTCCGGATGATCCGGGCCGGGGTCCGGATGATCCGGCTTCGGGAGGGAGCTTCTGTTGCCTTCGGTCGCTGGAGCCGGATCGTCCGGACCGGGGTCCGGATCATCCGGGCTCTGTCCGGATCGTCCGGGCCTCCGTCCGGATCGTCTGGCCACCCTGGTCCTGGTTGCTTTCTCCTCTCCGTCTTCATGCGTGCCTTCCGCTTCCGGTTCTCCTTGCTTCCAAGCCTCTTCATGGTCGACTCCTTGGTGCCTGAGTATGCATAGAGTTTCCGTTTGAGGTAGTAACCATGTCTCATGTGAATCGAAGGAGAGTTGTGAGAGGAGTGATGTCACCTCGGTTTCAAGAGCTCTTGCACGTGCTCGAGTCATTGGTCCTTGTGGTGTTGTAGGTGTTGATGTAGAGTCCATGGGGATGATGGAAGGATGCTCCGCATCAATATGTCCATCGAGCATGACATGTATGAGCACAATCAACAAATATGGAGGTGTTGGTGTACCAAAGCTCGATGTCGAGGCATGAGTGGAGTTCCGAAGGTGCATCCCATAAGTGCGAGCGCTCCTCAATGTGAAGGTCCATGTAGCCAATCTTCAATGTCGCTCCTCCGGTCGCGAGATGTATCATGTAGACAACAAGAAGGAAACAACAATGAAAGAGTGACCCATCCAATATGCAAACTTGAGGATGGCTCAAAGGGAAGGAGTTCACCTTTAGTAGATTCTCGCAAATGTTGGTGTTGCACATCGTGTATGCCTTCGCATGACCAAGTTGTCGCATAATGGCATCGCCTTGTGAAACCTCCAAAATGAAAGAACATGACAAACACTCGGAAAAACAATTGAGGTTAGCGGAAATGCAAAACCTATCATTCGAGTGGTAAGATACCCAACAAGTGTATGTATCATGCTCATCATAAGAAATGACAAGGGAGTATTGCATAGTATGGAGGCATATGATGCGAGAACAACCAAATGCAATAGGCTCAATCAAACAAACATGCATCACAAGTAAAGTGTCCAAGTCTCCAAGATCAATAAGCATAACAAGTTGGCACTCAATACAAGGTGATATGAGAGATGCAACTAATGGAGACAAGAGGCAATGATCATGACAAATCAAGTGAGAGGCATCAATATCTATGTCATCAACCCAAGAAAGCAAGTAATAGTGGAACATGGGTGATACAACATAGCAAGCAATCATAGCAATCAAGTTAAGCAAGCTAGTAGTGCAAAGATGCAACGTACTAGAAGGAATCATGGCGAGCATGTCATTGGTGCAAATAGTGTGCATGAATAATTCACAAGACATATCACAAGCATGAAAGCAAGATGTGAGAAAAATAGCATGAATATCTTGGTGAGAATCCATATGTAAATAGCAATAAGGCATCATGACTCTCCCAACACAACAAGCATCAATAGTATGGGTCACATGATATACATGACAATAGCAACAAGGATCTCCACCAAGCATGCAAATAAACATAGGGATATCATAATGGTTCATCATGGGTAAATGCAAGAAAGGGTCACAATTGCATGGCAAAGGCATAAGGATAACATGCAAAGTGAACACGAAAGTATGGGCATAAGGTGTGATAGAGGCGGGGTGTCCCGATCTTTCGATGAGATGATAACTATCGATTTGGTGGAGACGACTTTGACGATCCGACTACAAACGTGCACGACGTTGCGCCTTAGCAATCGCTAAACCAACTCCGAGAGGTTATTGACCACGCCGGAGCACAATCAACCTGACCACGAAGGTCTATTCCTGCAGCAATCGAAGAACAAGCAAGAATATGATAAAAGCAATCTGAATATTGCGAGTATATATGAAGTATTGATAAAGTTGGGGATCCGTAAGCGGTCTTGGTCTGGTCGTTGGACACAAACGAAGTACACGAAGTTGCAATGGCTAACTTTTAACTGAACAAATCCCAAGGGTAAAGCTACTAGATGGATCTACTTATGTAGGAGCAAGGGGTGGCGGCCAAGGAGGTGGGAGAACGTCCCAAGGCAGCCTAAAACTAACCCTAGGTCGTACAAGGCCAATGGGCCCAAGTGGAGGTGACGTAACACCTTTGGACTTGTAGTTTGACTCGGATTCTGGTGCAGCGTCAGATTGTTTCATCCATAACTCAACGCTCCGGACGGCTTTTAAGGTGATTCCAATTGTGCTGGAAAGAGCATGAAATCTACTTTCCAACCAAAAAAGAATCACCCAATTCGGAGTCCGTATGAAAAAGTTGTTGGCGTTCTGAATCAGGTATGTCTGTGCAGTCCGAATCTGAATCCAGAACGTGAGAGACTTGGACTCTATCTTCTCTTGGACCAAAAGTGACGTGAGAAGACTTTTTGAACAGCACCTAAACTTCTCCTTTTTCCTTATCTTCATATGTGGATTGTACAAATGTCCCATACACCTGCAATTAGACAAAACACAAAAGTATGTGAAGTATTTTTGTTTTGGATAACATAAATATATTATTGAATAGTTTGCACTAGAAATCACCGACAAATATGCATGTATGCAATATTTTGGTCTTATCCAAGGTAGTCATGTCCTCATCATCCTCCCCTTCTTGAAAACAAAGCCGTCCTCGGCGTTGCTTAATCTGAAATGCGGCTAACAAAAGAGACAAGGTGTACATGTTGTATATGTATACGTCATCCATTTTTACTTTCCTTGATTTTTGCATATATGACACATGAATAGATGAGTAACTTGCATAGTTCATAAAATCTAAAGCCAACAAATTAGCACAAGAACTAGAAGGCATGAAAATATTGCAACTCAGTTTGCACATATATGTGAAGCTCTTATTTATTTCAAAAGATTGACAATGTTCATCATTAAACCATCCCAACATTGGTGAATAAACCTTATTTGAAACAAATTTACATGCCACAACATGCTTAGATAAGAAAACATGCAATGAGTCATTCGACACAGAATCATCACCAAGATTAGAGATCATATCAAAATGATTAAACATTGATGCTTTTGCATCAACAGTTAATTCAATGGGTGCTCTCAAAATTGTTGGTATTTCAGTTGTTTGATCACATGGCAAAGTCAAATTATCAATATAATCCTCTAAAATAGGTGGTGTGATCAAAGTAGTGGGTAGCTCAACACATGATGTATTCAAGTTAACTAGGCATGCATCATTTTCATGTAAAAGTGGAAAATCTGTACCTTTGTCATTACCTCTTATAGTCAACTCAGATGATGCAGGCACTCTTGATGGTGATGTGTCACATGGTGGAGATGATGTAGTCCTCACAACAATGGATGTGGTTGTCATAGTACGCCTAGTAGTTGAATAAACATCTGTATCAACAGTTGGAATGTGCACCGTGCGCTTGTTCTCCTTGTGGGCAACATGTCGTTTTATTTTCTGTTCAGCTTTGCAAGCAAGACAAAACAAATGGTCCATAGGATAACACTCTTCATGAATTAGTATCTCCTGAATATTATGGTTTAATCCTCCCCAAAATCTATCCATAAAATCTTCTTCACTTTCTTCTAAAAATGAGTGCAACAAGGTAGTTTGTAAATCATCATAATATTTTGTTACGGTGTCACTACCTTGTTTTAAATGTTCCAGTTTTTTAATCATGCCACGAGTATAATAAACATCGATTTAATCTATCTCTCATGACATGTTTTAAATCATCCCAAGTATTAGGTACATAATCAGGGTGTAACCGACAATATTCACTCCACCAAACTAGAGCATAACCAGTGAAAGAACCAACCGCAACCGTAACTTTTTACGCTCATCAAAATTATGGGAAGCAAATATATTATTTATGTCTAACTCCCATTCAATATATAAAGCAGGTCTAAAACAACCATTAAATGGTGGTATAAAACATGAACCTGATCATGTGCATTTGGATGTTTGTGCACCTCTCGTGACGGTTGTGGTATTTGCATAGGTGGTGGCATGTCTCCCGCGATCGAGAAAGCCCATGAATTGACTCGATCCTGTCATGATTAGTAGAACAAGAAACAAAATCCAAAAATAATGTTCCTATAACTACTAGGATGTGGTGGTAAAACGCTCACAAGAAAGCAAATATCAATGTCTTAGAAGTTCTTACCATGCAGCAGGCGGTGATCGGCAACCAGCGGTGTCAAGTAACTCCAAATATTGAGTAAAGCGATTGCCAGGGGAGCGTACGTATACACGGTGTAGAAATATGTGGAGCTGGGTTGGCTATATATGGTAGCAAAAGATTAGCAATAATCAATTCAAGGATGCAATGTTGAATAAACGCTCAACGACGGTACTGTGCTGGTCCTAGGCTAGACCGGACTAGAGACGCGAGCCTAGAACACTAATGAGGTCACGGCGTAGCACAACTAGGATTAATGAAGGATACTAAGTAGCTCTTGACAGCAAGATAGAAGTGAAGATCACAACGGTAGTGAAGATAATGATGAAAAACAACTACCAAGCAGGAAATACAACAACTCTCTCTCCAACTTTCCTCTTGAAAAGTTTGAGCCAATTTTCTGATAAATTCTTTCAAAGAATGCCACTAACTCAAGCTTTCCAATGCAAAAAGAATCACTCAATTCCGAGTTGATATGAGGATTCAAAGAATTCTAAAACTGGCCTGAAAAATTGGAACAAGCTGTGTTGACGAACTTCAGAGGGCAAAAAGACCTATTTAGAAGCCAATTTTGAGGTGTCAAATAATGAACTAGCTTCTGCAACTATTTAGATGCGGCTCGTTGCTAGCTTCAATTTGAGTACTCACGGGGCCAAAACGGACTTCGTATGAGGAAGATACACCTGTTTTACTGAACAGTGCGCAAAACAGATTCCAATCCGAATTCAGGTACGAGATTGATTCCAGATAGATCCGTTTTTTTTCTTCTCTCTTTTTTCTTCTCACGCTTTTTTTCCATTTTCTTCTCTCTTTTTCTTCTCTCTTTTTCTTTTTCTTTTTTTTCTTTCCTTTTTTCTCTCTTTCTTCTCTCTTTTTTTTCTCCCTCTTTCCAAGATAAACTAGATAAGATGCAGATTGGATCAGGCGAAGATGTGAATGACCACAACTATGATTATGACAATGAACAGCGCGTAGCACGTGGTGGAAATTAATAGATGGGATGGTGGACAGCGGAAGGGATAATGATGCAGCGGTGGCGTGACTAATGTGAACAGAACTCGAAACTCTAAAGGAACTAGACACTAAGACCAGCAACTGACACGATGATGCAACCGATAATTCAACTATGCAAGCAACGAATAAAAAATTGCAAAGGCTCAGACTGGCTTGGATAAAGGATGAACAGATCTAACTTTTTTTTGTGGCTTTTTCATGGACTATAGGTATGAATCACAGATGCGATCTAAACTATGAAAAACTGAAAAATCACACCGAGCAACCTGAAAACTGATACCACTTGTTAGAAGCGGAGGTGTCCCGATCTTTCGATGAGATGATAACTATCGATTTGGTGGAGACGACTTTGACGATCCGACTACAAACGTGCACGACGTTGCGCCTTAGCAATCGCTAAACCAACTCCGAGAGGTTATTGACCACGCCGGAGCACAATCAACCTGACCACGAAGGTCTATTCCTACAGCAATCGAAGAACAAGCAAGAATATGATAAAAGCAATCTGAATATTGCGAGTATATATGAAGTATTGATAAAGTTGGGGATCCGTAAGCGGTCTTGGTCTGGTCGTTGGACACAAACGAAGTACGGTTGCAATGGCTAACTTTAACTAAACAAATCCCAAGGGAAAAGCTACTAGATGGATCTACTTATATAGGAGCAAGGGGTGGCGGCCAAGGAGGTGGGAGAACGTCTCAAGGCAGCCTAAAACTAACCCTAGGTCGTACAAGGCCAATGGGCCCAAGTGGAGGTGACGTAACACATTTGGACTTGTAGTTTGACTCGGATTCTGGTGCAGCGTCAGATTGTTTCGTCCATAACTCAAAGCTCCGGACGGCTTTTAAGGTGATTCGAATTGTGCTGGAAAGAGCATGAAATCTACTTTCCAACGAAAAAAGAATCACCCAATTCAGAGTCCGTATGAAAAAGTTGTTGGCATTTTGAGTCAGGTATGTCTGTGCAGTCCGAATCTGAATCCAGAACGTGAAAGACTTGGACTCTATCTTCTCTTGGCCCAAAAGTGACGTGAGAAGACTTTTTGAACAGCACCTAAACTTCTCCTTTTTCGTTATCTTCATATATGAATTTTACAAATGTCCCATACACCTGCAATTAGACAAAACACAAAAGTATGTGAAGTATTTTTGTTTTGGATAACGTAAATATATTATTGAATAGTTTGCACTAGAAATCACCTGACAAATATGCATGTATGCAATATTTTTGGTCTTATCCAAGGTAGTCATGTCCTCATCAAGGTGACAAGTGGTAAATGGCCCATAGCCGTGTGAGAGCCAAGTAGAAGAGATGCGCGTAGTCAATGCGCGAAGAGAACGGTGGTAAGGATAGTCCACAGGATCCCAAGTCATCGTTGCTCTCAAGAGCTCGTTTCGTCAACTCTTGGGATTGAGAGGTTAACGAGTATACGTGAGTACCTACACAAGACAAAGACAAAGGAAAAATCGTGTGTGCGTGGTATATGTACACATCATCCATCATGATGCGCACATGCATGTGTCGGTGAGCACAAAATAGCCAATGCTCAAATAAATGAGATGCGTGATATAGAAACATGTCATCCATCATGAGAGGTTTGTTATTATGTATAGCATAATGAAGACTCAAATTGTGTAATGCATCATGAGAAATATCTAGAGCATTGTTGTTCATGGAATGCATATGGTGCACGCAGTCATGGGAATCATGCAAAGTATGGAATGCATCAAGATCTCCTAATATGTATGAGGAAACTATGGGGGTCTCCTCATGAGCAAGAGTAGTAACATCATGTGGAGAATATTGACAACATCCAAAGCAATGCATATTTGGAACAATGTGATCATGGCATGACATATTAGATGAATTGCTTAAATCATGTAAAGGAAGCATGGCAATATCATCACAAGAGAAGCAAAAGCCAATGACCATCATCTCGTCATCTATGCCATAAGTGCAAATGGGATTGACTTTAATGGTGCATGCATAGTTACTATGTTGAGATTGAAATGATGCAATATGGGAGATCTCACTCATAGCATATGACAAGTTCAAAGGATTGTCAAACATGAAGTGACCAATAGAATTTTCACAGGATATCCTATGAAGCATAGCATCACAACTAGGCAACTCAACATGCTCATCATCATATTCATCATTAATAGGTAAGTCAAGGCATGAAGAAGTCTCACTAGCATGAAGCATGGGAATAGGTGGGTCAACATCATGGGAGCAATCATCGTCCATCATGGCCATCGCCGTCTCCATAGGAGGTATGGGCTCATGAATGGTAGGCGTGTCGTCATGTATGAGACCTAGCACCAAAGAAGAAAACACACTAGGAGTAGAGGTAAAGTCGTTAGAAATCATGGTGGCCTCACATGCCATGTCAACTACCTCACTCACTAAGTGTTGTGGCTCACTCACTCCCTCAAAGATGCTCTCACTCATATGGTTGGTGGAGTCACTCAAATGACGCTCAACCTCACATAGGATGTGTGGCATGCTCTCATGTGTGGGGCTAGTGGTGGTCACACTCATGCTCTCATAGGAAATGCTCTCAATGTCACATATGGTGGGGTCACTCATGTCATTCATGTGGTGGTGGCTCTCCTCACATGACAAATGGGGCATCTCGACATAAGTGGGTGTCGGAGAGATGTTGGTGCAAATGTCTTCATGCTCAACTCCTATCGCCGTGGTCGACGGGGATGGCCCTTGCTCGACCTTCTTGTCACCGTCTTGGTGTAGGAGGCCCATATGATGTGGCACCTCATAGCTCGTCTCCATGACCGAAGGGATTTTCCCATGCTCGGCCATCTTTCTTGAGGGGCTTCCGAAGATGGAAGTTTCACCCTCGCTCGTAGGTGGTCGGCTTGGACTTGATGAAGTCGATGTAGGCGTACTCGTGGGAAGTAGGCAAAGATGCCGTACGTCCAAAGGCAAAGATGCCTTGAGAACACTTGGCGAAGATGCCGAAGTGGTTGATGTACCCGTAGCGCCGTCTTGGTGGTGGTCGTCTCGCGGTCTTCTTTTGTGCTCTTGAAGCTTGGACTTGGCGTGAAGTAGGTCTTGTTGGGACTTGTGCATTTGCGCTTGTGGAGCATCTTCATGATGATGATGTCGTTGTCGTGCTTGAGCTCGTAGTAGATGTCGTCCGTCGTCGTCGTGCACATGTTGCTTGGAGGTGACTTGGCCTTCATGACGATGTGGATCGTGAACGTGATGAGGATCGCCATGTAGATGTGGACGAGGACGATTTTCGCTTGCATCATTTCGGCGCTCCGAAGACTTGTGGCTTGAATGTCGCTGCCTTGAAGATGACGAAGGGGAAGAAGACTTGATCAAGGCTCTAATCTCCTCCATCCTTGCATCTTGCTCCTCTTTATGTGCGGCAAGCTTCTTGTCGATGTAGTCCCTTCTTCTTGCTTCGGAGTGACGAATGTCGATGGAGATGTTCTCGATGCGCTCTCGCAATCTTGATTGTGCGCCTTGCACTTGTCGTTGTAGATCGAAGATAGGCGCTTTGGAGATGTAGTTGTTCACGCCGTCGTTGTTGTAAATGAACCGGAGAGAAATGCCTTGCCTATCCATCACAAGGCTCGAGCAAATATGAGTGGGAGAAAGAGAAGAACTAATACCAATGTACCTTTGATCAAAGTTGAAGATGAATCAAGTTCACTCAAATGTGGACAATCAAATAGCACTATTGGTACCAATCCTTTTCGATTCTCACACCTACACAAGTAAGGCTTATAGTGGAGCTCGGTGAGGATAGTGGCACAAAAATTTAATGCAAAATGTTAGCAAGAGTCAATAATGTTGAAAGAGATTCACAAATTACATAAGCGAAACAAGTAGACCAATAGCTAAGAATGGCTGCGGAAACACACACGGATAGATAAATGGGGTTAGTGCAACCAAGGAATGAGCACAAAGCGTGGAATCCACGGAAGCGCTCGTGTTGCACAACTCAAGAGAGGCAGCTAACACGATTGCTCAATAGGCGGATCGACACTTGTGCACAACCTAAGTTGTGCACAAGTGTCCATCATCCCCATCATCTCTGGACTCTATCAACACCTACAACACCACAAGGACCGATGACTCGAGCACATGCAAGAGCTCTTGAGACCGAGGTGACATCACTCCTCTCACAACTATCCTTGATTCAGATGAGACATGGTTAATACCTCAAGCGGAAACCCTATGCATACTCGGGCACCAAGGAGTCGACCATGAAGAAGCTGGGAAGCAAGGAGAATCGAAGCGGAAGACATGCGTGAAGGCGGAGAGGAGAAAGCCACAAGTACCGGGGAGGCGGACGATCCGGACAGAGGCTGGACGATCCGGACAGAGCCGGATGATCCGGACCCGGTCCGGACGATCCGCTAACTCCATCAAGGCAAAAGAACCTCCGCGCTGAAGCGGATCATCCGGACCAGGCCGGATCATCCGGACCCGCCGACGTCCGGACCCCAGCCGACATCCGGCCCGTCGCCGCCACCAGCCGACCCTCCGGCTCATCCGGACTCCACCAGATCATCCGGACCGGTCCGGATCATCCGGACCCTCGTCCGGATCATCCGCCAGCCTTTGTCTTGGCGCGTGTTGGGCTGAGCCCATGTACCCCTCGCCCAGACTCTATATATAGGACCCCTCTCCTCACTTTGAGACTTAGCATTGGATTAGCTCATATTTGTGTGTGAGAGCCTTTGCTCATCCACGGTACTTCTCCACGGAGATCAGGACCTCCGTCTAGGAGAAGATCCATCGGATTCAAGACCCCTATACGGGAAGATCCCCTCGTGGATTCAAGACCTCCTCCGGGAGAAGAACGGCTACCTTTGTATCTTTCCTTTGTTGATTTTGGACCATGTATTACTCGTGCTTCGATGATCTAGACCTTGTGTGATTGATCCTTGTTGGTTGAGTGTTACTCCCTCGTTTTCCCCGTGTTTCCTCTCGTTCTTCCGCGCGTTCTTCGTGTTCCCTCCGTAGGATCCCCTCAAAACGTGAAAGATCGACGAATTAGGGTTCCACCCTACATCATATGGTATCATGAGCCAGGTTGATCACGTTTTTGGAGCCCCTACCACGTGATTTCTAGCTTGATTTTGTTGTTTTCGTCCTAAAAACCCGAAAATCCCCACAAAAATACCCCCAATTTTTTTTGTGATTTGTTAGTTTGATGATGTTTTGTTGTTTTTGATCCGTGGATTCGGTGTGTAACTCGTGGATCTTGTGTTTCCCCACCTCCTCCCCCTCGAAATCCACCCAAAATCCCCATAATTGTCAAATTCCACCCCATTTTCGTGTTCTTTCCGAGCCAATCCCGTGCGTGGTTGACCTCCCCGGATCTCCCCGGATCATCCGGACCAAGTCCCGGATCATCCGGACTCGCCCGGATCATCCGGCTCCCTCTGCCGAAACTGCAGTTCTGCAGTCCATCATCCACCCCCACCACATCCACCACCATTTCCACTTGCCACCCCAAGACACAACCTCCGTACTACCATTCGAATTTGAGTTCGACAATTTGAGTGAGATTTCCGTGTCCTTTTGTGTTGCGGCTATCTAGGCGCGGTGTGACATCAACAACAAACGCTCATTTTGGTCGGCTACTCATCTTCGCTACGGACGGTAACATCGACGACATCTTTGTCATACCTTGCAATTGCATTGATAGCCATCACATACCATCTTTTGCGTTGCTTACCCACCGAGACTAGCCATTGAGTATTGCCGGCAACGTGACTTGTGCACATTAGTTGCATACACCATATCATACATACAATCGAGGTGCATATCTCAAAATCAACTTGTGTGTCACAAAGTTGTCATCGCATACACAATTGCTATCTTAGTTCGTCAAGTTTGCATAAGAAAAGAGCTCAAAAGAGAAAGAGCCACTCAAGCTTTTAAGCAAAGAGGAAAGATAAGCAAAGAGCTTATAAGCAACAAGCATAGCATCATACAACATTAAGATTGTCACATAAGATCATCTTGGATCATTGCACCGATATACCATACATATAGTATACTTGGGATAGAGATCGTTGCATTTTTGCCTAGTAGGTTGTGCACAAGCTCCGTATCCGCCTATTGTGCAATCGTGCTAGCATCTCTCTAGTATTGTGCAACAAGAGCATTTTCGTGGATTCCACATTTTGGCTCACTTTTGGTTTGCACAATCCCATTTATCTATTTGCGTGTGTGTTTCCGTGTACCACTACTTGCTTGGTCTACTTGTTGCATATGCGAATTTGCGAATCTTCTTCAACATTTTTGAGTCAAGCTAACGATTGCAATCAATTTTGTGCCACCATCCTAACCAAGCTCCACCAAAAGCTTTTACTTGTGTAGGTGTGAGAATCGACAAGGATCGGTACCAATAGTGCTATTTCATTGTCCGCATTTGAGTGAACTTGATTCATCTTCAACTTCGGTCAAAGGTACATTGGTATTCATTCTTCTCTTTCTACCACTCACAGTTTGCTTGAAATGATGGATAGGCCAAGTTCTTCTACAAATCCACTCTTCATCGAGCAAGACGACGACATGTCATCATCGTCACCAAGAGCCACCTCTTTGGCGGCATAACGAGCTCTCCATCAAGAGCAACAAGCAATGAGCGAAACGCATCGACAACCTCTCCACCGACTTGCGACTCTCAGAAAGCGTACACGCGAGTACTTCGACAACAAACTCGGCGCGCACAAGAAAGAGAACGATGCAAGAATGGGCGAGATCCGCGCCTTGTTGGTGAACCGCGACTTCTACCTCTTCACACTCAAGACGGAGCCACTCAAGTCGCCACTCCGACGACTCCTTCTCCGACACAAGTACACCGTCATCGAACATTCTTCGTCGAGCCGCGCGTCAAGACCGTCATGCATCTCGCAACCCGCTTCACGACAAGAATCTCCAAGACCAAGTTGATAAAGAAGCTCCTCCTCCTCAATCGAGCCAAATGGCGTTTGCTCAAGCTCAAGAACGACAACGTCTTCGTCACCAACAAGAACAAGAATGAGCGCGCCTACACCAAGAGCAACAAGACGCCGAAGCTCAACGTCTTCAACAACAACAACGCGAAGCAAAAGCTCTTGAGGCGGAACGCGCCCTTCAAGCATCAAGTCGAGCCCTCGCCAACCGCAATCGCGAAAGGCGCAATCAAGAGGAAGCACTTCGAGAAGAAATACAAGAGAGGAACTACCATCAACGTGCGCAACGTCAAGCCCAACAAGCTCCTCCACAAGCTCCTCAAGCTCAACCTCACCCTCAAGGTCAACAAGAGCAAGTTGATCATGGACTTCCTCCTCGCCAAGAGCAACATGAGGATGATTACCCTCCACGTCAAGATCGTCATCATCAAAATCGACCTCAAAACAATGAAGAACATCGCTATGGCAAGCTCAAGTTCACAATGCCCAAGTTCAATGGAACCAATGATCCCGAAGAGTACCTCTCATGGGCATTGAAGGTCGACAAAATCTTTCGTTTGCACAACTATGAGGAAGAGAAGAAGATCGCTATGGCACCACTTGAGTTCCAAGACTATGTGCTCATATGGTGGGAACAAGTCCTTGAGCGCCGACAAGCAAGAGGTGAACCTCCAATCACCACTTGGGCTCAAATGAAGGATGTCATGAGAGCACGCTTTGTGCCCACCTACTACAACCGTGATCTCTTCAAGAAGCTACAACTCCTCAAGCAAGGAACAAAGAGTGTTGAAGAATACTACAAAGAAATGGAGATTGCCATGATTCGAGCCAATGTCAAGGAAGGTGATGAGCAAACAATGGCACGATTCTTGAATGGACTCAACCATCCCATCAAGAAGATTGCCGACTTCCAACCCTACTCCAACCTCATTGAGCTCGTGCACCAAGCTACAAAGGCGGAACGACAAGTGCAAGATGACTTCAAATCGCCAAGTACTCATCCAAGACATCTGGCCTCTCCAACAACCAAGCTTCAACAACTACTCCAACTTCGACATCAACCAAGCCTTTTCCAAGCAACGACGACAAGTCAAGTTACAAGAAAACTTCTACAAGTTCAAGTCGTCCTCCTCCTACTACAAGCAACTCCAAGCCGTGTGCTTCATCATCTACTCCAACCGATGAGACCGTCAAGACAAGCTCCTTCAAGTGTTTTACTTGCGGCGGCCGAGGCCACAAGTCATATGAATGCACCAACAAGCGTACCATGATACTCAACGACGATGGCACCTACGACTCAATGAGTGAAGATGAAATGGACGATATTGAGCAAGTGGCCATGCATCGGCGCATCAACGAGGATGAAGATGATCAAGTCTTTTGCGATGAAGATACAAGCCCCGCTCTTGTTGTCTCCAAAGTTTTGACACTTGAACATCACCAAGAAGAAGACCAACGATGCCACATCTTCCACACAAAGGCCGGCATCAATGGGAGATCCATCAAGGTCATCATCGATGGAGGTAGTTGCCACAACTTGGCAAGCGAAGAACTATGCTCCAAGCTCCACTTGGTCAAAAAGAAGCATCCGCAACCATACAAGGTTCAATGGCTAAGTGACTCCGGCACTATACGAGTTGAGCATACGGTCCAAGTATCCTTCAAAATCGGTGCATATGAAGACCCTTTGGAGTGTGATGTGGTCCCAATGACCGTTTGCCACCTCCTCCTTGGTCGGCCATGGCAATTCGACCATGGTGTCTACCACAATGGGCGTACAAACCACTATAGCTTCAAGATGAAAGGCAAAGAATATGTTTTACGACCCATGTCTCCTAGTCAAGTGATAGCCGACAAACAAGCCACCAACCAAAGAGAAAAGAGTGAGAAAGTGAGCCACCAAAAGTGAGTGAGAGCCACAAGCCAAATTTGAGCGCCTCTTAGCCTAGAGAAAAAACCTCATACTATTCGCCACCAAACATGAGATGAGAGAAGTGTGTGAGAACCCATCGAGTGTGATGCACTTTGTCCTCGTGTGCAAGGATGGAGAACCACAAACTAACACTACTCATGAGCTACCTTTGGTGTTTCAATCTCTTTTGCAGGAATTTCAAGATGTTTTTCCCGATGAGCTACCTCCGGGTCTACCTCCTCTTCGAGGCATTGAGCATCGAATCGACCTCATCCCCGGAGCGCCACTTCCAAACAAAGCTCCCTACCGTGTCAATCCCGAAGAAACCAAGGAGATTCAACGGCAAGCACAACAACTACTCGACAACGGTCATGTACGTGAAAGCTTAAGCATTGTGCCGTGCCCGTTATACTTGTGCCTAAGCCCGATGGAAGTTTCCGCTCGTGCTCCGATTGTAGACCCATCAATGCTATCACCGTGCGCTATAGGCATCCCATTCCTCGCTTAGATGATATGCTTGATGAACTTAGTGGAGCCAACTTTTTCTCAAAAATTGATCTTAAAAGTGGCTATTATCAAATCCGCATTCATGAGGGTGATGAATGGAAAACTGCTTTCAAAACAAAATTTGGCTTATATGAATGGTTGGTTATGCCTATGGGTCTATCGGAAGCTCCCGGAACTTTTGTGCGCCTCATGCATCATGTACTTCGTCCATACATTGGAATCTTTGTTGTGGTTTACTTCGATGACATTCTTGTGTTTAGCAAAACCATGAACGAGCATCTTGATCATGTTAAGCTTGTTTTGCAAACACTTCGAAAAGAAAGTCTTTATGCCAACTTGAAGAAATGCACTTTTGGAGTTGACAAAGTGGTTTTCTTGGGTTTCGTTGTCTCTTCAAAGGGTGTCCATGTTGATGACACTAAGATCAAAGCAATTAAAACTTGGCCCCAACCCACCAATTTGCAACAAGTGCGAAGTTTCCTTGGCCTTGCAGGGTTTTATCGCCCCTTTGTGAAAAACTTTAGCACTATTGCAGCCCCTTTGCATGCTTTGAGTAAGAAGAATACTCGTTTTGTTTGGGGTCCTTTGCAATCCAACGCTTTTGATGAGCTCAAGTCTTTGCTCACTCATGCTCCAATTCTTGCTTTGCCCAATTTTGACAAAACTTTTGAGGTCCATTGTGATGCAAGTGGTACCGAATTGGCGGAGTTTTAATGCAAGAAAACGAGTCATTGCTTATTTTAGTGAAAAACTCTCCGTGCTCAACTTAACTATCCGTGTATGACAAAGAATTGTATGCTTTGGTGCGTGTGCTAAATGTTTGGGAACATTATCTTAGACCTCATGAGTTTGTCATCCATACCGATCATGAAACGCTTAAGTACTTAAAAGGTCAAACTAAATTGAACAAGCGTCATGCCAAATGGAGTGAATTTATTGAATCTTTTCCATATGTGATAAAGTACATTAAGGGCAAGGAAAATGTAGTTGCCGATGCACTTTCACGCACATGCACGCTTGTCACCCAACTTGAGTTGAATGTTATTGGCTTTGAGCACATCAAAGATTTATATGCTAGTGATCCATCTTTTGCACCTCATTATGCTAAATGTTTGATGCATACATCTTGGGAACAATATTACCTCAAGAATGGTTATCTTCTGAGAGCTAACAAACTTTGCATACCCGAGTCTTCTCTTCGTTTGTTACTTTTGCAAGAGGCTCATGGAGGTGGACTCATGGGACATTTTGGACGCGACAAGACCTTCGCCACGCTCTCCAAGAACTACTTTTGGCCCAAGATGTTTCGAGACGTTTCACGCTTCACCACCCGATGCTCTACATGCCGCAAAGCTAAGTCAAAAGCTCAATCTCATGGTCTTTACATGCCTCTTCCAATTCCATATCAACCTTGGGAAGACATTAGCATGGACTTCGTACTTGGTTTGCCTAGAACTCAAAATGGAAAGGATTCCGTGTTTGTGGTTGTAGATCGATTTTCTAAGATGGCACACTTTATTCCTTGCAACAAGGTAGACGATGCTTCACATATTGCAAATCTCTTTTGTAGGGAAATCTTGCGCCTTCATGGAGTACCAAAGTCAATCGTCTCCGACCGCGACGTCAAGTTCTTGAGTTACTTTTGGAAGACTCTTTGCGCCAAGCTCGGCATCAAGCTCATGTTCTCATCTGCATACCATCCTCAAACCGACGGCCAAACGGAGGTGACGAACCGGACGCTCTCCACTCTACTTCGCGTGTTGATCAAGAAGAACATCAAGGAGTGGGAGACATGTTTACCCATCGCCGAAATGCGCCTACAACCGCAGAAGACATTCTACGACCGGCAAGTCCCCTTCGAGGTCGCTCTCACGGCTTCAACCCATTATCCCCATTGGACATCCTACCTCTACCTCTACAAGAGCGCACCAACCTCGACGCAAGTGCCCGTGCAAGCTACATCAAGAAGATGCATGAAGATACAAGAAACACCATCGAGCGCCAAGTACAACGACTAGCGACCAAGCTCAACATCAACAAGCAACCCATGATCTTCAACAAAGGCGATCTAGTGTGGCTACACCTTCGCAAGGAACGCTTCCCCAACGAACGCAAGTCCAAACTTCTACCTCAAGCCGATGGACCCTTCAAGGTGTTAGCACGCTACAACAACAATGCCTACAAGCTCGACCTACCAAGCGACAAGTACAACGTGAGCGACACCTTCAACGTCAAAGACCTCTCGCCTTTCCATGGTGATGAAGAACTAGATCCGAGGTCGGATCCTTTCGAAGGGAGGGGATATGATGCGGAGCATCCTTCCATCATCCCCATGGACTCTACATCAACACCTACAACACCACAAGGACCGATGACTCGAGCACGTGCAAGAGCTCTTGAGACCAAGGTGACATCACTCCTCTCACAACTATCCTTCGATTCACATGAGACATGGTTACTACCTCAAACGGAAACCCTATGCATACTCAGGCACCAAGGAGTCGACCATGAAGAAGCTGGGAAGCAAGGAGAATCGGAAGCAGAAGACATGCGTGAAGACGGAGAGGAGAAAGCCACAAGTACCGTGGAGGCCGGACGATCCGGACAGAGGCCGGACAATCCGGACAGAGCCGGATGATCCGGACCCGGTCCGGACGATCCGCTAACTCCACCGAAGGCAACAGAACCTCCGCGCTGAAGCCGGATCATCCGGACCAGGCCGGATCATCCGGACCCGCCGACGTCCGGACCCCACCGACATCCGCCTGTCGCCGCCACCAGCCGACCCTCCGGCTCATCCGGACTCCACCGGATCATCCGACTGTCCGGATCATCCGACCTCGTCCGGATCATCCGCCAGCACCAGCGCTGCGTGTTGGGCTGAGCCCATGTACCCTTCGCCCCAGACTCTATATATAGGACCCCTCTCCTCACTTTGAGACTTAGCATTGGATTAGCTCATATTTGTGTGTGAGAGCCTTTGCTCATCCACGGTACTTCTCCACGGAGATCGGGACCTCCGTCTAGGAGAAGATCCATCGGATTCAAGACCCTATACGGGAAGATCCCCTCGTGGATTCAAGACCTCCTCCGGGAGAAGAACGGCTACCTTTGTATCTTTCCTTTGTTGATTTTGGACCATGTATTACTCGTGCTTCGATGATCTAGACCTTGTGTGATTGATCCTTGTTGGTTGAGTGTTACTCCCTCGTTTTCCCCGTGTTTCCTCTCGTTCTTCCGCGCGTTCTTCGTGTTCCCTCCGTAGGATCCCCTCCAAACGTGAAAGATCGACGAATTAGGGTTCCACCCTACATCACATTTCCTCTCCGGTCTACGACAACAACGACGACGTGAACAACTACATCTCCAAAGCGTCTATCTTTGATCTACAACGACAAGTGCAAGGCGCACAATCAAGATTGCGAGAGCGCATCGAGAACATCTCCATCGACATTCGTCACTCCGAAGCAAGAAGAAGGGACTACATCGACAAGAAGCTTGCCGCACATAAAGAGGAGCAAGATGCAAGGATGGAGGAGATTAGAGCCTTGATCAAGTCTTCTTCCCCTTCGTCATCTTCAAGGCGGCGACATTCAAGCCACAAGTCTTCGGAGCACCGAAACGATGCAAGCGAAAATCGTTCTTGTCCACATCTACATGGAGATCATCATCACGTTCACGATCCACATCATCATGAAGGCCAAGTCACCTCCAAGCAACATGTGCACGACGACGACGGACGACATCTACTACGAGCTCAAGCACGACAACGACATCATCATCATGAAGATGCTCCACAAGCGCAAATGCACAAGTCCCAACAAGACCTACTTCACGCCAAGTCCAAGCTTCAAGAGCACAAAAGAATACCGCGAGACGACCACCACCAAGACGGCGCTACGGCTACATCAACCACTTCGGCATCTTTGCCAAGTGTTCTCAAGGCATCTTCGCCTTTGGACGTACGGCATCTTCGCCTACTTCCCACGAGTACGCCTACATCGACTTCATCAAGTCCAAGGCGACCACCTATGAGCGAGGGTGAAACTTCCATCTTCGGAAGCCCCTCAAGGAAGATGGCCGAGCATGGGAAAATCCCTTCGGTCATGGAGACGAGCTATGAGGTGCCACATCATATGGGCCTCCTACACCAAGACGGTGACAAGAAGGTCGAGCAAGGGCCATCCCCTTCGACCACGGCGATAGGAGTTGAGCATGGAGACATTTGCACCAACATCTCTCCGACACCCACTTATGTCGAGATGCCCCATTTGTCATGTGAGGAGAGCCACCACCACATGAGTGACATGAGTGACCCTACCATATGTGACATTGAGAGCATTTCCTATAAGAGGATGAGTGTGACCACCACTAGCCCCACACATGAGAGCATGCCACACATCCTATGTGAGGTTGAGCGTCATTTGAGTGACTCCACCAACCATATGAGTGAGAGCATCTTTGAGGGAGTGAGTGAGCCACAACACTTAGTGAGTGAGATAGTTGACATGGCACATGAGGCCACCATGATTTCTAACGACTTAACCTCTACTCCTAGTGTGTTTTCTTCTTTGGTGCTAGGTCTCATACATGACGACACGCCTACTATTCATGAGTCCATACCTCATATGGAGACGACGATGGCCATGATGGACGATGATGCACCCCCCACATGGTTCCATCAAGATGAAGATGACAGCGAGACGATCTGCAACACCTCACCTACAACACATGAGCGACACTCCAAAGGTAACATAGGTGATGGTGCTTCTCTTGTCCCACTAGTGAACTCTCTTGACGATGATTGCTCCCATGATGTTGACCCACCTATTCCCATGCTTCATGCTAGTGAGACTTCTTCATGCCTTGACTTACCTATTAATGATGAATATGATGATGAGCATGTTGAGTTGCCTAGTTGTGATGCTATGCTTCATACGATATCATGTGAAAATTCTTTTGGTCACATAATGTTTGACAATCCATTGAACTTGTCATATGCTATGAGTGAGATCTCCCATATTGCTTCATTTCAATGTCAACATAGTAACTATGCATGCCCCATTAAAATCAATCCCATTTGCACTTATGGCATAGATGACGAGATGATGGTCATTGGCTTTTGTTTTTCATGTGATGATATTGCCATGCCTCCTTTCCATGATTTGCGCAATTCATCCAATATGTCATGCCATGATCACATTGTTCCAAATATGCATTGTTTTGGATGTTGTTAACATTCTCCACGTGATGTTGCTACTCATGCTCATGATGATTCCATTAATTGCTTGCACCATATGTATTCCATGAATAACAATGCTCTAGAAATATCTCATGATGCATTACACAATTTGAGTCTCCATTATGCGATACATAATAACAAACCTCTCATGATGGATGACATGTTTCTATATCACGCATCTCATTTATTTGAGCAATGGCTATTTAGTGCTAACCGACACATGCACGTGCGCATCATGATGGATGATGTGTACATCTACCACGCACACATAATTTTCCCTTTGTGTTTGTTTTGTGTAGGTACTCACGTATACTCGTCAACCTCTCAATCCCAAGAGTTGACGAAACGAGCTCTTGAGAGCAACGATGACTTGGGATCCCGTGGACTATCCTTACCACTGTTCCATTCGCGCAAGGACTATGCGCATCTCTTTTACTTGGCTCTCATACGGCTATGGGCTATTTACCACTTGTCACCTTATGCCCATACTATCGTGTTCACTTTGCATGTTATGCCTCTTTACATGACTTTGCCATGCAATTGTGACCCTTGCTTGCATTTACCCATGATTCACCATTATGCTACTTCTATGTGTATTTGCATGCTTGGTGGAGATCCTTGTTGCTATTGCCATGATTATCATGGGCCCCATACTATTGATACTTGTTGTGTTGGGAGTGTCATGATGCCCCATTGTTATTTACATATGGTCTCTCGCCAATACATTGATGACATTTTACTCATATCTTGCTTTCATGCTTGTGCTATGACATGTGAATTATTCATGCCCACTATTTGCACACATGACATGCTTGCCATGATTCCTTCTAGTATGTTGCATCTTCGCACTACTAGCTTGCTTGACTTGATCGCTATGATTGCTTGCTGGGTTGCATCACCCATGTTCCACTCTTACTCGTTTTCTTGGGTTGATGACATATATGTTCATGCCTCTCACTTGATGATCATTTCCTCTTGTCTCCATTAGTTGCATCTCTCATATCACCCTGTATTGAGTGCCAACTTGCTATGCTTATTGATCTTGGAGACTTGGACACTTTACTTGTGATGCATGTTTGTTTGATTGAGCCTATTGCATTTGGTTGTTCTTGCATCATATGCCTCCATACTATAAAATGCTCCCATGTACTTTCTTATGATGAGCATGATGCATACATGATGTAGGGTGGAACCCTATAGCGTCGATCTTTCACGTTTGGAGCGGGATCCCTCGAAGAACACGATGAACACGCGGAAGAACGGGGAGAAATCACAAGGGGAAACACTCAAGAACAAGTCCAAATCACACATCCACTAGACAATCAAACACACAAGATCACAAGGTACATGAACAACAAAGGGAAAGATACAAGGTAAGGTTCATCTCCAAGAGGAGGTCTTGATGATATCCTAGATGGATCTTCCCACAAGGGGTCTTGATGATATCCCGCAGGATCTTCTCACATGGAGGTCTTGAACTCCATGGGAGTGGTAGTCCCTCTCTCAAGAGTAGAGGTAGGAGCAAAGCTCACCTAAGAATGAGCTATCATATTTGCTAACCCTAGAAAGGAGGTGGAGGTGGTCTATTTATAGTCTAAGCCACGAAGGGGTAAGTGGGAGAGGGATACAAGGCCAAAGGCCATGCGGCCTCACAAGACAGCAGGGCGGAGTATCGGACTCATGGGCGGTAGTACAGCTGAGCGGTAGTACTGCTTGCTTTGGGCGGTAGTACGCTTGAGCGGTAGTACTGCTTGTTTTGGGCGGTAGTACCGCCCTTTCTGACTGGTAGGGCCTTCTTCTTCCGTCTTCGCTTCCACGCTTCCCTCATGCGGACGGTGTAGGCGTTCCTTGGCGCTTGCACTCCTCCTCGTCGTGCGTGAAGCTCCGACAATACCTATGCATGCACACGAGTGGAGTGTCAAGTAGTATACCATCCTCAAAGGGGTCAAGTGAACACGTGTAAAGGAGAAGATTCACCTTTATGTATGAGAAGTAGAGGTCGCACGTGTCACTTGCCAAACGGACTCTTGACATGGTGATGACCGTAGGATGCTCCGCATCATCCCCTCCCCCTTGGAAAAGATCCGACCTCGGATCGAAAACCAAATCACCATGGGAAAGAGATGGCTTCGCCGTGAAGAAGTGGACGTTCACCAAGTACTCATCATCTTCAAGCTCGCAATGGGCACTCTCCAATGTCGCACCGTCTTGGGATTCCTTCAAAATGAGCAAGGACAACAAACACTTGGAAAAACAAATGTGGTTAGCTGATAGAGGCAAAGGTGTCCCGTCCTTCGATGAGATGGTGGATTTCGCTTTGGTGGAAGTCGACTTTGACGATCCGACTACGAGCGTGCGAGGATGTCGCGCCTTAGCAATCGCTAAACCAACTCCGAGAGGTTATTGACCACGCCGGAGCACGATCAACCTGACCACGAGGGTCTATTTCCTGCGAGCAAACGAAGAACAAGCAAGAAACTGAGATTGCAATCTGGATATTGCGAATATAAGATGAAAGCTTTATTGATCAAGGTGGGGTTCTGTGGCGCTTTGTCCGGTCGTTGAACACAAACGAAACGCCAAGTTGCAGCTATGGCGAACTTTTAATCTAAACAAAACCCAAGTCTAAACGGTGCCCTAAGGGCTGTATATATGGAGGAAGAGGGGTGAATTTCGTGGCCCTTGGTGGAGGGGTCCAAACTAACCCTATCTCTTGTTTCCCCACACATACGGACTCTAAAAATAGCCTATACTAATGTATTTCGAAATTACATGGGCCTGGCCCAATAATAAGGTGGCGAAGCACCTAGAATAGCCTATGGACGAATATTATGAAGTGGCATCTTGTATATTTCGTCCAAGGCTTCATGCACTCCTTATGGTGGCTTCAAAGTCCTGAAATCATCACTTGTAACTCCGTTCTTGATCCCCTTATGCATGCCATCAACTCCATGTGTGTTCTTGCTCCAATGTTCATCCTTCTCCAAGCTAGGCCCTTCATTTGTAAGCAAAACAAATGTATCCAATTTAGGCGGCATCATATTCTCATGAACATTAGAATCATTACCAAGAAACGAAAGTACCGTAATTTAATTGGCGTCTTGTGAGCTCTAGTAATTGGTCCCAGATATGTAACAGAGGGGGCTGTGGGTGTAACAATGGTATTGATGTCCTCATCATCCTCCCTTCTTGAAATGAAGTCGCCCTCGACGGAAGCTCATCTTCCACACCCAAATAAGGCTTCAAATCTGCAATGTTAAAAGTGGGACTAACCCCAAAATCTGCAGCAGCTCAAGTTTATATGCATTATCATTTATTTTCTCCAACACCTTAAAGGGACCAGCAGCACGTGGCATTAGTTTTGATTTATGCAAATCAGAAATCTATCCTTACGCAAATGTAACCAAACAAGATCTCCAGTGCAAACACAACATGTTTTCTACCCTTATCTCCAAAAAGTTTATATTTAGCATTCATACGCTCAATGTTTTCCTTAGTTAACTCATGCATTTTTAAAATCAATTCAGCACGTTCTTTAGCATCAAAATTAACATTCTCCGAAGATGGAAGAGGCAACAAATCAATAGGTGCACGAGGTAGGAAACCATACACAACTTCAAAAGGGCACATCTTAGTAGTAGAATGCAATGAATGATTATAAGCAAATTCAATATGAGGCAAGCATTCCTCCCACATTTTCTTATTATTCTTTAGAACAGCCCTAAGCATAGTAGACAATGTTCTATTGACTACTTCAGTTTGTCCATCAGTTTGGGGGTGACAAGTAATACTAAAAAGCAGTTTAGTCCCCAACTTAGCCCATAAACATCTCCAAAAGTGGCTAAGAAATTTAGTATCACGATCTGAAACAATAGTATTTGGCACACCATGCAAGCGAATAATTTCACGAAAGAACAAATCAGCAACATTAACAGTATCATCGCTTTTATGACATGGTATAAAGTGTGCCATTTTCGAGAATCTATCCACGACAACAAATATGCTATCCTCCCTTCTTTGTTCTAGGTAAACCTAAAACAAAGTCCATAGATATATCCTCCCAAGGAACACTAGGTACAGGCAAAGGCATATATAAACCATGAGGATTGAGTCGTGACTTAGCTTTTTGACATGTAGTGCAGCGAGCAATAAAACGCTCAACATCCCGTCTCATCTTTGGCCAAAAGAAATGTGTAGCAAGTCGTCCTCCGCCTTCTTCACGCCAAAGTGTCCCATTAGTCCTCCTCCATGCGCCTCCTGCAACAACAAAAGACGAACGGAGCTAGCTGGAATGCATAGCTTGTTAGCACGAACACAAATCCATCATTAACGACAAACTTGTTCCATGTTCTTCCTTCTTTACAATTCTGCAAGACATCTTTAAAATCAGCATCATGCACATATTGATCTTTGATGGTCTCCAAACCAAATATTTTGAAGTCAAGTTGTGAAAGCATAGTATAGCGACGAGACAATGCATCAGCAATAACATTTTCTTTACCCTTCTTGTGTTTAATGACATAAGGGAAAGTCTCAATGAATTCAACCCATTTAGCATGTCTACGATTCAGTTTAGCTTGACTTTTAATATGTTTCAAAGATTCATGATCGAATGTATAACAAATTCTTTGGGCCATAAATAATGTTGCCATGTTTCTAAAGTCCGAACAAGAGCATATAATTCTTTATCATAAGTAGAATAATTCAGACTAGGCCCACTCAATTTTTCAGAAAAGTATGCAACAGGTTTGCCATCTTGTAATAACACACCTCCTAATCCAATTCCACTAGCATCACATTCAAGCTCAAAGTCTTATTAAAATCAGGAAGTTGGAGTAAAGGAGCATGTGTCAACTTATCTTTCAACACCGTGAAGGCTTCTTCCCATGGTACCCCAAACAAAAGGCACATCCTTCTTTGTAAGCTCATTGAGAGGTGCAGCAATGGTGCTGAAATCTCTCACAAAACGCCTATAGAATCCAGCGAGGCCAAGAAAACTCCTCACTTGTGTGACCGTTTTGGGCTGCAGCCAACTCTCAATAGCTTCAATCTTGGCTTTATCAACTTCAATTCCCTGTGGAGTAACAACATAGCCAAGAAAAGACACTCGGTCGGTGCAAAAGGTGCACTTCCCAAGGTTACCAAACAAACGTGCATCACGTAGAGCAATAAAAATAGCACGTAAATGTTCCAAATGTTCCTCCAAAGATCTGCTATAAATCAATATGTCATCAAAGTAAACTACCACAAATCGTCCAACGAAAGCACGTAAAACTTCGTTCATTAATCTCATGAAAGTACTAGGTGCATTAGTTAACCCAAAAGGCATGACTAACCACTCATATAATCCAAACTTAGTTTTAAATGCTATTTTCCATTCACCCCCCAATTTCATACGAATTTGATGGTATCCACTACGCAAATCAACTTTGGAGAATATTGTAGAGCCACTCAATTCATCAAGCATATCATCTAGCCTAGGAATAGGATGACGATAACGAATAGTAATATTATTAATGCCTCTACAATCAACACACATACGCAATGTACCATCCTTTTTCGGCACTAGAATAATAGGAACAGCACAAGGACTAAGGGATTCGCGTATATAACCTTTGTCGAGAAGCTCTTGTACTTGACGATAATCTCCTTCGCCTCCTCTGGATTGGTACGGTATGGCGACGGTTTGGCAATGAAGCACCGAAATTAAGTCAATCGATGCTCAATCCCACGAATAGGCGGTAATCCGGTGGCACGCCTTGTGGAAAGACGCCGTGAACTCTTGCAAAATGTTAGTGACAGCAGAAGGCAAAGAGGAAGGCACGTCCTCGAATGAAAATAATGCCTCTTTGCACACAAAAGCATAGCAAACAGATTTGCTAAAATCTAGCTCATCAATATCAGATTTAGTGGCAAGTAAACATGCACTGTTCAATTTAATTTCAGAAGCAACACTAGATGGTTTACTATTAGGCTTCATATGTTGTTCAAATTCTTTTGCCACAATCTGATTTTCACTCTTATTTTTCTCCTGTTTTGCTTTATTAGCTCTATTAATATCATCTTTCAAAATGGACTCAGGAGTCATAGGAAGCAAAGTAATATTTTTATCCTTATGAACAAGAGTATACTAATTGTTTCTACCATGGTGTACAGAATTTTTATCAAATTGCCATGGTCTACCAAGTAATAAGGAACATGCTTGCATAGGTACCACATCACAATCAACATAATCAGCATATGTAGAGATACTAAAATGCACACGAACAAAGACGTGTTACCTTAACCTTGCCGCTGTTGTTGAACCATTGGATGTAGTAAGGATGTGGATGTGGTCTTGTGGTGAGAGATAGCTTCTCCACTATCTCCATGCTAGCCAAGTTGTTGCAGCTCCTCCATCTATGATGACGCTGAATAGAACGCTCCTTCACAACTCCCTTTGTATGGAACAAATTATGCCTCTGATTTTGCTCAGCTTGTGTAACCTGCACACTCAAAACACGTTGAGCAACTAAACATTCATACCGTCAAGATCTTCAGCAGCCATGTATTGTGTCTCATGAGCAGAATCATCTCCACCGTGTTCCTCATGTGTGATAAGAGCCAAAGTCTCCTCATCATAGTCACTAGCGGACTCATACCCACCATCCTCGTGAGCAATCATCACACGCTGAGATTTGCATTCTCTCAAGAAATGTCCTCTTCCCTTACAACGACGACAAATAATATCACTTGTGTGCCCTGTTGACGCCATGGAAGAAGAAGAGCTCTGTGCAGGCCCGGCAGTGTGCTCTTGGCAGATAGTGGTGGTTGTGCCTGCTTTCTTGTATCACGGTTGGAGGTGGCACCTGAAGGAGGTGATGGTGCAAAGGAAGTAGATGATGCACGTGGTGTCCATGATGAAGGTCGACCTGCAGAAAAATTAGTGCGCGCCAACGCTTTGTCGATCCTGCACTTCACGTTCAGCTTTACAAGCAAGATGGAATAAACGAGTGATATTATTATAATCCTTATAGTCTAGAATGGTCTGAATATCTCTATTTAATCCACCGAGAAAACGTGCAAGCATAGCTTCATTCTCCTCAACAATACCACATCTAATCAAGCCGTTTGTAATTCCCGATAATATTCTTCTACAGAATTTTTACCTTGTCTTAAGCGCTGCAATTTTTGAAGTAATTCACGTTGATAATATGGTGGAACCCAACGAGTACGCATAGCAGTTTTCAAAGCAGCCCAAGTAGCTGGAACAGGATATAATCTACAATGTTCAGACCACCAAACACATGCAAAGCTAGTGAAAGCACAAACAGCAGCAGAACACGTCTCTCCTCGTGATATTGTAAACATGTAAATCGTTGTTCAGTTTCTAACTCCCAAGTAAGATATATATCAGAACATATCTACCCTTAAATGGTGGAATATTCAATTTCAGTTTAGGGAGATGGTCATGATCTCGCACTGAGGGGAGCCCTAGCATTGCCATTATTTGCATGTGGACGACCTGGTGGTTGTGGTGCTGGTGGTTGCACGTGGTTCGATGTTGATCAACCTCATCCTCGTAATCTCCCACATAATCATCCTCCTCGGTACCAGCAGCAACAGTAGCAGGAGCCAAAGAAGCACCAACAGCAGTAGCAGCGGCACCAGAATTTTGTCCTGGCTCAATAGGAACACGCTGAGCTCGTCCATACTGATTCGGAAGGGGGCGTTGATAGAGGCAAAGGTGTCCCGTCTTTCGATGAGATGGTGGATTTCGTTTTGGTGGAAGTCGACTTTGACGATCCGACTACGAAGTCATGAGGACGTCGCGCTTAGCAATCGCTAAACCAACTCCGAGAGGTTATTGACCACGCCGGAGCACGATCAACCTGACCACGAGGGTCTATTTCCTGCGAGCAAATGAAGAACAAGCACGAAACTGAGATTGCAATCTGGATATTGCGAATATAAGATGAAAGCTTTATTAATCAAGGTGGGGTTCTGTGACGCCTTTGTCCGGTCGTTGAACACAAACGGCACGCTGGTTGCAGCTATGGCGAACTTTTGATCTAAACAAAACCCAAAGTCTAAACGGTGCCCTAAGGGCTGTATATATGGAGGAAGAGGGAAGAATTTCGTGGCCCTTGGTGGAGGGGTCCAAACTAACCCTATCTCTTGTTTCCCCACACATACGGACTCTAAAAATAGCCTATACTAATGTATTTCGAAATTACATGGGCCTGGCCCAATAATAAGGTGACGAAGCACCTAGAATAGCCTCTGGACGAAATTTATGAAGTGGCATCTTGTATATTTCGTCCAAGGCTTCATGCACTCATTATGGTGGCTTCAAAGTCCTGAAATCATCACTTGTAACTCCATTCTTGTCCCCTTGCATGCCATCATCTCCATGCTTGTTCTTGCTCCAATGTTCATCCTTCTCCAAGCTAGGCCCTTCATTTGTAAGCAAAACAAATGTATCCAATTTAGGAAGCATCATATTCTCATGAACATTAGAATCATTACCAAGAAACGAAAGTACCTGGTAATTTAGTTGGCGTGCGCGAGCTCTAGTAATTGGTCCAGTATGTATAGCAGCAGGGGCTGTGGGTGTAACAATGGTATTGATGTCCTCATCAGGCGTAGTTGTTGTCGTTGCAGAGGTGCGATAGGTGCAGCAGGCGGTGGTTGTGGAAAACGCGCGAGCAATTCATCAAACTTGCTATCAAGCTTTGTTTCAAACGTCTTCTCAATGCCATCTATCTTCTCCATGGCCTCGTCAAATCTGTTTAGCACATCTTGCACCTGTCCACTCATCATTTGCTGAAATTTATCATCTAGCTGTTTGTTCGTCAGGTTCTCCCAGTCAGTCTCGTCGGCTTGTGATCCTGCCATGGTTAGCAGCAATAGAAACACACAAGAATATGATCCTACAGACTACTAACAAGAGGTGGTGGTGGGTGTCACAAATCCATCAAGCAAATCTCAAATTCTTACCAGTTCTTACCCAGCAGCAGTCGGTGATCGGCAACCGTTGTAATCAAAACTCTCAAAAGCTTGGATAGAGCGATTGCCAGGGAGAGTCAAACGCACGACGTAGATGTATGTGGAGCTGGGAAGGCTTATAATATGGTAGCAAAAAGGGTCAGCAGTAATCAATTCAGAGATGCAAAGTTGAATAAACGCTCAACGACGGTACTGTGCTGGTCCTAGGCTAGACCGTGCTAGAGACGCGAGCCTAGAACACTAACAAAATCACGGCGCTGCACGTAAACAAGGGAAAAGCACACTCTGGAAAAAAAAATTCGCTCCTCTTTTTTTTTGCGCTGATTTTTTTTAGCGCTGCTCTATTTTATTTTATTTTTTTGCGAAAAATCACTATAATGGCGAGTGTCTCAAAACTCTTCCCAAGTCAAACTAACAGGATGGGCACGAAATTTTTTCGACCAATTTTTTTTTTTCGACTGCCTGGACCCAAAAACTGGAAACGGGTCAAAAAAAACTTTCTATAACAGGGACTGTCTCAATACGCTTAGAAACACCTAAAAATAGGATAGCCAGAATTTTTTTTGTCCCGTGCGTTTTTGGAAAATTTTGGGCCTAAACGGAGGGTGGTTTCCGGACTCTTTTTTTTTGGGAACCAACCTCTTCTACGGACGGCAAAAGATTGCTGGAATCCGAAACCTACTCAGACAAGGAAACACGAATCGGAAAACTAGATGGATCCCGAAAACAACCCTAATATGCAAGGAACTCGGATTGGTGGTGGATATATGGTGGTGGTATATGGCAGCGGTGGTGGTATATGGTAGCGGTGGTGGTATATGGATACGGATTCGAAGCGGTGGCGGATAAGCGGTGGTGGTAGATGGCAGGGGCGATGATGATGGTGCGGCGACGGCGTGACAACTTATGACCAGAACTCGAAACTCTAAAAGACTAGACTCTAAGACCAGCAACTAGACACGACGATGCAACCGCAAATTCAACAACGCAAATACAGAAAAGATTACGCAAAGGCTCAGATTGGTTCGGATATGATGAACTAACCCTAATTTTTTGTGGCTTTTTCGTGGACTGTAGGTATGAAGAACAGACTCGATCTAAACTACGAAAAACTGTAAAATCTCACCGAGCAACCTGGAAATCTGATACCACTTGATAGAGGCAAAGGTGTCCCGTCTTTCGATGAGATGGTGGATTTCGCTTTGGTGGAAGTCGACTTTGACGATCCGACTACGAAGTCAGCGAGGACGCCGCTACTTAGCAATCGCTAAACCAACTCCGAGAGGTTATTGACCACGCCGGAGCACGATCAACCTGACCACGAGGGTCTATTTCCTGCGAGCAAACGAAGAACAAGCAAGAAACTGAGATTGCAATCTGGATATTGCGAATATAAGATGAAAGCTTTATTGATCAAGGTGGGGTTCTGTGACGCCTTTGTCTGGTCGTTGAACACAAACGAAGTACGCGAAGTTGCAGCTATGGCGAACTTTTAATCTAAACAAAACCCAAGTCTAAACGGTGCCCTAAGGGCTGTATATATGGAGGAAGAGGGGCCCTTGGTGGAGGGGTCCGAAACTAACCCTATCTCTTGTTTCCCCACACATACGGACTCTAAAAATAGCCTATACTAATGTATTTCGAAATTACATGGGCCTGGCCCAATAATAAGGTGGCGCAGCACCTAGAATAGCCTATGGACGAATATTATGAAGTGGCATCTTATATATTTCGTCCAAGGCTTCATGCACTCCTTATGGTGGCTTCAAAGTCCTGAAATCATCACTCGTAACTCCGTTCTTGATCCCCTTGCGCATGCCATCAACTCCATGTGTGTTCTTGCTCCAATGTTCATCCTTCTCCAAGCTAGGCCCTTCATTTGTAAGCAAAACAAATGTATCCAATTTAGGCAGCATCATATTCTCATGAACATTAGAATCATTACCAAGAAATGAAAGTACCTGGTAATTTAATTGGCATGCGCGAGCTCTAGTAATTGGTCCCGTATATGTAACAGTAGGGGCTGTGGGTGTAACAATGGTATTGATGTCCTCATCATTAGCACTAGTGCAAAACCAAGCATTCAAGAGGTGATTCACCAAACAAGTGTTGTCATCAAGCATAGCATATGGTTTGACAAAGGATTGTGACATGGCATGTAAGCACATAAATTGAGCACAAGCAAAGATATCATGGGGACAAGCATGTAAATGTGAGGTAGAGATGCAAATATGTGTGACAAGAGCATAAGCATCCACCTCAAGGTCATAGAACATGCATAAAGCGCTCGACAAATGGTCGATGGTAGGCATAGGAATCATTCACAACACCAAATAAGATGAGATGTCTAAACACATGGGTCAAGTGCAAGACAATCCAAGCATAATGTGCATAGGGTGTAGTGAATATAGTGTGGCACTCAACACAATAGAATGAGCAATTGTTCATCATGTGTGAGGCAATCAAGTGAATCATTTGACAAGCAAAGGGACATGGCATATGTGAAGAAATGACATTGGTGCAACCAACCATATGATAGTAGCAATTAGTCCAAGAATTGGATGCAACACACAAGGTATATATATCATGAAGCATGGAAATGCTAAAATGGTAAGGCGAGGCAAGATCTCTAATATGTGCGCAATCAAGTAGTCCAAGATGACCCATAAGTCTCATGGTGCAAGCAACACAAGTAGTATGATCCACAATATCCATGCTCATTGTTTGGGAGTTCTCAAAAGAGAAGGATATCACCTTGAAAGCATGTCCTTGTGCATTCTTCACAATGTCGAGACACAAGCAACAGCGATGTAGAATCGTTGTGGTAGAAGGTGGCTCGCTCTTAAGAGCTCGAATGGTCAACTCACGTGAAGTGGAAGTCGACATGAAGTCCAAGTATCCTACACATGCACAAAACAAAACAAAGAAAGTATGCGCATGGTAGACAAACACATCATCCATCATGATGGTTCTCTTCTCTTGCACATAACCATTAGAAGCACAAGTGCATGAATAATATGATGCAACAATGGCGATATTCAAGGCACTAGGTATATGGTGCAAAGAGGTAAGACAAGCATGCTTCACAAGGAATATGTCAAAATCTCCAAACATATGTAAGAATGCTATGGGGGCAATCTTAAGAGCAAGACTATAGGCATTGTTGCACTCAATACATGGCAAATCTAGCATGAGAGAGGCAACACATGGAAATATATGAGACGAAGCAATATGAATCATGTGCAAAGCATATAGATGGTTGTCATCAATCGCATGAGATGAGCAAGTATGACACAAGAGATAATGATCAAGATATATCATGTGAGAGGCATAAGCATGTATGTCATCGACCCAAGAAAGCAAGTAGTGGAACATGGTTGATGCAACATAGCAAGCAATCATAGCAATCAAGTCAAGTATGCTAGTAGTGCGAAGATGCGACATACTAGAATGAATCATGGCAAACATGTCCTTGGTGCAAATAGTGGGCATGAATAATTCACATGTCATAGCACAATCATGAAAGCAAGATATGAGGGCAATAGCCTGGGGCACATGATAAACATGGCAATAGCAACAAGGGTCTCTACCAAGCATGCAAATACACATAGAAGTAGCATAATGATGAAACATGGGTAGATGCAAGCAAGGGTCACAATTGCATGGAAAAGGCCTAGAAGCAAGCATAGCATGCAAAGTGAACACGGTAAAATGAGCATAAAGTGACAAGTGGTAAATGGCCCATAGCCGTGTGAGAGCCAAGTAGAGGAGTTGCGCGTAGTCCTTGCGCGAAGGGAACAGTGGTAAGGATAGTCCACGGGATCCCAAATCGTCATTGCTCTCAAGAGCTCGTTTTGTCAACTCGTGGGATTGCGAGGTTGACAAGTATTCCTGGGTACCTACACAAAAGAGACACAAACGAAAGAAATTGTGTGTGTGGTAAATGTACACATCATCCATCATGATGTGTATGTGCACGTGTGAGTTAGCACAAGATAAGCAATGCTCAAAGAAATTTGAGGCATGGTATATGAACATGTCATCCATCATGAAAGAATAGTTGTTATGTATGACACGATGGGGACACAAATTGAGAATGCAAGTATATGACACATCAATATCATGTTTAATCATGGGGAGCATATGGTGCACACAATTATGGGGATCATGCAATGAGTGGGATGGATCAAAATCTCCTAAAATGTACGAGGAAACTGTGGGGGTCTCCTCATGAGCAATAGCGGGAACATCACATGGAGAAAATGGACAACATCCAAAACAATGCATATCAGAAGCTAGGTGGTCATGGCATGGCATATGAGATAGCTGATGCAAAGGAAGCATATCAATATCATCACAAGAAAAACAAATGCCAATCACCATGGGCTTGTCATCTATGCCATATGTGCAAATTGGGTTTATTTTAATGGCATATGCATAGTCACTATGAAGAGATTGCAAATAAGACATATGGTTGATCTCATGCATAGCATATGACAAGTCAAGCGGATTATCAAACATGATGTGACCTAAAGAATTCTCACAAGAAATCCTATGTAACATGGCATCACAACTAATAGACTCCACAAGAGAATCATCGTACTCATCATAAATGGGCAAATCATCGCATGGGGAAATCATACTAGCATGAAGCATGGCAATAGGTGGATCAACATCATGCAAGCAATCAATGTCAAGAATGTTCACTAGTGGGACTAGAGCATCACCTTCACCTATGTTACCTTTTTCATTCCACTCAAGTGGTGTAGGTGAGGTGGGAAAGACCAAATGGTGGTCATCTTCATCTTGATGGAACCATGTGGGGGGTGCATCATATTCCACCATGGCCATCGTCTTGTCCAAAGGGAGGATGAAGTCGTCGAGGATCGGCGCGTCATCATAAATGGGACCTAGCACCAAATGAGAAGACACAATAGAGGTAGAGGTCAAGTTGTTAGAAATGCAAATGGCCTCACGAGACCTATCAACTATCTCACTCTCCCTATGTGGTGGTTCACTCACTCCCTCAAAATAGGTGCACTCAAACTCACGTATGGTGGAGTCACTCATCTCACTCAAGTGGTGGGGGTTGTGGCTCTCCTCACATGGGAATTGTGGCAACTCATCATATATGGGGCTAGTGGTGAAGTCACTCTCACTCTCAATATGGTGGCACAAGTCACTCAAGTCATCATACGTCGCCGTGGTCGAAGGGAAGATCCCATGCTCAACCATCTCGTCGTCGTTGCCGTGGATGAAGGCCGAAGATGGCACATCATCACTCTCCTCCATGACCGAAGGGAAAATCCCTTGCTCGATCATCTCGTCACCGTTGCCGTAGATGAAGGCCGAAGATGGCACATCATCACTCTCGCCTCCTAAGATGGAAGCATCATCCTTGCTCGCCACCTTGTCGCTCGCCTCCAAAGCTTGGTCCTTGAGGGTCTCCGTAGTCGTACTCGTCACGGCACCGTCTTGAAAAAGAGTCGAAATAGACTCGGCATCATCAATGCCACAAATAGGGATGGCGGTGAAGTCACACTTGGGAGCATCATCTTGGAGCTCGTCGGGCTTGGACATCTTGGTGGTACTAGCCTCATGCTTGTCGTAGAGCTTGGTCGCCGTGAAGTTTGCTTGGGGTGGAGAAGCCTTGGCCTTCATGAGTTCTTGTTCCGCCTTGAGAGCACCTATGTAGTAGTCGTCGATGGACTTGTAGTTCTCGAGGAAGATGGTCTTGGAGATGTCGTTGTGCAATCCCATCATGAAGTGGAACTTCATCGAAATGGGGTCGTCCACTCCGGCTCGTCAGCAAGGCAATCATCATCTCCTTGAAGTACTTGTCGATGGACTTGGATCCTTGGGTGGTGTTCTCCAATTGGCGCCGGTTGTTCCGTAGGTTGGAGTCACAAACTCGCCGCAAAGCTTTCTTCGCCTTGGGCCAACTCATGTCGTAGTACTCAAGGTGTGTGAAGCCACCATGCCAATGCGTAGTCGTGGAAGTTTCTTGTGTCGCACTTCACTTGATCTTCGGAGGAACTTGATGTAGCTTGAGGTAGTCGCCCATCAAACGCTCCCACTCGAGGTACTCCTCGGTTCTTGAGTCCCATAGAAAGGAATCTTGTGGTCGTTGTCGAGGTCGTAGTAGCTCGTGGAAGTCGCGGACTTGAGCTTGGGTAGCTTCTCTTGAGTGTAGTCTTGATGTTCTTGTTGGCGAAGATGCCATATGTCCGTGGCGAAGATGCCTTGAAGTCGCTTGGCGAAGATGCCAAGGAGATGGTGAAGTCGTTGAGCGGTTGTTGGTGTTGAGCTCTTGACCTTCACGTTCTTGTTGTTGATGGTGTCGATGCCGATGTGATCTTGCCGGAGGTGGTAGCTCGGAAGGATGTGCTCTTGAGCGCCTTCTCAAGATGAGGAAGATCGCTGTAGGACTTGATGAGGGCCTTGATCTCCTCCATGCGCTTGTCCATCTTGGCGTCGTAGTTGTTGTTCATGGCATCGAACTCGCTGTTGTTGTTGTAGACCGAAAGTGAAATGCCTTGCCTATCCATCACAAGACTCGAGTAGAGGTGAGTAGGAAATGAGATAAACAATACCAAGTTACCTTTTCCCAAAGTTGAGGATGTATCCCGTGTCACTCAATGTGAGATGAAAGAATAGTGGAATTGGTACGGACTTGTTCACTCACACCTACAAGTAAAGGCTTATGGTAGAGCTCGGTGAGGATAGTGGCACAAAAAATTGAAGCAAAATGTTAGCAAGAGTCAATAATGTTGAAAAAGATTCACAAATTCGCAAGTGAAATAAATGGACCAATAGCAATGAAAGGTACACGGAAACACACACGGATAGATAAATGGGGTCGTGCAACCAAGGAATGAGCACAAAATGTGGAATCCACGGAAAACGCTCGTGTTGCACAACTCAAGAGAGACGCTAGCACGATTGCTCAATAGGCGGATACGACACTTGTGCACAACCTATAAGATGCAAAATGGATATTCTTTCTATCCCAAGTATGCTATATATGTATGGTTCCCGGTGTTTCTCTCAAGCATGATATCATATGATGTAGATTTTGGTATGGCTCTTATGTGCAATGGGGTATGATGCTATGGCACTTGCTCACGAGCTCTTTGCTCTCTTTTTGTTGCTTAAAAGCTTTTTCTCTTTTTTTTCTATGGCCAATTTGCACAATGCACAAACCAAGATAGCAATTGTGTATATGCGGGAACAAACTTGAGGCACAATGGATGATATGATACCAAGATGATATGGTATGTATGCAATGGATGGTGGATCACTAATGTGCACAAGTAACATTGCCGGCAATACTCAAATGGCTAGTCTCGATAGGCAAGTAACGCAAAATGGGCTAGGGGTTAACAATGCGATTGCAAGGGAATATACAAAGGTGTCGTCGAGGTTACCGTCCTTTGCGATGATGAGTGGCGGTGTTCTTGTTGTAGATACCAAGAAGATGGAGACTCGTCCCTAAGTAGCCGAAACACCTTAGGAAACGGAAAAACCGCAAACTCAAAATCTCAAATGACAAATGTCAAATGGTGGTAGCGGAAAGCGGTGGTGGTGTTGCACTAGGCAATGCGGAAGTGGAGTGATGGCTATACACGTGTCGAAGTTGAAGTTGCCATCCCTAAGTAGCCGAAACACCTTAGGAGACACAAGCCACAACTCAAACAAGCTCAAAGAACTATTGGGTTAAGTTGGGTTGTCGGAAGTGTATGCTGGGTAAGGTTCTGTGGAAATGGTGGTGGCGGTGGTGGTTGATGAAGAAGCAACCGTCCCTAAGTAGCCTAAACACCTTAGGAGACTCAAATCACAACTCAAACAACCACTAATGCTATAAGGATCAAAATGGGTTAGGTTGCGGAAGTCGGTGGTGGTTATGCGGATGTTGT
Source organism: Aegilops speltoides (assembly GCA_021437245.1). Lineage (NCBI taxonomy): Eukaryota > Viridiplantae > Streptophyta > Magnoliopsida > Poales > Poaceae > Aegilops > Aegilops speltoides. Next base: position 243,958,404 of record CM038146.1, read on the forward strand.
GGTGGAAGCCCTAGGCAAAGATGCCAAACTTCATCAAATGTGATGGAGTCAAATGATGTTGGTGGTATTTTTGTGGGAAGGGGGATGTCAATAGCTTCAAAACGAGCTAAAGAACGTCAAAATCGGAGTTCGGATGAATTAGTTATGGCCGAAACGGTAGTACCGCTCGGGAGGGCGGTAGTACCGCTCGTGTCGGGATTTTTCGACTATTTCGGCTGAAACAGGGCCTAGCGGTAGTACCGTTAGCGGGGCGGTAGTACCGCTTGAGGTTCTCAGCGGTAGTACCGCTCTGTAGGGCGGTAGTACCGCTCGTGTCGCGATTTTTCGCAGATCGAATCGGGCGCGATTTTGGGCGGAAATGGATGATTTCGGGGGCAAAATTTGATGGATTTCGTGGATGGAAAGAGGGGAAACTTGGGGGAATGCTAGATCCACTTGAAACCAAGCAAATCCATGGATCAAAATCAACAAAACACCATCAAACCAACAAATCACAAAAAAATTTGGGGCTATTTTTGGTGGGGATTTTTGGATTTAGGACGAAAACAACAAAATCAAGCTAGAAAACACGGGGTAGGGGCTCCAAAAACGTGATCAACGTGGCTCATGATACCATATGATGTAGGGTGGAACCCTATAGCGTCGATCTTTCACGTTTGGAGCGGGATCCCTCGAAGAACACGATGAACACGGGGAAGAATGGGGAGAAATCACAAGGGGAAACACTCAAGAACAAGTCCAAATCACACATCCACTAGACAATCAAACACACAAGATCACAAGGTACATGAACAACAAAGGGAAAGATACAAGGTAAGGTTCATCTCCAAGAGGAGGTCTTGATGATATCCTAGATGGATCTTCCCACAAGGGGTCTTGATGATATCCCGCAGGATCTTCTCACATGGAGGTCTTGAACTCCATGGGAGTGGTAGTCTCTCTCTCAAGAGTAGAGGTAGGAGCAAAGCTCACCTAAGAATGAGCTATCATAGTTGCTAACCCTAGAAAGGAGGTGGAGGTGGTCTATTTATAGTCTAAGCCACGAAGGGGTAAGTGGGAGAGGGATACAAGGCCAAAGGCCATGTCACAAGACAGGCAGGGCGGTAGTACCGGACTCATGGGCGGTAGTACCGCTTGAGCGGTAGTACCGCTTGCTTTGGGCGGTAGTACCGCTTGTTTTGGGCGGTACTACCGCCCTTTCTGGACTGGGAAGGGCCTTCTTCTTCCGTCTAAGCTTCCACGCTTCCCTCGCGGACGGTGTAGGCGTTCCTTGGCGCTTGCACTCCTCCTCGTCGTGCGTGAAGCTCCGACAATACCTATGCATGCACACGAGTGGAGTGTCAAGTAGTATACCATCCTCAAAGGGGTCAAGTGAACACGTGTAAAGGAGAAGATTCACCTTTATGTATGAGAAGTAGAGGTCGCACGTGTCACTTGCCAAACGGACTCTTGACATGGTGATGACCGTAGGATGCTCCGCATCAATACACTTGTTGGGTATCTTACCACACGAATGATATGTTTTGCACTTCCGCTAACCTCATTTGTTTTTCTGAGTGTTTGTCATGTTCTTTCGTTTTAAAGGAGTCACAAGGCATCACCGTCATCAGACATATTGGCTATTTGAAGGCATACATGATGCGCAACACCCATATTTTCGACATCCTCATAAAGGTGAACTCCTTCCCTTTGAGCCATCCTCGAGTACGCATATTGGATGGGTCACTCTTTCATTGTTGTTTCCTTCTTGTTGTCTACATGATACATCCCGTGAACGGAGGAGCGACATTGGAGATTGGCTACATGGACCTTCACATTGAGGAACGCTTGCACTTATTGGATGCACCTTCGGCACTCCACTCATGCCTCGACATCGAGCTTTGGTACACAAACACCTTCATATTTGTTGATTGTGCTCATACATGTCATGCTCGATGGACATACCATACTTACCACAAGTTTATACCTCATGCATGGATTGCCTCACATTATGATTGCCTTGTTGCAACTTGTATTCCCATGACATCCATGATATATGAACTTGTGCATTTCCTTAGCAAATTTGTTGTGATCTACGTCGATGGCATATTCATACATCATGATCATGTTATCCACCATCAATTGCATGATAACATACACATGTTGAGCATCCATTGCCATATTCATGCTATTGATAAACTGTCGCACTATGACATCATTTTGCACCGTGGTTGCATTGATCTAATTTACAACACATTTGTGTGCACAATGATTGCATTTCCTCCCATGAATGCTTTGCATCTCATTCTAGATCATCTTGATAAGCTTCATGCGCTTTGTCACGACCAATCTTGCCGCACGGACTCATTCTTACATGGTGGACACTTTGTGTACTTTGTGTTTGCTCATTTTGCATGTACCACATACCGGAGACACCTTCGAGTACTTGGATTGCGCAAGGCCTTCACCTACGTCCCACTACAAGTCCGTCCCACACACCGCTTCCATGGTGATGAGGATCACGATCCGAGGTCAGATCTTTCCCAAGGGGGGGGGATATGATGCGGAGCATCCCACGTTCATCCCCATGTACACTCCGACTACTCTCCAAGCCCCAAGAGGACATATGACGAGACCTCGAACATATGCCATTGGACACAAGGTGAATTCACTCCTCTTCGAACCGTCACTTTCCGCATATGAGACATGGCTACTACCTCATGCATGGATCTTGGATACACTCAGGTACAACCAAGATGACCATGGAGAATCGAAGGACCAAGGCCAAGCATGGAAGAGAACACGGAAGAAAGGAGAAGAAGAAGACGGAGCGGTTGTTGGAACCAGGCCGGACGTCTGGACCGCCGTCCGGATCATCCGGGCCCAGCCGGATCATCCGTACCCTCCCCCGTGTCGTCCGGGTAAATGCGCTGAAGACACCCGAAAGCTTCCACCGAAGCCGGATCATCCGGGACTCCATCCGGATCATCCGGACCTCTGACGCCCGGATCATCTGGGACCCCGTCCGGATCATCCGGCCTTGCCTGCGCGCATGACTTGGGCCGAGGCCCGTGTACCCCTTCGCCCCTCACTTACCCCTTCATGGCTTAGCACTATAAATAGACCTCCTCCTCCCCATTTTGAGGGTTAGCATTGGATTAGCTCATATTTGTGTGAGAGCCTTTGCTCATCCACTCGGTAACTTCTCCTCGGAGCTCAGGACCTCTTCGGAGAAGATCCCCCAGCGGATTCAAGACCCCTATCTAGGGAAGAACATCAAGGCTCCTCTTGGAGATGAACGGTTCCTTTGTATCCTTACCTTAGTTGACTTTGTATCTTGTGGATCTCATATGTGTGTGGTGATCTAGCACTTGTGTGATCGATTCCTTGTTGGTTGAGTGATTCCCTCTCATTTTCCCCGTGTTTCCCCTTGTGCTTCCGCGTGTTCTTCGTGATTCCCCCGTAGGATCCACTCCAAACGTGAAAGATCGACGCTATAGGGTTCCACAAGGTGTCGTCGAGGTTACCGTCCTTAGAGATGATGAGAGGCGGTGTTCTTGATGTAGATACCAAGATGATGTAGACTCGTCCCTAAGTAGCCGAAACACCTTAGGAAACGGAAAAACCGCGAACTCAAAATCTCAAATGACAAATGTCAAAATGGTGGTAGCGGAAAGCGGTGATGATGTTGCACTAAGCAATGCGGAAGTGGAATGATGGGCTATACACGAGTCGGAGTTGAAGTTGCCGTCCCTAAGTAGCCGAAACACCTTAGGAGACACAAGCCACAACTCAAACAAGCTCAAACAAAATTGGGTTAGGTTGGGTTTGTGGAAATGTGTGACGGGCAAGGTTATGCGGAAGTGGAGGTGGTGGTTGATGAAGAAGTAATCGTCCCTAAGTAGCCGAAATACCTTAGGAGACTCAAGTCACTACTCAAACAACCTCAAATGCTATGGGGGACAAAATGGGTTAGGTTGCGGAAGTCGGTGGTGGTAATGCGGATGATATGGTGGAGGGCCTAGGCAAACTTGCCAAATTTCAGAAAATATGATGGAGTCAAATGATGTTGGTGGTATTTTTGTGGGATGGGGGATGTCAATAGCTTCAAAACGAGCTAAAGAACATCAAAATCGGACTCCGGATGAATTAGTTATGGCCGAAACAAGAATTCAGCCGAGTCAGTGTCAGGGTTACCCGGACATCCGGGAGTAGGTCCGGATGATCCGGGTTCGTCAACCGGATTTCTGTCATGTGGGGCGTCCGGACATCCGGGAGATGGTCCAGCTGATCCGGGTGGATCCGGATGATCCGGGCAGGTCAAACTGCTCGGGTTTTGCTCGTGGAGACGAATTTTTGGGCGGAATTTGGGGATTTTGGGGTCAAAATTGGCGAGATTTCGTCGATGGAAGGTGGGGAAACTTGGGGAAATGCTAGATCCACTTGAAACGAAGCAAATCCACGGATCAAAATCAACAAAACATCATCAAAACCAACAAATCACAAAAAAAATTGGGGGCTATTTTTGGTGGGGATTTTCGGATTTAGGACGAAATCAACAAAATCAAGCTAGAAAACACGGGGTAGGGGCTCCAAAAACGTGATCAACGTGGCTCATGATACCATGTGATGTAGGGTGGAACCCTAATTCGTCGATCTTTCACGTTCAGAGGGGATCGTACGGAGGAAACACGAAGAACACGCGGAAGCACATAGGGAAACAAGGGGAAAACGAGCGAGAATCACTCAACCAACAAGGAATCGATCACACAAGTGCTAGATCAACATACACACATGAGATCCACAAGATACATAGTCAACTAGGGTAAGGATACAAAGGAACCGTTCATCTCCAAGAGGAGGCCTTGAATCCACGAGGGGATCTTCCCGTAAAGGGGTCTTGTATCCGAGAGGATCTTCTCCGAAGAGGCCGCGGTCTCTCACGAGGAGGAGATCCGATAGATAAGCGTAGCTCTATCTCTAACATGAGCTAAACCAACGCTAACCCTCAAAATGGGGAGGAGGAGGTCTATTTATAGTGCTAAGCCACGAAGGGGTAAGTGAGGGGCGAAGGGGTACACGGGCCTCGGCCCAAGTCATGCGCGCAGGCAAGGCCGGATGATCCGGATGGGGTCCCGGATGATCCGGGCGTCGGGGTCCGGATGATCCGGACGGAGTCCCGGATGATCCGGCTTTGGTGGAAGCCTTCGGGTGTCTTCGGCGCAGTTACCCGGACGATCCGGACGGAGTCCCGGATGATCCGGCTGGGCCCGGATGATCCGGACGACGGTCCGGATGTCCGGCCTGGCTCCATCAGCCGCTCCATCTTCTTCTTCCTTCTCCTCTTCCATGCTTGGCCTTGATCCTTGGATTGTCCATGGTCATCTTGGCTGTACCTGAGTGTATGCAAGGTCCATGCATGTGGTATTAGCCGTGTCTCATATGCGGAAAGTGACGGTTCAAAGAGGAGTGAATTCACCTTGTGTCCAATGGCGTATGTTCGAGGTCTCGTCATATGTCCTCTTGGGGCTTGGAGAGTAGTCGGAGTGTACATGGGGATGAACGTGGGATGCTCCGCATCACTTAAGCTTTCACGTACATGACCGTTGTCGATTAGTTGTTGTACTTGCCGTTGAATCTCCTTGGTTTCTTCGGGATTGACACGGTATGGAGCTTTGTTTGGAAGTGGCACTCCAGGGATGAGGTCGATTCGATGCTCAATGCCTCGAAGAGGAGGTAGACCCGGAGGTAGCTCATCGGGGAAAACATCTTGAAATTCCTGCAAAAGAGATTGAAACACCAAAGGTAGCTCATGACTGGTGTTAGTTTTTGGTTCTCCATCCTTGCACACAAGGACAATTCTCACACACTTCTCTCATCTCATGTTTGGTGGCGAATAGTATGAGGTTTTTCTCTCTAGGCAAAGAGTTGCTCAAATTTGGCTTGTGGCTCTCACTCACTTTTTGGTGGCTCACTTTCTCACTCTTCTCTCTTTGGTTGGTGGCTTGTTTGTCGGCTATCACTTGACTAGGAGACATGGGTCGTAGGACATATTCTTTGTGATGAGGACATCAATACCATTGTTACACCCACAGCCCCTGCTGCTATACATACTGGACCAATTACTAGAGCTCGCGCACGCCAACTAAATTAACAGGTACTTTCGTTTCTTGGTAATGATTCTAATGTTCATGAGAATATGATGCTGCCTAAATTGGATACATTTGTTTTGCTTACAAATGAAGGGCCTAGCTTGGAGAAGGATGAACATTGGAGCAAGAACAAGCATGGAGATGATGGCATACGCAAGGGGGACAAGAATGGAGTTACAAGTGATGATTTCAGGACTTTGAAGCCACCATAATGAGTGCATGAAGCCTTGGACGAAATATACAAGATGCCACTTCATAAATTTCGTCCAGAGGCTATTCTAGGTGCTGCGTCACCTTATTATTGGGCCAGGCCCATGTAATTTCGAAATACATTAGTATAGGCTATTTTAGAGTCCGTATGTGTGGGAAACAAGAGATAGGGTTAGTTTGGACCCCTCCACCAAGGGCCACGAAATTCTCCCCTCTTCCTCCATATATACAGCCCTTAGGGCACCGCTTAGACTTTGGGTTTTGTTTAGATCAAAAGTTCGCCATAGCTGCAACTTCGCGTGCCGCTTGTGTTCAACGACTGCACAAAGGCGCCACGTAACCCCACCTTGATCAATAAAGCTTTCATCTTATATTCGCAATATCCAGATTGCAATCTCAGTTTCTTGCTTGTTCTTCGTTTGCTCGCAGGAAATAGACCTCGTGGTCGTTGATCGTGCTCGGCGTGGTCAATAACCTCTCGGAGTTGGTTTAGCGATTGCTAAGGCGCGCCCTCGCACGCCAGTAGTCGGATCGTCAAAGTCGACTTCCACCAAAGCGAAATCCGCCATCTCATCGAAAGACGGACACCTCTGTCTCTATCAAGTGGTATCAGATTTCCGTGTTGCTCGGTGAGATTTTACAGTTTTTCGTAGTTTAGATCGAGTCTGTTCTTCATACCTATAGTCCACGAAAAAGCCAAAAAAATTAGGGTTAGTTCATCCCATCCGAACCAATCTGAGCCTTTGCATAATCTTTTCTGTATTTGCTTTGTTGAATTTGCGGTTGCATCGTCGTGTCAAGTTGCTGGTCTTAGCGTCTAGTCTTTTAGAGTTTCGAGTTCTGTTCACAGGTTGTCACGTCGCCGCTGCCATATACCACCACCACATATCCGCCGCCATCACGCCCATCCGAGTCCACCTGCAACATATATCCGCCACCAGTCCGAGTTCCACCAGATTCATCTCCGCCACCAGTCCGAGTTCCACCAGATTCATCTCCGCCACCAGTCCGAGTTCCACCAGATTCATCTCCGCCACCAGTCCTAGTCCGAGTCCAGTAATTGTTGCATTGTTTTCGGTTTCCAGATCACGCGATACTCCGAGTCGTGACAGCGGAGGACTCCCCAACTTCCGAGCCATCCGCAGAAGAAAAATAGTTCCAAACTCAAAAAAAAAACTAAGTCTGGAAAATTCTGGCTAGGCAGTTTTTAGACCATTTGTAGACTTTTTCGAAAAAAATTTGTTGCGGAGCAAAAAAAAAAGGAAAAAAAGAGGAAAAAAATTCAGAGTGTGCTCCTCCATTGTTTACGTGCAGCGCCGTGATTTTGTTGGTGTTCTAGGCTCGCGTCTCTAGCACGTCTAGCCTAGGACCAAAGACAAGATCGTCGTTGAGCGCTTATTCAACTTTGCATCTCTGAATTGATTATTGCTGACCCTTTTGCTACCATATTATAAGCCTTCCCAGCCCACATACATCTACGTCGTGCGCTTGATTCTCCCCGTAATCGCTATATCCAAGCTTTGAGAGTTTTGACTACAACGGTTGCCGATCACCACCGCTCTTTGGGTAAGAACTGGTAAGAATTTGAGATTTGCTTGACGGGTTTGTGATACACCACCACCACTTCTTAGTAGTCTGTAGGATCATATTCTTGTGTGTTTCTATTTGCTGCTAACCATGGTAGGATCACAAGCCGATGAGACTGATTGGGAGAACCTGACGAACAAACAGCTACATGATAAGTTTCAGCAAATGATGATTGGACAGGTGCAAGATGTGGTAAACAGATTTGACGAGGCCATGGAGAAGATAGATGGTATTGAGAAGACGTTTGAAACAAAGCTTGATAGCAAGTTTGATGAATTGCTCGCTTTTCCACAACCACCGCCGGCTGCACCTATCGCACCTCTGCAACGACAACAACTCGCCCCTTCCGAATCAGTATGGATGAGCTCAGCGTGTTCCTATTGAGCCAGACAAAATTCTGGTGCCGCTGCTCTCGCTGTTGGTGCTTCTTTGGCTCCTCGCTATCGCTGCTACTGGTACCGAGGAGGATGATTATGTGGAAGATTACGAGGATGAGGTTGATCAACATCAGAACTACGTACAACCACAAGCACCACAACCACCAGGTCGTCCACATGCAAATAATGGCAATGTTAGGGCTCCCCTCAGTACGAGATCATGACCATCTCCCTAAACTGAAATTGAATATTCCACCATTTGAGGGTAGATATGTTCCTGATATATATCTTACTTGGGAGTTAGAAACTGAACAACGATTTACATGTTTACAATATCCTGAGGAGAGACGTGTTCCTGCTGCTGTTTGTGCTTTCACTAGCTTTGCATGTGTTTGGTGGTCTGAACATTGTAGATTATATCCTGTTCCAGCTACTTGGGCTGCTTTGAAAACTGCTATGCGTACTCGTTGGGTTCCACCATATTATCAACGTGAATTACTTGAAAAATTGCAGCGCTTAAGACAAGGAAAAAATTCAGTAGAAGAATATTATCAGGAATTACAAACTGGCTTGATTAGATGTGGTATTGTTGAGGAGAATGAAGCCATGCTTGCACGTTTTCGGGTGGATTAAATAGAGAGATTCAGACCATTCTAGACTATAAGGATTATAATAATATCACTCGCTTATTCCATCTTGCTTGTAAAGCTGAACGTGAAGTGCAGGATCGACAGGCATTGGCGCCGCACTAACTTTTCTGCAGGTCGACCTTCATCATGGACACCACGTGCATCATCTACTTCCACCGCACCATCACCTCCTTCAGGTGCCACCTCCAACCGTGATACAAGAAAGCAGGCACAACCACCACTATCTGCCAAGAGCACACTGCCGGGCTCGCACAGAGCTCTTCTTCTTCCATGGCGTCAACAGGCACACAAGTGATATTATTTGTCGTCGTTGTAAGGGAAGAGGACATTTTAAGAGAGAATGCAAATCTCAGCGTGTGATGATTGCTACGAGGATGGTGGGTATGAGTCCGCTAGTGACTATGATGAGGAGACTTTGGCTCTTATTACACATGAGGAACACGGTGGAGATGATTCGATCATGAGACACAATACATGGCTGCTGAAGATGCTTGACAGTATGAATGTTTAGTTGCTCAACGTGTTTTGAGTGTGCAGGTTACACAAGCTGAGCAAAATCAGAGGCATAATTTGTTCCATACAAAGGAGTTGTGAAGGAACGTTCTATTCAAGGCCATCATAGATGGAGGGAGCTGCAACAACTTGGCTAGCATGGAGATGGTGGAGAAGCTGTCTCTCACCACAAGACCACATCCACATCCTTACTACATCCAATGGTTCAACAACAGCGGCAAGGTGAAGGTAACACGTCTGTTCGTGTGCATTTTAGTATCTCTACATATGCTGATTATGTTGATTGTGATGTGGTACCTATGCAAGCATGTTCCTTATTACTTGGTAGACCATGGCAATTTGATAAAAATTCTGTACACCATGGTAGAAACAATCAGTATGCTCTTGTTCATAAGGATAAAAATATTACTTTGCTTCCTATGACTCCTGAGTCCATTTTGAAAGATGATATTAATAGAGCTAATAAAGCAAAACAGCAGAAAAATAAGAGTGAAAATCAGATTGTGGCAAAAGAATTTGAGCAACACATGAAGCCTAATAATAAACCATCTACTGTTGCTTCTGAAATTAAATTGAAAAGTGCATGTTTACTTGCCACCAAATCTGATATTGATGAGCTAGATTTTAGCAAATCTATTTGCTATGCTTTTGTGTGCAAAGAGGCATTATTTTCATTCGAGGACGTTTTCCTCTTTGCCCCTCGCTGTCACTAACATTTTGCAGAGTTCACGACGTCTTTCCACAAGACGTGCCACCGGATTACCACCTATTCGAGGGATTGAGCATCAAATTGACTTAATTCCCGTGCATCATTACCCAACCGTGCACCATACCGCACCAATCCAGAGGAGACGAAGGAGATTATGCGTCAAGTACGTGAGCTGCTCGACAAAGGTTATATACGCGAATCCCTTAGTCCTTGTGCTGTTCCTATTATTCTAGTGCGAAAAAGGATGGTACGTCACGTATGTGTGTTGATTGTAGAGGCATCAATAATATTACTATTCGTTATCGCCACCCTATTCCTAGGCTAGATGATATGCTTGATGAATTGAGTGGCTCTACAATATTCTCCAAAGTTGATTTGCGAGTGGATACCATCAAATTCGTATGAAATTGGGAGATGAATGGAAAACAGCATTTAAAACTAAGTTTGGATTATATGAGTGGTTAGTCATGCCTTTTGGGTTAACTAATGCACCTAGTACTTTCATGAGATTAATGAACGAAGTTTTACGTGCTTTCATTGGACGATTTGTGGTAGTCTATTTTGATGATATACTGATTTATAGCAAATCTTTGGAAGAACATATGGAACATTTACGTGCTGTTTTTAATGCTCTACGTGATGCACGTTTGTTTGGTAACCTTGGGAAGTGCACCTTTTGCACCGACCGAGTATCTTTTCTTGGCTATGTTGTTACTCCACAGGGAATTGAAGTTGATAAAGCCAAGATTGAAGCTATTGAGAGTTGGCCGCAGCCCAAAACGGTCACACAAGTGAGGAGTTTCCTTGGCCTCGCTGGTTTCTATAGGCGTTTTGTGAGAGATTTCAGCACCATTGCTGCACCTCTCAACGAGCTTACAAAGAAGGATGTGCCTTTTGTTTGGGGTACCGCACAGGAAGAAGCCTTCACGGTATTGAAAGCTAAGTTGACACATGCTCCTTTACTCCAACTTCCTGATTTTAATAAGACTTTTGAGCTTGAATGTGATGCTAGTGGAATTTGATTAGGAGGTGTGTTATTACAAGATGGCAAACCTGTTGCATACTTTTCTGAAAAATTGAGTGGGACTAGTCTGAATTACTCTACTTATGATAAAGAATTATATGCTCTTGTTCGGACTTTAGAAACATGGCAACATTATTTATGGCCCAAAGAATTTGTTATACATTCTGATCATGAATCTTTGAAACATATTAAAAGTCAAGCTAAACTGAATCGTAGACATGCTAAATGGGTTGAATTCATTGAGACTTTCCTTATGTCATTAAACACAAGAAGGGTAAAGAAAATGTTATTGCTGATGCATTGTCTCGTCGCTATACTATGCTTTCACAACTTGACTTCAAAATATTTGGTTTGGAGACCATCAAAGATCAATATGTGCATGATGCTGATTTAAAGATGTATTGCAGAATTGTAAAGAAGGAAGAACATGGAACAAGTTTGTCGTTAATGATGGATTTGTGTTCGTGCTAACAAGCTATGCATTCCAGCTAGCTCCATTCGTCTTTTGTTGTTGCAGGAGGCGATGGAGGAGGACTAATGGGACACTTTGGCGTGAAGAAGACGGAGGACGTACTTGCTACACATTTCTTTTGGCCAAAGATGAGACGGGATGTTGAGCGTTTTATTGCTCGCTGCACTACATGTCAAAAAGCTAAGTCACGACTCAATCCTCATGGTTTATATATGCCTTTGCCTGTACCTAGTGTTCCTTGGGAGGATATATCTATGGACTTTGTTTTAGGTTTACCTAGAACAAAGAAGGGAAGGATAGCATATTTGTTGTCGTGGATAGATTCTCTAAAATGGCACACTTTGTACCATGTCATAAAAGCGATGATGCTTTGTCAATGTTGCTGATTTGTTCTTTCGTGAAATTATTCGCTTGCATGGTGTGCCAAATACTATTGTTTCAGATCGTGATACTAAATTTCTTAGCCACTTTTGGAGATGTTTATGGGCTAAGTTGGGGACTAAACTGCTTTTAGTACTACTTGTCACCCCAAACCGATGGACAAACTGAAGTAGTCAATAGAACATTGTCTACTATGCTTAGGGCTGTTCTAAAGAAAAATAAGAAAATGTGGGAGGAATGCTTGCCTCATATTGAATTTGCTTATAATCGCTCATTGCATTCTACTACTAAGATGTGCCCTTTTGAAGTTGTGTATGGTTTCCTACCTCGCACCTATTGATTTGTTGCCTCTTCCATCTTCGGAGAAGGTTAATTTTGATGCTAAAGAACGTGCTGAATTGATTTTAAAATGCATGAGTTAACTAAGGAAAACATTGAGCGTATGAATGCTAAATATAAACTTGCTGGAGATAAGGGTAGAAAACATGTTGTGTTTGCACCGGAGATCTTGTTTGGTTACATTTGCGTGTAGGATAGATTTCTGATTTGCATAAATCAAAGCTAATGCCACGTGCTGCTGGTCCCTTTAAGGTGTTGGAGAAAGTAAATGATAATGCATATAAACTTGAGCTGCTGCAGATTTTGGGGTTAGTCCCACTTTTAACATTGCAGATTTGAAGCCATATTTGGGTGAGGAAGATGAACTTCCGTCGAGGACGACTTTATTTCAAGAAGGGAGGATGATGAGGACATCAATACCATTGTTACACCCACAGCCCCTGCTGCTATACATATTGGACCAATTACTAGAGCTCACAAGACGCCAACTAAATTACCGTACTTTCGCTTTCTTGGTAATGATTCTAATGTTCATGAGAATATGATGCTGCCTAAATTGGATACATTTGTTTTGCTTACAAATGAAGGGCCTAGCTTGGAGAAGGATGAACATTGGAGCAAGAACAAGCATGGAGATGATGGCATACGCATAAGGGGACAAGAATGGAGTTACAAGTGATGATTTCAGGACTTTGAAGCCACCATAATGAGTGCATGAAGCCTTGGACGAAATATACAAGATGCCACTTCATAAATTTCGTCCAGAGGCTATTCTAGGTGCTGCGTCACCTTATTATCGGGCCAGGCCCATGTAATTTCGAAATACATTAGTATAGGCTATTTTTAGAGTCCGTATGTGTGGGAAACAAGAGATAGGGTTAGTTTGGACCCCTCCACCAAGGGCCACGAAATTCTCCCCTCTTCCTCCATATATACAGCCCTTAGGGCACCGTTTAGACTTTGGGTTTTGTTTAGATCAAAAGTTCGCCATAGCTGTAACTTCGCGTTTCGTTTGTGTTCAACGACTGCACAAAGGCGCCACAGTAACCCCACCTTGATCAATAAAGCTTTCATCTTATATTCGCAATATCCAGATTGCAATCTCAGTTTCTTGCTTGTTCTTCGCTTGCTCGCAGGAAATAGACCCTCGTGGTCGTTGATCGTGCTCGGCGTGGTCAATAACCTCTCGGAGTTGGTTTAGCGATTGCTAAGGCGCGACGTCCTCGCACGCTCGTAGTCGGATCGTCAAAGTCGACTTCCACCAAAGCGAAATCCGCCATCTCATCGAAAGACGGGACACCTCTGTCTCTATCACTTTGCCTTTCATCTTGAAGCTATAGTGGTTTGTACGCCCATTGTGGTAGACACCACGGTCGAATTGCCATGGCCGACCAAGGAGGAGGTGGCAAACGGTCATTGGGACCACATCACACTCCAAAGTGTCTTCATACGCACCGATTTTGAAGGATACTTGGACCGTATGCTCAACTCGTATGGTGCCGGAGTCACTTAGCCATTGAACTTTGTAGGGTTGCGTATGCTTCTTCTTGACCAATTGGAGCTTGGAGCATAGTTCTTCGCTTGCCAAGTTGTGGCAACTACCTCCATCGATGATGACCTTGACGGATCTTCCATTGATGCCGGCCTTTGTGTGGAAGATGTGGCATCGTTGGTCTTCTTCTTGTTGATGTTGAAGTGTCAAGACTTTGGAGACAACAAGAGCTGGACTTGTATCTTCATCACAAAAGACTTGATCATCTTCATCCTCGTTGATGCGCCGGTGCATGGCCACTTGCTCAATAGCGTCCATTTCATCTTCACTCATTGAGTCGTAGGTGCCATCGTCGTTGAGTATCATGGTGCGCTTGTTGGTGCATTCATATGACTTGTGGCCTCGGCCGCTGCAAGTAAAACACTTGAAGGAGCTTGTCTTGACGGTCTCATCGGTTGGAGTAGATGATGAAGCACGCGGCTTGGAGTTGCTTGTAGTAGGAGGAGGACGACTTGAACTTGTAGAAGCTTTCTTGTAACTTGACTTGTCGTCGTTGCTTGGAGAAGGCTTGGTTGATGTCGAAATTGGAATAGTTGTTGAGGCTTGGTTGTTGGAGAAGTCAGATGTCTTGGATGAGTACTTGGCGTTTGAAGTCATCTTGTACTTGACGCTCCGCCTTTGTAGCTTGATGCACGAGCTCAATGAGGTTGGAGTAGGGTTGGAAGTCGACGATCTTCTTGATGGGATGGTTGAGTCCGCTCAAGAATCGTGCCATTGTTTGCTCATCATCCTCCGTGACATTGGCTCGAATCATGGCAATCTCCATTTCCTTGTAGTATTCTTCAACACTCTTTGTTCCTTGCTTGAGGAGTTGTAGCTTCTTGAAAAGATCACGGTTGTAGTAGGTGGGCACAAAGCGTGCTCTCATGACATCCTTCATTTGAGCCCAAGTGGTGATTGGAGGTTCACCTCTTGCTTGTCGGCGCTCAAGGACTTGTTCCCACCATATGAGTACATAGTCTTGGAACTCAAGTGATGCCATAGCGATCTTCTTCTCTTCCTCATAGTTGTGCAAACGAAAGATTTTGTCGACCTTCAATGCCCATGAGAGGTACTCTTCAGGATCATTGGTTCCATTGAACTTGGGCATTGTGAACTTGAGCTTGCCATAGCGTTGCTCTTCATTGTGTTGAGGTCGATGTTGATGGTGACGTTCTTGTCGTGGAGGGTAATCATCCTCATGTTGCTCTTGGCGAGGAGGAAGTCCATGATCAACTTGCTCTTGTTGACCTTGAGGTTGAGGTTGAGCTTGAGGAGCTTGTGGAGCTTGACGTTGCGCACGCGGATGGTAGTTCCTCTCTTGTATTTCTTCTCGAAGGGCTTCCTCTTGATTGCGCGTTTCGCGATTGCGGTTGGTGATAGCTCGACTTGATGCTTGAAGGGCACGTTCCGCCTCAAGAGCTTGTGCTTCTCGTTGTTGTTGTTGAAGACGTTGAGCTTGTTCATCAACTAGCTCTTGGGAATGCTTGTCGTGTAGCGGGTTGCGAGATGCATGACGGTCTTGACGCGCGGCTCGTCGAAGAATGTTCGATGACGGTGTACTTGTGTCGGAGAAGGAGTCGCTTGAATGGCGACTTGAGTGGCTCCGCCTTGAGTGTGAGGAGGTAGAAGTCCGCGGTTCAACAACAAGGCGCGGATCTCGCCCATTCTTGCATCGTTTCTCTTTCTTGTCTTGCGTCGAGTTTGTTGTCGAAGTAATCTCGCACGCGTTGCTCGGAGAGTCGCAAGTCGGTGGAGAGGTTGTCGATCGCGTTCGCCATTGCTTGTTGCTCTTGATGGAGAGCTCGTTGCGCCAAAGAGGTGGCTCTTGGTGACGATGATGACATGTCGTCGTCTTGCTCGATGAAGAGTGGATTTGTAGAAGAACTTGGCCTATCCATCATTTCTAGCAAATTGTGAGTGGTAGAAGGGGAAGAACGAATACCAATGTACCTTTGACCGAAGTTGAAGATGAATCAAGTTCACTCAAATGCGGACAATGAAATAGCACTATTGGTACCGATCCTTGTCGATTCTCACACCTACACAAGTAAAAGCTTTTGGTGGAGCTTGGTTAGGATGGTGGCACAAAATTGATTGCAATTGTTAGCTTGACTCAAAATGTTGAAGAAGATTCGCAAATTCGATATGCAACAAGTAGACCAAGCAAGTAGTGGTACACGGAAACACACACGCAAATAGATAAATGGGATTGTGCAAACCAAAAATGAGCCAAAATGTGGAATCCACGAAAATGCTCTTGTTGCACAATACTAGAAAGACGCTAGCACGATTGCACTATAGGCGGATACGTAGCCTGTGCACAACCTACTAGGCAAAAATGCAACGATCTCTATCCCAAGTATGCTATATGTATGGTATATCGGTGCAATGATCCAAGATGATCTTATATGACAATCTTAATGTTGTATGATGCTATGCTTGTTGCTTATAAGCTCTTTGCTTATCTTTCCTATTTGCTTAAAAGCTTGAGTGGCTCTTTCTCTTTTGAGCTCTTTTCTTATGCAAACTTCACGAACCAAGATAGCAATTGTGTATGCGATGACAACTTTGTGACACACAAGTTGATTCCAAGATATGCACCACGATTGTATGTATGATATGGTGTATGCAACTAATGTGCACAAGTCACGCTGCGGCAATACTCAATGGCTAGTCTCGATGGGTAAGCAACGCAAAAGATGGTATATGATGGTTATCAATGCAATTGCAAGGTATGACAAAGATGTCGACGGTTACCGTCCGTGCGAAGATGAGTAGTGACCAAAATGAGCGTTTGTTGTTGATGTCACACCGCCTAAATAGCGAAACACAAGAGGACACGGAAATCTCACTCAAATTGTCGAACTCAAATTCAATGGTAGTACGGAGGTGGAGTGTTGGGGTTTGGCAAGTGGAAATGGTGGTGGATGGGGTGGGGAGGTTGTATGTAGGTGTGGATGGTGGTGGTGGTGGATGGAGGACTGCAGAATTGCAGTTTCGGCAGAGGAAGCCGGATGATCCGGGCCAGGAGCCGGATGATCCGGGCGCGTCCTGATGATCCGGGACTTGGTCCGAATGATCCGGGCAGGTCAACCACGCACGGGAACTGCTCGAGAAGAACTCGAAAATGGGGAGAATTTTGACGATTTCGGGGATTTTGGGTGGATTTCGAGGGGGAGAAGGTGCGGAAAAGCAAGATCCACGAGTTACACACCGAATCCACGGATCAAAAACAACAAAACATCATCAAAACCAACAAATCACAAAAAAATTTGGGGGTATTTTTGTGGGGATTTTCGGATTTTTAGGACGAAAACAACAAAATCAAGCTAGAAATCACGGGGTAGGGGCTCCAAAAACGTGATCAACGTGGCTCATGATACCATATGATGTAGGATGGAACCCTAATTCGTCGATCTTTCACGTTTGGAGGGGATCCTACGGAGGAAACACGAAGAACATGCGGAAGCACGAGGGGAAACACGAGGAAAACGAGGGAGGAACACTCAACCAACAAGGAATCGATCACACAAGTGCTAGATCAACATACACACATGAGATCCACAAGGTACATAGTCAACTAGGGTAAGGATACAAAGGAACTGTTCATCTCCCGGAGGAGGCCTTGAATCCACGAGGGGATCTTCCCTAGGTAGGGGTCTTGTATCCGATGAGGGATCTTCTCCTAGACGGAGGTCCTGATCTCCGAGGAGAAGTAACCGAGTGGATGAGCAAAGGCTCTCACACAAATATGAGCTAATCCAATGCTAAGTCTCAAAGGGAGGATATGGGGTCCTATATATAGAGTTGGGGGTGAAGGGGTACATGGGCTCTGCCCAACACGCGTGCGCAGGCGCTAGCCGGATGACCCGGACGAGGGTCCGGATGATCCGGGCTGGCCCGGATGATCCGGGTGGAGGCCTGGATGAGCCGGAGGGTCGGCTGGTGGTCGCAGCAGGCCGGATGTCCGGCTGGAGGTCCGGACGTCTGGGCAGTCCGATGATCCGGACTGGGTCCGGATGATCCGGCTTCAGAGTGGAGCTTCTGTTGTCTTCGGTCGAATTAGCCGGATCGTCCGGACCGGGGTCCGGATCGTCCGGGCCGCCGTCCGGATCATCCGGCCACCCTGGTCCTTGGTGCCTTTTCCTCTCCGTCTTCTCGCATGTCTTCCGCCTCCGGTTCTCCTTGCCTCCTTGCTTCTTCATGGTTGACTCCTTGGTACCGAGTATGCATAGCGCTTCCGCTTGAGGTAGTAACCATGTCTCATGTGAATCGAAAGGGAATTGTGAGAGGAGTGATGTCACCTCGGTTTCAAGAGCTCTTGCACGTGCTCGAGTCATCGGTCCTTGTGGTGTTGGAGGTGTTGATGTAGAGTCCATGGGGATGATGGAAGGATGCTCCGCATCACCAGGCCCATGTAATTTCGAAATACATAAGTATAGGCTATTTTTAGAGTCCGTATGTGTGGGGAAACAAGAGATAGGGTTGATTTGGACCCTCCACCAAGGGCCACGAAATTCCCCCTCTTCCTCCATATATACAGCCCTTAGGGCACCGCTTAGACTTTGGGTTTTGTTTAGATTAAAGTTCGCCATAGCTGCAACTTCGCAGATTTCGCTTTGTGTTCAACGACTGCATAAAGGCGCCATCGAACCCCACCTTGATCAATAAAGCTTTCATCTTATATTCGCAATATCCAGATTGCAAACTCAGTTTTGTGCTTGTTCTTCGTTTGCTCGCAGGAAACAGACCCTCGTGGTCAGGTTGATCGTGCTCCGGCGTGGTCAATAACCTCTCGGAGTTGGTTTAGCGATTGCTAAGGCTCGACGTCCTCGCACGTTCGTAGTCGGATCGTCAAAGTCGATTTCCACCTAAGCAATATCCATCATCTCATCGAAAGACGGGACACCTTTGCGTCTATCACATGTATTGCGTCTCATGATCAGAATCATATCCACCATGTTCCTCACGTGTAATAAGGGCCAAAGTCTCCTCATCATAGTCACTAGCGGACTCATACCCACCATCCTCAGTAGCAATCATCACACGCTGAGATTTGCATTCTCGCGCATAATGACCTCTTCCCTTACAACGACGACAAATAATATCACTTGTGTGCCCTGTTGATGCCATGGAAGAAGAAGAGCTCTGTGTAGGTCTGGCAGGTGCGCTCTTGGCAGATAGTGGTGGTTGTGCCTTCTTTCTTGTATCACGGTTGGAGGTGGCACCTAATGGAGGTGCTGGTGTAGTGGAAGTAGAAGATGCACGCGGTGTCCATGAGGAAGGTCGACCTGCAGAAAAGTTAGTGCGCGCCATTGCTTGTCGATCCTGCACTTCACGTTCAGCTTTACAAGCAAGATGGAATAAACGAGTGATATTAGTATACTCCTTATACTCCAGAATGGTCTGAATCTCTCTATTTAATCCACCCATAAAACGTGCAAGCATAGCTTCATTCTCCTCAACAATACCACATATAATCATGCCAGTTTGTAATTCCTGATAATGATGTAGGGTGGAACCCTATAGCGTCGATCTTTCACGTTTGGAGTGGGATCCCTCGAAGAACACGATGAACACGGGCAAGAACGGAGAGAAATCACAAGGGGAAACACTCAAGAACAAGTCCAAATCACACATCCACTAGACAATCAAACACACAAGATCACAAGGTACATGAACAACAAAGGGAAAGATACAAGGTAAGGTTCATCTCCAAGAGGAGGTCTTGATGATATCCTAGATGGATCTTCCCTCAAGGGGGTCTTGATGATATCCCGCAGGATCTTCTCACATGGAGGTCTTGAACTCCATGGGAGTGGTAGTCTCTCTCTCAAGAGTAGAGGTAGGAGCAAAGCTCACCTAAGAATGAGCTATCATATTTGCCAACCCTAGAAAGGAGGTGGAGGAGGTCTATTTATAGTCTAGTGGGCGAAGGGGTAAGTGAGGGGGCGAATGGGTACATGGGCCTCGGCCCGAAGCGTTGCACACAGGCAAGGCCCGGATGATCCGGATGGGGGTCCGGATGATCCGACCGTCGTCCGGATGATCCGGGAGGTGGCCCGGATGATCCGGCTTCAGGAGAAACCTTCGGGTATCCTCAGCGCGGTTATCCGGATGATCCGGAGGGGGACCCGGATGATCCGGCTGGGTCCGGATGATCCGGATGGCGGTCCGGATGTCCGGGCTAGCTTCAGCCGCTGCTCTGTCTTCTTCTCCTTTCTTCCGTCTTCTCTTCCATGCTTCCCTCGCGGATGGTGTAGACGTACACTTGCGCTCGCACTCCTCCTCCACATATGTGATGTTCCGACAATACCTATGCATGCACACGTGATGTAGGGTGGAACCCTAATTCGTCGATCTTTCACGTTTGGAGCGGGATCCCTCGAAGAACACGATGAACACGGGGAAGAACGGGGAGAAATCACAAGGGGAAACACTCAAGAACAAGCCCAAATCACACATCCACTAGACAATCAAACACACAAGGTCACAAGGTACATGAACAACAAAGGGAAAGATACAAGGTAAGGTTCATCTCCAAGAGGAGGTCTTGATGATATCCTAGATGGATCTTCACTAAAGAGGGGTCTTGTATCCGCAGGGGGATCTTCTCCTAGATGGAGGTCTTGTATCCGCAGGGGGATCTTCTCCTAGATGGAGGTCTTGGCCTCCAATGGAGTAGTGGTCTCTCTCTCAAGAGATAGGTAGGAGCAAAGCTCACCTAAGAATGAGCTATCCTTTGCTAACCCTAGAAAGGAGGTGGAGGAGGTCTATTTATAGCCCAAGGGGCGAAGGGGTAAGTGAGTGGCGAAGGGGTACATGAGCTTGCCCAAGTCACAAGACAGTAGGTCCGGATGATCCGGACGGTGGCCCGGATGATCCGGTGTCGGGGTCCGGATGATCCGGCGATCGTCCGGATGATCCGCTTCACGAGTAGGTTCTGTAGTCTTCGGGCGCGCTAGCCGGATCGTCCGGGAGTTCGTCCGGATCGTCCGGGCTTGGTCTGGATCGTCCGCCGGGCGATGGATGATCCGCAACTCCGCTCTTCTTCTTCTCCTTTCTTCCGTCTCCTCTTCCATGCCTCCCTCGCGGATGGTGTAGTCGTTCCTTGGCGCTTGCACTCCTCCTTGACATCCGTGAAGCTGCGACAATACCTATGCATGCACACGGGAGAAGTGTCAAGTAGTATACCATCCTCGAGAGTGTCAAGTGAGCACGTGTAAAGGAGATGATTCACCTTTGTGTATGTGAAGTAGATGTTGCACGTGTCACTTGCCAAATGGACTCTTGACATGGTGATGTCCGTAGGATGCTCTGCATCATCCCCTCCCCCTTGGGAAAGATCCGACCTCGGATCGAAACCAAATCACCATGGGGAAGAGATGATGTCGCGTGTAGAAGTGGACGGTCACCAAGCATTCGCTGCCTTGTAGTTCCAAATGTGCACTCTCCAATGTCGCACCGCCTTGTAATTCCTTCAAAAGTAGCAAAGATAACAAGCACTTGGAAAAACAAATGTGGTTGTCGTAAGAGCAAAACCAAGCATTGATGAGGACATCAATACCATTGTTACACCCACAGCCCCTGCTGCTATACATATTGGACCAATTACTAGAGCTCACAAGACGCCAACTAAATTACCGTACTTTCGTTTCTTGGTAATGATTCTAATGTTCATGAGAATATGATGCTGCCTAAAATGGATACATTTGTTTTGCTTACAAATGAAGGGCCTAGCTTGGAGAAGGATGAACATTGGAGCAAGAACACACATGGAGTTGATGGCATGCAAGGGATCAAGAACGGAGTTACAAGTGATGATTTCAGGACTTTGAAGCCACCATAAGGAGTGCATGAAGCCTTGGACGAAATATACAAGATGCCACTTCATAATATTCGTCCATAGGCTATTCTAGGTGCTTCGTCACCTTATTATTGGGCCAGGCCCATGTAATTTTGAAATACATTAGTATAGGCTATTTTAGAGTCCGTATGTGTGGGGAAACAAGAGATAGGGTTAGTTTCGACCCTCCACCAAGGGCCACGAAATTCACCCCTCTTCCTCCATATATACAGCCCTTAGGGCACCGCTTAGACTTGGGTTTTGTTTAGATCAAAAGTTCGCCATAACTGCAACTTCACAGCCGCTTGTGTTCAACGACGAGACAAAGGCGCCACAGAACCCCACCTTGATCAATAAAGCTTTCATCTTATATTCGCAATATCCAGATTGCAATCTCAGTTTCTTGCTTGTTCTTCGTTTGCTCACAGGAAATAGACCCTCGTGGTCGGGTTGATCGTGCTCGGCGTGGTCAATAACCTCTTAGAGTTGGTTTAGCGATTGCTAAGTAGCGGCGTCCTCGCACGCTTCGTAGTCGGATCGTCAAAGTCGACTTCCACCAAAGCGAAATCCACCATCTCATCGAAAGACGGGACACCTCTGCCTCTATCAAGTGGTATCAGATTTCCGTGTTGCTCGGTGAGATTTTACAGTTTTTCGTAGTTTAGATCGAGTCTGTTCTTCATACCTACAGTCCACGAAAAAGCCACAAAAAAATTTAGGTTAGGTCATCATATCCGAACCAATCTGAGCCTTTGCATAATCTTTTCAGATTTGCGTTGTTGAATTTGCGGTTGCATCGTCGTGTCTAGTTGCTGGTCTTAGAGTCTAGTCTTTTAGAGTTTCGAGTTCGGTCATAAGTTGTCACGCCGCCGCGCACCATCATCATCGCCCTGCCATCTACCACCACCGCTTATCCGCCACCGCTTGAATCCGTATCCATATACCACCACCGCTGCCATATACCACCACCGCTGCCATATACCACCACCATATATCCACCACCAATCCGAAGTTCCTTGCATATTCGATTTGTTTTGGGATCCATCTAATTTCCGATTCGTGTTTCCTTGTCTCGAGTAGGTTTGATTCCAGCAATCTTTTGCCGTCATTCAGAGAAGAGGTTGGTTTCCAAAAAAACGCACGGATAAAAAATTTCTGGCTATCCTATTTTAGGTGTTTCTAAGCGTATTGAGCGATCGCCGTTATAGAAAGTTTTTTGACCCGTTTCCAGCTTTTGGGTCCAGCAGCCAAAAAAAAAAAATTTGGTCGAAAAAATTTCGTGCCCATCCTGTCAGTTTGACCTGGGAAGAGTTTTGAGACACTCGCCATTATAGTGATTTTTCGCAAAAAAAAAGCAGCGCAAAAAAAAACAGCAGCGCAAAAAAAAGAGCGAAAAAAAATTCAGAGTGTGCTTTTCCTTTGTTTACGTGCAGCGTCGTGATTTTGTTAGTGTTCTAGGCTCGCGTCTCTAGCACGGTCTAGCCTAGGACCAGCACAGTACCGTCGTTGAGCGTTTATTCAACTTTGCATCTCTGATTTGATTATTGCTGACCCTTTTGCTACCATATTATAAGCCTTCCCAGCTCCACATACATCTCGTCGTATGTTTGATTCTCCCCGTAATCGCTATAGCCAAGCTTTGAGAGTTTTGACTACAACGGTTGCCGATCACCACCTGCTGCTGGGTAAGAACTAGTAAGAATTTGAGATTTGCTTCACGGATTTGTGACTGCCCACCACACCACCACCACCACTTCCTAGTAGTCTGAGGATCATATTCTTGTGTGTTTCTATTGCTGCTAACCATGGCAGGAACACAGGCCAATGAGACTGATTGGGAGAACCTGACAAACAAACAGCTACATGATAAGTTTCAGCAAATGATGATTGGACAGGTGCAAGATGTGGTAAACAGATTTGACGAGGCCATGGAGAAGATAGATGGCATTGAGAAGACGTTTGAAACAAAGCTTGATAGCAAGTTTGATGAATTGCTCGCGCGTTTTCCACAACCACCGCCGGCTGCACCTATCGCACCTCTCCAACGACAACAACTACGCCCCTCCGAATCAGTATGGACGAGCTCAGCGTGTTCCTATTGAGCCAGACAAAATTCTGGTGCCGCTGCTATCTGTGTTGGTGCTTCTTTGGCTCCTGCTATCGCTGCTGCTGGTACCGACGAGGATGATTATGTGGAAGATTACGAGGATGAGGTTGATCAACATCAGAACTACGTGCAACCACCAGCACCACAACCACCAGGTCGTCCACATGCAAATAATGGCAATGTTAGGGCTCCCCCTCAGGTACGAGATCATGACCATCTCCCTAAACTGAAATTGAATATTCCACCATTTGAGGGTAGATATGTTCCTGATATATATCTTACTTGGGAGTTAGAAACTGAACAACGATTTACATGTTTACAATATCCTGAGGAGAGACGTGTTCCTGCTGCTGTTTGTGCTTTCACTAGCTTTGCATGTGTTTGGTGGTCCGAACATTGTAGATTATATCCTGTTCCAGCTACTTGGGCTGCTTTGAAAACTGCTATGCGTGCTCGTTGGGTTCCACCATATTATCAACGTGAATTACTTCAAAAATTGCAGCGTTTAAGACAAGGAAAAATTCTGTAGAAGAATATTATCAGGAATTGCAAACTGGCTTGATTAGATGTGGTATTGTTGAGGAGAATGAAGCTATGCTTGCACGTTTTACGGGTGGATTAAATAGAGAGATTCAGACCATTCTAGACTATAAGGATTATAATAATATCACTCGTTTATTCCATCTTGCTTGTAAAGCTGAACGTGAAGTGCAGGATCGATGTGCATTGGCGCCGCACTAACTTTTCTGCAGGTCGACCTTCATCATGGACACAATGTGCATCATCTACTTCCACTGCACCATCACCTCCTTCAAAGCCACCTCCAACCGTGATACAAGAAAGCAGCACAACCACCACTATCGCCAAGAGCACACCTGCTGGCCTGCACAGAGCTCTTCTTCCATGGCGTCAACAGGGCACACAAGTGATATTATTTGTCGTCGTTGTAAGGGAAGAGGACATTTTGCGAGAGAATGCAAATCTCAGCGTGTGATGATTGCTACCGAGGATGGTGGGTATGAGTCCGCTAGTGACTATGATGAGGAGACTTTGGCTCTTATTACACATGAGGAACACGGTGGAGATGATTCTGATCATGAGACACAATACATGGCTGCTGAAGATCTTGACAGTATGAATGTTTAGTTGCTCAACGTGTTTTGAGTGTGCAGGTTACACAAGCTGAGCAAAATCAGAGGCATAATTTGTTCCATACAAAGGAGTTGTGAAGGAACGTTCTATTCAGCGCCATCATAGATGGAGGGAGCTGCAACAACTTGGCTAGCATGGAGATGGTGGAGAAGCTATCTCTCACCACAAGACCACATCCACATCCTTACTACATCCAATGGTTCAACAACAGCGGCAAGGTGAAGGTAACACGTCTTGTTAGTGTGCATTTTAGTATCTCTACATATGCTGATTATGTTGATTGTGATGTGGTACCTATGCAAGCATGTTCCTTGTTACTTGGTAGACCATGGCAATTTGATAAAATTCTGTACACCATGGTAGAAACAATCAAGATACTCTTGTTCATAAGGATAAAAATATTACTTTGCTTCCTATGACTCCTGAGTCCATTTTGAAAGATGATATTAATAGAGCTAATAAAGCAAAACAGGAGAAAAATAAGAGTGAAAATCAGATTGTGGCAAAAGAATTTGAGCAACACATGAAGCCTAATAATAAACCATCTACTGTTGCTTCGAAATTAAATTGAAAAGTGCATGTTTACTTGCCACCAAATCTGATATTGATGAGCTAGATTTTAGCAAATCTATTTGCTATGCTTTTGTGTGCAAAGAGGCATTATTTTCATTCGAGGACGTGCCTTCCTCTTTGCCCCTGCTGTCACTAACATTTTGCAGAGTTCGCGACGTCTTTCCACAAGGCGTGCCACCGGATTACCACCTATTCGAGGGATTGAGCATCAAATTGACTTAATTCCGGTGCATCATTATCCAACCGTGCACCATACCGTACCAATCCGGAGGAGACGAAGGAGATTATCGTCAAGTACAGGAGCTGCTCGACAAAGGTTATATCGCGAATCCCTTAGTCCTTGTGCTGTTCCTATTATTCTAGTGCCGAAAAAGGATGGTACGTCACGTATGTGTGTTGATTGTAGAGGCATCAATAATATTACTATTCGTTATCGTCACCCTATTCCTAGGCTAGATGATATGCTTGATGAATTGAGTGGCTCTACAATATTCTCCAAAGTTGATTTGCGTAGTGGATACCATCAAATTCGTATGAAATTGGGAGATGAATGGAAAACAGCATTTAAAACTATGTTTGGATTATATGAGTGGTTAGTCATGCCTTTTGGGTTAACTAATGCACCTAGTACTTTCATGAGATTAATGAACGAAGTTTTACGTGCTTTCATTGGACGATTTGTGGTAGTCTATTTTGATGATATACTGATTTATAGCAAATCTTTGGAAGAACATTTGGAACATTTACGTGCTGTTTTTAATGCTCTCGTGATGCACGTTTGTTTGGTAACCTTGGGAAGTGCACCTTTTGCACCGACCGAGTATCTTTTCTTGGCTATGTTGTTACTCCACAGGGAATTGAAGTTGATAAAGCCAAGATTGAAGCTATTGAGAGTTGGCCGCAGCCCAAAACGGTCACACAAGTGAGGAGTTTCCTTGGCCTCGCTGGTTTCTATAGGCGTTTTGTGAGAGATTTCAGCACCATTGCTGCACCTCTCAACGAGCTTACAAAGAAGGATGTGCCTTTTGTTTGGGGTACCGCACAGGAAGAAGCCTTCACGGTATTGAAAGCTAAGTTGACACATGCTCATTTACTCCAACTTCCTGATTTTAATAAGACTTTTGAGCTTGAATGTGATGCTAGTGGAATTGGATTAGGAGGTGTGTTATTACAAGATGGCAAACCTGTTGCATACTTTTCGAAAAATTGAGTGGGCCTTGTCTGAATTATTCTACTTATGATAAAGAATTATATGCTCTTGTTAGGACTTTAGAAACATGGCAACATTATTTATGGCCCAAAGAATTTGTTATACATTCTGATCATGAATCTTTGAAACATATTAAAAGTCAAGCTAAACTGAATCGTAGACATGCTAAATGGGTTGAATTCATTGAGACTTTGCCTTATGTCATTAAACACAAGAAGGGTAAAGAAAATGTTATTCTTGATGCATTGTCTCGTCGCTATACTATGCTTTCACAACTTGACTTCAAAATATTTGGTTTGGAGACCATCAAAGATCAATATGTGCATGATGCTGATTTTAAAGATGTATTGCAGAATTGTAAAGAAGGAAGAACATGGAACAAGTTTGTCGTTAATGATGGATTTGTGTTCCGTGCTAACAAGCTATGCATTCCAGCTAGCTCCGTTCGTCTTTTGTTGTTGCAGGAGGCGCATGGAGGAGGACTAATGGGACACTTTGGCGTGAAGAAGACGGAGGACGTACTTGCTACACATTTCTTTTGGCCAAAGATGAGACGGATGTTGAGCGTTTTATTGCTCGCTGCACTACATGTCAAAAAGCTAAGTCACGACTCAATCCTCATGGTTTATATATGCCTTTGCCTGTACCTAGTGTTCCTTGGGAGGATATATCTATGGACTTTGTTTTAGGTTTACCTAGAACAAAGAAGGGGAGGGATAGCATATTTGTTGTCGTGGATAGATTCTCGAAAATGGCACACTTTATACCATGTCATAAAAGCGATGATCTTGTCAATGTTGCTGATTTGTTCTTTCGTGAAATTATTCGCTTGCATGGTGTGCCAAATACTATTGTTTCAGACCGTGATACTAAATTTCTTAGCCACTTTTGGAGATGTTTATGGGCTAAGTTGGGGACTAAACTGCTTTTTAGTACTACTTGTCACCCCCAAACAGATGGACAAACCGAAGTAGTCAATAGAACATTGTCTACTATGCTTAGGGCTGTTCTAAAGAATAATAAGAAAATGTGGGAGGAATGCTTGCCTCATATTGAATTTGCTTATAATCGTTCATTGCATTCTACTACTAAGATGTGCCCTTTTGAAGTTGTGTATGGTTTCCTACCTCGTGCACCTATTGATTTGTTGCCTCTTCCATCTTCGGAGAAGGTTAATTTTGATGCTAAAGAACGTGCTGAATTGATTTTAAAAATGCATGAGTTAACTAAGGAAAACATTGAGCGTATGAATGCTAAATATAAACTTGCTGGAGATAAGGGTAGAAAACATGTTGTGTTTGCACCGGAGATCTTGTTTGGTTACATTTGCATAAGGATAGATTTCTGATTTGCATAAATCAAAGCTAATGCCACGTGCTGCTGGTCCCTTTAAGGTGTTGGAGAAAGTAAATGATAATGCATATAAACTTGAGCTGCTGCAGATTTTGGGGTTAGTCCACCTTTAACATTGCAGATTTGAAGCCATATTTGGGTGAGGAAGATGAACTTCCGTCGAGGGCGACTTCATTTCAAGAAGGGAGGATGATGAGGACATCAATACCATTGTTACACCCACAACCCCTGCTGCTATACATACTAGACCAATTACTAGAGCTCGTGCATCAACTAAATTACCAGGTACTTTCGTTTCTTGGTAATGATTCTAATGTTCATGAGAATATGATGCTGCCTAAATTGGATACATTTGTTTTGCTTACAAATGAAGGGCCTAGCTTGGAGAAGGATGAACATTGGAGCAAGAACAAGCATGGAGATGATGGCATGCGCAACGGGGATAAGAATGAAGTTACAAGTGATGATTTCAGGACTTTGAAGCCACCATAATGAGTGCATGAAGTCTTGGACGAAATATACAAGATGCCACTTCATAAATTTCGTCCAGAGGCTATTCTAGGTGCTGCGTCACCTTATTATTGGGCCAGGCCCATGTAATTTCGAAACACATTAGTATAGGCTATTTTTAGAGTCCGTATGT
This sequence comes from Aegilops speltoides, assembly GCA_021437245.1. Classification (NCBI taxonomy): domain Eukaryota; kingdom Viridiplantae; phylum Streptophyta; class Magnoliopsida; order Poales; family Poaceae; genus Aegilops; species Aegilops speltoides. The sequence continues at coordinate 243,987,215 of CM038146.1, forward strand.
GTGGGGAAACAAGAGATAGGGTTAGTTTCGGACCCTTCCACCAAGGGCCACGAAATTCACCCCCTCTTCCTCCATATATACAGCCCTTAGGGCACCGTTTAGACTTTGGGTTTTGTTTAGATGAAAAGTGATAGAGGCAGAGGTGTCCCGTCTTTCGATGAGATGGTGGATTTCGCTTTGGTGGAAGTCGACTTTGACGATCCGACTCTGACGAAGCGCGCGAGGACGTCGCGCTTTAGCAATCGCTAAACCAACTCCGAGAGGTTATTGACCACGCCGGAGCACGATCAACCTGACCACGAGGGTCTATTTCCTGCGAGCAAACGAAGAACAAGCAAGAAACTGAGATTGCAATCTGGATATTGCGAATATAAGATGAAAGCTTTATTGATCAAGGTGGGGTTCTGTGACGCCTTTGTCTGGTCGTTGAACACAAACGAAGTACGCGAAGTTGCAGCTATGGCGAACTTTTGATCTAAACAAAACCCGAGTCTAAACGGTGCCCTAAGGGCTGTATATATGGAGGAAGAGGGGGTGAATTTCGTGGCCCTTGGTGGAGGGGTCCGAAACTAACCCTATCTCTTGTTTCCCCACACATACGGACTCTAAAAATAGCCTATACTAATGTATTTCGAAATTACAAGGGCCTGGCCCAATAATAAGGTGACGCAGCACCTAGATTAGCCTATGGACGAATATTATGAAGTGGCATCTTGTATATTTCGTCCAAGGCTTCATGCACTCCTTATGGTGGCTTCAAAGTCCTGAAATCATCACTTGTAACTCCGTTCTGGATCTCCTTGCGCATGCCATCAACTCCATGTGTGTTCTTGCTCCAATGTTCATCCTTCTCCAAGCTAGGCCCTTCATTTGTAAGCAAAACAAATGTATCCAATTTAGGCAGCATCATATTCTCATGAACATTAGAATCATTACCAAGAAACGAAAGTACCTGGTAATTTAGTTGGCGTGCACGAGCTCTAGTAATTGGTCCAGTATGTATAGCAGCAGGGGCTGTGGGTGTAACAATGGTATTGATGTCCTCATCAAAAAGTTCGCCGTAGCTGCAACTTCGCGTACTTCGTTTGTGTTCCACGACCAGACAAAGGCGTCACAGAACCCCACTTGATCAATAAAGCTTTCCTCTTATATTCGCAATATCCTGATTGCAATCTTAGTTTCTTGCTTGTTCTTCGTTTGCTGATGAGGACATGACTACCTTGTATATGACCAAAAATATTGCATACATGCATATTTGTCAGGTGATTTCTAGTGCAAACTATTCAATAATCTATTTATGTTATCCAGAACAAAAATACTTCACACACTTTTATGTTTTGTCTAATTGCAGGTGTATGGGACATTTGTACAATCCACATATGAAGATAAGGAAGAAAGAGATGTTTATTTGCTGTTCAAAAAGTCCTCTCACGTCACTTTTGGCCCAAGAGAAGATAGAGTCCAAGTCTCTCACGTTCTGGATTCAGATTCGGACTGCACAGACATACCTGACTCAAAACGCCAACAACTTTTTCATACGGACTCCGAATTGGGTGATTGTTTTTTTGTTGGAAAGTAGATTTCATGCTCTTTCCAGAACAATTGGAATCACCTTAAAATCCGTCCGGAGCGTTGAGTTATGGACGAAACAATCTGACGCTGCACCAGAATCCGAGTCAAACTACAAGTCCAAAGGTGTTACGTCACCTCCACTTGGGCCCATTGGCCTTGTACGACCTAGGGTTAGTTTTAGGCTGCCTTGGGACGTCCTTCCACATCCTTGGCCGCCACCCCTTGCTCCTATATAAGTAGATCCATCTAGTAGCTTTTCCCTTGGGTTTTGTTTAGATCAAAAGTTCGCCATAGCTGCAACTTCGCGTACTTCGTTTGTGTTCAACGACCGGACAAAGGCGTCCACGAACCCCACCTTGATCAATAAAGCTTTCATCTTATATTCGCAATATCCAGATTGCAATCTCAGTTTCTTGCTTGTTCTTCGTTTGCTCGCAGGAAATAGACCCTCGTGGTCAGGTTGATCGTGCTCCGGTGTGGTCAATAACCTGATGTAGGGTGGAACCCTAATTCGTCGATCTTTCACGTTTGGAGGGGATCCTACAGAGAACACGATGAACACGGGGAAGAACGGGGAGAAATCACAAGGGGAAACACTCAAGAACAAGTCCAATCACACATCCACTAGACAATCAAACACACAAGATCACAAGGTACATGAACAACAAAGGGAAAGATACAAGGTAAGGTTCATCTCCAAGAGGAGGTCTTGATGATATCCTAGATGGATCTTCCCACAAGGGGTCTTGATGATATCCCGCAGGATCTTCTCACATGGAGGTCTTGAACTCCATGGGAGTGGTAGTCTCTCTCTCAAGAGTAGAGGTAGGAGCAAAGCTCACCTAAGAATGAGCTATCATATTTGCTAACCCTAGAAAGGAGGTGGAGGTGGTCTATTTATAGTCTAAGCCACGAAGGGGTAAGTGGGAGAGGATACAAGGCCAAAGGCCCATGCGATCACAAGACAGCAGGGCGGTAGTACCGGACTCATGGGCGGTTGTACCGCTTGAGCGGTAGTACCGCTTGCTTTGGGCGGTAGTACCGCTTGAGCGGTAGTACCGCTTACTTTGGGCGGTAGTACCGCCCTTCTCGGACTGGGCAGGTCCTTCTTCTTCCGTCTTTGCTTCCACGCTTCCCTTGCGGACGGTGTAGGCGTTCCTTGGCGCTTGCACTCCTCGTCATTCGTGAAGCTCCGACAACACCTATGCATGCACACGAGTGGAGTGTCAAGTAGTATACCATCCTCAAAGGGTCAAGTGAACATGTGTAAAGGAGAAGATTCACCTTTATGTATGAGAAGTAGAGGTCGACGTGTCACTTGCCAAACGGACTCTTGACATGGTGATGACCGTGGGATGCTCCGCATCATCCCTCCCCTTGGAAAAGATCCGACCTCGGATCGAAAACCAAATCACCATGGGAAAGAGATGGCCGCCATGAAGAAGTGGACGTTCACCAAGTACTCGTCATCTTCAAGCTTGCAATGGGCACTCTCAATGTCGCACCGTCTTGGGGTTCCTTCTAAATGAGCAATGACAACAAACACTTGGAAAAACAAATGTGGTTAGCATTAGTGCAAAACCAAGCATTCAAGAGGTGATTCGCCAAACAAGTGTTGTCATCAAGCATAGCATATGGTTTGACAAAGGATTGTGACATGGCATGTAAGCACATAAATTGAGCACAAGCAAAGATATCATGGGGACAAGCATGTAAATGTGAGGTAGAGATGCAAATATGTGTGACAAGAGCATAACCATCTACCTCAATGTCATAGCAAGCATGCATAAAGAGCTCGACAAATGGTCGATGGTAGGCATAGGAATCATTCACAACACCAAATAAGATGAGATGTCTAAACACATGGGTCAAGTGCAAGACAATCCACGCATAATGTGCATAGGGTGTAGTGAATATAGTGTGGCACTCAACACAATAGAAAGAGCAATTGTTCATCATGTGTGAGGCAATCAAGTGAATCATGTGACAACCAAAGGAACATGGCATATGTGAAGAAATGGTATTGGTGCAACCAACCATATGATAGTAGCAAGTAGTCCAAGAATTGGATGCAATACACAAGGCATATATATCATGATGCATGGGAATGTGATAATGGCAAGTCAAAGCAAGATCTCTAGCAAGTGCGCAATCAAGTGGTCCAAGATGACCAATAAGTCTCACGGGGCAAGCAACACAAGTAGTATTATCCGCAATATCCATGCTCAAGAAAGATGTCACCTTGAAGGCATGTCCTTGTGTATTCTTCACAATGCCGAAGCGCAAGCAAGTGCGGTATAGAAGCGAGTCGTGGTAGAATGTATGAGGCTCGCTCTCAAGAGCTCGAATGGTCAACTCACATGAAGTGGAAGTCGAAATTAAGTCCAAGTATCCTACACATGCACACAACAAAACAAAGAACGTATGCACATGGTAGACAAACACATCATCCATCATGATGGTTCTCTTCTCTTGCACATAACCATTAGAAGCACAAGTGCATGAATAATATGATGCAACAATGGTGATATTCAAGGCACTAAGTATATGGTGCAAAGAGGTAAGACAAGCATGCTTCACAAGGAATATGTCAAAATCTCCAAACATGTGTGAGAATGCTATGGGGCAATCTCATGAGCAAGACTATAAGCATTGTTGCACTCAATACATGGCAAATCATCTAGCATGAGAGATGCAACACATGGACATATATGACACGAAGCAATATGAATTATATGCAAAGCATATAGATGGTTGTCATCAACCGCATGAGATGAGCAAGTATGACACAAGAGACAACGCATGTGAGAGGCATGAGCATATATGTCATCAACCCAGAAAGCAAGTAGTGGAACATGGGTGATGCAACATAGCAAGCAATCATAGCAATCAAGTCAAGTATGCTAGTAGTGCGAAGATGCGACATACTAGAATGAATCATGGCAAACATGTCCTTGGTGCAAATAGTGGGCATGAATAATTCACATGTCATAGCACAATCATGAAAGCAAGATATGAGGGCAATAGCACAGGGCACATGATAAACATGGCAATAGCAACAAGGGTCTCTACCAAGCATGCAAATACACATAGAAGTAGCATAATGATAAAACATGGGTAGATGCAAGCAAGGGTCACAATTGCATGGCAAAGGCATAGAAACAAGCATAGCATGCAAAGTGAACACGGTAAAATGAGCATAAAGTGACAAGTGGTAAATGGCCCATAGCCGTGTGAGAGCCAAGTAGAGGAGTTATGCGTAGTCCTTGCACGAAGGGGACGGTGGTAAAGACAATCCACGTGATCCCAATTCATCGTTGCTCTCTAAAGCTCGTTTTGTCAACTCGTGGGATTGCGAGGTTGACAAGTATTCATGGGTACCTACACAAAAGAGACACAAACCAAAGAAATTGTGCGGCGTGGTAAATGTACACATCATCCATCATGATGTGTATGTGCACGTGTGAGTTAGCACAAGATAAGCATCGCTCAAAGAAATTTGATGCATGGTATAGGAACATGTCATCCATCATGAAAGAATAGTTGTTATGTATGACACGATGGGGACACAAATTGAGAATGCAAGTATATGGCACATCAATAGTATGTTTATTCGTGGGTAGCATATGGTGCAAACAAGTATGGGGATCATGCAATGAATGGGATGGATCAAATTCCCTAACATGTATGAGGAAACTATGGGGCCTCCTCATGAGCAATATCGGAAACATCATATGGAGAAATGGACAACATCAAAAACAATGCATATCCGAAGCTAGGTGGTCATGGCATGGCATGTGAGATAAATGATGCAAAGGGAGCATATCAATATCATCACAAGAAAAACAAATGCCAATAACCATGTGCTTGTCATCTATGCCATATGTGCAAATTGGGTTTATTTTAATGGCATATGCATAGTCACTATGAAGAGATTGTAAATAAGAAATATGATGGATCTCATGCATAGCATATGACAAGTCAAGCGGGTTATCAAACATGATGTGACCTAAAGAATTGTCACAAGAAATCCTATGTAACATGGCATCACTACTAATAGACTCCACAAGAGAATCATCATACTCATCATAAATGGGAACATCATCGCATGTGGAAATCATACTAGCATGAAGCATGGCAATAGGTGGATCAACATCATGCAAGCAATCAATGTCAAGAATGTCCACTAGTGGGACTAGAGCATCACCTTCACCTATGTTACCTTTGTCATTCCACTCAAGTGGTGTAGGTGAGGTGGGAAAGACCAAATGGTGGTCATCATCATCATCTTGATGGAACCATGTGGGCGGTGCATCATAATCCACCATGGCCATCGTCTTGTCCAAAGGGAGGACGAAGTCGCCGAGGATCGGCGTCATCATAAATGGGACCTAGCACCAAGCGAGAAGACACAATAGAGGTAGAGGTCAAGTTGTTAGAAATGCAAATGGCCTCACGAGACCTATCAACTATCTCACTCTCTCTATGTGGTGGTTCACTCACTCCCTCAAAATAGGTGCACTCAAACTCACGTATGGTGGAGTCACTCATCTCACTCAAGTGGTGGGGTTGTGGCTCTCCTCACATGGGAATTGTGGTAACTCATCATGTATGGGGCTAGTGGTGAAGTCACTCTCACTCTCAATATGGTGGCACAAGTCACTCAAGTCATCATCGTCGCCGTGGTCGAAGGAAGATCCCATGCTCAACCATCTCGCCGTGGTCGCCGTGGATGAAGGCCGAAGATGGCACATCATCACTCTCCTCCATGACCGAAGGGAAAATCCCATGCTCGATCATCTCGTCATCGTCGCCGTTGATGAAGGCCGAAGATGGCACTTCATCGCTCTCGCCTCCAAAGATGGAAACATCATCCTTGCTCGCCACCTTGTCGCTTGCCTCCAAAGCTTGGTCCTTGTTGGTCTCCGTAGTCGTACTTGTCGCCGCACCGTCTTGAAAAAGAGTCGAAGTAGACTCGGCATCATCAATGCCACAAAGAGGGATGGCATTGAAGTCAAACTTGGGAGCATCGTCTTGGAGCTCGTCGGGCTTGGACATCTTGGTGGTACTAGCCTCATTCTTGTCGTAGAGCTTGGTCGCCGCGAAGTTTGCTTGGGGTGGAGAAGCCTTGGCCTTCATGAGTTCTTGTTCCGCCTTGAGAGCACCAATGTAGTAGTCATCGATGGACTTGTAGTTCTCGAGGAAGATGGTCTTGGAGATGTCGTTGTGCAATCCCATCATGAAATGGAACTTCATTGAAATGGGGTCGTCCACGCCGGCTTGTCGCAAGGCAATCATGATCTCCTTGAAGTACTAGTCGATGGACTTGGATCCTTGGGTGGTGTTCTCTAATTGGCGTCGAAGTTGTTCCGTGTAGGTTGGAGGCACAAACTCTCGCCGTAAAGCTCTCTTCGTCTTGGGCCAACTCATGTCGTAGTACTCCGAAGGTGTGTGAAGCCACCATGTCGAGGCGTAGTCGTGGAAGTTTCTTGTGGCGCACTTCACTTGATCTTCGGGACGAACTTGATGTAGCTTGAGGTAGTCGTCCATCAAACGCTCCCACTCGAGGTATTCCTCGGGTTCTTGAGTCCCATAGAAAGGAATCGCGTGGTTGATGTCGAGGTCGTAGTAGCTCGTGGAAGTCGCGGACTTGAGCTTGGGGAGCTTCTCTTGAGCGTAGTCTTGGGGTTCTTGTTGGCGAAGATGCAGTATGTCCGTAGGCGAAGATGCCTTGAAGTCGCTTGGCGAAGATGCCAAGGGAGATGGTGAAGTCATTGAGCTGTTGTTGATGTAGAGCTCTTGACCTTCACGTTCTTGTTGGTGATAGTGTCGATGCCGATGTGATCTTGCCGGAGATGGTAGCTCGGAAGCATGTGCTCTTGAGCGTCGTCTCGAAGATGAGGAAGATCGCTTGTAGGACTTGATGAGGGCTTTGATCTCCTCCATTTTAGCTTGCATCTTGGCGTCGGAGTTGTTGTTCATGGCATCGAACTCGTCGTTGTTGTTGTAGACCAAAGATGAAATGCCTTGCCTATCCATCACAAGACTCGAGTAGAGGTGAGTAGGAAATGAGATAAACAATACCAAGTTACCTTTTCCCAAAGTTGAGGATGTATCCCGTGTCACTCAATGTGAGACGAAAGAATAGTGGAATTGGTACCGGACTTGTTCACTCACACCTATCAAGTAAAGCTTATGGTAGAGCTTGGTGAGGATAGTGGCACAAAATTTGATGCAAAATGTTAGCAAGAGTCAATAATGTTGAAAGAGATTCACAAATTCGCAAGTGAAACAAGTAGATCAATAGCAAATGGTACACGGAAACACACACACGGATAGATAAATGGGGTCGTGCAACCAAGGAATGAGCACAAAATGTGGAATCCACGGAAAACGCTCGTGTTGCACAACTCAAGAGAGACGCTAGCACGATTGCTCAATAGGCGGATACGACACTTGTGCACAACCTATCAGATGCAAAATGGATATTCTTTCTATCCCAAGTATGCTATGTATGTATTGTTCCCGGTGTTTCTCTCAAGCATGATATCATATGATGTAGATTTTGGTATGGCTCTTATGTGCAATGGTGTATTTTGCTATGGCACTTGCTCACGAGCTCTTTGCTCTCTTTTTGCTTAAAAGCTTTTTCTCTTTTTTTTCTATGGCCACTTTTGTACAATGCACAAACCAAGATAGCAATTGTGTATATGCGGGAACAAACTTGAGGCACAATGGATGATATGATACCAATATGCTATGGTATGTATGCAATGGAAGGTATGGCCACTAATGTGCACAAGTAACGTTGCGGCAATACTCAATTGGCTAGTCTCGATAGGTAAGTGACGCAAAATGGGCTAGGGGTTAACAATGCAATTTGCAAGGGATATACAAAGGTGTCGTCGAGGTTACCGTCCTTTGCGATGATGAGTGGCGGTGTTCTTGGTGTAGATACCAAGATGATGGAGACTCGTCCTAAGTAGCGAAACACCTTAGGAAGCGGAAAAACCGCAAACTCAAAATCTCAAATGACAAATGTCAAATGGTGGTAGCGGAAGCGGTGGTGGTTTGCACTTGGCAATGCGGAAGTGAAATGATGGGCTATACACGTGTCAAAGTTGAAGTTGCCGTCCCTAAGTAGCCTAAACACCTTAGGAGACACAAGCCACAACTCGAAAAAGCTCAAACAACAATTGGGTTAAGTTGAGTTGTCGGAAGTGTATGGTGGGCAAGGTTATGTGGAAATGGTGGTGGTGGTGGTGGTTGATGAAGCAGCAACCGTACCTAAGTAGCCTAAACACCTTAGGAGACTCAAATCACAACTCAAACAACCACTAATGTAATAAGGAACAAAATGGGTTAGGTTGCGGAAGTCGGTGGTGGTTATGCGGATGTTGTGGTGGAAGCCCTAGGCAAAGATGCCAAAATTCACCAAATGTGATGGAGTCAAATGATGTTGGTAGTATTTTTGTGGGACGGGGGATGTCAATAGCTTCAAAACGAGCTAAAGAACGTCAAAAACGGAGTCCGGATGAATTAGTTATGGGCAAAACGGTGAAACTCGGAAAGCTGAAACTGGCCAGGGCGGTAGTACCGCTCGGGAGGGCGGTAGTACCGCTCGTGTCGGGATTTTTCGACTGTTTCGGCTGGAACAGGGCCTAGCGGTAGTACCGTTAGCGGGGCGGTAGTACCGCTTGAGGTTCTCAGCGGTAGTACCGCTCTGTAGGGCGGTAGTACCGCTCGTGTTGGGTTTTTTCGCAGATCGAATCGGGGCGCGATTTTGGGGCGGAAATGGATGATTTCCGGGGCAAAATTGGATGGATTTCGTGGATGAAAAGAGGTGAAACTTGGGGAGATGCTAGATCCACTTGAAACCAAGCAAATCCATGGATCAAAATCAACAAAACATCATCAAACCAACAAATCACAAAAAAATTTGGGGCTATTTTTGGTGGGGATTTTTAGATTTAGGACAAAAACAACAAAATCAAACTAGAAAACACGGGGTAGGGGCTCCGAAAACGTGATCAACGTGGCTCATGATACCATATGATGTAGGGTGGAACCCTAATTCGTCGATCTTTCACGTTTGGAGGATCCTCACGGAGAACACGATGAACACGGGAAGAACGGGAGAAATCACAAGGGAAACACTCAAGAACAAGTCCAATCACACATCCACTAGACAATCAAACACACAAGATCACAAGGTACATGAACAACAAAGGAAAGATACAAGGTAAGGTTCATTTCCAAGAGGAGGTCTTGATGATATCCTAGATGGATCTTCCCACAAGGGGTCTTGATGATATCCCATGAGGATCTTCTCACATGGAGGTCTTGAACTCCATGGGAGTGGTAGTCTCTCTCTCTCAAGAGTAGAGGTAGGAGCAAAGCTCACCTAAGAATGAGCTATCATATTTGCTAACCCTAGAAAGGAGGTGGAGGTGGTCTATTTATAGTCTAAGCCACGAAGGGGTAAGTGGGAGAGGGATACAAGGCCAAAGGCCCGCGACTGCGCACAGGCAGGGCGGTAGTACCGGACTCATGGGCGGTAGTACCGCTTGAGCGGTAGTACCGCTTGCTTTGGGCGGTAGTACCGCTTGAGCGGTAGTACCGCTTACTTTGGGCGGTAGTACCGCCCTTTCTGGACTGGGCAGGTCCTTCTTCTTCCGTCTTTGCTTCCACGCTTCCCTTGCGGACGGTGTAGGTGTTCCTTGGCGCTTGCACTCCTCGTCATTCGTGAAGCTCCGACAACACCTATGCATGCACACGAGTGGAGTGTCAAGTAGTATACCATCCTCAAAGGGGTCAAGTGAACATGTGTAAAGGAGAAGATTCACCTTTATGTATGAGAAGTAGAGGTCGCACGTGTCACTTGCCAAACGGACTCTTGACATGGTGATGACCGTAGGATGCTCCGCATCATAACCTCTCGGAGTTGGTTTAGCGATTGCTAAGGCGCGACGTCCTCGCACGCTCGTAGTCGGATCGTCAAAGTCGACTTCCACCAAAGCGAAATCCACCATCTCATCGAAAGACGGGACACCTTTGCCTCTATCAAGTGGTATCAGTTTTCAGGTTGCTCGGTGAGATTTTACAGTTTTTCATAGTTTAGATCGCATCTGTCATTCATACCTATAGTCCATGAAAAAGCCACAAAAAAAAGTTAGATCTATTCATCCTTTATCCAAGCCAGTCTGAGCCTTTGCAATTTTTGATTCGTTGCTTGCATAGTTGAATTATCGGTTGCATCGTCGTGTCAGTTGCTGGTCTTAGTGTCTAGTTCCTTTAGAGTTTCGAGTTCTGTTCACATTAGTCACGCCGCCACTGCATCATTATCCCTTCCGCTGTCCACCATCCCATCTATTAATTTCCACCACGTACTCTGCGCTGTTCATTGTCATAATCATAGTTGAGGTCATTCACATCTTCGCCTGATCCAATCTGCATCTTATCTAGTTTGTCTTGGAAAGAGGAGAAAAAAAGAAAGAAAAAAAGAAAGAAAAAAAGAAAGAAAAAAGGAAAGAAAAAAGAAAAGAGAGAGAAGAAAAAGAAAAAAAAGCGTGAGGAAAAAAAGAGAGAAGAAAAAAAAATCGGATCTATCTAGAATCAATCTCGTACCTGAATTCGGATTGGAATCTGTTTTGTGTACTGTTCAGTAAAACAGGTGTATCTTCCTCATACAAAGTCCGTTTTGGCTCCGTGAGTACTCAAATTGAAGCTAGCGACGAGCCGCATCTAAATAGTTGCAGAAGCTAGTTCAGTATTTGACACCTCAAAATCGGCTTCTAAATAGGTCTTTTTGCCCTCCGAAGTTCGTGAACACAGCTTGTTCCAATATTTCAGGCCAGTTTTAGAATTCTTTGACTCCTTATATCAACTCGGAATTGAGTGATTCTTTTTGCATTGGAAAGCTTGAGTTAGTAGCATTCTTTCAAAAAAATTATCATAAAATTGGCTCAAACTTTTCAAGAGGAAAGTTGGAGAGAGAGTTGTTGAATATCCTGCTTGGTAGTTGTTTTTCATCATTATCTTCACTACCGTTGTGATCTTCACTTCTATCTTGCTGTCAAGAGCTACTTAGTATCCTTCATTGATGCTAGTTGTGCTACGCCGTGACCTCATTAGTGTTCTAGGCTCGCGTCTCTAGTCCGGTCTAGCCTAGGACCAGCACAGTACCGTCGTTGAGCGTTTATTCAACATTGCATCTCTGAATTGATTATTGCTAATCTTTTGCTACCATATATAGCCAACCCAGCTCCACATATTTCTACACCGTGTATACGTACGTTCCCCTGGCAATCGCTTTACACAATCTTCAGAGTTATTTGACATCGCTGGTTGCCTGTCACCACCTGCCGCATGGTAAGAACTTGTAAGATATTGATATTTGCTTTACTGTGAGCACTTTACAACCACATCCTAGTAGTTCATAGGAACATTATTCTGGAATTTTGTTTCTTGTTTCTACTAATCATGACAGGTTCTGGAGATAGAAGTTCTTGGACGATGGACACATCTTCACCATCACGAGAGTTGGGACAACACACACAACCACATGGTCAGGTTATCTCTTTACCGTCATTTGAGGGTAGATTTAATCCTGCTATTTATCTAGCTTGGGAGTTTGAAGTAGAACAAGTTTTTAGTAAACATGACTTTTCTGAACTTGAGCGAGTACGAGCTGCCACTAGAGCATTTACTGGTTTTGCTTCAGTTTGGTGGAGTGTGCATTGTAAGAAAAACATTGATAACCAACCCACAACTTGGAAAGATTTGAAAGATGTAATGAGAAAACAGTTTTTCCCTCCTTACCATCGTCGTGAATTGCTTCGCAAATTTGAACAATTTAAACAAGGCAATAACACTGTTCATGCTTACTACAAAGAGTTCAAATCTTATATGCATCATTGTGACATAGAAGAATCTAAGGATGATACAATGAATAGATTTTTTGGTGGTTTGAACCATGATATTCAGGCAAAATTTCAGTATATTCCTCGTTGCATTACCGGTATGTATGTTCGTGCTTGTACCTTTGAGAGACAGTTACAGGAGGATGCATTGGGTGACTACAACAACTACTATTCCAGTTCATGCTCACCACCGTCGGTTGGTTCCTCCACGGTTGCACCTACTAGAGCAGCCCCACCTCGGATTGTGAGCGCGGCATCATCTCAAGAGCATGGTGCATTGTCTACGTGTGTACCTACATCAGCTACGTCTTTGCGACAAGGTAACAGTAAAGGTATTGATGATATAACTTCACATGAGAATGATGCATCCCTAGTTAACTTGAATGCATCATGTGTTGAGTTACCTGGTGATTTGAGCACAACACCTATTTTAGAGAATCTTGAAACTGTCATGAATGCGTCATGTGATCAAACAACTGAAATACCAACAATTTTGAGTGCACCCATTGAATTAACTATTGATGCAAAAGAATCAATGTTTAATCATTTTGATATGACCTCTAATCTTGGTGATGATTCTGTGTCGAATGACTCATTGCATGTTTGCTTATCTAAGCATGTTGTAGCATGTAAATTTGATTCAAATAAGGTTTATTCACCAATGTTGGGATGGTTTAATGATGAACATTGTCAATCTTTTGAAATGAATAAGAGCTTCACTTATATGTGCAAACTGAGTTGCAATATTTTCATGCCTTCTACTTCTTGTGCTAATTTTTTGGCTTTAGATTTTATGAACTATGCAAGTTACTCATCTATTCATGTGTCATATATGCAAAAATCAAGGGAAGTAAAAATGGATGACATATACATATACAACATGTACACCTTGTCTCTTTTATTAGCCACATTTCAGATTAAGCAACGCCGAGGACGGCTTTATTTTCAAAAAGGGGGGGATGATGAGGACATGACTACCTTGTATATGACCAAAAATATTGCATACATGCATATTTGTCAGGTGATTTCTAGTGCAAACTATTCAATAATCTATTTATGTTATCCAGAACAAAAATACTTCACACACTTTTATGTTTTGTCTAATTGCAGGTGTATGGGACATTTGTACAATCCACATATGAAGATAAGGAAGAAAGAGATGTTTATTTTCTGTTCAAAAAGTCCTCTCACGTCACTTTTGGCCCAAGAGAAGATAGAGTCCAAGTCTCTCACGTTCTGGATTCAGATTCGGACTGCACAGACATACCTGACTCAAAACGCCAACAACTTTTTCATACGGACTCCGAATTGGGTGATTCTTTTTTTGTTGGAAAGTAGATTTCATGCTCTTTCCAGAACAATTGGAATCACCTTAAAATCCGTCTGGAGCGTTGAGTTATGGACGAAACAATCTGACGCTGCACCAGAATCCGAGTCAAACTACAAGTCCAAAGGTGTTACGTCACCTCCACTTGGGCCCATTGGCCTTGTACGACCTAGGGTTAGTTTTAGGCTGCCTTGGGACGTCCTTCCACATCCTTGGCCGCCACCCCTTGCTCCTATATAAGTAGATCCATCTAGTAGCTTTTCCCTTGGGTTTTGTTTAGATCAAAAGTTCGCCATAGCTGCAACTTCGCGTACTTCGTTTGTGTTCAACGACCAGACAAAGGCGTCACAGAACCCCACCTTGATCAATAAAGCTTTCATCTTATATTCGCAATATCCAGATTGCAATCTCAGTTTCTTGCTTGTTCTTCGTTTGCTCGCAGGAAATAGACCCTCGTGGTCAGGTTGATCGTGCTCCGGCGTGGTCAATAACCTCTCGGAGTTGGTTTAGCGATTGCTAAGGCGCGACGTCCTCGCACGCTCGTAGTCGGATCGTCAAAGTCGACTTCCACCAAAGCGAAATCCACCATCTCATCGAAAGACGGGACACCTTTGCCTCTATCATTTGCCTACAGGAACAGACCTTCGTGGTCAGGTTGATCGTGCTCCGGCGTGGTCAATAACCTCTCGGAGTTGGTTTAGCGATTGCTAAGGCGCGACGTCCTCGCACGTTCGTAGTCGGATCGTCAAAGTCGACTTCATCCAAAATGATAGCCACCATCTCATCGAAAGACGGGACACCCTCGCCTCTATCAAGTATCCTACACATGCACAAAACAAAACAAAGTACGTATGCACATGGTAGACAAACACATCATCCATCATGATGGTTCTCTTCTCTTGCACATAACCATTAGAAGCACAAGTGCATGAGTAATATGATGCAACAATGGCAATATTCATGGCACTATGTATATGGTGCAAAGGAGGAAGACAAGCATGCTTCACAAGTAATATGTCAAAATCTCCAAACATGTGTGTGAATGCTATGTGGGCAATCTCATGAGCAAAAAGAGAATCATTGTTGCACTCAATACATGGCAAATCTAGCATGAGAGAGGCAACACATGGAGATATATGACAAGAAGCAATATGAATCATGTGCAAAGCATATAGATGGTTGTCATCAACCGCATGGGATGAGCAAGTATGACACAAGATACAATGATCAAGATATATCATGTGAGAGGCATGAGCATATATGTCATCAACCCAAGAAAGCAAGTAGTGGAACATGGGTGATGCAACATAGCAAGCAATCAAAGCAATCAAGTCAAGCGAGCTAGTAGTGCGAAGATGCAACATACTAGAGGAAATAATGGCAATCATGTCATTGGTGCAAATAGTGGGCATGAACAATTCACATGTCATAGCACAAGCATGAAAGCAAGATATGAGGGCAATAGCATGGCGCACATGATAAACATGGCAATAGCAACAAGGATCTCTACCAAGCATGCAAATACACATAGAAGTAGCATAATGATGAAACATGGGTAGATGCAAGCAAGGGTCACAATTGCATGGCAAAGGCATAGAAGTAAGCATAGCATGCAAAGTGAACACGGTAAAATGAGCATAATGTGAGAAGTGGTAAATGGCCCATAGCCGTGTGAGAGCCAAGTAGAGGAGTTGCGCGTAGTCCTTGCGCGAAGGGAATGGTGGTAAGGATAGTCCATTGGATCCCAAAGCATCGTTGCTCTCAAGAGCTCGTTTTGTCAACTCGTGGAATTGCGAAGTTGACAAGTATGCATGGGTACCTACACAAAAGAGACACAAACGAAAGAAATTGTGTGCGTGGTAAATGTACACATCATCCATCATGATGTGTATGTGCACGTGTGAGTTAGCACAAGATAAGTATCGCTCAAAGAAATTTGATGCTTGGTATAGGAACATGTCATCCATCATGAAAGAATAGTTATTATGTATGACACGATGGGGACACAAATTGAGCAAACAAGTATATGGCACATCAAAAGCATGTTTATTCATGGGAAGCATATGGTGCACACAAGTATTGGGATCATGCAATGGATGGGATGGGTCAAAATCTCCTAAAATGTATGAGGAAACTATGGGGGTCTCCTCATGAGCAGTATCGGAAACATCATATGGAGAAAATGGACAACATCCAAGACAATGCATATCCGAAGCTAGGTGGTCATGGCATGGCATATGAGATAAAATATGCAAAGGGAGCATATCAATATCATCGCAAGAGAAACAAATGCCAATAACCATGGGCTTGTCATCTATGCCATATGTGCAAATTGGGTTTATTTTAATGGCATATGCATAGTCACTATGAAGAGATTGCAAATAAGACATATGGTTGATCTCATGCATAGCATATGACAAGTCAAGCGGATTATCAAACATGATGTGACCTAAAGAGTTGTCACAAGAAATCCTATGTAACATGGCATCACAACTAATAGACTCCACAAGAGAATCATCATACTCATCATAAATGGGTAAATCATCGCATGGGGAAATCATACTAGCATGAAGCATGGTACTAGGTGGATCAACATCATGTAAGCAATCAATCTCACGAATGTCCGCTAGTGGGACTAGAGCATCACCCTCACCTATGTTACCTTTGTCATTCCACTCAAGTGGTGTAGGTGAGGTGGGAAAGACCAAATGGTGGTCATCTTCATCTTGATGGAACCATGTGGGGGGTGCATCATATTCCACCATGGCCATCGTCATGTCCAAAGGTAGGACGAAGTCGTCGAGGATCGGCGCGTCATCATCAATGGGACCTAGCACCAAATGAGAAGACACAATAGAGGTAGAGGTCAAGTCGTTAGTGTTGAAAGTGGCCTCACATGACCTATCAACTATCTCACTCTCTCTATGTGGTGGTTCACTCACTCCCTCAAAGTAGGTGCACTCAATCTCACATATGGTGGAGTCACTCATCTCACTCAAGTGGTGGGGGTTGTGGCTCTCCTCACATGGGAATTGTGGCAACTCATCATATATGGGGCTAGTGGTGAAGTCACTCACACTCTCAATATGGTGGCACAAGTCACTCAAGTCATCATACGTCGCCATGGTCGAAGGGAAAGTCCCATGCTCAACCATCTCGTCGTGGTCGCCGTGGATGAAGGCCGAAGATGGCACATCATCAGTCTCGTCGTGGATGGAGGCCGAAGATGGCTCAACATCACTCTCGTCATGGATGAAGGCCGAAGATGGCACATCATCACTCGTGCCTCCTAAGATGGAAGCATCATCCTTGCTCGCCACCTTGTCACTCGCCTCCAAAGCTTGGTCCTTGAAGGTCTTCGTAGTCGAACTCGTCGCCGCACCGTCTTGAAAAAGAGTCGGAGTAGACTCGGCATCATCAATGCCACAAAGAGGGAGGGCGGTGAAGTCACACTTGGGAGCATCGTCTTGGAGCTTGTCGGGCTTGGACATCTTGGTGGTACTAGCCTCATGCTTGTCGTGAGAGCTTGGTCGCCAAGTTTGCTTGGGGTGGAAAAGCCTTGGCCTTCATGAGTTCTTGTTCATGTTGAGAGCACCAATGTAGTAGTCGTCGATGGACTTGTAGTTCTTGAGGACGATGGTCTTGGAGATGTCGTTGTGCAATCCCATCATGAAGTGGAACTTCATCGAAATGGGGTCGCCCATGCCGGCTCGTCAAGAGCAATCATCATCTCCTTGAAGTACTTGTCGATGGACTTGGATCCTTGGGTGGTGTTCTCCAATTGGCGACGAAGTTGTTCCGTGTAGGTTGGAGGCACAAACTCTCGCCGCAAAGCTTTCTTAGTCTTGGGCCAACTCATGTCGTAGTACTCCGAAGGTGTGTGAACCCACCATGCCAATGCGTAGTCGTGGAAGTTTCTTGTGGCGCACTTCACTTGATCTTTGGGAGGAACTTGATGTAGCTTGAGGTAGTCATCCATCAAACGCTCCCACTCGAGGTACTCCTCGGGTTCGTGAGTCCCATAGAAAGGAATCATGTTGTCGGTGTCGAGGTCGTAGTAGCTCGTGGAAGTCGCGGACTTGAGCTTGGGTAGCTTCTCTTGAGTGTAGTCTTGAGGTGCTTGTTGGCAAAGATGCCCAATATCCGAAGGCGAAGATGCCTTGTATTCATTTGGCGAAAATGCCAAGGGATATGCTGAAGTCGTTGAGCGGTTGTTGGTGTTGAGCTCTTGACCTTCACTTTCTTGTTGGTGATGGTGTCGATGCCGATGTGATCTTGGCGGAGATGGTAGCTCGGAAGGATGTTGATGCAGAGCATCCAACGGACATCACCATGTCAAGAGTCCGTTTGGCAAGTGACACGTGCGACCTCTACTTCTCATACATAAAGGTGAATCTTCTCCTTTACACGTGTTCACTTGACCCCTTTGAGGATGGTATACTACTTGACACTCCACTCGTGTGCATGCATAGGTATTGTCGAGCTTCACGCATGACGAGGAGGAGTGCAAGCGCCAAGGAACACCTACACCGTCCATGAGGAAGCATGGAAGCGAAGACGAAGAAGAAGGACCTGCCCAGTCCAGAAAGGCGGTACTACCGCTCAAGCGGTACTACCGCCCAAAGCAAGCAGTACTACCGCTCAAGCGGTACTACCGCCCATGAGTCTGGTACTACCGCCTGCCTGTCTTGTGCAGCCATGCCCTTTGGCCTTGTATCCCTCTCCCACTTACCCCTTCGTGGCTTAGACTATAAATAGACCACCTCCACCTCCTTTCTAGGGTTAGCAAAGTGATAGCTCATTCTTAGGTGAGCTTTTCTCCTACCTATCTCTTGAGAGAGACCACTACTCCATTGGAGGCCAAGACCTCCATCTAGGAGAAGATCCCATGGGATATCATCAAGACCCCTTGTGGGAAGATCCATCTAGGATACAAGACCCCCTTGTGGGAAGATCCATCTAGGATATCATCAAGACCTCCTCTTGGAGATGAACCTTACCTTGTATCTTTCCTTTTGTTGTTCATGTACCTTGTGACCTTGTGTGTTTGATTGTCTAGTGGATGTGTGATTTGGACTTGTTCTTGAGTGTTTCCCGTGTGATTTCTCTCCGTTCTTCCCGTGTTCATCGTGTTCTCCGTGGGATCCCTCCAAACGTGAAAGATCGACGAATTAGGGTTCCACCCTACATCATATGGTATCATGAGCCACGTTGATCACGTTTTGGAGCCCCTACCCGTGTTTTCTAGTTTGATTTTGTTGTTTTCGTCCTAAATCCGAAAATCCCCACCAAATATAGCCCCAAATTTTTTGTGATTTCTTGGTTTGATGATGTTTTGTTGATTTTGATCCATGGATTTGCTTGGTTTCAAGTGGATCTAGCATTCCCCAAGTTTCCCTCTTTCCATCCACGAAATCCATCAAATTTTGCCCCGAAATCATCCATTTCCGCCCCAAAATCGCGCCCGATTCGATCTGCGAAAAATCCGACACGAGCGGTACTACCGCCCTCACAGAGCGGTACTACCGCTGAGAACCTCAAGCGGTACTACCGCCCGCTGAACGGTACTACCGCCAGGCCCGTTCCACCGAAATAGTCGAAAAATCCCGACCCGAGCGGTACTACCGCCCTGGCCAGTTTCAGCTTTCCGAGTTTCACCGTTTTGCCCATAACTAATTCATCCGAGTCCGTTTTGGCGTTCTTTAGCTCGTTTTGAAGCTATTGACATCCCCATCCCACAAAAATACTACCAACATCATTTGACTCCATCACATTTGGTGAAGTTTGGCATCTTTGCCTAGGGCTTCCACCACAACATCCGCATAACCACCACCGACTTCCGCAACCTAACCCATTTTGTTCCTTATAGCATTAGTGGTTGTTTGAGTTGTGATTTGAGTCTCCTAAGGTGTTTAGGCTACTTAGGGACCGTTGCTTCTTCATCAACCACCACCACCGCCACCACTTCCACATAACCTTGCCCACCATACACTTCCGACAACCCAACTTAACCCAATTGTTGTTTGAGCTTTTTGAGTTGTGGCTTGTGTCTCCTAAGGTGTTTCTGCTACTTAGGGACCGTGGCGCTTCCAACTCTTACACGTGTATAACCCATCATCCCACTTCCGCATTGCCTAGTGCAACACCACCACCGCTTTCCGCTACCACCATTTGACATTTGTCATTTGAGATTTTGAGTTTGCGGTTTTCCATTTCCTAAGGTGTTTGACTACTTAGGACGAGTCTCCATCATCTTGGTATCTACACCAAGAACACCGCCACTCATCATCGCAAAGGGCGGTAACCTCGACGACACCTTTGTATATCCCTTGCAAATTGCATTGTTAACCCCTAGCCCATTTTGCGTCACTTACCTATCGAGACTAGCCATTTGAGTATTGCCGGCAACGTTACTTGTGCACATTAGCGGTCCATACCTTCCATTGCATACATACCATATCATATTGGTATCATATCATCCATTGTGCCTCAAGTTTGTTCCCGCATATACACAATTGCTATCTTGGTTTGTGCATTGTACTTAAGTGGCCATAGAAAAAAAAAGAGAGAAAAAGCTTTTAAGCAAAAAGAGAGCAAAGAGCTCGTGAGCAAGTGCCATAGCATCATACCCCATTGAACATAAGAGCCATAACAAAATCTACATCATATGATATCATGCTTGAGAGAAACACCGGGAACCATACATACATAGCATACTTGGGATAGAAGAATATCCATTTTGCATATTATAGGTTGTGCACAAGTGTCGTATCCGCCTATTGAGCAATCGTGCTAGCGTCTCTCTTGAGTTGTGCAACACGAGCATTTTCCGTGGATTCCACATTTTGTGCTCATTCCTTGGTTGCACGACCCCATTTATCTATCCTTGTGTGTGTTTCCGTGTATCTTTCATTGCTATTGGTCCATTTGTTTCACTTGCGAATTTGTGAATCTTTTTCAACATTATTGACTCTTGCTAACATTTTGCATCAAATTTTTGTGCCACTATCCTCACCGAGCTCTACCATAAGCTTTACTTGATAGGTGTGAGTGAACAAGTCCGGTACCAATTCCACTATTCTTTCATCTCACATTGAGTGAAACGAGATACATCCTCAACTTTGGGAAAAGGTAACTTGGTATTGTTTATCTCATTTCCTACTCACCTCTACTTGAGTCTTGTGATGGATAGGCAAGGCATTTCACTTTCGGTCTACAACAACAACGACGAGTTCGATGCCATGAACAACAACTACGACGCCAAGATGGACAAGCGCATGGAGGAGATCAAGGCCCTCATCAAGTCCTACAAGCGATCTTCCTCATCTTCGAGAAGACGCTCAAGAGCACATCCTTCCGAGCTACCATCTCCGGCAAGATCACATTGGCATCGACACTATCACCAACAAGAACGTGAAGGTCAAGAGCTCTACATCAACAACCGCTCAATGACTTCACCATCTCCCTTGGCATCTTCGCCAAGCGACTTCAAGGCATCTTTGCCTACGGACATACGGCATCTTCGCCAACAAGAACCCCAAGACTACGCTCAAGAGAAGCTCCCCAAGCTCAAGTCCGCGACTTCCACGAGCTACTACGACCTCGACATCAACCACGCGATTCCTTTCTATGGGACTCAAGAACCCGAGGAGTACCTCGAGTGGGAGCGTTTAATGGACGACTACCTCAAGCTACATCAAGTTCCTCCCGAAGATCAAGTGAAGTGTGCCACAAGAAACTTCCACGACTACGCATTGGCATGGTGGCTTCACACAACTTCGGAGTACTACGACATGAGTTGGCCCAAGACGAAGAGAGCTTTGCGGCGAGAGTTCGTGCCCCCAACCTACACGGAACAAATTCGACGCCAATTGGAGAACACCATCCAAGGATCCAAGTCCATCGACACGTACTTCAAGGAGATGAAGATTGCCTTGCGACGAGCGGCGTGGGCGACCCCATTTCGATGAAGTTCCACTTCATGATGGGATTACTGCGACATCTCCAAGACCATCTTCCTCGAGAACTACAAGTCCATTGGCGACTACTACATTGGTGCTCTCAAGTGAACAAGAACTCATGAAGGCCAAGGCTTCTCCACCCCAAGCAAACTTCATGGCGACCAAGCTCTCGACAAGCATGAGGCTAGTACCACCAAGATGTCCAAGCCCGACAAGCTCCAAGGCGATGCTCCCAAGTTCGACTTCACCGCCATCCCTCTTTGTGGCATTGATGGTGCCGAGTCTACTTTGACTCTTTTTCAAGACGGCGCGGCGACGAGTACGACTACGGAGACTTTCAAGGACCAAGCTTTGGAGACGAGCGACAAGGTGGCGAGCAAGGATGATGCTTCCATCTTAGGAGGCGAGAGTGATGATGTGCCATCTTCGGCCTTCATCTACGGCGACGGTGACGAGATGATCGAGCATGGGATTTTCCCTGCAGTCATGGAGGAGAGTGATGATGTGCCATCTTCGGCCTTCATCCACGGTGACGACGACGAGATGGTTGAGCATGGGATCTTCCCTTCGACCACGGCGACGTATGATGACTTGAGTGACTTGTGCCACCATATTGAGAGTGAGAGTGACTTCACCACTAGCCCCATATATGATGAGTTGCCACAATTCCCATGTGAGGAGAGCCACAACCCCCACCACTTGAGTGAGATGAGTGACTCCACCATACGTGAGTTTGAGTGCACCTATTTTGAGGGAGTGAGTGAAGCACCACATAGAGAGAGTGAGATAGTTGATAGGTCTCGTGAGGCCATTTGCATTTCTAACAACTTGACCTCTACCTCTATTGTGTCTTCTCATTTGGTGTTAGGTCCCATTTATGAAGACGCGCCGATCCTCGACGACTTCGTCCTCCCTTTGGAGAAGACGATGGCCATGGTGGAATATGATGCACCCCCCACATGGTTCCATCAAGATGAAGATGACCACCATTTGGTCTTTCCCACCTCACCTACACCACTTGAGTGGAATGACAAAGGTAACAAAGGTGACAGTGATACTCTAGTCCCATTAGTGGACATTCTTGACATTGATTTCTTGCATGATGTTGATCCACCTATTGCCATGCTTCATGCTAGTATGATTTCCCCATGCGATGATTTGCCCATTTATGATGAGTATGATGATTCTATTGTGGAGTCTATTAGTTGTGATGCCATGTTACATAGGATTTCTTGTGACAATTCTTTAGGTCACATCATGTTTGATAATCCGCTTGACTTGTCATATGCTATGCATGAGATCCATCATATTTCTTATTTGCAATCTCTTCATAGTGACTATGCATATGCCATTAAAATAAACCCAATTTGCACATATGGCATAGATGACAAGCACATGGTTATTGGCACTTGTTTTTCTTGTGATGATATTGATATGCTCCTTTGCATCATTTATCTCATATGCCATGCCATGACCACCTAGCTTCGGATATGCATTGTTTTGGATGTTGTCCATTTTCTCCATATGATGTTTCCGATATTGCTCATGAGGAGGCCCCCATAGTTTCCTCATACATTGTAGGAGATTTTGATCAATCCCATCCATTGCATGATCCCAATACGTGTGTGCACCATATGCTACCCATGAATAAACATACTATTGATGTGCCATATACTTGCATTCTCAATTTGTGTCCCCATCGTGTCATACATAACAACTATTCTTTCATGATGGATGACATGTTCATATACCATGCCTCAAATTTCTTTGAGCATTGCTTATCTTGTGCTAACTCACACGTGCACATACACATCATGATGGATGATGTGTACATTTACCACGCACAATTTCTTTGGATTGTGTCTCTTTTGTGTAGGTACCCATGAATACTTGTCAACCTCGCAATCCCACGAGTTGACAAAGCGAGCTCTTGAGAGCAATGACGATTTGGGATCCCGTGGACTATCCTTACCACCGTTCCCTTGGCGCAAGGACTACGCATAACTCCTCTACTTGGCTCTCACACGGCTATGGGCCATTTACCACTTCTCACATTATGCTCATTTTACCGTGTTCACTTTGCATGCTATGCTTGCTTCTATGCCTTTGCCATGCAATTGTGACCCTTGCTTGCATCTACCCATGTTTCATCATTATGCTACTTCTATGTGTATTTGCATGCTTGGTGGAGATCCTTGTTGCTATTGCCATGTTTATCATGTGCCCCATGCTATTGTCCTCATATCTTGCTTTCATGATTGTGCTATGACATGTGAATTATTCATGCCCACTATTTGCACCAAGGACATGTTTGCCATGATTCATTCTAGTATGTCGCATCTTCGCACTACTAGCATATTTGACTTGATTGCTATGATTGCTTGCTATGTTGCATCACCCATGTTCCACTACTTGCTTTCTTGGGTTGATGACATATATGCTCATGCCTCTCACATGCGTTGTCTCTTGTGTCATACTTGCTCATCTCATGCGGTTGATGAAAACCATCTATATGCTTTACACATGATTCATATTGCTCCGTGTCATATATCTCCATGTGTTGCCTCTCTCATGCTAGATTTGCCATGTATTGAGTGCAACAATGCTTATAGTCTTGCTCATGAGATTGCCCCCATAGCATTCTCACACATGTTTGGAGATTTTGACATATTCCTTGTGAAGCATGCTTGTCTTACCTCTTTGCACCATATACCTAGTGCCTTGAATATCACCATTGTTGAATCATATTATTCATGCACTTGTGCTTCTAATGGTTATGTGCAAGAGCAGAGAACCATCATGATGGATGATGTGTTTGTCTACCATGCGCATATGTTCTTTGTTTTGTTTTGTACATGTGTAGGATACTTGGACTTTGTGTCGACTTCCACTTCACGTGAGTTGACCATTCGAGCTCTTGAGAGCGAGCCTCATATATTCTACCACGATTCGCTTCTACACCGTATTTGCTTCCACTTCGGCATTGTGAAGAATGCACAAGGACACACTTTCAAGGTGACATCCTTCTTGAGCTTGGATATTGTGGATCATACTTCATGTGTTGCTTGCACCATTTGCATGCATGTTCGAGATATTGCTTTCTACCATGATTGCCACATTTCCATCCTTCATGACATATATACCTTGTGTGTGGCATCCAATTCTTGGACTACTTGCTACTATCATATGGTTGGTTGCACCAATATCATTTCTTCACATATGCCATGTCCCTTTGCTTGTCACATGCTTGACTTGATTGCCTCACACATGTTGAACAATTGCTCTTTCCATTGTGTTGAGTGCCACGATATCTTCACTACACCCTATGCACGTTATGCTTGGATTGTCTTGCACTTGCCCCATGTGTTTAGACATTTCACTATATTTGGTGTTGTGAATGACTCTTATGCCTACCATAGACCGTTCATTGAGCTCTTTATGCATGCTTGCTATGAACTTGAGGTAGATGCTTGTTCACTTATCACATATATTTGCATCTTGACCTCCCATTTACATGCTTGTTCCCATGATGTACTTGATTGTGCTCAATTTATATGTCCAAATGTCATGACACACTTCTTTGTCAAACCATATGCTATGCTTGATGACAACACTTGTTGGGTGAATCGCCTCTTGAATGCTTGGTTTTGCTCTTACGACAACCACATTTGTTTTTCCAAGTGCTTGTTATCTTTGCTACTTTTGAAGGAATTACAAGACGGCGAGACATTGGAGAGTGCCCATTTGGAACTTCAAGATGACAAGAACTTGGTGATCGACCACTTCTACACGGCAACGCCATCTCTTTCCCATGGTGATTTGGTTTTCGATCCGAGGTGGGATCTTTCCCAAGGGGGAGGGGATGATGCGGAGCATCCAACGGACATCACCATGTCAAGAGTCCGTTTGGCAAGTGACACGTGCGACCTCTACTTCCCATACATAAAGGTGAATCTTCTCCTTTACACGTGTTCACTTGACCCCTTTGAGGATGGTATACTACTTGACACTCCACTCGTGTGCATGCATAGGTATTGTCGGAGCTTCACGCATGACGAGGAGGAGTGCAAGCGCCAAGGAACACCTACACCGTCCGCGAGGGAAGCATGGAAGCGAAGACGGAAGAAGAAGGACCTGCCCAGTCCAGAAAGGGCGGTACTACCGCCCAAAGTAAGCGGTACTACCGCTCAAGCGGTACTACCGCCCAAAGCAAGCGGTACTACCGCTCAAGCGGTACTACCGCCCATGAGTCTGATACTCTTTGCCACACATGCTTGTGCCATGCCCTTGGCCTTATATCCCTCTCCCACTTACCCCTTCGTGGCTTAGACTATAAATAGACCACCTCCACCTCCTTTCTAGGGTTAGCAAAGTGATAGCTCATTCTTAGGTGAGCTTTGCTCCTACCTATCTCTTGAGAGAGACCACTACTCCATTGGAGGCCAAGACCTCCATCTAGGAGAAGATCCCATGGGATATCATCAAGACCCCTTGTGGGAAGATCCATCTAGGATATCATCAAGACCTCCTCTTGGAGATGAACCTTACCTTGTATCTTTCCTTTTGTTGTTCATGTACCTTGTGACCTTGTGTGTT
Source organism: Aegilops speltoides (assembly GCA_021437245.1). Lineage (NCBI taxonomy): Eukaryota > Viridiplantae > Streptophyta > Magnoliopsida > Poales > Poaceae > Aegilops > Aegilops speltoides. The sequence goes on from CM038146.1 coordinate 244,013,593, forward strand.
TGACTGTCTAGTGGATGTGTGATTTGGACTTGTTCTTGAGTGTTTCCCCGTGTGATTTCTCTCCGTTCTTCCCCGTGTTCATCGTGTTCTCCGTAGGATCCCCTCCAAACGTGAAAGATCGACGAATTAGGGTTCCACCCTACATCAGATGTGCTCTTGAGCGTCTTCTCGAAGATGAGGAAGATTGCTTGTAGGACTTGATGAGGGCCTTGATCTCCTCCATGCGCTTGTCCATCTTGGCGTCGGAGTTGTTGTTCATGGCATCGAGCTCGTCGTTGTTGTTGTACCGAAGGTGAAATGCCTTGCCTATCCATCACAAGACTCGAGTAGATGTGAGTAGGAAATGAGATAAACAATACCAAGTTACCTTTTCCCAAAGTTGAGGATGTATCTCGTTTCACTCAATGTGAGATGAAAGAATAGTGGAATTGGTACCGGACTTGTTCACTCACACCTACAAGTAAAAGCTTATGGTAGAGCTCGGTGAGGATAGTGGCACAAAAATTTGATGCAAAATGTTAGCAAGAGTCAATAATGTTGAAAAAGATTCACAAATTCGCAAGTGAAACAAGTAGGCCAATAGCAAATGGTACACGGAAACACACACATGGATAGATAAATGGGGTCGTGCAACCAAGGAATGAGCACAAAATGTGGAGTCCACGGAAAACGCTCGTGTTGCACAACTCAAGAGAGACGCTAGCATGATTGCTCCATAGGCGGATACGACACTTGTGCACAACCTATAATATGCAAAATGGATATTCTTCTATCCCAAGTATGCTATGTATGTATGGTTCCCGGTGTTTCTCTCAAGCGTGATATCATATGATGTAGATTTTATGATGCTATGGCACTTGCTCACGAGCTCTTTGCTCTCTTTTTGCTCAAAAGCTTTTTTTTTCTCTATGGCCACTTTTGCACAATGTACAAACGAAGATAGCAATTGTGTATATGCGGGAACAAACTTGAGGCACAATGGATGATATGATATCAATATGGTATGGTATGTATGCAATGGAAGGTATGGACCACTAATGTGCACAAGTAACGTTGCCGGCAATACTCAAATGGCTAGTCTCGATTGGTAAGTGACGCAAAATGGGCTAGGGGTTAACAATGCAATTGCAAGGGATATAGAAAGGTGTCGTCGAGGTTACCGTCCTTTGCGATGATGAGTGGCGGTGTTCTTGGTGTAGATACCAAGATGATGGAGACTCGTCCCTAAGTAGCCGAAACACCTTAGGAAACGGAAAAACCGCAAACTCAAAATCTCAAATGACAAATGTCAAAATGGTGATAGCGGAAAGCGGTGGAGGTGTTGCACTAGGCAATGCGGATGGAATGATGGGCTATACACGAGTCGGAGTTGAAGTTGCCGTCCTAAGTGGCAGAAACACCTTAGGAGACACAAGCCACAACTCAAACAAGCTCAAACAAGTATTGGGTTAAGTTGGCGGTGGCGAAGTGTATGGTGGGAAGGTATGTGGAAGTGGTGGTGGTAGTGGTTGATGAAGAAGCAACCGTCCTAAGTAGCAAAACACCTTAGGAGACTCAAGTCACTACTCAAACAACCTCAAATGCTATGGGGAACAAAATGGGTTAGGTTGCGGAAGTCGGAGGTGGTAATGCGGATGATATAGTGGAGGGCCTAGGCAAAGATGCCAAAATTCCGAAAAGTTGATGGTGTCAAATGGTGTTGGTGGTATCTTTGTGGGATGGGGGATGTCAATAGCTTCAAAACGAGCTAAAGAACATCAAAATCGGAGTTCGGATGAATTAGTTATGACCAAAACAAAAATCTGTCGATGTCGGTTTCGGTGTAACCGACATCCGGAGGAGGTCCAGCTCATCGAGCTATGTCCGGATGATCCGGGAGGACATCCGGATGATCCGGGTTCGTCGGCGCCGATTCTGTTTTTTTGGTCTTGCGATTTATCCGGACGTCCGGGCGTGCAGCTGATCCGGCTTGGTCCGGATGATCCGGAGAAGGTCCGGATGATCCGCCAAGTCAACCCTTCGGGATTTGCTCTCGGGGACGAATTTTTGGGCGAAATGGATGATTTTCGGGGCAAAATTTGAGGATTTCGTGGATGGAAGGTGGGAAACTTGGGGAAAGCTAGATCCACTTGAAACCAAGCAAATCCATGGATCAAAATCAACAAAACATCATCAAAACCAACAAATCACAAAAAATTTGGGGCTATTTTTGGTGGGGATTTTCGAATTTAGGACGAAATCAAGCAAAAGAAGGCTAGAAAAGCGGTGGGAGGACTCCAAAAGCGTGATCAACGTGGCCCATGATACCATATGATGTAGGGTGGAACCCTAATTCGTCGATCTTTCACGTTTGGGCGGGATCCTCGAAGAACACGATGAACACGGGAAGAGCGGGAGAAATCACAAGGGAAACACTCAAGAACAAGCCCAAATCACACATCCACTAGACAATCAAACACACAAGGTCACAAGGTACATGAACAACAAAGGGAAAGATACAAGGTAAGGTTCATCTCCAAGAGGAGGTCTTGATGATATCCTAGATGGATCTTCCCTAAAGAGGGTCTTGTATCCATGAGGGGATCTACTCCTAGATGGAGGTCTTGTATCCATGAGGGGATCTTCTCCTAGATGGAGGTCTTGGCCTCCAATGGAGTAGTGGTCTCTCTCTCAAGAGATAGGTAGGAGCAAAGCTCACCTAAGAATGAGCTATCCTTTGCTAACCCTAGAAAGGAGGTGGAGGAAGTCTATTTATAGCCCAAGGCGCGAAGGGGTAAGTGAGTGGCGAAGGGGTACAGGCTTGGCCCAAGTCGCCTGGCGAGGTCCGGATGATCCGGACGGTGGCGGATGATCCGGTGTCGAGGTCCGGATGATCCGGCGATTGTCCGGATGATCCGGCTTCGTCGAGTAGGTTCTGTAGTCTTGGTAGCGCTAGCCGGATCGTCCGGGAGTTCGTCCGGATCGTCCGGGCTTAGTCCGGATCGTCCGGTGGGCGTCTGGATGATCCGGGCAACTCGATCTTCTTCTTCTCCTTTCTTCCGTCTCCTCTTCCATGCCTCCCTCGCGGATGGTGTAGTCGTTGATAGAGGCGGGTGTCCCGATCTTCGATGAGATGATAACTATCGATTTGGTGGAGCGACTTTGGCGATCCGACTACAAGCGTGCACAACGTTGCGCCTTGCAATCGCTAAACCAACTCCGAGAGGTTATTGACCACGCGGGAGCACAATCAACGACCACGAAGGTCTATTCCTGCAAGCAATCGAAGAACAAGCAAGAATATGATAAAAGCAATCTGAATATTGCGGTATGTATGAAGTATTGATAAAGGTGGGGATCCGTGGCGGTCTTGGTCTGGTCGTTGGACACAAGCGAAGTACAAGTTGCAATGGCTAACTTTTAACTAAACAAATCCCCAGAGAAAAGCTACTAGAAGGATCTACTTATATAGGAGCAAGGGGTGGCGGCCAAGGAGGTGGGAGGACGTCCCACGGCAGCCTAAAACTAACCCTAGGTCGTACAAGGCCAATGGGCCCAAGTGGAGGTGACGTAACACCTTTGGACTTGTAGTTTGACTCGGATTCTGGTGCAGCGTCAGATTGTTTCGTCCATAACTCAACGCTCCTGACTGATTTTCAGGTGATTCCAATTGTTCTGGAAAGAGCATGAAATCTACTTTCCAACAAAAAAAGAATCATCCAATTCGGAGTCCGTATGAAAAAGTTGTTGGCGTTTTGAGTCAGGTATGTCTGTGCAGTCCGAATCTGAATCCAGAACGTGAGAGACTTGGACTCTATCTTCTCTTGGCCCAAAAGTGACGTGAGAAGACTTTTGAACAACACCTAAACTTCTCCTTTTCCTTATCTTCATATGTGGATTGTACAAATGTCCCATACACCTGCAATTAGACAAAACACAAAATTATGTGAAGTATTTTTGTTCTGGATAACATAAATATATTATTGAATAGTTTGCACTAGAAATCACCTGACAAATATGCATGTATGCAATATTTTTGGTCTTATCCAAGGTAGTCATGTCCTCATCATCCTCCCCTTTTTGAAAACAAAGCCGTCCTCGGTGTTGCTTAATATGAAATGTGGCTAACAAAAGAGACAAGGTGTACATGTTGTATATGTATACGTCATCCATTTTTACTTCCCTTGATTTTTGCATATATGACACATGAATAGATGAGTAACTTGCATAGTTCATAAAATCTAAAGCAAACAAATTAGCACAAGAACTAGAAGGCATGAAAATATTGCAACTCAGTTTGCACATATAAGTGAAGCTCTTATTTATTTCAAAAGATTGAATGTTCATCATTAAAACATCCCAACATTGGTGAATAAACCTTATTTGAATCAAATTTACATGCTACTTGATAGAGGCAAAGGAGTCCCGTCTTTCGATGAGATGGCGGATTTCGCTTTGGTGGAAGTCGACTTTGACGATCCGACTCTGACGTCTGCGAGGCGTCGCGCATATATGTCGCTAAACCAACTCCGAGAGGTTATTGACCACGCGAACACGATCAACGACCACGAGGTCTATTTCCTGCGAGCAAGCGAAGAACAAGCAAGCTGAGATTGCAATCTGGATATTGCGAATTTAAGATGAAAGCTTTATTGATCAAGGTGGGGTTACTGTGGCGCCTTTATGCAGTCGTTGAACACAAGCGAAATGCTGCGAAGTTGCAGCTATGGCGAACTTTTGATCTAAACAAAACCCAGTCTAAGCGGTGCCCTAAGGGCTGTATATATGGAGGAAGAGGGGTGAATTTCGTGGCCCTTGGTGGAGGGTCGAAACTAACCCTATCTCTTGTTTCCCCACATCGGACTCTAAAATAGCCTATACTAATGTATTTCGAAATTACATGGGCTGGCCCAATAATAAGGTGATGAGCACCTAGAATAGCCTATGGACGAATATTATGAAGTGGCATCTTGTATATTTCGTCCAAGGCTTCATGCACTCCTTATGGTGGCTTCAAAGTCTGAAATCATCACTTGTAACTCCGTTCTTGATCTCCTTGCGCATGCCATCAACTCCATGTGTGTTCTTGCTCCAATGTTCATCCTTCTCCAAGCTAGGCCCTTCATTTGTAAGCAAAACAAATGTATCCAATTTAAGCAGCATCATATTCTCATGAACATTAGAATCATTACCAAGAAAGCGAAAGTACACAGTAATTTAGTTGGCGTCTTGTGAGCTCTAGTAATTGGTCCGGTATGTATAGCGGCGGGGGCTGTGGGTGTAACAATGGTATTGATGTCCTCATCATCCTCCCTTCTTGAAATGAAGTCGTCCTCGTGGAAGTTCATCTTCCTCACCAAATATGGCTTCAAATCTGCAATGTTAAAAGTGGGACTAACCCCAAAATCTGCGGGCAGCTCAAGTTTATATGCATTATCATTTACTTTCTCCAACACCTTAAAGGGACCAGCAGCACGTGGCATTAGCTTTGATTTGCGCAAATCGGAAATCTATCTGGCATAAATGTAACCAAACAAGATCTCGGTGCAAACACAACATGTTTTCTACCCTTATCTCCAGCAAGTTTATATTTAGCATTCATCGCTCAATGTTTTCCTTAGTTAACTCATGCATTTTAAAATCAATTCAGCACGTTCTTTAGCATCAAAATTAACCTTCTCCGAAGATGGAAGAAGCAACAAATCAATAGGTGCGAGGTGAAACCATACACAACTTCAAAGGGCACATCTTAGTAGTAGAATGCAATGAGCGATTATAAGCAAATTCAATATGAGGCAAGCATTCCTCCCACATTTCTTATTTTTCTTTAGAACAGCCCTAAGCATAGTAGACAATGTTCTATTGACTACTTCAGGTTTATCCATCGGTTTGGGGGTGACAAGTAGTACTAAAAAGCAGTTTAGTCCCCAACTTGGCCCATAAACATCTCCAAAAGTGGCTAAGAAATTTAGTATCACGATCTGAAACAATAGTATTTGGCACACCATGCAAGCGAATAATTTCACGAAAGAACAAATCAGCAACATTGACGGCATCATCGCTTTTATGACATGGTATAAAGTGTGCCATTTTAGAATCTATCCACGACAACAAATATGCTATCCCTCCCTTCTTTGTTCTAGGTAAACCTAAAACAAAGTCCATCGATATATCCTCCCAAGGAACACTAGAGTGCAGGCAAAGGCATATATAAACCATGAGGATTGAGTCGTGACTTAGCTTTTTGACATGTAGTCAGTTGAGCAATAAAAGCGCTCAACATCCGTCTCATCTTTGGCCAAAAGAAATGTGTAGCAAATCGTCCTCCGTCTTCTTCACGCCAAAGTGTCCCATTAGTCCTCCTCCATCGCCTCTGCAACAACAAAAGCGAGCGGAGCTAGGTGGAATGCATAGCTTGTTAGCGGAACACAAATCCATCATTAACGACAAACTTGTTCCATGTTCTTCCTTCTTTACAATTCTGCAATACATCTTTAAAATCAGCATCATGCACATATTGATCTTTGATGGTCTCCAAACCAAATATTTTGAAGTCAAGTTGTGAAAGCATAGTATAGCGACGAGACAATGCATCGGCAATAACATTTTCTTTACCCTTCTTGTGTTTAATGACATAAGGAAAGTCTCAATGAATTCAACCCATTTAGCATGTCTACGATTCAGTTTAGCTTGACTTTTAATATGTTTCAAAGATTCATGATCAGAATGTATAACAAATTCTTTGGGCCATAAATAATGTTGCCATGTTTCTAAAGTCGAACAAGAGCATATAATTCTTTATCATAAGTAGAGTAATTCAGACTAGGCCCCCTCAATTTTTTAGAAAAAGTAGGCAACAGGTTTGCCATCTTGTAATAACACACCTCTAATCCAATTCCACTAGCATCACATTCAAGCTCAAAAGTCTTATTAAAATCAGGAAGTTGGAGTAAAGGGCATGTGTCAACAAGCTTTCAATACCGTGAAGGCCTCTTCACATGTGCGGTACCCCAAACAAAGGACATCCTTCTTTGTAAGCTCGTTGAGAGGTGCAGCAATGGTGCTGAAATCTCTCTAAACGCCTATAGAAACCAGCGAGGCCAAGAAACTCCTCACTTGTGTGACCGTTTTGGGCTGCGGCCAACTCTCAATAGCTTCAATCTTGGCTTTATCAACTTCAATTCCTGTGGAGTAACAACATAGCCAAGAAAAGATACTCGATCGGTGCAAAGGTGCACTTCCCAAGGTTACCAAACAAGCGTGCATCACGTAGAACATTAAAAACAACACGTAAATGTTCCAAATGTTCTTCAAAGATTTGCTATAAATCAGTATATCATCAAAATAGACTACCACAAATCGTCCAATGAAAGCACGTAAAACTTAGTTCATTAACCTCATGAAAGTACTAGGTGCATTAGTTAACCCAAAAGGCATGACTAACCACTCATATAATCCAAACTTAGTTTTAAATGCTGTTTTCCATTCATCTCCCAATTTCATACGAATTTGATGGTATCCACTCATAAATCAACTTTGGAGAATATTGTAGAGCCACTCAATTCATCAAGCATATCATCTAGCCTAGGAATAGGGTGGCGATAACGAATAGTAATATTATTGATGCCTCTACAATCAACACACATCGTGACGTACCATCCTTTTTCGGCACTAGAATAATAGGAACAGCACAAGGACTAAGGGATTAGCATATATAACCTTTGTCGAGCAGCTCACATGTACTTGGCGCATAATCTCCTTCGTCTCCTCTGGATTGATGCGGTATGGTGCGGTTGGGTAATGATGCAAGGGAATTAAGTCAATTTGATGCTCAATCCCTCGAATAGGTGGTAATCCGGTGGCACGTCTTGTGGAAAGGCGTCGTGAACTCTGCAAAATGTTAGTGACAGCGAGGGGCAAAAGAAGGAAAACCGTCCTCGAATGAAAATAATGCCTCTTTGCACACAAAAGCATAGCAAATAGATTTGCTAAAATCTAGCTCATCAATATCAGATTTGGTGGCAAGTAAACATGCACTTTTCAATTTAATTTCAGAAGCAACAGTAGATGGTTTATTATTAGGCTTCATGTGTTGATCAAATTCTTTTGCCACAATCTGATTTTCACTCTTATTTTCTCCTATTTTGCTTTATTAGCTCTATTAATATCATCTTTCAAAATGGACTCAAGAGTCATAGGAAGCAAAGTAATATTTTATCCTTATGAACAAGAGTATATTGATTGTTTCTACCATGGTGTCTGAAATTTTTATCAAATTGCCATGGTCTACCAAGTAACAAGGAACATGCTTGCATAGGTACCACATCACAATCAACATAATCAGCATATGTGAGATTATGTTGATTGTGATGTGTATGAGATAAACATAAATTAAAAGTTATGTGAGACTGAGGAAGTTGAAGTGAAATTTGGGAGAAATAGTGCATGATGAAAGTGAAAATGGTGACTTGATGGGGTTGTTTGACATTCTATATTTGTTGTGTTTGAGATGGTTAGTTACCTCAGTGTTTTAAATGAGATTTGAAAGTGGTGAGTGAATGAGAATGCAAAGTGTTCAGTGAGGTGAAAGGAAGTGGTATCAGATTTCCAGGTTGCTCGGTGAGATTTTACAGTTTTTCGTAGTTTAGATCGAGTCTGTCTTCATACCTATAGTCCAGGAAAAAGCCAACAAAAAATTAGGGTTAGTTCATCCTATCCGAACCAATCGAGCCTTTGCATAATCTTTTACGTATTTGCATTGTTGAATTTGCGGTTGCATCGTCGTGTCTAGTTGCTGGTCTTAGAGTCTAGTCTTTTAGAGTTTGAGTTACGGTCATAAGTTGTCACGCCGCCGCGCGCACCATTATCATCGCCTGCCATCTACCACCACCGCTTATCCGCCACCGCTTGAATCCGTATCCATATACCACCACCGCTGCCATATATCACCACCGCTGCCATCGACCACCATATATCCACCACCAATCCGAGTCCCTTGCATATTAGGTTTGTTTTGGGATCCATCTAGTTTTCGATTCGTGTTTCCTTGTGCGAGTAGGTTTGGATTCCAGCAATCTTTTGCCGTCCGTAGAAGAGGTTGGTTTCAAAAAAGAGTCCGAAACCACCCTCGGTTAGGCCCAAAATTTTCAAAAGCATACGGGATAAAAAATTTCGGCTATCCTATTTTTAGGTGTTTCTAAGCGTATTGAGCGATCGCCGTTATAGAAAGTTTTTTGACCCGTTTCAGTTTTTGGGTCGAGCGTCGAAAAAAAATTTGAAAAATTTCGTGCCCATCTGTCGGTTTGACACAGGAAGAGTTTTGAGACACTCGCCATTATAGTGATTTTTTTTTCGCAAAAAAAAAGAGCAGCGCAAAAAAAAAATCAGCGCAAAAAAAAAAGAGCGAAAAAAAAAAAAATTCAGAGTGTGCTCCTCCCTTGTTTACGTGCAGCGCCGTGATTTTGTTAGTGTTCTAGGCTCGCGTCTCTAGCACGGTCTAGCCTAGGACCAGCACTGATCTGCGTCGTTGGCGTTTATTCAACTTTGCATCTCTGAATTGATTATTCTTGACCCTTTTGCTACCATATTATAAGCCTTCCCAGCTCCACATACATTTCGTCGTCGTTGGACTCTCCACAGTAATCGTTGTATCCAAGCTTTGAGAGTTTTGACTACTAGCGGTTGCCGATCACCACTATTCTTTGGGTAAGAACTGGTAAGAATTTGAGATTTGCTTGACGGGTTTGTGATACACCACCACCACTTCTTCGTAGCTTTGTAGGATCATATTCTTGTGTGTTTCTATTTGCTGCTAACCATGGCAGGATCACAAGGCGATGAGACTGATTGGGAGAACTGACGAACAAACAGCTACATGATAAGTTTCAGCAAATGATGATTGGACAGGTGCAAGATGTGCTAAACAGATTTGTGAGGCCATGGAGAAGATAGATGGCATTGAGAAGGCGTTTGAAACAAAGCTTGATAGCAAGTTTGATGAATTGCTCGCGCGTTTTCCACAACCACCGCCGGCTGCACCTATCGCACCTCTGCAACGACAACAACTCGCCCCTTCGAATCACTATGGGCCAGAGCTCAGCGTGTTCCTATTGAGCGAGGACAAAATTCTGGTGCATTGCTCTCTGCTGTTGGTGCTTCTTTGGCTCCTGCTCTCTGCTGCTGCTGGTACCGACGAGGATGATTATGTGGGAGATTACGAGGAGGAGGTTGATCAACATCGAACTACGTGCAACCACCAGCACCACAACCACCAGGTCGTCCACATGCAAATAATGGCAATGTTAGGGCTCCCCTCAGTGCGAGATCATGACCATCTCCCTAAACTGAAATTGAATATTCCACCATTTGAGGGTAGATATGTTCTGATATATATCTTACTTGGGAGTTAGAAACTGAACAACGATTTACATGTTTACAATATCACGAGGAGAGCGTGTTCCTGCTGCTGTTTGTGCTTTCACTAGCTTTGCATGTGTTTGGTGGTCGAACATTGTAGATTATATCTGTTCCAGCTACTTGGGCTGCTTTGAAAACTGCTATGCGTACTCGTTGGGTTCCACCATATTATCAACGTGAATTACTTCAAAAATTGCAGCGCTTAAGACAAGGAAAAAATTCTGTAGAAGGATATTATCGGGAATTACAAACTGGCTTGATTCGATGTGGTATTGTTGAGGAGAATGAAGCTATGCTTGCACGTTTTCGGGTGGATTAAATAGAGATTCAGACCATTCTAGACTATAAGGGTTATAATAATATCACTCGTTTATTCCATCTTGCTTGTAAAGCTGAGCGTGAAGTGCAGGATCGACGAGGCATTGGCGCGGACTAACTTTTCTGCAGGTCGACCTTCATCATGGACACCACGTGCATCATCTACTTCCACACGTTACGCCACACGGCACCTCTGTCGGGTGCCACCTCCAACCGTGATACAGAAAACAGGCACAACCACCACTATCTGCCAAGAGCACACCTGCCGGACCTGCACAGAGCTCTTCTTCTTCCATGGCGTCAACAGGGCACACAAGTGATATTATTTGTCGTCGTTGTAAGGGAAGAGGACATTTTCTTGAGAGAATGCAAATCTCAGCGTGTGATGATTGCTCTTGAGGATGGTGGGTATGAGTCCGCTAGTGACTATGATGAGGAGACTTTGGCTCTTATTACACATGAGGAACACGGTGGAGATGATTCGATCATGAGACACAATACATGGCTCTGAAGATCTTGACAGGTATGAATGTTTAGTTGCTCAACGTGTTTTGAGTGTGCAGGTTACACAAGCTGAGCAAAATCAGAGGCATAATTTGTTCCATACAAAGGGAGTTGTGAAGGAGCGTTCTATTCAGCGTCATCATAGATGGAGGGAGCTGCAACAACTTGGCTAGCATGGAGATGGTGGAGAAGCTATCTCTCACCACAAGACCACATCCACATCCTTACTACATCCAATGGTTCAACAACAGCGGCAAGGTTAAGGTAACACGTCTTGTTAGTGTGCATTTTAGTATCTCTACATATGCTGATTATGTTGATTGTGATGTGGTACCTATGCAAGCATGTTCCTTGTTACTTGGTAGACCATGGCAATTTGATAAAAATTCTGTACACCATGGTAGAAACAATCAATATACTCTTGTTCATAAGGATAAAAATATTACTTTGCTTCCTATGACTCTGAGTCCATTTTGAAAGATGATATTAATAGAGCTAATAAAGCAAAACAGGAGAAAAATAAGAGTGAAAATCAGATTGTGGCAAAAGAATTTGAGCAACACATGAAGCCTAATAATAAACCATCTCTTTGCTTCGAAATTAAATTGAAAAGTGCATGTTTACTTGCCACCAAATCTGATATTGATGAGCTAGATTTTAGCAAATCTATTTGCTATGCTTTTGTGTGCAAAGAGGCATTATTTTCATTCGAGGACGTGCCTTTCTCTTTGCCCCTGCTGTCACTAACATTTTGCAGAGTTCGGCGTCTTTCCACAAGGCGTGCCACCGGATTACCACCTATTCGAGGATTGAGCATCAAATTGACTTAATTCCCGGTGCATCATTACCCAACCGTGCACCATACCGTACCAATCCGGAGGAGACGAAGGAGATTATCGTCAAGTACAGGAGCTGCTCGACAAAGGTTATATCTGCGAATCCCTTAGTCCTTGTGCTGTTCCTATTATTCTAGTGCGAAAAAGGATGGTACGTCACGTATGTGTGTTGATTGTAGAGGCATCAATAATATTACTATTCGTTATCGTCACCCTATTCCTAGGCTAGATGATATGCTTGATGAATTGAGTGGCTCTACAATATTCTCCAAAGTTGATTTGCGTAGTGGATACCATCAAATTCGTATGAAATTGGGAGATGAATGGAAAACAGCATTTAAAACTAAGTTTGGATTATATGAGTGGTTAGTCATGCCTTTTGGGTTAACTAATGCACCTAGTACTTTCATGAGGTTAATGAGCGAAGTTTTACGTGCTTTCATTGGACGATTTGTGGTAGTCTATTTTGATGATATACTGATTTATAGCAAATCTTTGGAAGAACATTTGGAACATTTACGTGCTGTTTTTAATGCTCTCGTGATGCACGTTTGTTTGGTAACCTTGGGAAGTGCACCTTTTGCACCGACCGAGTATCTTTTCTTGGCTATGTTGTTACTCCACAGGAATTGAAGTTGATAAAGCCAAGATTGAAGCTATTGAGAGTTGGCGCAGCCCAAAGCGGTCACACAAGTGAGGAGTTTCCTTGGCCTCGCTGGTTTCTATAGGCGTTTTGTGAGAGATTTCAGCACCATTGCTGCACCTCTCAACGAGCTTACAAAGAAGGATGTGCCTTTTGTTTGGGGTATCGCACGGGAAGAGGCCTTCACGGTATTGAAAGCTAAGTTGACACATGCTCCTTTACTCCAACTTCCTGATTTTAATAAGACTTTTGAGCTTGAATGTGATGCTAGTGGAATTGGATTAGGAGGTGTGTTATTACAAGATGGCAAACCTGTTGCATACTTTTACGAAAAATTGAGTGGGCCTAGTCTGAATTACTCTACTTATGATAAAGAATTATATGCTCTTGTTCGGACTTTAGAAACATGGCAACATTATTTATGGCCCAAAGAATTTGTTATACATTCGATCATGAATCTTTGAAACATATTAAAAGTCAAGCTAAACTGAATCGTAGACATGCTAAATGGGTTGAATTCATTGAGACTTTCCCTTATGTCATTAAACACAAGAAGGGTAAAGAAAATGTTATTGCTGATGCATTGTCTCGTCGCTATACTATGCTTTCACAACTTGACTTCAAAATATTTGGTTTGGAGACCATCAAAGATCAATATGTGCATGATGCTGATTTTAAAGATGTATTGCAGAATTGTAAAGAAGGAAGAACATGGAACAAGTTTGTCGTTAATGATGGATTTGTGTTCCGTGCTAACAAGCTATGCATTCCAGCTAGCTCCGTTCGTCTTTTGTTGTTGCAGGAGGCGCATGGAGGAGGACTAATGGGACACTTTGGCGTGAAGAAGGCGGAGGGCGTACTTGCTACACATTTCTTTTGGCCAAAGATGAGACGGGATGTTGAGCGTTTTATTGCTCATTGCACTACATGTCAAAAAGCTAAGTCACGACTCAATCCTCATGGTTTATATATGCCTTTGCCTGTACCTAGTGTTCCTTGGGAGGATATATCTATGGACTTTGTTTTAGGTTTACCTAGAACAAAGAAGGGAGGATAGCATATTTGTTGTCGTGGATAGATTCTCGAAAATGGCACACTTTATACCATGTCATAAAAGCGATGATCTTGTCAATGTTGCTGATTTGTTCTTTCGTGAAATTATTAAGCTTGCATGGTGTGCCAAATACTATTGTTTCAGATCGTGATACTAAATTTCTTAGCCACTTTTGGAGATGTTTATGAGCTAAGTTGGGGACTAAACTGCTTTTAGTACTACTTGTCACCCCAAACTGATGGACAAACTGAAGTAGTCAATAGAACATTGTCTACTATGCTTAGGGCTGTTCTAAAGAAAAATAAGAAAATGTGGGAGGAATGCTTGCCTCATATTGAATTTGCTTATAATCGTTCATTGCATTCTACTACTAAGATGTGCCCTTTTGAAGTTGTGTATGGTTTCCTACCTCGTGCACCTATTGATTTATTGCCTCTTCCATCTTGGAGAAGGTTAATTTTGATGCTAAAGAACGTGCTGAATTGATTTTAAAAATGCATGAGTTAACTAAGGAAAACATTGAGCGTATGAATGCTAAATATAAACTTGCTGGAGATAAGGGTAGAAAACATGTTGTGTTTGCACCGGAGATCTTGTTTGGTTACATTTGCGTAAGGATAGATTTCTGATTTGCATAAATCAAAGCTAATGCCACGTGCTGCTGGTCCCTTTAAAGTGTTGGAGAAAGTAAATGATAATGCATATAAACTTGAGCTGCCTACAGATTTTGGGGTTAGTCCCACTTTTAACATTGCAGATTTGAAGCCATATTTGGGTGAGGAAGATGAGCTGCCGTCGAGGACGACTTCATTTCAAGAAGGGGAGGATGATGAGGACATCAATACCATTGTTACACCCACAGCCCCTGCTGCTATACTTCTTGGACCAATTACTAGAGCTCACAAGACGCCAACTAAATTACCGGTACTTTCGTTTCTTGGTAATGATTCTAATGTTCATGAGAATATGATGCTGCCTAAAATGGATACATTTGTTTTGCTTACAAATGAAGGGCCTAGCTTGGAGAAGGATGAACATTGGAGCAAGAACACACATGGAGTTGATGGCATGCATAAGGGATCAAGAACGGAGTTACAAGTGATGATTTCAGGACTTTGAAGCCACCATAAGGAGTGCATGAAGCCTTGGACGAAATATACAAGATGCCACTTCATAATATTCGTCCATAGGCTATTCTAGGTGCTTTCGTCACCTTATTATTGGGCCAGGCCCATGTAATTTCGAAATACATTAGTATAGGCTATTTTTAGAGTCCGTATGTGTGGGAAACAAGAGATAGGGTTAGTTTGGACCCTCCACCAAGGGCCACGAAATTCACCCCTCTTCCTCCATATATACAGCCCTTAGGGCACCGTTTAGACTTGGGTTTTGTTTAGATCAAAAGTTCGCCATAGCTGCAACTTCGCGTGCCGTTTGTGTTCAACGACCGGACAAAGGCGTCACGAAACCCCACCTTGATCAATAAAGCTTTCATCTTAAATTCGCAATATCCAGATTGCAATCTCAGTTTCTTGCTTGTTCTTCGTTTGCTCGCAGGAAATAGACCCTCGTGGTCAGGTTGATCGTGCTCCGGCGTGGTCAATAACCTCTCGGAGTTGGTTTAGCGATTGCTAAGGCGCGACGTCCTCGCACGCTCGTAGTCGGATCGTCAAACTCGACTTCCACCAAAGCGAAATCCGCCATCTCATCGAAAGACAGGACTCCTTTGCCTCTATCAAGTGGTATCAAGTTTATATTTAGCAGCTCCTTCTCCAAGCTAGGCCCTTCATTTGTAAGCAAAACAAATGTATCCAATTTAGGCAGCATCATATTCTCATGAACATTAGAATCATTACCAAGAAACGAAAGTACACGGTAATTTAGTTGGCGTCTTGTGAGCTCTAGTAATTGGTCCAAGTATGTATAGCGGCGAGGGGCTGTGGGTGTAACAATGGTATTGATGTCCTCATCACTACAACATGCTTAGATAAGCAAACATGCAATGAGTCATTCGACACAGAATCATCACCAGGATTAGAGGTCATATCAAAATGATTAAACATTGATTCTTTTGCATCAATAGTTAATTCAATGGGTGCACTCAAAATTGTTGGTATTTCAGTTGTTTGATCACATGACGCATTCATGACAGGTATCAAGATTCTCTAAAATAGGTGATGTGCTCAAATCACGGGTAACTCAACACATGATGCATTCAAGTTAACTAGGGATGCATCATTCTCATGTGAAGTTATATCATCAATACCTTTATTTGTTACCTTATCGCAAAGACGTAGTTGATGTAGGTACAGACGTAGACAATGCACCATACTCTTGAGATGATGTCGCTCACAATCCGAGGTGGGGCTGCTCTAGTAGGTGCAACGGTGGAGGAACCAACCGGCGGTGGTGAGCATGAACTGGAATAGTAGTTGTTGTAGTCACCCAATGCATCCTCCTCAGAATCGTCTCTCAAAGGTACAAGCACGAACATACATACCAGTAATGCAACGAGGAATATACTGAAATCTTGCTTGAATATCATGGTTCAAACCACCAAAAAATCTATTCATTGTATCATCCTCAGATTCTTCTATGTCACAATGATGCATATAAGACTTGAACTCTTGGTAGTAAGCATGAACAGTGTTATTGCCTTGTTTAAATTGTTCAAATTTGTGAAGCAATTCACGTCGATAGTAAGGAGGGAAAAACTGTTTTCTCATTACATCTTTCAAATCTTTCCAAGTTGTGGGTTGGTTATCAATGTTTTTCTTACAATGCACACTCCACCAAGCGAAGCAAAACCAGTAAATGGTCTAGTGACAGCTCGTACTCGCTCAAGTTCGAAAAAACATGGTGACTAAAAACTTGTTCTACTTCAAGCTCCCAAGCTAGATAAATAGCAGGATTAAATCTACCCTCAAATGACGGTAAAGAGCTAACTTTGGCCATGTGCTTGTGTGTGTTGTCCCAACTCTCGTGATGGTGAAGATGTGTCCATCGTGCAAGAACTTCTATCTCGGAACTGTCATGATTAGTAGAAACAAGAAACAAAATTCCAGAATAATGTTCCTATGAACTACTAGGATGTGGTTGTAAAGTGCTCACAGTAAAGCAAATATCAATATCTTACAAGTTCTTACCATGCGGCGGTGGTGACAGGCAACCAGCGATGTTAAATAACTCGAAGATTGTGTAAAGGCGATTGCCAGTGAACAGAGCGTATACGGTGTAGAAATATGTGGAGCTGGGTTGGCTATATATGGTAGCAAAAGATTAGCAATAATCAATTCAGAGATGCAATGTTGAATAGGCGCTCATCGACAAGATCTTGTCTGGTCCTAGGCTAGACCGGACTAGAGGCGCGAGCCTAGAACACTAATGAGGTCACGACGTAGCACAACTAGCATCAATCAAGGATACTAAGTAGCTCGGACAGCAAGATATAAGTGAAGATCACAACGGCAGTAAAGATAATGATGAAAAACAACTGCCAAGCAGGATATACAACAACTCTCTCTCCAACTTTCCTCTTGAAAAGTTTGAGCCAATTTTATGATAAATTCTTTCAAAGAATGCTACTAACTCAAGCTTTCCAATGCAAAAAGAATCACTCAATTCCAAGTTGATATGAGGAGTCAAAGAATTCTAAAACTAGCGTGAAAAATTGGAACAAGCTGTGTTCACGAACTTCAGAGGGCAAAAAGACCTATTTAGAAGCCGATTTTGAGATGTCAAATATTTAACAAGCTTCTTTAACTCTTTAGATGCGGCTCGTCTCTAGCGTCAATTTGAGTACTCATGGAGCCAAAGCGGACTTCATATGAGGAAGATACACCTGTTTTACTGAGCAGTGCGCAAAACAGATTCCAATCCGAATTCAGGTACGAGATTGATTCTAGATAGATCCAATTTTTTTTCCTCTCTCTTTTTTTTCTCACGCTTTTTTCCCTTTTCTTCTCTCTCTTTTCCTTTTTTTCTTTCCTTTTTCTCTCTTTTTTCTCTATCTTTTTTCTCCCTCTTTCCAAGACAAACTAGATAAGATGCAGATTAGATCGGCGAAGATGTGAATGACCTCAACTATGATTATGACAATGAACAGCGCGTGAGCACGTGGTGGAAATTAATAGATGGGATGGTGGACAGCGGAAGGGATAATGATGCAGCGGCGGCGTGACTAATGTGAACAGAACTCGAAACTCTAAAGGAACTAGACACTAAGACCAGCAAGCGACACGACGATGCAACCGATAATTCAACTATGCAAGCAATGAATTGAAAATTACAAAGACTCGGTGGCTTGGATAAAGGATGAACAGATCTAACTTTTTTGTGGCTTTTTCATGGACTGTAGGTATGAATGATGATCACGATCTAAACTATGAAAACTGTAAAATCTCACCGAGCAACCTGAAAACGATACCACTTGATAGAGGCGGGTGTCCCGATCTTTCGATGAGATGATAACTATCAATTTGGTGGAGACGACTTTGACGATCCGACTACAAGCGTGCCTGACGTTGCGCCTTAGCAATCGCTAAACCAACTCCGAGAGGTTATTGACCACGCGGAGCACAATCAACGACCACGAAGGTCTATTCCTGCAAGCAATCGAAGAACAAGCAAGAATATGATAAAAGCAATCTGAATATTGCGAATATGTATGAAGTATTGATAAAGGTGGGGATCCGTAAGCGGTCTTGGTCAGTCGTTGGACACAAGCGAAGTACGAAGTTGCAATGGCTAACTTTAACTAAACAAATCCCAGAGAAAAGCTACTAGATGGATCTACTTATATAGGAGCAAGGGGTGGCGGCCAAGGAGGTGGGAGGGCGTCCCACGGCAGCCTAAAACTAACCCTAGGTCGTACAAGGCCAATGGGCCCGTGGAGGTGACGTAACACCTTTGGACTTGTAGTTTGACTCGGATTCAGTGCAGCGTCAGTTGTTTCGTCCATAACTCAACGCTCCGGACTGATTTTAAGGTGATTCCAATTGTCTGGAAAGAGCATGAAATCTACTTTCCAAAAAAGAATCATCAATTCGAGTCCGTATGAAAAAAGTTGTTGGCGTTTTGAGTCGGTATGTGCATGCGGTCCGAATCTGAATCCGAACGTGAGAGACTTGGACTCTATCTTCTCTTGGCCCAAAAGTGGCGTGAGAAGACTTTTGAACAACACCTAAACTTCTCCTTTTCCCTTATCTTCATATGTGGATTGTACAAATGTCCCATACACCTGCAATTAGACAAAATACAAAAGTATGTGAAGTATTTTTGTTCTGGATAACATAAATATATTATTGAATAGTTTGCACTAGAAATCACCTGACAAATATGCGTGTATGCAATATTTTTGGTCTTATCCAAGGTAGTCATGTCCTCATCAGTCGTTCCTTGGCGCTTGCACTCCTGCTTGACATCCGTGAAGCTCCGACAATACCTATGCATGCACACAGGAGAAGTGTCAAGTAGTATACCATCCTCGAGAGTGTCAAGTAAGCACGTGTAAAGGAGATGATTCACCTTTGTGTATGTGAAGTAGATGTTGCACGTGTCACTTGCCAAATGGACTCTTGACATGGTGATGTCCGTAGGATGCTCCGCATCAACACGTAAGGAGTATCAAGTAGTATACCATCCTCGAGAGTGTCAAGTGAGCACGTGTAAAGGAGATGATTCACCTTTGTGTATGTGAAGTAGATGTCGCACGTGTCACTTGCCAAATGGACTCTTGACATGGTGATGTCCGTAGGATGCTCCGCATCATCCCCTCCCCCTTGGGAAAGATCTGACCTCGGATCGAAAGCCAAATCACCATGGGAAAGAGATGGCGTTGCCGTGTAGAAGTGGTCGAGCACCAAGTTCTTGTCATCTTGAAGTTCCAAATGGGCACTCTCCAATGTCGCACCGTCTTGTAATTCCTTCAAAAGTAGCAAGGATAACAAGCACTTGGAAAAACAAATATGATTGTCGTAAGAGCAAAACCAAGCATTCAAGAGGTGATTCACCCAACAAGTGTTGTCATCAAGCATAGCATATGGTTTGACAAAGAAGTGTGTCATGACATTTGGACAGATAAATTGAGCACAATCAAGTACATCATGGGAACAAGCATGTAAATGGGAGGTCAAGATGCAAATATATGTGATAAGTGAACAAGCATCTACCTCAAGGTCATAGCAAGCATGCATAAAGAGCTCAATGAACGGTCTATGGTAGGCATAAGAGTCATTCACAACACCAAATATAGTGAAATGTCTTAACACATGGGGCAAGTGCAAGACAATCCAAGCATAACGTGCATAGGGTGTAGTGAAAATATCGTGGCACTCAACACAATGGAAAGAGCAATTGTTCATCATGTGTGAGGCAATCAAGTCAAACATGTGACAAGCAAAGGGACATGGCATATGTGAAGAAATGGTATTGGTGCAACCAACCATATGATAGTAGCAAGTAGTCCAAGAATTGGATTCAACACAAAAGGCATATATATCATGATGCATGGGAATGTGATAATGGCAAGTCAAAGCAAGATCTCTAGCAAGTGCGCAATCAAGTGGTCCAAGATGACCAATAAGTCTCACGGAGCAAGCAACACAAGTAGTATTATCCGCAATATCCATGCTCAAGAAAGATGTCACCTTGAAGGCATGTCCTTGTGCATTCCTCACAATGCCGAAGCGCAAGCAAGCGCGGTGTAGAAGCGAGTCGTGGTAGAATGTATGAGGCTCGCTCTCAAGAGCTCGAATGGTCAACTCACGTGAAGTGGAAGTCGAAACAAAGTCCAAGTATCCTACACATGCACATAACAAAACAAAGAACGTATGCACATGGTAGACAAACACATCATCCATCATGATGGTTCTCTTCTGATGTAGGGTGGAACCCTAATTCGTTGATCTTTCACGTTTGGAGGGGATCCTACGGAGGGAAACACGAAGAACACGCGGAAGCACGAGAGGAAATCACGGGGAAGAACGAGAGAGACACTCAACTGACAAGAGATCAATCACACAAGGTCGAGATCATCGAAGCACGAGTGATACATGGTCCAAAATCAACAAAGGAAAGATACAAAGGTAGCCGTTCTTCTCCGGAGGAGGTCTTGAATCCACGAGGGATCTTCCGTATAGGGGTCTTGAATCCGATGGATCTTCTCCTAGACGGAGGTCCCGATCTCCGTGGAGAAGTACCGTGGATGAGCAAAGGCTCTCACACACAAATATGAGCTAATCCAATGCTAAGTCCCAAAGTGAGGAGAGGGGGTCCTATATATAGAGTATGGGGCGAAGGGGTACATGGGCTCAGCCCAACACGCGCGCACAGGCGCTGGCCGGATGATCCGGACGAGGGTCCGGATGATCCGGACCGGTCCGGATGGAGTCCCGGATGAGCCGGAGGGTCGGTTGGTGGCGGCGACGGGCCGGATGTCCGGCTGGGGGTCCGGACGTCCGGGCGGGGTCCGGATGATCTGGGCCTGGGTCCGGATGAGCCGGCTTCAGCGCGGAGGTTCTGTTGCCTTCGGTGGAGTTAGCCGGATCGTCCGGACCGGGGTCCGGATCATCCGGGCTCTGTCCGGATCGTCTGGGCCTCTGTCCGGATCGTCCGGCCTCCCTGGTACTTGTTGCTTTCTCCTCTCCGTCTTCACGCATGTCTTCCGCTTCCGATTCTCCTTGCTTCCCAGCTTCTTCATGGTCGACTCCTTGGTGCCTGAGTATGCATAGAGTTTCCGTTTGAGGTAGTAACCATGTCTCATGTGAATCGACGGAGAGTTGTGAGAGGAGTGATGTCACCTCGGTCTCAAGAGCTCTTGCACGGGCTCGAGTCATCGGTCCTTGTGGTGTTGTAGGTGTTGATGTAGAGTCCATGGGGATGATGGAAGGATGCTCCGCATCATATCCCCTCCCTTTGAAAGGATCCGACCTCGGATCTAGTTCTTCATCACCATGGAAAGGCGAGAGGTCTTTGACGTTGAAGGTGTCGCTCACATTGTACTTGTCGCTTGGTAGGTCGAGCTTGTAGGCGTTGTTGTTGTAGCGTGCTAACACCTTGAAGGGTCCATCGGCCCGAGGTAGAAGTTTGGACTTGCGTTCGTTGGGGAAGCGTTCCTTGCGAAGGTGTAGCCACACTAGATCGCCTATGTTGAAGATCATGGGTTGCTTGTTGATGTTGAGCTTGGTCGCTAGTCGTTGTACGTGGCGCTCGATGGTGTTTCTTGTATCTTCATGCATCTTCTTGATGTAGCTTGCACGGGCACTTGCGTCGAGGTTGGTGCGCTCTTGTAGAGGTAGAGGTAGGATGTCCAATGGGGACAATGGGTTGAAGCCGTGAAGCGACCTCAAAGGGGACTTGCCGGTCGTCGAATGTTTTGGCGCGGTTGTAGGCGTACTTCGGCGATGGGTAGACCGCCTCCACTCCTTGATGTTCTTCTTGATCAACACGCCAAGTAGAGTGGAGAGCGTCCGGTTTGTCACCTCCGTTTGGCCGTCGGTTTGAGGATGATATCGGAGGAGAACAAGAGATTGATTCGAGCTTGGCGCAAAGAGTTTTCAAAAGTAACTCAAGAACTTGGCGTCGCGGTCGGAGACGATTGACTTTGGTACTCCATGGAGGCGCAAGATTTCCTACAAAGAGATTTGCAATATGTGAAGCATCGTCTACTTTGTTGCAAGGAATGAAATGTGCCATTTTGGAAAATCTGTCCACAACAACAAATACGGAGTCCTTTCCATTTTGAGTTCTAGGCAAACCAAGTACAAAGTCCATGCTAATGTCTTCCCAAGGTTGATAAGGAATAGGAAGAGGCATGTAAAGACCATGAGATTGAGCTTTTGACTTAGCTTTGCGGCATGTTGAGCATCGGGTAGTGAAACGTGAAATGTCTCGAAACATCTTGGGCCAAAAGTAGTTCTTGGAGAGCGTGGCGAAGGTCTTGTCGCGTCCAAAATGTCCCATGAGTCCACCGCCATGAGCCTCTTGCAAAAGGAGCAAACGAAGAGAAGACTCGGGTATGCATAGTTTGTTAGCTCTCATAAGATAACCATCCTTGAGGTAATATTGGTCCCAAGATGTATGCGTCAAACATTTAGCATAATGAGGTGCAAACGATGGGTCACTAGCATACAATTCTTTGATGTGCTCAAAGCCAATAACATTCAACTCAAGTTGGGTGACAAGCGTGCATATGCGTGAAAGTGCATCGGCAACTACATTTTCCTTGCCCTTAATGTACTTGATCACATATGGAAAAGATTCAATAAATTCACTCCATTTGGCATGACGCTTGTTCAATTTAGTTTGACCTTTCAAGTACTTAAGCGTTTCATGATCGGTATGGATGACAAACTCATGAGGTCTAAGATAATGTTCCCAAACATTTAGCACACGCACTAAAGCATATAATTCCTTGTCATACACGGGATAGTTAAGTTGAGCACCGGAGAGTTTTTCACTAAAATAAGCAATGACTCGTTTTTCTTGCATTAAAACTCCGCCAATTCCGGTACCACTTGCATCACAATGGACCTCAAAAGTTTTGTCAAAGTTGGGTAAAGCAAGAATCGGAGCATGAGTAAGCAAAGACTTGAGCTCATCAAAAGCGTTGGATTGCAAAGGTCCCCAAACAAAAGGAGTATTCTTCTTACTCAAAGCATGCAAAGGAGCTGCAATGGTGCTAAAGTTTTTCACAAAGCGGCGATAAAAACCTGCAAGACCAAGGAAACTTCGCACTTGTTGCAAATTGGTGGGTTGGGGCCAAGTTTTAAATGCTTTGATCTTAGTTTCATCAACATGGACACCCTTGGAAGAGACAACGAAACCCAAGAAAACCACTTTGTCAACTCCAAAAGTGCATTTTTTCAAGTTGGCATAAAGACTTTCCTTTCGAAGTGTTTGCAAAACAAGCTTAATGATGAGGACATGACTACCTTTGATATGACCAAAAATATTGCATACATGCATATTTGTCAGGTGATTTCTAGAGCAAACTATTCAATAATCTATTTATGTTATCCAGAACAAAAATACTTCACACACTTTTGTGTTTTGTCTAATTGCAGGTGTATGGGACATTTGTACAATTCACATATGAAGATAAGGAAAAAGGAGAAGTTTAGGTGCTGTTCAAAAAGTCTTCTCACGTCACTTTTGGGCCAAGAGAAGACAGAGTCCAAGTCTCTCACGTTCTGGATTCAGATTCGGACTGCACAGACATACCTGACTCAAAACGCCAACAACTTTTTCATACGGACTCCAAATTGGGTGATTCGTTTTTTGTTGGAAAGTAGATTTCATGCTCTTTCCAGCACAATTGGAATCACCTTAAGATACGTCCGGAGCGTTGAGCTATGGACGAAACAATCTGACGCTGCACCAGAATCCGAGTCAAACTACAAGTCCAATGGTGTTACGTCACCCCAACTTGGGCCCATTGGCCTTGTACGACCTAGGGTTAGTTTTAGGCTGCCTTGGGACGTCCTCCCACCTCCTTGGCTGCCACCCTTTCCTCCTATATAAGTAGATCCATCTAGTAGCTTTTCCCTTGGGATTTGTTTAGTTAAAAGTTAGCCATTGCAACTTCGTGTACTTCGTTTGTGTCCGACGACCAGACCAAGACCGCTTACGGATCCCCACCTTTATCAATACTTCATACATACTGCAATATTCAGATTGCTTTTATCATATTCTTGCTTGTTCTTGATTGCTTGCAGGAATAGACCTTCGTGGTCGTTGATTGTGCTCGGCGTGGTCAATAACCTCTCGGAGTTGGTTTAGCGATTGCTAAGGCGCAACGTCGTGCACGCTTTGTAGTCGGATCGTCAAAGTCGTCTCCACCAAATCGATAGTTATCATCTCATCGAAGATCGGGACACCCTCGCCTCTATCAAGTGGTATCAGATTTCCAGGTTGCTCGTTGAGATTTTACAGTTTTTAAGTAGTTTAGATCGAGTCATTCTTCATACCTACAGTCCACGAAAAAGCCAAAAAAAATTAGGGTTAGGTCATCATATCCGAACCAATCTGAGCCTTTGCATAATCTTTTCTGTATTTGCGTTGTTGAATTTGCGGTTGCATCGTCGTGTCTAATTGCTGGTCTTAGAGTCTAGTCTTTTAGAGTTTCGAGTTCTGGTCATAAGTTGTCACGCCGCCGCCGCACCATCATCATCGCCCCTGTCATCTACCACCACCGCTTATCCGCCACCGCTTCGAATCCGTATCCACACCGTTGCCATGTACCACCACCATATATCCACCACCAATCCGAGTCCCTTGCATATTAGGTTTGTTTTCGGGATCCATCTAGTTTGTCTTGGAAAGAGGGAGAAAAAAAAAGATGGCGAAAAAAAAGAGAGAAAAAAGGAAAGAAAAAAAAGAAAAAGAGAGAGAAGAAAAAGAAAAAAAGAGTGAGAAAAAAAAGAGAGAAGAAAAAAAATCGGATCTACCTAGAATCAATCTCGTACCTGAATTCGGATTGAAATCTGTTTTGCGCACTGTTCAGTAAAACAGGTGTATCTTCCTCATATGAAGTCCGTTTTGGCTCCGTGAGTACTCAAATTGAAGCTACAGACGAGCCGCATCTAAATAGTTGCAGAAGCTTGTTCAATATTTGACACCTCAAAATCGGCTTCTAAATAGGTCTTTTTGCCCTCTGAAGTTCGTGAACACAGCTTGTTCCAATTTTTCAGGCTAGTTTTAGAATTCTTTGACTCCTCATATCAACTCAGAATTGAGTGATTCTTTTTGCATTGGAAATCTTGAGTTAGTAGCATTCTTTGAAAGAATTTATCTAAAGTTGGCTCAAACTTTTCAAGAGGAAAGTTGGAGAGAGAGTTGTTGTATGTCCTGCTTGGTAGTTGTTTTTCATCATTATCTTCACTACCGTTGTGATCTTCACTTATATCTTGCTGTCAAGAGCTACTTAGTATCCTTCATTGATGCTAGTTGTGTTATGCCGTGACCTCATTAGTGTTCTAGGCTCGCGTCTCTAGTCGGTCTAGCCTAGGACCAGCACAGATCGTCGTCGGCGTTTATTCAACATTGCATCTTTGAATTGATTATTGCTAATCTTTTGCTACCATATATAGCCAACCCAGCTCCACATATTTCTACACGTGTATCGTCGCTCCCGGCAATCGCTTTACTCAATATTCGAGTTACTTGACACCGCTGGTTGCCGATCACCGCCTCTCTTGCATGGTAAGAACTTGTAAGACATTGATATTTGCTTTCTTGTGAGCGTTTTACCACCACATCCTAGTAGTTATAGGAACATTATTTTTGGATTTTGTTTCTTGTTCTACTAATCATGACAGGATCGAGAGTCAATTCATGGGCTTTGTCGATCGCGGGAGACATGCCACCACCTATGCAAATACCACAACTGTCACGAGAGGTGCACAAACATCCAAATGCACATGATCAGGTTCATGTTTCTATACCACCATTTAATGGCCGTTTTAGACCTGCTTTATATATTGAATGGGAGTTAGACATAAATAATATATTTGCTTCCCATAATTTTGATGAGCGTAAAAAGTTACGGTTGCGGTTGGTTCTTTCACTGGTTATGCTCTAGTTTGGTGGAGTGAATATTGTCGGTTACACCCTGATTATGTACCTAATACTTGGGATGATTTAAAACATGTCATGGGAGATAGATTAAATGCGATGTTTATTATACTCGTGGCATGATTAAAAACTGGAACATTTAAAACAAGGTAGTGACACCGTAACAAAATATTATGATGATTTACAAACTACCTTGTTGCACTCATTTTTAGAAGAAAGTGAAGAAGATTTTATTGATAGATTTTGGGGAGGATTAAACCATAATATTCAGGAGATACTAATTCATGAAGAGTGTTATCCTATGGACCATTTGTTTCGTCTTGCTTGCAAAGCTGAACAGGAAATAAAACGACGTGTTGCCCACAAGGAGAACAAGCGCACGGTGCACATTCCAACTGTTGATACAGATGTTTATTCAACTACTAGGCGTACTATGACAACCACATCCGTTGTTGCGAGGACTACATCATCTCCACCATGTGACACATCACCATCGAGAGTGCCTGCATCATCTGAGTTGACTATAAGAGGTAATGACAAAGGTACAGATTTTCCACTTTTACATGAGAATGATGCATGCCTAGTTAACTTGAATACATCATGTGTTGAGCTATCCACTACTTTGATCACACCACCTATTTTAGAGGATTATGTTGATAATTCGACTTTGCCATGTGATCAAACAACTGAAATACCAACAATTTTGAGAGCACCCATTGAATTAACTGTTGATGCAAAAGAATCAATGTTTAATCATTTTGATATGACCTCTAATCTTGGTGATGATTTTGTGTCGAATGACTCACTGCATGTTTGCTTATCTAATCATGTTGTAGCATGTAAATTTGATGCAAGTAAGGTTTATTCACCAACGTTGGGATGGTTTAATGATGAACATTGTCAATCTTTTGAAATGAATAAGAGCTTCACTTATATGTGCAAACTGAGTTGCAATATTTTCATGCCTTCTACTTCTTGTGCTAATTTTTTGGCATTATATTTTATGAACTATGCAAGTTACTCATCTATTCATGTGTCATATATGCAAAAATCGAGGGAAGTAAAAATGGATGACATATACATATACAACATGTACACCTTGTCTCTTTTGTTAGCCACATTTCAGATTAAGCAACGCCGAGGACGGCTTTATTTTCAAGAAGGGGAGAATGATGAGGACATGACTACCTTTGATATGACCAAAAATATTGCATACATGCATATTTGTTAGGTGATTTCTAGAGCAAACTATTCAATAATCTATTTATGTTATCCAGAACAAAAATACTTCACACACTTTTGTGTTTTGTCTAATTGCAGGTGTATGGGACATTTGTACAATCCACATATGGAGATAAGGGAAAAGGAGAAGTTTAGGTGCTGTTCAAAAGTCTTCTCACGTCACTTTTGGGCCAAGAGAAGATAGAGTCCAAGTCTCTCACGTTCGGATTCAGATTCGGACTGCACGAGACATACCTGACTCAAAACGCCAACAACTTTTTCATACGGACTCCAAATTGGGTGATTCGGTTTTTGTTGGAAAGTAGATTTCATGCTCTTTCCAGCACAATTGAATCACCTTAAAATACGTCCGGGCGTTGAGCTATGGACGAAACAATCTGACGCTGCACCAGAATCCGAGTCAAACTACAAGTCCAATGGTGTTACGTCACCCCAACTTGGGCCCATTGGCCTTGTACGACCTAGGGTTAGTTTTAGGCTGCCTTGGGACGTCCTCCCACCTCCTTGGCCGCCACCCTTTGCTCCTATATAAGTAGATCCATCTAGTAGCTTTTCCTTGGGATTTGTTTAGTTAAAGTTAGCCATTGCAACCGTCGTACTTCGTTTGTGTCCAACGACCAGACCAAGACCGCTTACGGATCCCCACCTTTATCAATACTTCATACATACTACGCAATATTCAGATTGCTTTTATCATATTCTTGCTTGTTCTTGATTGCTTGCAGGAATAGACCTTCGTGGTCGAGTTGATTGTGCTCGGCGTGGTCAATAACCTCTCGGAGTTGGTTTAGCGATTGCTAAGGCGCAACGTCGTGCACGTTTGTAGTCGGATCGTCAAAGTCGTCTCCACCAAATCGATAGTTATCATCTCATCGAAAGATCGGGACACCCTCGCCTCTATCACTTAACATGATCAAGATGCTCTTTCATGGTTTTGCTAAACACAAGAATATCATCGAAGTAAACCACAACAAAGATTCCAATGTATGGACGAAGTACATGATGCATGAGGCGCACAAAAGTTCCGGGAGCTTCCGACAAACCCATAGGCATAACCAACCATTCATATAAGCCAAATTTTGTTTTGAAAGCAGTTTTCCATTCATCACCCTCATGAATGCGGATTTGATAATAGCCACTTTTAAGATCACTTTTTGAGAAAAAGTTGGCTCCACTAATGATGTAGGGTGCAACCCTAATTCGTCGATCTTTCACGTTTGGAGCGGGATCCCTCGAAGAACACGATGAACACGGGGAAGAACGGAGAGAAATCACAAGGGGAAACACTCAAGAACAAGTCCAATCACACATCACTAGACAATCAAACACACAAGATCACAAGGTACATGAACAACAAAGGGAAAGATACAAGGTAAGGTTCATCTCCAAGAGGAGGTCTTGATGATATCCTAGATGGATCTTCCCACAAGGGGGGTCTTGTATCCTAGATGGAGGTCTTGGCCTCCAATGGAGTAGTGGTCTCTCTCTCTCAAGAGTAGAGATAGGTAGGAGCAAAGCTCACATACAAATGAGCTATCACTTTGCTAACCCTAGAAAGGAGGTGGAGGTGGTCTATTTATAGTCTAAGCCACGAAGGGGTAAGTGGGAGAGGATACAAGGCCAAAGGCCCGCGGGCTGCACACAGGCAGGGCGGTAGTACCGGACTCATGGGCGGTAGTACCGCTTGAGCGGTAGTACCGCTTGCTTTGGGCGGTAGTACCGCTTGAGCGGTAGTACCGCTGGCTTTGGGCGGTAGTACCGCCCTTTCTGGACTGGGCAGGTCCTTCTTCTTCCGTCTTCGCTTCCATGCTTCCCTCGCGGACGGTGTAGGCGTTCCTTGGCGCTTGCACTCCTCCTCGTCGTGCGTGAAGCTCCGACAATACCTATGCATGCCCACGAGTGGAGTGTCAAGTAGTATACCATCCTCAAAGGGGTCAAGTGAACACGTGTAAAGGAGAAGATTCACCTTTATGTATGAGAAGTAGAGGTCGCACGTGTCACTTGCCAAACGGACTCTTGACATGGTGATGACCGTAGGATGCTCCGCATCATCCCCTCCCCCTTGGAAAAGATCCGACCTCGGATCGAAAACCAAATCACCATGGGAAAGAGATGGCTTCGCCATGAAGAAGTGGACGTTCACCAAGTACTCGTCATCTTCAAGCTCGCAATGGGCACTCTCCAATGTCGCACCGTCTTGGGGTTCCTTCAAAATGAGCAAGGACAACAAACACTTGGAAAAACAAATGTGGTTAGCATTAGTGCAAAACCAAGCATTCAAGAGGTGATTCGCCAAACAAGTGTTGTCATCAAGCATAGCATATGGTTTGACAAAGGATTGTGACATGGCATGTAAGCACATAAATTGAGCACAAGCAAAGATATCATGGGGACAAGCATGTAAATGTGAGGTAGAGATGCAAATATGTGTGACAAGAGCATAAGCATCTACCTCGAGGTCATAGCAAGCATGCATAAAGAGCTCGACAAATGGTCGATGGTAGGCATATGAATCATTCACAACACCAAATGATAGAGGCAAAGGTGTCCCGTCTTTCGATGAGATGGTGGATTTCGCTTTGGTGGAGGTCGACTTTGACGATCCGACTACGAAGTCTTGAGGACGTCGCGCCTTAGCAATCGCTAAACCAACTCCGAGAGGTTATTGACCACGCCGGAGCACGATCAACCTGACCACGAGGGTCTATTTCCTGCGAGCAAACGAAGAACAAGCAAGAAACTGAGATTGCAATCTGGATATTGCGAATATAAGATGAAAGCTTTATTGATCAAGGTGGGGTTCTGTGACGCCTTTGTCTGGTCGTGGAACACAAACGAAGTACGCGAAGTTGCAGCTATGGCGAACTTTTAATCTAAACAAAACCCCAAGCAAAAAGCTACGAGATGGATCTACTTATATAGGAGCAAGGGGTGGCGGCCAATGAGGTGGGAGAACGTCCCAAGGCAGCCTAAAACTAACCCTAGGTCGTACAAGGCCAATGGGCCCAAGTGGAGGTGACGTAACACCTTTGGACTTGTAGTTTGACTCGGATTCTGGTGCAGCGTCAGATTGTTTTGTCCACAACTCAACGCTCCGGACGGATTTTAAGGTGATTCCAATTGTGCTGGAAAGAGCATGAAATCTACTTTCCAACAAAAAAAGAATCACCCAATTCGGAGTCCGTATGAAAAAGTTGTTGGCGTTTTGAGTCAGGTATGTCTGTGCAGTCTGAATCTGAATACAGAACGTGAGAGACTTGGACTCTATCTTCTCTTGGGCCAAAAGTGACGTGAGAGGACTTTTTGAACAGCAAATAAACATCTCTTTCTTCCTTATCTTCATATGTGGATTGTACAAATGTCCCATACACCTGCAATTAGACAAAACACAAAAGTGTGTGAAGTATTTTTGTTCTGGATAACATAAATATATTATTGAATAGTTTCCACTAGAAATCACCTGACAAATATGCATGTATGCAATATTTTTGGTCTTATCCAAGGTAGTCATGTCCTCGTCATCCTCCCCTTCTTGAAAACAAAGCCGTCCTCGGCGTTGCTTAATCTGAAATGTGGCTAACAAAAGAGACAAGGTGTACATGTTGTATATGTATACGTCATCCATTTTTACATCCCTTGATTTTTGCATATATGACACATGAATAGATGAGTAACTTGCATAGTTCATAAAATCTAAAGCCAACAAATTAGCACAAGAACTAGAAGGCATGAAAATATTGCAACTCAGTTTGCACATGTAAGTGAAGCTCTTATTTATTTCAAAAGATTGACAATGTTCATCATTAAACCATCCCAACATTGGTGAATAAACCTTACTTGCATCAAATTTACATGCTACAATATGCTTAAATAAGCAAACATGCAATGAGTCATTCGACACAAAATCATCACCAAGATTAGAGGTCATATCAAAACGATTAAACATTGATTCTTTTGCATCAACAGTTAATTCAATGGGTGCACTCAAAATTGTTGGTATTTCAGTTGTTTGATCACATGACGCATTCATGACAGTATCAAGATTCTCTAAAATAGGTGTTGTGCTCAAATCACTAGCTAACTCAACACATGATGCATTCAAGTTAACTAGGGATGCATCATTCTCATGTGAAGTTATATCATCAATACCTTTACTGTTACCTTGTCCCAAAGACGTAGCTGATGTAGGTACACACGTAGACAATGCACCATACTCTTGAGATGATGTCGCGCTCACAATCAGAGGTGGGGCTTCTCTAGTAGGTGCAACGGTGGAGGAACCAACCGACGGTGGTGAGCATGAACTGGAATAGTTGTTGTTGTAGTCACCCAATGCATCCTCCTGTAACTGTCTCTCAAAGGTACAAGCACGAACATACATACCGGTAATGCAACGAGGAATATACTGAAATCTTGCCTGAATATCATGGTTCAAACCAACAAAAATCTATTCATTGTATCATCCTCAGATTCTTCTATGTCACAATGATGCATATAAGATTTGAACTCTTGGTAGTAAGTACGAACAGTGTTATTGCCTTGTTTAAATTGTTCAAATTTGCGAAGCAATTCACGACGATAGTAAGGAGGGAAAAACTGTTTTCTCATTACATCTTTCAAATCTTTCCAAGTTGTGGGTTGGTTATCAATGTTTTTCTTACAATGCACACTCCACCAAACATAAGCAAAACCAGTAAATGCTCTAGTGGCAGCTCGTACTCGCTCAAGTTCAGAAAAAACATGTTGACTAAAAACTTGTTCTACTTCAAGCTCCCAAGCTAGATAAATAGCAGGATTAAATCTACCCTCAAATGACGGTAAAGAGCTAACCTGGCCATGTGCTTGTGTGTGTTGTCCCAACTCTCGTGATGGTGAAGATGTGTTAAATCGTCCAAGAACTTCTATCTCCGAAACCTGTCATGATTAGTAGAAACAAGAAACAAAATTCGAGAATAATGTTCCTATGAACTACTAGGATGTGGTTGTAAAGTGATCACAGTAAAGCAAATATCAATATCTTACAAGTTCTTACCATGCGGCAGGTGGTGACAGGCAACCAGCGGTGTCAAATAACTCTGAAGATTGTGTAAAGCGATTGCCAGGGGAACGTCGTACACGGTGTAGAAATATGTGGAGCTGGGTTGGCTATATATGGTAGCAAAAGATTAGCAATAATCAATTCAGAGATGCAATGTTGAATAAGCGCTCAACGACGGTCTCTGTGCTGGTCCTAGGCTAGACCGGACTAGAGACGTGAGCCTAGAACACTAATGAGGTCACGACGTAGCACAACTTGCATCAATGAAGGATACTAAGTAGCTCTTGACAGCAAGATAGAAGTGAAGATCACAACGGTAGTGAAGATAATGATGAAAAACAACTACCAAGCAGGATATACAACAATTCTCTCTCCAACTATCCTCTTGAAAAGTTTGAGCCAATTTTATGATAAATTCTTTCAAAGAATGCTACTAACTCAAGCTTTCCAATGCGAAAAGAATCACTCAATTCCGAGTTGATATGAGGAGTCAAAGAATTCTAAAACTGGCCTGAAATATTGGAACAAGCTGTGTTCACGAACTTCGGAGGGCAAAAAGACCTATTTAGAAGCCGATTTTGAGGTGTCAAATATTGAACTAGCTTCTGCAACTATTTAGATGCGGCTCGTCGCTAGCTTCAATTTGAGTACTCACGGAGCCAAAACGGAGTTCGTATGAGGAAGATACACCTGTTTTACTGAACAGTGCGCAAAACAGATTTCAATCCGAATTCAGGTACGAAATTGATTCGAGATAGATCCATTTTTTTTTCTTCTCTTTTTTTTTCCTCACGCTTTTTTTTCTTTTTCTTCTCTCTCTTTTTCTTTTTTTTTTCCTTTCCTTTTTTCTCTCTTTTTTTCTATCTTTTTTTTCTCCCTCTTTCCAAGACAAACTAGATAAGATGCAGATTGGATCACACGAAGATGTGAATGACCTCAACTATGATTATGACAATGAATAGTGCATAGCACGTGGTGGAAATTAATGGATGGGATGGTGGACAGCGGAAGGGATAATTATGCAGCGGCGGCGTGACTAATGTGAACAGAACTCGAAACTCAAAAGGAACTAGACACTAAGACCAGCAACTGACACGACGATGCAGCCGATAATTCAACTATGCAAGCAACGAATAGAAAATTGCAAAGGCTCAGACTGGCTTGGAGAAAGGATGAATAGATCTAACTTTTTTTGTGGCTTTTTCATGGACTATAGGTACGAATGACAGATGCGATCTAAACTATGAAAAGCTGTAAAATCTCACCGAGCAACCTGGAAATCTGATACCACTTGATAGAGGCAAAGGTGTCCCGTCTTTCGATGAGATGGTGGATTTCGCTTTGGTGGAGGTCGACTTTGACGATCCGACTACGAAGCGTCGAGGACGTCGCCTATAGCAATCGCTAAACCAACTCCGAGAGGTTATTGACCACGCCGAGCACGATCAACGACCACGAGGTCTATTTCCTGCGAGCAAGCGAAGAACAAGCAAGAAACTGAGATTGCAATCTGGATATTGCGAATATAAGATGAAAGCTTTATTGATCAAGGTGGGGTTCTGTGACGCCTTTGTCTGGTCGTGGAACACAAACGAAGTACGCGAAGTTGCAGCTATGGCGAACTTTTAATCTAAACAAAACCCCAAGCAAAAAGCTACTAGATGGATCTACTTATATAGGAGCAAGGGGTGGCGGCCAATGAGGTGGGAGAACGTCCCAAGGCAGCCTAAAACTAACCCTAGGTCGTACAAGGCCAATGGGCCCAAGTGGAGGTGACGTAACACCTTTGGACTTGTAGTTTGACTCGGATTCTGGTGCAGCGTCAGATTGTTTTGTCCACAACTCAACGCTCCGGACGGATTTTAAGGTGATTCCAATTGTGCTGGAAAGAGCATGAAATCTACTTTCCAACAAAAAAAGAATCACCCAATTCGGAGTCCGTATGAAAAAGTTGTTGGCGTTTTGAGTCAGGTATGTCTGTGCAGTCTGAATCTGAATACAGAACGTGAGAGACTTGGACTCTATCTTCTCTTGGGCCAAAAGTGACGTGAGAGGACTTTTTGAACAGCAAATAAACATCTCTTTCTTCCTTATCTTCATATGTGGATTGTACAAATGTCCCATACACCTGCAATTAGACAAAACACAAAAGTGTGTGAAGTATTTTTGTTCTGGATAACATAAATATATTATTGAATAGTTTCCACTAGAAATCACCTGACAAATATGCATGTATGCAATATTTTTGGTCTTATCCAAGGTAGTCATGTCCTCGTCACCAAATAAGATGAGGTGTCTAAACACATGGGTCAAGTGCAAGACAATCCACGCATGATGTGCATAGGGTGTAGTGAATATAGTGTGGCACTCAACACAATAGAAAGAGCAATTGTTCATCATGTGTGAGGCAATCAAGTGAATCATGTGACAACCAAAGGAACATGGCATATGTGAAGAAATGGTAATTGTGCAACCAACCATATGATAGTAGCAAGCTGATGAGGACATCAATACCATTGTTACACCCACAGCCCCTGCTGCTATACATACTGGACCAATTACTAGAGCTCGCGCACGCCAACTAAATTACCAGGTACTTTCGTTTCTTGGTAATGATTCTAATGTTCATGAGAATATGATGCTGCCTAAAATGGATACATTTGTTTTGCTTACAAATGAAGGGCCTAGCTTGGAGAAGGATGAACATTGGAGCAAGAACCCACATGGAGTTGATGGCATGCAAAGGATCAAGAACGGAGTTACAAGTGATGATTTCAGGACTTTGAAGCCACCATAAGGAGTGCATGAAGCCTTGGACGAAATATACAAGATGCCACTTCATAATATTCGTCCATAGGCTATTCTAGGTGCTGCGTCACCTTATTATTGGGCCAGGCCCATGTAATTTCGAAATACATTAGTATAGGCTATTTTTAGAGTCCGTATGTGTGGGGAAACAAGAGATAGGGTTAGTTTCGGACCCCTCCACCAAGGGCCACGAAATTCACCCCCTCTTCCTCCATATATACAGCCCTTAGGGCACCGTTTAGACTTGGGTTTTGTTTAGATCAAAAGTTCGCCATAGCTGCAACTTCGCCGTACCGTTTGTGTTCAACGACCAGACAAAGGCGTCACAGAACCCCACCTTGATCAATAAAGCTTTCATCTTATATTCGCAATATCCAGATTGCAATCTCAGTTTCTTGCTTGTTCTTCGTTTGCTCGCAGGAAATAGACCCTCGTGGTCAGGTTGATCGTGCTCCGGCGTGGTCAATAACCTCTCGGAGTTGGTTTAGCGATTGCTAAGGCGCGACGTCCTCGCACGCTCGTAGTCGGATCGTCAAAGTCGACTTCCACCAAAGCGAAATCCACCATCTCATCGAAAGACGGGACACCTCTGCCTCTATCAAGTGGTATCAGATTTCCAGGTTGCTCGGTGAGATTTTACAGTTTTTCGTAGTTTAGATCGAGTCTGTTCTTCATACCTACAGTCCACGAAAAAGCCAAAAAAATTAGGGTTAGGTCATCATATCTGAACCAATCGAGCCTTTGCATAATCTTTTACGTATTTGCGTTGTTGAATTTGCGGTTGCATCGTCGTGTCTAGTTGCTGGTCTTAGAGTCTAGTCTTTTAGAGTTTCGAGTTCTGGTCATAAGTTGTCACGCCGCCGCACCGTTATCATCGCCCTGCCATCTACCACCACCGCTTATCCGCCACCGCTTCGAATCCGTATCCATATACCACCACCGCTGCCATATACCACCACCGTTGCCATATACCACCACCGCTGCCATATACCACCACCGTTGCCATATACCACCACCATATATCCACCACCAATCCGAGTTCCTTGCATATTAGATTTGTTTTCGGATCCATCTAATTTCCGATTCGTGTTTCCTTATCCGAGTAGGTTTGGATTCCAGCAATCTTTTGCCGTCCGTAGAAGAGGTTGGTTTCAAAAAAAAAAGTCCGAAACCACCCTCCGTTTAGGCCCAAAATTTTCCAAAACGCACGGGATAAAAATTTTCTGGCTATCCTATTTTAGGTGTTTCTAAGCGTATTGAGCGATCGCCGTTATAGAAAGTTTTTTGACCCGTTTCAGTTTTGGGTCCGGCAATCGGAAAAAAAAATTATCGAAAAATTTCGTGCCCATCCTGTCAGTTTGACCTGGGAAGAGTTTTGAGACACTCGCCATTATAGTGACTTTTCGCAAAAAAAAAAAAAAAAAAAAGCGCAAAAAAAAAATTATGCGCAAAAAAAAAAAAGAGCGAAAAAAAAAAATTCAGAGTGTGCTCCTCCCTGGTTTACGTGCAGCGCCGTGATTTTGTTAGTGTTCTAGGCTCGCGTCTCTAGCACGGTCTAGCCTAGGACCAGCACAAGATCTCGTCGTTGAGCGTTTATTCAACTTTGCATCTCTGAATTGATTATTCTTGACCCTTTTGCTACCATATTATAAGCCTTCCCAGCTCCACATACATCTGCGTCGTGCGTTGGACTCTCCACAGTAATCGCTATATCCAAGCTTTGAGAGTTTTGACTACAACGGTTGCCGATCACCGCTTCTTCTTTGGGTAAGAACTGGTAAGAATTTGAGATTTGCTTGACGGTTTGTGACTGTCCACCACACCACCACCACCACTTCCTAGTAGTCTATAGGATCATATTCTTGTGTGTTTCTATTGCTGCTAACCATGGCAGGACCACAAGCCGATGAGACTGATTGGGAGAACTGACGAACAAACAGCTACATGATAAGTTTCAGCAAATGATGATTGGACAGGTGCAAGATGTGATAAACAGATTTGACGAGGCCATGGAGAAGATAGATGGCATTGAGAAGGCGTTTGAAACAAAGCTTGATAGCAAGTTTGATGAATTGCTCGCGCGTTTTCCACAACCACCGCCTGCTGCACCTATCGCACCTCTGCAACGACAACAACTCGCCCCTTCCGAATCAGTATGGGCGAGCTCAGCGTGTTCCTCTTGAGCAGGACAAAATTCTGGTGCCGCTGCTACTCTGTTGGTGCTTCTTTGGCTCCTGCTCTTCGTTGCTGCTGGTACCGAGGAGGATGATTATGTGGGAGATTACGAGGAGGAGGTTGATCAACATCGAACTACGTGCAACCACCAGCACCACAACCACCAGGTCGTCCACATGCAAATATTGGCAATGCTAGGGCTCCCCTCAGTGCGAGATCATGACCATCTCCTAAACTGAAATTGAATATTCCACCATTTGAGGGTAGATATGTTCTGATATATATCTTACTTGGGAGTTAGAAACTGAACAACGATTTACATGTTTACAATATCCCGAGGAGAGACGTGTTCCTGCTGCTGTTTGTTCTTTCACTAGCTTTGCATGTGTTTGGTGGTCGAACATTGTAGATTATATCCTGTTCCAGCTACTTGGGCTGCTTTGAAAACTGCTATGCGTTCTCGTTGGGTTCCACCATATTATCAACGTGAATTACTTCAAAAATTGCAGCGCTTAAGACAAGGAAAAATTCTGTAGAAGAATATTATCGGGAATTGCAAACTGGCTTGATTAGATGTGGTATTGTTGAGGAGAATGAAGCTATGCTTGCACGTTTTCGGGTGGATTAAATAGAGATTCAGACCATTCTAGACTATAAGGATTATAATAATATCACTCGTTTATTCCATCTAGCTTGTAAAGCTGAGCGTGAAGTGCAGGATCGACAGGCATTGGCGCGCACTAACTTTTCTGTAGGTCGACCTTCATCATGGACACCACGTGCATCATCTACTTCCTTTGCACCATCACCTCCTTCAGTGCCACCTCCAACCGTGATACAAGAAAGCGAGGCACAACCACCACTATCTGCCAAGAGCACACCTGCTGGGCTGCTGAGCTCTTCTTCCATGGCGTCAACAGGGCACACAAGTGATATTATTTGTCGTCGTTGTAAGGGAAGAGGACATTTTGCGAGAGAATGCAAATCTCAGCGTGTGATGATTGCTCTGAGGATGGTGGGTATGAGTCCGCTAGTGACTATGATGAGGAGACTTTGGCTCTTATTACACATGAGGAACACGGTGGAGATGATTCGATCATGAGACACAATACATGGCTGCTTGAAGATCTTGACAGTATGAATGTTTAGTTGCTCAACGTGTTTTGAGTGTGCAGGTTACACAAGCTGAGCAAAATCAGAGGCATAATTTGTTCCATACAAAGGGAGTTGTGAAGGAACGTTCTATTCAGCGTCATCATAGATGGAGGGAGCTGCAACAACTTGGCTAGCATGGAGATGGTGGAGAAGCTATCTCTCACCACAAGACCACATCCACATCCTTACTACATCCAATGGTTCAACAACAGCGGCAAGGTGAAGGTAACACGTCTGTTCGTGTGCATTTTAGTATCTCTACATATGCTGATTATGTTGATTGTGATGTGGTACCTATGCAAGCATGTTCCTTGTTACTTGGTAGACCATGGCAATTTGATAAAATTCTGTACACCATGGTAGAAACAATCAGTATACTCTTGTTCATAAGGATAAAAATATTACTTTGCTTCCTATGACTCCTGAGTCCATTTTGAAAGATGATATTAATAGAGCTAATAAAGCAAAACAGGAGAAAAATAAGAGTGAAAATCAGATTGTGGCAAAAGAATTTGAGCAACACATGAAGCCTAATAATAAACCATCTCTGTTGCTTCGAAATTAAATTGAAAAGTGCATGTTTACTTGCCACCAAATCTGATATTGATGAGCTAGATTTTAGCAAATCTATTTGCTATGCTTTTGTGTGCAAAGAGGCATTATTTTCATTCGAGGACGTGCCTTCCTCTTTGCCCCTGCTGTCACTAACATTTTGCAGGAGTTCGCGACGTCTTTCCACAAGGCGTGCCACCGGATTACCACCTATTCGAGGGATTGAGCATCAAATTGACTTAATTCGGTGCATCATTACCCAACCGTGCACCATACCGTACCAATCCGGAGGAGACGAAGGAGATTATCGTCAAGTACAGGAGCTGCTCGACAAAGGTTATATCGCGAATCCCTTAGTCCTTGTCTGCTGTTCCTATTATTCTAGTGCGAAAAAGGATGGTACGTCACGTATGTGTGTTGATTGTAGAGGCATCAATAATATTACTATTCGTTATCGTCACCCTATTCCTAGGCTAGATGATATGCTTGATGAATTGAGTGGCTCTACAATATTCTCTAAAGTTGATTTGCGTAGTGGATACCATCAAATTCGTATGAAATTGGGAGATGAATGGAAAACAGCATTTAAAACTAAGTTTGGATTATATGAGTGGTTAGTCATGCCTTTTGGGTTAACTAATGCACCTAGTACTTTCATGAGATTAATGAGCGAAGTTTTACGTGCTTTCATTGGACGATTTGTGGTAGTTTATTTTGATGATATACTGTTTTATAGCAAATCTTTGGAAGAACATTTGGAACATTTACGTGCTGTTTTTAATGCTCTCGTGATGCACGTTTGTTTGGTAACCTTGGGAAGTGCACCTTTTGCACCGACCGAGTATCTTTTCTTGGCTATGTTGTTACTCCACAGGAATTGAAGTTGATAAATCCAAGATTGAAGCTATTGAGAGTTGGCGCAGCCCAAAACGGTCACACAAGTGAGGAGTTTCCTTGGCCTCGCTAGTTTCTATAGGCGTTTTTGAGAGATTTCAGCACCATTGCTGCACCTCTCAACGAGCTTACAAAGAAGGATGTACCTTTTGTTTGGGGTACCGCTTGGGAAGAAGCCTTCACGGTATTGAAAGCTAAGTTGACACATGCTCCTTTACTCCAACTTCCTGATTTTAATAAGACTTTTGAGCTTGAATGTGATGCTAGTGGAATTGGATTAGGAGGTGTGTTATTACAAGATGGCAAACCTGTTGCATACTTTTCTGAAAAATTGAATGGGCCTAGTCTGAATTATTCTACTTATGATAAAGAATTATATGCTCTTGTTCGGACTTTAGAAACATGGCAACATTATTTATGGCCCAAAGAATTTGTTATACATTCTGATCATGAATCTTTGAAACATATTAAAAGTCAAGCTAAACTGAATCGTAGACATGCTAAATGGGTTGAATTCATTGAGACTTTCCTTATGTCATTAAACACAAGAAGGGTAAAGAAAATGTTATTGCTGATGCATTGTCTCGTCGCTATACTATGCTTTCACAACTTGACTTCAAAATATTTGGTTTGGAGACCATCAAAGATCAATATGTGCATGATGCTGATTTTAAAGATGTATTGCAGAATTGTAAAGAAGGTAGAACATGGAACAAGTTAGTCATTAATGATGGATTTGTGTTTCGTTCTAACAAGCTATGCATTCCAGCTAGCTCCGTTCGTCTTTTGTTTTTGCAGGAGGCGCATGGAGGAGGACTAATGGGACACTTTGGCGTGAAGAAGACGAGGATATACTAGCTACACATTTCTTTTGGCCAAAGATGAGGCGGGATGTTGAGCGTTTTGTTGCTCGCTGCACTACATGTCAAAAAGCTAAGTCACGACTCAATCCTCATGGTTTATATATGCCTTTGCCTGTACCAAGTGTTCCTTGGGAGGATATATCTATGGACTTTGTTTTAGGTTTACCTCGAACAAAGAAGGGAGGATAGCATATTTGTTGTCGTGGATAGATTCTCGAAAATGGCACACTTTATACCATGTCATAAAAGCGATGATCTTGTTAATGTTGCTGATTTGTTCTTTCGTGAAATTATTAAGCTTGCATGGTGTGCCAAATACTATTGTTTCAGATCGTGATACTAAATTTCTTAGCCACTTTTGGAGATGTTTATGGGCTAAGTTGGGGACTAAACTACTTTTTAGTACTACTTGTCACCCCCAAACTGATGGACAAACTGAATTAGTCAATAGAACATTGTCTACTATGCTTAGGGCTGTTTTGAAGAATAATAAGAAAATGTGGGAAGAATGCTTGCCTCATATTGAATTTGCTTATAATCGTTCATTGCATTCTACTACTAAGATGTGCCCTTTTGAAATTGTGTATGGTTTCCTACCTCGTGCACCTATTGATTTATTGCCTCTTCCATCTTGGAGAAGGTTAATTTTGATGCTAAAGAACGTGCTGAATTGATTTTAAAATGCATGAGTTAACTAAGGAAAACATTGAGCGTATGAATGCTAAATATAAACTTGCTGGAGATAAGGGTAGAAAACATGTTGTGTTTGCACCGGAGATCTTGTTTGGTTACATTTGCGTAAGGATAGATTTCCTTATTT
Organism: Aegilops speltoides; assembly: GCA_021437245.1. Lineage (NCBI taxonomy): Eukaryota > Viridiplantae > Streptophyta > Magnoliopsida > Poales > Poaceae > Aegilops > Aegilops speltoides. The sequence continues at coordinate 244,055,463 of CM038146.1, forward strand.
GCATAAATCAAAGCTAATGCCACGTGCTGCTGGTCCCTTTAAAGTGTTGGAGAAAGTAAATGATAATGCATATAAACTTGAGCTGCCTGCAGATTTTGGGGTTAGTCCCACTTTTAACATTGCAGATTTGAAGCCATATTTGGGTGAGGAAGATGGGCTGCCGTCGAGGACGACTTCATTTCAAGAAGGTGAGGATGATGAGGACATCAATACCATTGTTACACCCACAGCCCCTGCTGCTATACATCTTGGACCAATTACTAGAGCTCACAGCCGCCAACTAAATTACCGGTACTTTCGTTTCTTGGTAATGATTCTAATGTTCATGAGAATATGATGCTGCCTAAAATGGATACATTTGTTTTGCTTACAAATGAAGGGCCTAGCTTGGAGAAGGATGAACATTGGAGCAAGAACCCACATGGAGTTGATGGCATGCATAAGGGGATCAAGAACGGAGTTACAAGTGATGATTTCAGGACTTTGAAGCCACCATAAGGAGTGCATGAAGCCTTGGACGAAATATACAAGATGCCACTTCATAATATTAGTCCATAGGCTATTCTAGGTGCTGCGTCACCTTATTATTGGGCCAGGCCCATGTAATTTCGAAATACATTAGTATAGGCTATTTTTAGAGTCCGTATATGTGGGGAAACAAGAGATAGGGTTAGTTTGGACCCCTCCACCAAGGGCCACGAAATTCACCCCTCTTCCTCCATATATACAGCCCTTAGGGCACCGTTTAGACTTGGGTTTTGTTTAGATCAAAAGTTCGCCATAGCTGCAACTTCGCGTGCCGTTTGTGTTCAACGACCGGACAAAGCGTCCACAGAACCCCACCTTGATCAATAAAGCTTTCATCTTATATTCGCAATATCCAGATTGCAATCTCAGTTTCTTGCTTGTTCTTCGTTTGCTCGCGGAAATAGACCCTCGTGGTCAGGTTGATCGTGCTCGGCGTGGTCAATAACCTCTCGGAGTTGGTTTAGCGATTGCTAAAGCGCGACGTCCTCGCACGCTTCGTAGTCGGATCGTCAAAGTCGACTTCCACCAAAGCGAAATCCACCATCTCATCGAAAGACGGGACACCTCTGCCTCTATCACAAGCAGTCCAAGAATTGGATGCAACACACAAGGCATATATATCATGATGCATGGGAATGTGATAATGGCAAGTCAAAGCAATATCCATGCTCAAGAAAGATGTCACCTTGAAGGCATGTCCTTGTGTATTCTTCACGATGCCGAAGCGCAAGCAAGCGCGGTATAGAAGCGAGTCGTGGTAGAATGTATGAGGCTCGCTCTCAAGAGCTCGAATGGTCAACTCACGTGAAGTGGAAGTCGAAATTAAGTCCAAGTATCCTACACATGCACACAACAAAACAAAGAACGTATGCACATGGTAGACAAACACATCATCCATCATGATGGTTCTCTTCTCTTGCACATAACCATTAGAAGCACAAGTGCATGAATAATATGATGCAACAATGGTGATATTCAAGGCACTAGGTATATGGTGCAAAGAGGTAAGACAAGCATGCTTCACAAGGAATATGTCAAAATCTCCAAACATGTGTGAGAATGCTATGGGGGCAATCTCATGAGCAAGACTATAAGCATTGTTGCACTCAATACATGGCAAATCATCTAGCATGAGAGAGGCAACACATGGAGATATATGACAAGAAGCAATACAAATCATGTGCAAAGCATATAGATGGTTGTCATCAACCGCATGAGATGAGCACTTATAACACAAGAGACAATGATCAAGATATATCATGTGAGAGGCATGAGCATATATGTCATCAACCCAAGAAAGCAAGTAGTGGAACATGGGTGATGCAATATAGCGAGCAATCATAGCAATCAAGTCAAGTATGCTAGTAGTGCGATGATGCGACATACTAGAATGAATCATGGCAAACATGTCCTTGGTGCAAATAGTGGGCATGAATAATTCACATGTCATAGCACAATCATGAAAGCAAGATATGAGGGCAATAGCACAGGGCACATGATAAACATGGCAATAGCAACAAGGGTCTCTACCAAGCATGCAAATACACATAGAAGTAGCATAATGATGAAACATGGGTAGATGCAAGCAAGGGTCACAATTGCATGGCAAAGGCATAGAAACAAGCATAGCATGCAAAGTGAACACGGTAAAATGAGCATAAAGTGACAAGTGGTAAATGGCCCATAGCCGTGTGAGAGCCAAGTAGAGGAGTTGCGCGTAGTCCTTGCACGAAGGGGACGGTGGTAAAGACAATCCACGTGATCCCAATTCATCGTTGCTCTCTAAAGCTTGTTTTGTCAACTCGTGGGATTGCGAGGTTGACAAGTATTCATGGGTACCTACACAAAAGAGACACAATCCAAAGAAATTGTGCGCGTGGTAAATGTACACATCATCCATCATGATGTGTATGTGCACGTGTGAGTTAGCACAAGATAAGCATCGCTCAAAGAAAGTTGATTCATGGTATATGAACATGTCATCCATCATGAAAGAATAGTTCTTATGTATGACACGATGGGGACACAAATTGAGCAAACAAGTATATGGCACATCAAAAGCATGTTTATTCATGAGGAGCATATGGCGCACACACGTATTGGGATCATGCAATGGATGGGATGGATCAAAATCTCCTAAAATGTATGAGGAAACTATGGGGGTCTCCTCATGAGCAATATCGAAAACATCACATGGAGAAAATGGACAACATCCAAAACAATGCATATCCGAAGCTAGGTGGTCATGGCATGGCATATGAGATAAATGATGCAAAGGGAGCATATCAATATCATCACAAGAAAACCAAATGCCAATAACCATGGGCTTGTCATCTATGCTGCAAATTGGGTTTATTTTAATGGCATATGCATAGTCACTATGAAGAGATTGCAAATAAGACATATGGTTGATCTCATGCATAGCATATGACAAGTCAAGCGGATTATCAAACATGATGTGACCTAAAGAATTGTCACAAGAAATCCTATGTAACATGGCATCACTACTAATAGACTCCACATGAGAATCATCATACTCACCATAAATGGGCAAATCATCACATGGGGAAATCATACTAGCATGAAGCATGGCAATAGGTGGATCAACATCATGCAAGAAATCAATGTCAAGAATGTCCACTAGTGGGACTAGAGCATCACCGTCACCTTTGTTACCTCTGTCATTCCACTCAAGTGGTGTAGGTGAGGTGGGAAAGACCAAATGGTGGTCATCTTCATCTTGATGGAACCATGTGGGGGGTGCATCATAATCCACCATGGCCATCGTCTTGTCCAAAGGGAGGACGAAGTTGTCGAGGATCGGCGCGTCATCATAAATGGGACCTAGCACCAAACGAGAAGACACAATAGAGGTAGAGGTCAAGTTGTTAAAAATGCAAATGGCCTCACGAGACCTATCAACAATCTCACTCTCTCTATGTGGTGGTTCACTCACTCCCTCAAAATAGGTGCACTCAAACTCACGTATGGTGGAGTCACTCATCTCACTCAAGTGGTGGGGTTGTGGCTCTCCTCACATGGGAATTGTGGCAACTCATCATGTATGGGGCTAGTGGTGAAGTCACTCTCACACTCAATATGGTGGCACAAGTCACTCAAGTCATCATCGTCGCCGTGGTGAAGGAAGATCCCATGCTCAACCATCTCGTCGTAAATGCGCCGTGGATGAAGGCCGAAGATGGCACATCATCACTCTCCTCCATGACCGAAGGGAAAATCCCATGCTCGATCATCTCGTCACCGTCGCCGTAGATGAAGGCCGAAGATGGCACATCATCCCTCTCGCCTCCAAAGATGGAAGCATCATCCTTGCTCGCCACCTTGTCGCTCGCCTCCAAAGCTTGGTCCTTGAGGGTCTCCGTAGTCGTACTCGTCGCGGCACCGTCTTGAAAAAGAGTCAAAGTAGACTCAGCATCATCAATGCCACAAAGAGGGATGGCGGTGAAGTCACACTTGGGAGCATCGTCTTGGAGCTTGTCGGCCTTGGACATCATGGTGGTACTAGCCTCATGCTTGTCGTAGAGCTTGGTCGCCGCGAAGTTTGCTTGGGGTGGAGAAGCCTTGGCCTTCATGAGTTCTTGTTCCGCCTTGAGAGCACCAATGTAGTGGTCGTCGATGGACTTGTAGTTCTCGAGGAAGATGGTCTTGGAGATGTCGTTGTGCAATCCCATCATGAAGTGGAACTTCATCGAAATGGGGTAAATCCGCGGCTCCTCGCAAGGCAATCATCATCTCCTTGAAGTACTTGTCGATGGACTTGGATCCTTGGGTGGTGTTCTCCAATTGGCGTCGAAGTTGTTCCGTGTAGGTTGGAGGCACAAACTCTCGCCGCAAAGCTTTCTTCGTCTTGGGCCAACTCATGTCGTAGTACTCCGAAGGTGTGTGAAGCCACCATGCCAATGCGTAGTCGTGGAAGTTTCTTGTGGCGCACTTCACTTGATCTTGGGAGGAACTTGATGTAGCTTGAGGTAGTCGTCCATCAAGCGCTCCCACTCGAGGTACTCCTCGGGTTCTTGAGTCCCATAGAAAGGAATCTTGTGGTCGGTGTCGAGGTCGGAGTAGCTCGTGGAAGTCGCGGACTTGAGCTTGGGTAGCTTCTCTTGAGTGTAGTCTTGAGGTTCTTGTTGGCGAAGATGCCATATGTCCGTGGCGAAGATGCCTTGAAGTCGCTTGGCGAAGATGCCAAGGAGATGGTGAAGTCGTTGGCGGTTGTTGGTGTTGAGCTCTTGACCTTCACGTTCTTGTTGTTGATGGTGTCGATGCCGATGTGATCTTGCGGAGGTGGTAGCTCGGAAGGATGTGCTCTTGGCGTCTTCTCGAAGATGAGGAAGATCACTTGTAGGACTTGATGAGGGCCTTGATCTCCTCCATGCGCTTGTCCATCTTGGCGTCGTAGTTGTTGTTCATGGCATCGAACTTCGTCGTTGTTGTTGTAGACCGAAAGTGAAATGCCTTGCCTATCCATCACAAGACTCGAGTAGAGGTGAGTAGGAAATGAGATAAACAATACCAAGTTACCTTTTCCCAAAGTTGAGGATGTATCCCGTGTCACTCAATGTGAGATGAAAGAATAGTGGAATTGGTACGGACTTGTTCACTCACACCTACAAGTAAAGGCTTATGGTAGAGCTCGGTGAGGATAGTGGCACAAAAATTTGATGCAAAATGTTAGCAAGAGTCAATAATGTTGAAAAAGATTCACAAATTCGCAAGTGAAACAAATGGACCAATAGCAATGAAAGGTACACGGAAACACACACACGGATAGATAAATGGGGTCGTGCAACCAAGGAATGAGCACAAAATGTGGAATCCACGGAAAACGCTCGTGTTGCACAACTCAAGAGAGACGCTAGCACGATTGCTCAATAGGCGGATACGACACTTGTGCACAACCTATAAGATGCAAAATGGATATTCTTTCTATCCCAAGTATGCTATATATGTATGGTTCCCGGTGTTTCTCTCAAGCATGAGATCATATGATGTAGATTTTGGTATGGCTCTTATGTGCAATGGGGTATGATGCTATGGCACTTGCTCTTTGCTCTCTTTTTGCTTAAAAGCTTTTTCTCTTTTTTTTTTCTCTATGGCCACTTTTGTACAATGCACAAACCAAGATAGCAATTGTGTATATCACGGAACAAACTTGAGGCACAATGGATGATATGATACCAAGATGATATGGTATGTATGCAATGGAAGGTATGGACCACTAATGTGCGCAAATAACGTTGCGGCAATACTCAAATGGCTAGTCTCGATAGGCAAGTAGCATAAAATGGGCTAGGGGTTAACAATGCAATTTGCAAGGGGATATACAAAGGTGTCGTCGAGGTTACCGTCCTTTGCGATGATGAGTGGCGGTGTTCTTGGTGTAGATACCAAGATGATGGAGACTCGTCCCTAAGTAGCCGAAACACCTTAGGAAACGGAAAAACCGCAAACTCAAAATCTCAAATGACAAATGTCAAATGGTGGTAGCGGAAAGCGGTGGTGGTTTGCACTTGGCAATGCGGAAGTGGGATGATGGGCTATACACGAGTCAGAGTTGAAGTTGCCGTCCCTAAGTAGCCGAAACACCTTAGGAGACACAAGCCACAACTCGAACAAGCTCAAACAACAAGTGGGTTAAGTTGGGTTGTCGGAAGTGTATGGTGGGAAGGTTATGTGGAAGTGGTGGTGGTGGTGGTTGATGAAGAAGCAACCGTCCCTAAGTAGCCGAAACACCATAGGAGACTCAAGTCACTACTCAAACAACCTCAAATGCTATGGGGAACAAAATGGGTTAGGTTGCGGAAGTCGGTGGTGGTAATGCGGATGATATGGTGGGGGGCCTAGGCAAACTTGCCAAATTTCAGAAAATATGATGGAGTCAAATGATGTTGGTGGTATTTTCGTGGGAAGGGGGATGTCAATAGCTTCAAAACGAGCTAAAGAACGTCAAAATCGGAGTTCGGATGAATTAGTTATGGGCAAAACGGTGAAACTCGGAAAGCTGAAACTGGCCAGGGCGGTAGTACCGCTCGGGAGGGCGGTAGTACCGCTCGTGTCGGGATTTTTCGACTATTTCGGCTGGAACAGGGCCTGGCGGTAGTACCGTTAGCGGGGCGGTAGTACCGCTTGAGGTTCTCAGCGGTAGTACCGCTCTGTAGGGCGGTAGTACCGCTCGTGTCGAGATTTTCGCAGATCGAATCGGGCGCGATTTTGGGCGGAAATGGATGATTTGGGGCAAAATTTGATGGATTTCGTGGATGGAAAGAGGGGAAACTTGGGGGAATGCTAGATCCACTTGAAACCAAGCAAATCCATGGATCAAAATCAACAAAACATCATCAAACCAACAAATCACAAAAAAAATTGGGGCTATTTTTGGTGGGGATTTTCGGATTTAGGACGAAAACAACAAAATCAAGCTAGAAAACACGGGGTAGGGGCTCCAAAAACGTGATCAGCGTGGCTCATGATACCATATGATGTAGGGTGCAACCCTAATTCGTCGATCTTTCACGTTTGGAGCGGGATCCCTCGAAGAACACGATGAACACGGGGAAGAACGGAGAGAAATCACAAGGGGAAACACTCAAGAACAAGTCCAATCACACATCCACTAGACAATCAAACACACAAGATCACAAGGTACATGAACAACAAAGGGAAAGATACAAGGTAAGGTTCATCTCCAAGAGGAGGTCTTGATGATATCCTAGATGGATCTTCCCACAAGGGGGGTCTTGTATCCTAGATGGAGGTCTTGGCCTCCAATGGAGTAGTGGTCTCTCTCTCAAGAGTAGAGATAGGTAGGAGCAAAGCTCACATACAAATGAGCTATCACTTTGCTAACCCTAGAAAGGAGGTGGAGGTGGTCTATTTATAGTCTAAGCCACGAAGGGGTAAGTGGGAGAGGATACAAGGCCAAGGCCATGCTGCTGCTGCAGGCGGTAGGTAGTGGGACTCATGGGCGGTAGTACAACTGAGCGGTAGTACCGCTTGCTTTGGGCGGTAGTACCGCTTGAGCGATAATACCGCTGGCTTTGGGCGGTAGTACCGCCCTTCTGGACTGGGCAGGTCCTTCTTCTTCCGTCTTCGCTTCCATGCTTCCCTCATGAGACGGTGTAGGCGTTCCTTGGCGCTTGCACTCCTCCTCGTCGTGCGTGAAGCTCCGACAATACCTATGCATGCCCACGAGTGGAGTGTCAAGTAGTATACCATCCTCAAAGGGGTCAAGTGAACACGTGTAAAGGAGAAGATTCACCTTTATGTATGAGAAGTAGAGGTCGCACGTCTCACTTGCCAAACGGACTCTTGACATGGTGATGACCGTAGGATGCTCCGCATCAACTAAGTTCATCAAGCATATCATCTAGGCGAGGAATGGGATGCCTATAGCGCACGGTGATAGCATTTATGGGTCTACAATCGGAGCACAAGCGGAAAGTTCCAACGGGCTTAGGCACAAGGATAACGGGAACGACACAAGGGCTTAAGCTTTCACGTACATGACCGTTGTCGATTAGTTGTTGTACTTGCCGTTGAATCTCCTTGGTTTCTTCGGGATTGACACGGTAGGGAGCTTTGTCTGGAAGTGGCGCTCCGGGGATGAGGTCGATTCGATGCTCAATGCCTCGAAGAGGAGGTAGACCCAGAGGTAGCTCATCGGGGAAAACATCTTGAAATTCCTGCAAAAGAGATTGAAACACCAAAGGTAGCTCATGAGTGGTGTTAGTTTGTGGTTCTCCATCCTTGCACACTAGGACAAAGTGCATCCCACTCGATGGGTTCTCACACACTTCTCTCATCTCATGTTTGGTGGCGAGTAGTATGAGGTTTTTCTCTCTAGGCAAAGAGGCGCTCAAATTTGGCTTGTGGCTCTCACTCACTTTTTGATGGCTCACTTTCTCACTCTTCTCTCTTTGGTTGGTGGCTTGTTTGTCGGCTATCACTTGACTAGGAGACATGGGTCGTAGGACATATTCTTTGCCTTTCATCTTGAAGCTATAGTGGTTTGTACGCCCATTGTGGTAGACACCACAGTCGAATTGCCATGGTCGACCAAGGAGGAGGTGGCAAACGGTCATTGGGACCACATCACACTCCAAAGTGTCTTCATATGCACCGATTTTGAAGGATACTTGGACTGTATGCTCAACTCGTATAGTGCCGGAGTCACTTAGCCATTGAACCTTGTAGGGTTGCGGGTGCTTCTTCTTGTCCAATTGGAGCTTGGAGCATAGTTCTTCGCTTGCCAAATTGTGGCAACTACCTCAATCGATGATGACCTTGACGGATCTCCCATTGATGCCGGCCTTTGTGTGGAAGATGTGGCATCGTTGGTCTTCTTCTTGGTGATGTTGAAGTATCAAGACTTTCGAGACAACAAGAGCGGGCCTTGTATCTTCATCACAAAAGACTTGATCATCTTCATCCTCGTTGATGCCCCGGTGCATGGCCACTTGCTCAATAGCGTCCATTTCATCTTCACTCATTGAGTCGTAGGTTCCATCGTCGTTGAGTATCATGGTACGCTTGTTGGTGCATTCATATGACTTGTGTCCTCGGCCGCCGCAAGTAAAACACTTGAAGGAGCTTGTCTTGACGGTCTCATCGGTTGGAGTAGATGATGAAGCACGCGGCTTGGAGTTGCTTGTAGTAGGAGGAGGACGACTTGAACTTGTAGAAGTTTTCTTGCAACTTGACTTGTCGTCGTTGCTTGGAAAAGGCTTGGTTGATGTCGAAGTTGGAGTAGTTGTTGAAGCATGGTTGTTGGAGAGGCCGTATGTCTTGGATGAGTACTTGGCGTACTTGAAGTCATCTTGCACTTGTCGTTCCGCCTTTGTAGCTTGGTGTACGAGCTCAATGAGGTTGGAGTAGGGTTGGAAGTCAGCGATCTTCTTGATGGGATGGTTGAGTCCATTCAAGAATCGTGCCATTGTTTGCTCATCATCTTCCTTGACATTGGCTCGAATCATGGCAATCTCCATTTCTTTGTAGTATTCTTCAACACTCTTTGTTCCTTGCTTGAGGAGTTGTAGCTTCTTGAAGAGATCACGGTTGTAGTAGGTGGGCACAAAGCGTGCTCGCATGACATCCTTCATTTGAGCCCAAGTGGTGATTGGAGGTTCACCTCTTGCTTGTCGGCGCTCAAGGATTTGTTCCCACCATATGAGTACATAGTCTTGGAACTCAAGTGATGCCATAGCGATCTTCTTTTCTTCATCATAGTTGTGTATTTAAAGATTTTGTCGACCTTCAATGCCCATGAGAGGTATTCTTGGGATCATTGGTTCCATTGAACTTGGGCATTGTGAACTTGAGCTTGCCATAGCGTTGTTCATCATTGTGTTGAGGTCGATGTTGATGATGGCGTTCTTGGCGTGGAGGGTAATCATCCTCATGTTGTTCTTGGCGAGGAGGAAGTCCATGATCAACTTGCTCTTGTTGACCTTGAGGTTGAGGATGAGCTTGAGGAGCTTGGCGTTGCGCCGCGGATGGTAGTTCCTCTCTTGTATTTCTTCTCGAAGTGCTTCTTCTTGATTGCGCCTTCGCGATTGCGGTTGGCGAGAGCTCGACTTGATGCTTGAAGGGCACGTTCCGCCTCAAGAGCTTGTGCTTCGTTGTTGTTGTTGAAGACGTTGAGCCTCGGCGTCTTGTTGCTCTTAGTGTAGGCGCTCGTTCTTGTTCTTGTTGGTGACGAAGGCGTTGTCGTTCTTGAGCTTGAGCAAACGCCATTTGGCTCGATTGAGGACGAGGAACTTCTTCATCAACTTGCTCTTGGAGATTCTTGTCATGTAGCGGGTTGCGAGATGCATGACGGTCTTGACGCTGCTCGACGAAGAATGTTCGATGACGGTGTACTTGTGTCGAGAAGGAGTCGTCGGATGGCGACTTGAGTGGCTCCGTCTTGAGTGTGAAGAGGTAGAAATACGCGGTTCACCAACAAGGCACGGATCTCGTCCATTCTTGCATCGTTCTCTTTCTTGTCGCGTCGAGTTTGTTGTCGAAATAATCGCGTGTCGCTTCTCGGAGAGTCACAAGTCGGTGGAGAGGTTGTCGATCGTTAAGCTCATTGCTTCTTGCTCTTGATGGAGAGCTCGTTCTTGCCAAAGAGGTGGCTCTTGGTGACGTATGATGACATGTCGTCGTCTTGCTCGATGAAGAGTGGATTTGTAGAAGAACTTGGCCTATCCATCATTTCAAGCAAATTGTGAGTGGTAGAAAGAGAAGAATGAATACCAATGTACCTTTGACGAAGTTGAAGATGAATCAAGTTCACTCAAATGCGGACAATGAAATAGCACTATTGGTACCGATCCTTGTCGATTCTCACACCTACATAAGTAAAAGCTTTTGGTGGAGCTTGGTTAGGATGGTGGCACAAAATTGATTGCAATCGTTAGCTTGACTCAAAAATGTTGAAGAAGATTCGCAAATTCGCATATGCAACAAGTAGACCAAGCAAGTAGTGGTACACGGAAACACACACATAAATAGATAAATGGGATTGTGCAAACCAAAAGTGAGCCAAAATGTGGAATCCACGAAAATGCTCTTGTTGCACAATACTAGAGAGACGCTAGCACGATTGCACAATAGGCGGATACGAAGCTTGTGCACAACCTACTAGGCAAAAATGCAACGATCTCTATCCCAAGTATACTATATGTATGGTATTTCGGTGCAATGATCCAAGATGATCTTATATGACAATCTTAATGTTGTATGATGCTATGCTTGTTGCTTATAAGCTCTTTGCTTATCTTTCCTCTTTGCTTAAAAGCTTGAGTGGCTCTTTCTCCTTTGAGCTCTATTTCATTGTTGCTATTTCATTGTCCGCATATTCGCGCAACGGGCTCTTTGGCCACCAAGAGCCACCTCTTTGGCGCGCAACGGGCTCTCCATCAAGAGCAACAAGCAATGAGCGAACGCATCGACAACCTCTCCACCGACTTGCGACTCTCCGAGAAACATACACGCGATTACTTCGACAACAAACTCGACGCGCACAAGAAAGAGAACGATGCAAGAATGGACGAGATCCGCGCCTTGTTGGTGAACCGGCGTACTTCTACCTCTTCACACTCAAGACGGAGCCACTCAAGTCGCCACTCCGACGACTCCTTCTCCGACACAAGTACAACATCATCAAACATTCTTCGTCGAGCCGCGCGTCAAGACCGCATGCATCTCGCAACCCGCTTCACGACAAGAATCTCCAAGACCAAGTTGATAAAGAAGCTCCTCGTCCTCAATCGAGCCAAATGGCGTTTGCTCAAGCTCAAGAACGACAACGTCTTCGTCACCAACAAGAACAAGAACGAGCGCGCCTACACCAAGAACAACAAGACGCCGAAGCTCAACGTCTTCAACAACAACAACGCGAAGCACAAGCTCTTGAGGCGGAACGCGCCCTTCAAGCATCAAGTCGAGCTCTCGCCAACCGCAATCGCGAAAGGCGCAATCAAGAGGAAGCACTTCGAGAAGAAATACAAGAGAGGAACTACCATCAACGTGCGCAACGTCAAGCCCAACAAGCTCCTCCACAAGCTCCTCAAGCTCAACCTCACCCTCAAGGTCAACAAGAGCAAGTTGATCATGGACTTCCTCCTCGCCAAGAGCAACATGAGGATGATTACCCTCCACGTCAAGATCGTCATCATCAACATCGACCTCAAAACAATGAAGAACATCGCTATGGCAAGCTCAAGTTCACAATGCCCAAGTTCAATGGAACCAATGATCCCGAAGAGTACCTCTCATGGGCATTGAAGGTAGACAAAATCTTTCGTTTGCACAACTATGAGGAAGAGAAGAAGATCGCGATGGCATCACTTGAGTTCCAAGACTATGTGCTCATATGGTGGGAACAAATCCTTGAGCGCCGACAAGCAAGAGGTGAACCTCCAATCACCACTTGGGCTCAAATGAAGGATGTCATGCGAGCACGCTTTGTGCCCACCTACTACAACCGTGATCTCTTCAAGAAGCTACAACTCCTCAAGCAAGGAACAAAGAGTGTTGAAGAATACTACAAAGAAATGGAGATTGCCATGATTCGAGCCAATGTCAAGGAAGATGATGAGCAAACAATGGCACGATTCTTGAATGGACTCAACCATCCCATCAAGAAGATTGCCGACTTCCAACCCTACTCCAACCTCATTGAGCTCGTGCACCAAGCTACAAAGGCGGAACGACAAGTGCAAGATGACTTCAAGTACGCCATGTACTCATCCAAGACATACGGCCTCTCCAACAACCAAGCTTCAACAACTACTCCAACTTCGACATCAACCAAGCCTTTTTCAAGCAACAACGACAAGTCAAGTTACAAGAAAACTTCTACAAGTTCAAGTCGTCCTCCTCCTACTACAAGTGACTCCAAGCCGCGTGCTTCATCATCTACTCCAACCGATGAGACCGTCAAGACAAGCTCCTTCAAGTGTTTTACTTGCGGCGGCCGAGGCCACAAGTCATATGAATGCACCAACAAGCGTACCATGATACTCAACGACGATGGCACCTACGACTCAATGAGTGAAGATGAAATGGACGCTATTGAGCAAGTGGCCATGCACCGGCGCATCAACGAGGATGAAGATGATCAAGTCTTTTGTGATGAAGATACAAGCCCCGCTCTTGTTGTCTCCAAAGTCTTGACACTCCAACATCACCAAGAAGAAGACCAACGATGCCACATCTTAACACAAAGGCCGGCATCAATGGGAGATCCGTCAAGGTCATCATCGATGGAGGTAGTTGCCACAACTTGGCAAGCGAAGAACTATGCTCCAAGCTCCAATTGGTCAAAAAGAAGCATCCGCAACCATACAAGGTTCAATGGCTAAGTGACTCCGGCACTATACGAGTTGAGCATACGGTCCAAGTATCCTTCAAAATCGGTGCATATGAAGACACTTTAGAGTGTGATGTGGTCCCAATGACCGCTTGCCACCTCCTCCTTGGTCGGCCATGGCAATTCGACCGTGGTGTCTACCACAATGGGCGTACAAACCACTATAGCTTCAAGATGAAAGGCAAAGAATATGTTTCGACCCATGTCTCCTAGTCAAGTGATTGCCGACAAACAAGCCACCAACCAAAGAGAGAAGAGTGAGAAAGTGAGCCACCAAAAGGGAGTGAGAGCCACAAGCCAAATTTGGCGCCTCTTAGCCTAGAGAAAAAACCTCATACTATTCGCCACCAAACATGAGATGAGAGAAGTGTGTGAGAACCCATCGAGTGTGATGCACTTTGTCCTAGTGTGCAAGGATGGAGAACCACAAACTAACACCACTCATGAGCTACCTTTGGTGTTTCAATCTCTTTTGCAGGAATTTCAAGATGTTTTCCCGATGAGCTACCTCCGGTCTTCCTCCTCTTGAGGCATTGAGCATCGAATCGACCTCATCCCCGAGCGCCACTTCCAAACAAAGCTCCCTACCATGTCAATCCCAAGAAACCAAGGAGATTCAACGGCAAGTACAACAACTACTCGACAACGGTCATGTACGTGAAAGCTTAAGCCCTTGTGCCGTGCCCGTTATACTTGTGCCTAAGCCCGATGGAAGTTTCCGCTTGTGCTCCGATTGTAGACCTATAAATGCTATCACCGTGCGCTATAGGCATCCCATTCCTCGCTTAGATGATATGCTTGATGAACTTAGTGGAGCCAACTTTTTCTCAAAAATTGATCTTAAAAGTGGCTATTATCAAATACGCATTCATGACGGTGATGAATGGAAAACAGCTTTCAAAACAAAATTTGGCTTATATGAATGGTTGGTTATGCCTATGGGTCTATCGGAAGCTCCCGGAACTTTTGTGCGCCTCATGCATCATGTACTTCGCCCATACATTGGAATATTTGTTGTGGTTTACTTCGATGATATTCTTGTGTTTAGCAAAACCATGAAAGAGCATCTTGATCATGTTAAGCTTGTTTTGCAAACACTTCGAAAAGAAAGTCTTTATGCCAACTTGAAGAAATGCACTTTTGGAGTTGACAAAGTGGTTTTCTTGGGTTTCGTTGTCTCTTCCAAGGGTGTCCATGTTGATGAAACTAAGATCAAAGCAATTAAAACTTGGCCCCAACCCACCAATTTGCAACAAGTCTAAGTTTCCTTGGTCTTGCAGGTTTTTATCGCCGCTTTGTGAAAAACTTTAGCACTATTGCAGCCCCTTTGCATGCTTTGAGTAAGAAGAATACTCCTTTTGTTTGGGGACCTTTGCAATCCAACGCTTTTGATGAGCTCAAGTCTTTGCTTACTCATGCTCCAATTCTTGCTTTGCCCAATTTTGACAAAACTTTTGAAGTCCATTGTGATGCAAGTGGTACCGGAATTGGCGGAGTTTTAATGCAAGAAAAACGAGTCATTGCTTATTTTAGTGAAAAACTCTCCGGTGCCCAACTTAACTATCCCGTGTATGACAAAGAATTGTATGCTTTAGTGCGTGTACTAAATGTTTTGGAACATTATCTTAGACCTCATGAGTTTGTCATCCAATCCGATCATGAAACGCTTAAGTACTTAAAAGGTCAAACTAAATTGAACAAGCGTCATGCCAAATGGAGTGAATTTATTGAATCTTTTCCTTATGTGATAAAGTACATTAAGGGCAAGGAAAATGTAGTTGCCGATGCACTTTCACGCATATGCACGCTTGTCACCCAACTTGAGTTGAATGTTATTGGCTTTGAGCACATCAAAGATTTATATGCTAGTGATCCATCTTTTGCACCTCATTATGCTAAATGTTTGGCGATACATCTTGGGAACAATATTACCTCAAGGATGGTTATCTTATGAGAGCTAACAAACTTTGCATACCCGAGTCTTCTCTTCGTTTGTTACTTTTGCAAGAGGCTCATGGAGTTGGACTCATGGGACATTTTGGACGCGACAAGACCTTCGCCACGCTCTCCAAGAACTACTTTTGGCCCAAGATGTTTCGAGACGTTTCACGCTTCACCACCCGATGCTCTACATGCCGCAAAGCTAAGTCAAAAGCTCAATCTCATGGTCTTTACATGCCTCTTCCAATTCCATATCAACCTTGGGAAGACATTAGCATGGACTTTGTACTTGGTTTGCCTAGAACTCAAAATGGAAAGGATTCCGTGTTTGTGGTTGTAGATCGATTTTCTAAGATGGCACACTTTATTCCTTGCAACAAGGTAGACGATGCTTCACATATTGCAAATCTCTTTTGTAGGAAATCTTGCGCCTTCATGGAGTACCAAAGTCAATCGTCTCCGACCGCGACGTCAAGTTCTTGAGTTACTTTTGGAAGACTCTTTGCGCCAAGCTCGGCATCAAGCTCATGTTCTCATCCGCATACCATCCTCAAACCGACGGCCAAACGGAGGTGACGAACCGGACGCTCTCCACAGACTTGGCGTGTTGATCAAGAAGAACATCAAGGAGTGGGAGACATGTTTACCCATCGCCGAAATACGCCTACAACCGCAAGAAGACATTCAACGACCGGCAAGTCCCCTTGAGGTCGTCTCACGGCTTCAACCCATTGTCCCCATTGGACATCCTACCTCTACCTCTACAAGAGCGCACCAACCTCGGCGCAAGTGCCCGTGCAAGCTACATCAAGAAGATGCATGAAGATACAAGAAACATCATCGGCGCCAAGTACAACGACTAGTGACCAAGCTCAACATCAACAAGCAACCCATGATCTTCAACAAAGGCGATCTAGTGTGGCTACACCTTCGCAAGGAACGCTTCCCCAGCGAACGCAAGTCCAAACTTCTACCTCGAGCGATGGACCCTTCAAGGTGTTAGCACGCTACAACAACAACGCCTACAAGCTCGACCTACCAAGCGATAAGTACAACGTGAGCGACACCTTCAACGTCAAAGACCTCTCGCCTTTCCATGGTGATGAAGATCTAGATCCGAGGTCGGATCCTTTGAAGGAGGGATATGATGCGAGCATCCTTCCATCATCCCCATGGGCTCTACATCAACACCTACAACACCACAAGGACCAATGACTCGAGCACGTGCAAGAGCTCTTGAAACCGAGGTGACATCACTCCTCTCACAACTCTCCTTGATTCACATGAGACTTGGTTACTACCTCAAGCGGAAACTCTATGCATACTCGAACGAGGAGTCGACCATGAAGAGGCTTGGAAGCAAGGAGAACCGAAGCGGAAGGCACGCATGAAGACGGAGAGGAGAAAGCAACAAAGATCGTGGTGGCAGGACGATCCGGATGGAGGCCGGACGATCCGACAGAGCCGGATGATCCGGACCCGGTCCGGACGATCCGCTCTGGCGACCGAAGGCAACAGAAGCTCCCTCCTGAAGCCGGATCATCCGGACCCTGGCCCGGATCATCCGGACCCTGGCCCGGATCATCCGGACCCCGCCCGGACGTCCGGACCACCAGCCGGACATCCGGCCCGTCGCCGCCACCCGCCGAGCCTCCGGCTCATCCGGGTCCCCGCCCGGACCGTCCGGACCAGCCCGGATCATCCGGACCCTCGTCCGGATCATCCGGCCAGCGCCTGCGTGCGCGTGTTGGGCTGAGCCCATGTACCCCTTCGCCCCAGACTCTATATATAGGACCCCCTCTCCTCACTTTGAGACTTAGCATTGGATTAGCTCATATTTGTGTGAGAGCCTTTGCTCATCCACGGTACTTCTCCACGGAGATCAGGACCTCCGTCTAGGAGAAGATCCATCGGATTCAAGACCCCTATACGGGAAGATCCCCTCGTGGATTCAAGACCTCCTCCGGGAGAAGAACGGCTACCTTCGTATCTTTCCTTTGTTGATTTTGGACCATGTATCACTCGTGCTTCGATGATCTAGACCATTGTTACACCCACAGCCCCTGCTACTATACATACTGGACCAATTACTAGAGCTCGCGCATGCCAACTAAATTACCAGGTACTTTCGTTTCTTGGTAATGATTCTAATGTTCATGAGAATATGATGCTGCCTAAATTGGATACATTTGTTTTGCTTACAAATGAAGGGCCTAGCTTGGAGAAGGATGAACATTGGAGCAAGAACAAGCATGGAGATGATGGCATGCGCAAGGGGGACAAGAATGGAGTTACAAGTGATGATTTCAGGACTTTGAAGCCACCATAATGAGTGCATGAAGCCTTGGACGAAATATACAAGATGCCACTTCATAAATTTCGTCCAGAGGCTATTCTAGGTGCTGCGTCACCTTATTATTGGGCCAGGCCCATGTAATTTCGAAATACATTAGTATAGGCTATTTTTAGAGTCCGTATGTGTGGGGAAACAAGAGATAGGGTTAGTTTCAGACCCCTCCACCAAGGGACACGAAATTCACCCCCTCTTCCTCCATATATACAACCCTTAGGGCACCGTTTAGACTTGGGTTTTGTTTAGATTAAAAGTTCGCCATAGCTGCAACTTCGCGTACTTCGTTTGTGTTCAACGACCGCACAAAGGCGTCCACAGAACTCCACCTTGATCAATAAAGCTTTCATCTTATATTCGCAATATCCAGATTGCAATCTCAGTTTCTTGCTTGTTCTTCATTTGCTCGCAGGAAATAGACCCTCGTGGTCGTTGATCGTGCTCGGCGTGGTCAATAACCTCTCGGAGTTGGTTTAGCGATTGCTAAGGCGCGACGTCCTCGCCGCGTCAGTAGTCGGATCGTCAAAGTCGACTTCCACCAAAGCGATATCCATCATCTCATCGAAAGACGGGACACCTTTGCCTCTATCAAGTGGTATCAGAGCTAGGTTGCTCGGTGAGATTTTACAGTTTTTCGTAGTTTAGATCGAGTCTGTCTTCATACCTGTAGTCCACGAAAAAGCCACACAAAAAAATTAGGGTTAGTTCATCCTATCCGAACCAGTCTGAGCCTTTGCATAATCTTTTCTGTATTTGCATTGTTGAATTTGCGGTTGCATCGTCGTGTCTAGTTGCTGGTCTTAGAGTCTAGTCTTTTAGAGTTTTGAGTTCTGGTCATAAGTTGTCACGCCGCTGCCGCACCATTATCATCGCCCTGCCATCTACCACCACCGCTTATCCGCCACCGTTTCGAATCCGTATCCATATACCACCACCGCTTATCCGCCACCGCTTCGAATCCGGATCCATATACCACCACCGGTTCCATATATCACCACCGCTGCCATCGACCACCATATATCCACCACCAATCCGAGTCCCTTGCATATTAGGTTTGTTTTCGGGATCCATCTAGTTTTCCGATTCGTGTTTCCTTATCTCGAGTAGGTTTGATTCCAGCAATCTTTGCCGTCCGTAGAAGAGGTTGGTTTCCAAAAAAGAGTCCGAAACCACCCTCCGTTTAGGCCCAAAATTTTCCAAAACGCATACGGACAAAAAAAATTCTGGCTATCCTATTTTTAGGTGTTTCTAGGAGTATTGAGCCAGTCGCCGTTATAGAAAGTTTTTTTTGACCCGTTTCCAGTTTTTGGGTCCGGGCAGTCGAAAAAAAAAATTTGTCGAAAAATTTCGTGCCCATCCTATCAGTTTGACCTGGGAAGAGTTTTAAGATATAGTGATTTTTCACAAAAGAAAAAGAGCAGCGCAAAAAAAAGTAGCGCAAAAAAAAGAGGACCGAAAAAAAAATCCAGAGTGTGCTTTTCCCTTGTTTACGTGCAGCGCCGTGATTTTGTTAGTGTACTAGGCTCGCGTCTCTAGCACGGTCTAGCCTAGGACCAGCATAGTACCGTCGTTGAGCGTTTATTCAACTTTGCATCTCTGAATTGATAATTGCTAACCTTTTTTGCTACCATATTATAAGCCTTCCCAGCTCCACATACATCTCGTCGTCGTTTGATTCTCCCAGTAATCGCTATAGCCAAGCTTGAGAGTTTTGACTACAACGGTTGCCGATCACCGCTTTGCTGGGTAAGAACTGGTAAGAATTTGAGATTTGCTTGACGGTTTGTGACTGTCCACCACACCACCACCACCACTTCCTAGTAGTCTGTGGGATCATATTCTTGTGTGTTTCTATTGCTGCTAACCATGGCAGGATCACAAGCCGACGAGACTGATTGGGAGAACCTGACGAACAAACAGCTACATGATAAGTTTCAGCAAATGATGATTGGACAGGTGCAAGACGTGCTAAACAGATTTGACGAGGCCATGGAGAAGATAGATGGCATTGAGAAGACGTTTGAAACAAAGCTTGATAGCAAGTTTGATGAATTGCTCGCGCGTTTTCCACAACCACCGCCGGCTGCACCTATCGCACCTCTGCAACGACAACAACTACGCCCCTTCCGAATCAGTATGGACGAGCTCAGCGTGTTCCTATTGAGCCAGGACAAAATTCTGGTGCCGCTGCTACTGCTGTTGGTGCTTCTTTGGCTCCTGCTACTGCTGCTGCTGGTACCGACGAGGATGATTATGTGGGAGATTACGAGGATGAGGTTGATCAACATCAGAACTACGTGCAACCACCAGCACCACAACCACCAGGTCGTCCACATGCAAATAATGGCAATGTTAGGGCTCCCCCTCAGGTACGAGATCATGACCATCTCCCTAAACTGAAATTGAATATTCCACCATTTGAGGGTAGATATGTTCCTGATATATATCTTACTTGGGAGTTAGAAACTGAACAACGATTTACATGTTTACAATATCCTGAGGAGAGACGTGTTCCTGCTGCTGTTTGTGCTTTCACTAGCTTTGCATGTGTTTGGTGGTCTGAACATTGTAGATTATATCCTGTTCCAGCTACTTGGGCTGCTTTGAAAACTGCTATCCGTACTCGTTGGGTTTCACCATATTATCAATGTGAATTGCTTCAAAAATTGCAGCGTTTAAGACAAGGAAAAAATTCTGTAGAAGAATATTATCAGGAATTACACACTGGCTTGATTAGATGTGGTATTGTTGAGGAGAATGAAGCTATGCTTGCACGTTTTCTGGGTGGATTAAATAGAGATATTCAGACCATTCTAGACTATAAGGATTATAATAATATCACTCGTTTATTCCATCTTGCTTGTAAAGCTGAACGTGAAGTGCAGGATCGACAGGCATTGGCGCCGCACTAACTTTTCTGCAGGTCGACCTTCATCATGGACACCACGTCGTCATCTACTTCCACCGCACCATCACCTCCTTCAGTGCCACCTCAAACCGTGATACAAGAAAGCGAGGCACAACCACCACTATCTGCCAAGAGCACACCTGCCGGGCCTGCACAGAGCTCTTCTTCTTCCATGGCGTCAACAGGGCACACAAGTGATATTATTTGTCGTCGTTGTAAGGGAAGAGGACATTTTGCAAGAGAATGCAAATCTCAGCGTGTGATGATTGCTACTGAGGATGGTGGGTATGAGTCCGCTAGTGACTATGATGAGGAGACTTTGGCTCTTATTACACGTGAGGAACACGGTGGAGATGATTCTGATCATGAGACACAATACATGGCTGCTGAAGATCTTGACAGTATGAATGTTTAGTTGCTCAACGTGTTTTGAGTGTGCAGGTTACACAAGCTGAGCAAAATCAGAGGCATAATTTGTTCCATACAAAGGGAGTTGTGAAGGAACGTTCTATTCGCGTCATCATAGATGGAGGGAGCTGCAACAACTTGGCTAGCATGGAGATGGTGGAGAAGCTATCTCTCACCACAAGACCACATCCACATCCTTACTACATCCAATGGTTCAAGAACAGCGGCAAGGTTAAGGTAACACGTCTTCGTTCGTGTGCATTTTAGTATCTCTACATATGCTGATTATGTTGATTGTGATGTGGTACCTATGCAAGCATGCTCCTTATTACTTGGTAGACCATGGCAATTTGATAAAAATTATGTACACAATGGTAGAAACAATCAGTATACTCTTGTTCATAAGGATAAAAATATTACTTTGCTTCCTATGACTCCTGAGTCCATTTTGAAAGATGATATTAATAGAGCTAATAAAGCAAAACAGGAGAAAAATAAGAGTGAAAATCAGATTGTGGCAAAAGAATTTGAGCAACATATGAAGCCTAATAGTAAACCATCTAGTGTTGCTTCTGAAATTAAATTGCAAAGTGCATGTTTACTTGCCACTAAATCTGATATTGATGAGCTAGATTTTAGCAAATCTGTTTGCTATGCTTTTGTGTGCAAAGAGGCATTATTTTCATTCGAGGACGTGCCTTCCTCTTTGCCCCCTGCTGTCACTAACATTTTGCAGGAGTTCGCTGACGTCTTTCCACAAGACGTGCCACCGGGATTACCACCTATTCGAGGGATTGAGCATCAAATTGACTTAATTCCCGGTGCATCATTACCCAACCGTCGCCATACCGTACCAATCCGGAGGAGACGAAGGAGATTATCGTCAAGTTCAGGAGCTTCTCGACAAAGGTTATATCGCGAATCCCTTAGTCCTTGTGCTGTTCCTATTATTCTAGTGCCGAAAAAGGATGGTACATCGCGTATGTGTGTTGATTGTAGAGGCATTAATAATATTACTATTCGTTATCGTCATCCTATTCCTAGGCTAGATGATATGCTTGATGAATTGAGTGGCTCTACAATATTCTCCAAAGTTGATTTATGTAGTGGATACCATCAAATTCGTATGAAATTGGGAGATGAATGGAAAACAGCATTTAAAACTAAGTTTGGATTATATGAGTGGTTAGTCATGCCTTTTGGGTTAACTAATGCACCTAGTACTTTCATGAGATTAATGAACGAAGTTTTATGTGCTTTTATTGGACGATTTGTGGTAGTCTATTTTGATGATATACTGATGATAGAGGCGGAGGTGTCCCGATCTTTCGATGAGATGATAACTATCGATTTGGTGGAGACGACTTTGACGATCCGACTACAAACGTGCACGACGTTGCGCCTTAGCAATCGCTAAACCAACTCCGAGAGGTTATTGACCACGCCGAGCACAATCAACCTGACCACGAAGGTCTATTCCTGCAAGCAATCGAAGAACAAGCAAGAATATGATAAAAGCAATCTGAATATTGCGGTATGTATGAAGTATTGATAAAGGTGGGGATCCGTGGCGGTCTTGGTCTGGTCGTTGGACACAAACGAAGTACAATGGTTGCAATGGCTAACTTTTAACTAAACAAATCCCAAGGGAAAAGCTACTAGATGGATCTACTTATATAGGAGCAAGGGGTGGCGGCCAAGGAGGTGGGAGGACGTCCCAAGGCAGCCTTAAACTAACCCTAGGTCGTACAAGGCCAATGGGCCCAAGTGGAGGTGACGTAACACCTTTGGACTTGTAGTTTGACTCGGATTCTGGTGCAGCGTCAGATTGTTTTGTCCACAACTCAACGCTCCGAACGGATTTTAAGGTGATTCCAATTGTGCTGGAAAGAGCATGAAATCTACTTTCCAACAAAAAAAGAATCACCCAATTTGGAGTCCGTATGAAAAAGTTGTTGGCGTTTTGAGTCAGGTATGTCTGTGCAGTCCGAATCTGAATCCAGAACGTGAGAGACTTGGACTCTATCTTCTCTTGGGCCAAAAGTGACGTGAGAGGACTTTTGAACAGCAAATAAACATCTCTTTCTTCCTTATCTTCATATGTGGATTGTACAAATGTCCCATACACCTGCAATTAGACAAAACACAAAAGTGTGTGAAGTATTTTTGTTCGGATAACATAAATATATTATTGAATAGTTTGCACTAGAAATCACCGACAAATATGCATGTATGCAATATTTTTGGTCATATACAAGGTACTCATGTCCTCATCATCCTCCCCTTTTTGAAAATAAAGCCGTCCTCGGCGTTGCTTAATCTGAAATGTGGCTAACAAAAGAGACAAGGTGTACATGTTGTATATGTATACGTCATCCATTTTTACTTCCCTTGATTTTTGCATATATGACACATGAATAGATGAGTAACTTGCATAGTTCATAAAATCTAAAGCCAACAAATTAGCACGAGAACTAGAAGGCATGAAAATATTGCGACTCAGTTTGCACATATAAGTGAAGCTCTTATTTATTTCAAAAGATTGACAATGTTCATCATTAAACCATCCCAACATTGGTGAATAAACCTTATTTGAATCAAATTTACATGCTACAACATGCTTAGATAAGCAAACATGCAATGAGTCATTCGACACAGAATCATCACCAAGATTAGAGGTCATATCAAAACGATTAAACATTGATTCTTTTGCATCAACAGTTAATTCAATGGGTGCACTCAAAATTGTTGGTATTTCAGTTGTTTGATCACATGACGCATTCATGACAGTATCAAGATTCTCTAAAATAGGTGTTGTGCTCAAATCACCAGGTAACTCAACACATGATGCATTCAAGTTAACTAGGGATGCATCATTCTCATGTGAAGTTATATCATCAATACCTTTACTGTTACCTTATCGCAAAGACGTAGCTGATGTAGGTACAGACGTAGACAATGCACCATACTCTTGAGATGATGTCGCGCTCACAATCCGAGGTGGGGCTGCTCTAGTAGGTGCAACGGTGGAGGAACCAACCGGCGGTGGTGAGCATGAACTGGAATAGTAGTTGTTGTAGTCACCCAATGCATCCTCCTGTAGAATCGTCTCTCAAAGGTACAAGCACGAACATACATACCGGTAATGCAACGAGGAATATACTGAAATCTTGCCTGAATATCATGGTTCAAACCACCAAAAATCTATTCATTGTGTCATCCTCAGATTCTTCTATGTCACAATGATGCATATAAGATTTGAACTCTTGGTAGTAAGTATGAACAGTGTTATTGCCTTGTTTAAATTGTTCAAATTTATGAAGCAATTCATGACGATAGTAAGGAGGGAAAACTGTTTTCTCATTACATCTTTCAAATCTTTCCAAGTTGTGGGTTGGTTATCAATATTTTTCTTACAATGCACACTCCACCAAACTGAAGCAAAACCAGTAAATGCTCTAGTGGCAGCTCGTACTCGCTCAAGTTCGGAAAAGTCATGGTTACTAAAAACTTGTTCTACTTCAAACTCCCAAGCTAGATAAATAGCAGGATTAAATCTACCCTCAAATGACGGTAAAGAGATAACCTGACCATGTGGTTGTGTGTGTTGTCCCAACTCTCGTGATGGTGAAGATGTGTCCATCGTCCAAGAACTTCTATCTCCGAACTGTCATGATTAGTAGAAACAAGAAACAAAATTCCAGAATAATGTTCCTATGAACTACTAGGATGTGGTTGTAAAGTGCTCACAGTAAAGCAAATATCAATATCTTACAAGTTCTTACCATGCAGCAGGTGGTGACAGGCAACCAGCGATGTCAAATAACTCCGAAGATTGTGTAAAGCGATTGCCGGGAGAACGTATACATATACGGTGTAGAAATATGTGGAGCTGGGTTGGCTATATATGGTAGCAAAAGATTAGCAATAATCAATTCAAAGATGCAATGTTGAATAAACGCTCAACGACGGTATCTTGTGCTGGTCCTAGGCTAGACCGGACTAGAGACGCGAGCCTAGAACACTAATGAGGTCACGGCGTAGCACAACTAGCATCAATGAAGGATACTAAGTAGCTCTTGACAGCAAGATATAAGTGAAGATCACAACGGTAGTGAAGATAATGATGAAAAACAACTACCAAGCAGGACATACAACAACTCTCTCTCCAACTTTCCTCTTGAAAAGTTTGAGCCAATTTTCTGATAAATTCTTTCAAAGAATGCTACTAACTCAAGCTTTCCAATGCAAAAAGAATCACCCAATTCCTTTTTTTTCTTCTCTCTTTTTTTTCCTCACGCTTTTTTTTCTTTTCTCTCTTTTTCTTTTTTTTTGTTCTTTCCTTTTTTTTCTCTCTTTTTTTTCTCTTTTTTTTCTCTCTTTTTTTTTCTCCCTCTTTCCAAGACAAACTAGATAAGATGTAGATTGGATCAGGCGAAGATGTGAATGACCTCAACTATGATTATGACAATGAACAGCGCGTAGCACGTGGTGGAAATTAATAGATGGGATGGTGGACAGCGGAAGGGATAATGATGTAGCGGCGGCGTGACTAATGTGAACAGAACTCGAAACTCTAAAGGAACTAGACACTAAGACCAGCAACTGACACGACGATGCAACCGATAATTCAACTATGCAAGCAATGAATAGAAAATTGCAAAGGCTCAGACTGGCTTGGATAAAGGATGAACAGATCTAACTTTTTTTATGGCTTTTTCATGGACTGTAGGTATGAATGACAGATGCGATCTAAACTATGAAAAACTGTAAAATCTCACCGAGCAACCTGAAAACTGATACCACTTGATAGAGGCGGAGGTGTCCCGATCTTTCGATGAGATGATAACTATCGATTTGGTGGAGACGACTTTGACGATCCGACTACAAACGTGCAACAACGTTGCGCCTTAGCAATCGCTAAACCAACTCCGAGAGGTTATTGACCACGCCGGAGCACAATCAACCTGACCACGAAGGTCTATTCCTGCAAGCAATCGAAGAACAAGCAAGAATATGATAAAAGCAATCTGAATATTGCGGTATGTATGAAGTATTGATAAAGGTGGGGATCCGTGGCGGTCTTGGTCTGGTCGTTGGACACAAGCGAAGTACACGTTGCAATGGCTAACTTTTAACTAAACAAATCCCAAGGGAAAAGCTACTAGATGGATCTACTTATATAGGAGCAAGGGGTGGCGGCCAAGGAGGTGGGAGGACGTCCCAAGGCAGCCTTAAACTAACCCTAGGTCGTACAAGGCCAATGGGCCCAAGTGGAGGTGACGTAACACCTTTGGACTTGTAGTTTGACTCGGATTCTGGTGCAGCGTCAGATTGTTTTGTCCACAACTCAACGCTCCGAACGGATTTTAAGGTGATTCCAATTGTGCTGGAAAGAGCATGAAATCTACTTTCCAACAAAAAAAGAATCACCCAATTTGGAGTCCGTATGAAAAAGTTGTTGGCGTTTTGAGTCAGGTATGTCTGTGCAGTCCGAATCTGAATCCAGAACGTGAGAGACTTGGACTCTATCTTCTCTTGGGCCAAAAGTGACGTGAGAGGACTTTTGAACAGCAAATAAACATCTCTTTCTTCCTTATCTTCATATGTGGATTGTACAAATGTCCCATACACCTGCAATTAGACAAAACACAAAAGTGTGTGAAGTATTTTTGTTCTGGATAACATAAATATATTATTGAATAGTTTGCACTAGAAATCACCTGACAAATATGCATGTATGCAATATTTTTGGTCATATACAAGGTACTCATGTCCTCATCAACTGATTTATAGCAAATCTTTGGAAGAACATTTGGAACATTTACGTGTTGTTTTTAATGCTCTGCGTGATGCACGTTTGTTTGGTAACCTTGGGAAGTGCACCTTTTGCACCGACCGAGTGTCTTTTCTTGGCTATGTTGTTACTCCATAGGGAATTTGATAGAGGCGAGGGTGTCCCGTCTTTCGATGAGATGGTGGCTATCGTTTTGGATGAAGTCGACTTTGACGATCCGACTACGAACGTGCGAGGACGTCGCGCCTTAGCAATCGCTAAACCAACTCCGAGAGGTTATTGACCACGCCGGAGCACGATCAACCTGACCACGAAGGTCTGTTTCCTGCAGGCAAACGAAGAACAAGCAAGAAACTAAGATTGCAATCTGGATATTGCAAATATAAGAGGAAAGCTTTATTGATCAAGGTGGGGTTCTGTGGCGCTTTGTCCGGTCGTTGAACACAAACGGCACGCAGCGAAGTTGCAGCTATGGCAAACTTTTAATCTAAACAAAACCCAAGTCTAAACGGTGCCCTAAGGGCTGTATATATGGAGGAAGAGGGGGTGAATTTCGTGGCCCTTGGTGGAGGGGTCCGAAACTAACCCTATCTCTTGTTTCCCCACACATACGGACTCTAAAAATAGCCTATACTAATGTATTTCGAAATTACATGGGCCTGGCCCAATAATAAGGTGACGCAGCACCTAGAATAGCCTCTGGACGAATATTATGAAGTGGCATCTTGTATATTTCGTCCAAGGCTTCATGCACTCATTATGGTGGCTTCAAAGTCCTGAAATCATCACTTGTAACTCCGTTCTTGATCCCCTTACGCATGCCATCAACTCCATGCTTGTTCTTGCTCCAATGTTCATCCTTCTCCAAGCTAGGCCCTTCATTTGTAAGCAAAACAAATGTATCCAATTTAGGCAGCATCATATTCTCATGAACATTAGAATCATTACCAAGAAACGAAAGTACCGGTAATTTAGTTGGCGTCTGTGAGCTCTAGTAATTGGTCCAAGATGTATAGCAGCAGGGGCTGTGGGTGTAACAATGGTATTGATGTCCTCATCATCCTCCCTTCTTGAAATGAAGTCGTCCTCGACGGCAGCTCATCTTCCTCACCCAAATATGGCTTCAAATCTGCAATGTTAAAAGTGGGACTAACCCCAAAATCTGCAGGCAGCTCAAGTTTATATGCATTATCATTTACTTTCTCCAACACCTTAAAGGGACCAGCAGCACGTGGCATTAGCTTTGATTTGCGCAAATCAGGAAATCTATCCTTACGCAAATGTAACCAAACAAGATCTCCAGTGCAAACACAACATGTTTTCTACCCTTATCTCCAGCAAGTTTATATTTAGCATTCATACGCTCAATGTTTTCCTTAGTTAACTCATGCATTTTTAAAATCAATTCAGCACGTTCTTTAGCATCAAAATTAACCTTCTCCAAGATGGAAGAGGCAACAAATCAATAGGTGCACGAGGTAGGAAACCATACACAACTTCAAAAGGGCACATCTTAGTAGTAGAATGCAATGAACGATTATAAGCAAATTCAATATGAGGCAAGCATTCCTCCCACATTTTCTTATTATTCTTTAGAACAGCCCTAAGCATTGTAGACAATGTTCTATTGACTACTTCAGTTTGTCCATCAGTTTGGGGGTGACAAGTAGTACTAAAAGGCAGTTTAGTCCCCAACTTAGCCCATAAACATCTCCAAAAGTGGCTAAGAAATTTAGTATCACGATCTGAAACAATAGTATTTGGCACACCATGCAAGCGAATAATTTCACGAAAGAACAAATCAGCAACATTGACAAAGATCATCGCTTTTATGACATGGTATAAAGTGTGCCATTTTCGAGAATCTATCCACGACAACAAATATGCTATCCTCCCTTCTTTGTTCTAGGTAAACCTAAGACAAAGTCCATAGATATATCCTCCCAAGGAACACTAGGTACAGGCAAAGGCATATATAAACCATGAGGATTGAGTCGTGACTTAGCTTTTTGACATGTAGTGCAGCGAGCAATAAAACGCTCAACATCCGTCTCATCTTTGGCCAAAAGAAATGTGTAGCAAGTCGTCCTCCGCCTTCTTCACGCCAAAGTGTCCCATTAGTCCTCCTCCATGCGCCTCCTGCAACAACAAAAGACGAACGGAGCTAGCTGGAATGCATAGCTTGTTAGCACGAACACAAATCCATCATTAACGACAAACTTGTTCCATGTTCTTCCTTCTTTACAATTCTGCAATACATCTTTAAAATCAGCATCATGCACATATTGATCTTTGATGGTCTCCAAACCAAATATTTTGAAGTCAAGTTGTGAAAGCATAGTATAGCGACGAGACAATGCATCAGCAATAACATTTTCTTTACCCTTCTTGTGTTTAATGACATAAGGGAAAGTCTCAATGAATTCAACCCATTTAGCATGTCTACGATTCAGTTTAGCTTGACTTTTAATATGTTTCAAAGATTCATGATCAGAATGTATAACAAATTCTTTGGGCCATAAATAATGTTGCCATGTTTCTAAAGTCCGAACAAGAGCATATAATTCTTTATCATAAGTAGAGTAATTCAGACTAGGCCCACTCAATTTTTCAGAAAAGTATGCAACAGGTTTGCCATCTTGTAATAACACACCTCCTAATCCAATTCCACTAGCATCACATTCAAGCTCAAAAGTCTTATTAAAATCAGGAAGTTTGAGTAAAGGAGCATGTGTCAACTTATCTTTCAATACCGTGAAGGCTTCTTCCTGTGCGGTACCCCAAACAAAAGGCACATCCTTCTTTGTAAGCTCATTGAGAGGTGCAGCAATGGTGCTGAAATCTCTCACAAAACGCCTATAGAAACCAGCGAGGCCAAGGAAACTCCTCACTTGTGTGACCGTTTTGGGCTGCGGCCAACTCTCAATAGCTTCAATCTTGGCTTTATCAACTTCAATTCCCTGTGGAGTAACAACATAGCCAAGAAAAGATACTCGGTCGGTGCAAAAGGTGCACTTCCCAAGGTTACCAAACAAACGTGCATCACGTAGAGCATTAAAAACAGCACGTAAATGTTCCAAATGTTGTTCCAAAGATTTGCTATAAATCAGTATATCATCAAAATAGACTACCACAAATCGTCCAATGAAAGCACGTAAAACTTCGTTCATTAATCTCATGAAAGTACTAGGTGCATTAGTTAACCCAAAAGGCATGACTAACCACTCATATAATCCAAACTTAGTTTTAAATGCTGTTTTCCATTCATCTCCCAATTTCATACGAATTTGATGGTATCCACTACGCAAATCAACTTTGGAGAATATTGTAGAACCACTCAATTCATCAAGCATATCATCTAGCCTAGGAATAGGGTGACGATAACGAATAATAATATTATTAATGCATCTACAATCAACACACATACGTGATGTACCATCCTTTTTCGCACTAGAATAATAGGAACAGCACAAGGACTAAGGGATTCGCGTATATAACCTTTGTCGAGCAGCTCCTGTACTTGACGATAATCTCCTTCGTCTCCTCCGGATTGGTACGGTATGGTGCACGGTTGGGTAATGATGCACCGGAATTAAGTCAATTTGATGCTCAATCCCTCGAATAGGTGGTAATCCGGTGGCACGTCTTGTGGAAAGACGTCGTGAACTCTGCAAAATGTTAGTGACAGCGGGGGCAAAGAGGAAGGCACGTCCTCGAATGAAAATAATGCCTCTTCGCACACAAAAGCATAGCAAACAGATTTGCTAAAATCTAGCTCATCAATATCAGATTTAGTGGCAAGTAAACATGCACTTTTCAATTTAATTTCAGAAACAACACTAGATGGTTTACTATTAGGCTTCATATGTTGCTCAAATTCTTTTCCACAATCTGATTTTCACTCTTATTTTCTCTCTGTTTTGCTTTATTAGCTCTATTAATATCATCTTTCAAAATGGACTCAGGAGTCATAGGAAGCAAAGTAATATTTTATCCTTATGAACAAGAGTATATTGATTGTTTCTACCATGGTGTACAGAATTTTATCAAATTGCCATGGTCTACCAAGTAATAAGGAACATGCTTGCATAGGTACCACATCACAATCAACATAATCAGCATATGTAGAGATACTAAAATGCACACGAACAGTACGTGTTACCTTAACCTTGCCGCTGTTGTTGAACCATTGCATGTAGTAAGGATGTGGATGTGGTCTTGTGGTGAGAGATAGCTTCTCCACCATCTCCATGCTAGCCAAGTTGTTGCAGCTCCCTCCATCTATGATGACGCGAATAGAACGTTCCTTCACAACTCCCTTTGTATGGAACAAATTATGCCTCTGATTTTGCTTAGCTTGTGTAACCTGCACACTCAAAACACGTTGAGCAACTAAACATTCATACCTGTCAAGATCTTTAGCAGCCATGTATTGTGTCTCATGATCGAATCATCTCCACCGTGTTCCTCATGTGTAATAAGAGCCAAAGTCTCCTCATCATAGTCACTAGCGGACTCATACCCACCATCCTCGTAGCAATCATCACACGCTGAGATTTGCATTCTCTCACAAAATGTCCTCTTCCCTTACAACGACGACAAATAATATCACTTGAGTGCCCTGTTGACGCCATGGAAGAAGAAGAACTCTGTGCAGGCCCGGCAGGTGTGCTCTTGGCAGATAGTGGTGGTTGTGCCTGCTTTCTTGTATCACGGTTGGAGGTGGCACCCGAAGGAGGTGATGGTGCAGTGGAAGTAGATGATGCACGTGGTGTCCATGATGAAGGTCGACCTGCAGAAAAGTTAGTGCGCGCCAATGCCTGTCGATCCTGCACTTCACGTTCAGCTTTACAAGCAAGATGGAATAAACGAGTGATATTATTATAATCCTTATAGTCTAGAATGGTCTGAATCTCTCTATTTAATCCACCCAGAAAACGTGCAAGCATAGCTTCA
Organism: Aegilops speltoides; assembly: GCA_021437245.1. Classification (NCBI taxonomy): domain Eukaryota; kingdom Viridiplantae; phylum Streptophyta; class Magnoliopsida; order Poales; family Poaceae; genus Aegilops; species Aegilops speltoides. The sequence continues at coordinate 244,087,225 of CM038146.1, forward strand.
TTCTCCTCAACAATACCACATCTAATCAAGCCAGTTTGTAATTCCTGATAATATTCTTCTACAGAGTTTTTTCCTTGTCTTAAGCGCTGCAATTTTTGAAGTAATTCACGTTGATAATATGGTGGAACCCAACGAGTACGCATAGCAGTTTTCAAAGCAGCCCAAGTAGCTGGAACAGGATATAATCTACAATGTTCGACCACCAAACACATGCAAAGCTAGTGAAAGCACAAACAGCAGCAGAACACGTCTCTCCTCGGGATATTGTAAACATGTAAATCGTTGTTCAGTTTCTAACTCCCAAGTAAGATATATATCGAGAACATATCTACCCTCAAATGGTGGAATATTCAATTTCAGTTTAGGGAGATGGTCATGATCTCGTACCTGAGGGGGAGCCCTAATATTGCCATTATTTGCATGTGGACGACCTGGTGGTTGTGGTGCTGGTGGTTGCACGTAGTTCTGATGTTGATCAACCTCATCCTCATAATCGTCCACATACTCATCATCCTCCTCGGTACCACCAGCAGCAGTAGCAGGAGCCAAAGAAGCACCAACAGCAGTAGCAGCGGCACCAGAATTTTGCCCTGGCTCAATAGGAACACGCTGAGCTCGTCCATACTGATTCGGAAGGGGGCGTAGTTGTTGTCGTTGCAGAGGTGCGATAGGTGCAGCCGGCGGTGGTTGTGGAAAACGCGCGAGCAATTCATCAAACTTGCTATCAAGCTTTGTTTCAAACGTCTTCTCAATGCCATCTATCTTCTCCATGGCCTCATCAAATCTGTTTAGCACATCTTGCACCTGTCCAATCATCATTTGCTGAAACTTATCATGTAGCTGTTTGTTCGTCAGGTTCTCCCAATCAGTCTCATCGGCTTGTGATCCTGCCATGGTTAGTAGCAATAGAAACACACAAGAATATGATCCTCACAGACTACTAGGAAGTGGTGGTGGTGGTGTGGTGGACAGTCACAAATCCGTCAAGCAAATCTCAAATTCTTACCAGTTCTTACCCAAGCGGCGGTGATCGGCAACCGTTGTAGTCAAAACTCTCAAAGCTTGGATATAGCGATTACGGGGAGAATCAAACGCACGACGAGATGTATGTGGAGCTGGGAAGGCTTATAATATGGTAGCAAAAAAAGGTCAGCAATAATCAATTCAGAGATGCAAAGTTGAATAAACGCTCAACGACGGTGATGTGGTTGGTCCTAGGCTAGACCGTGCTAGAGAGACGAGCCTAGAACACTAACAAAATCACGGCGCTGCACGTAAACAAGGGAGGAGCACAATCTGAATTTTTTTTCTCTTTTTTTCCTTTTTTTTGCACTTTTTTTTTGCTCCGCAACAAATTTTTTTCGGAAAAGTCTACAAATGGTCTAAAAACTGCCTAGCCAGAATTTTTTTCTTCTGCGGATGGCTTCGAAGTTGGGGAGTCCTCTGCTGTCACGACTCGGAGTATCGCGTGATCTAGAAATCAAGAACAATGCAACAATTACTGGACTCGGACTAGGACTGGTGGCGGTGATGAATCTGGTGGAACTCGGACTGGTGGCGGAGATGAATCTGGTGGAACTCGGACTGGTGGCGGATATATGTTGCGGTGGACTCGGATGGGTGTGATGGCGGCGGATATGTGGTGGCGTATATGGATTCGGATTGGCGGTGAATATGTGGTGGTGGTATATGGCAGCGGCGACGTGACAACCTGTGAATGAACTCAAACTCTAAAAGACTAGACGCTAAGACCAGCAACTTGACACGACGATGCAACGGCAAATTCAACAAAGCAAATACGAAAAGATTATGCAAAGGCTCGATTGGTTCGGACGGGATGAACTAACCGTAATTTTTTTGGCTTTTTCGTGGACTATAGGTATGAAGAACAGACTCGATCTAAACTACGAAAAATCGTAAAATCTCACCGAGCAACCTGGAAATCTGATACCACTTGATAGAGGCAAAGGTGTCCCGTCTTTCGATGAGATGGTGGATTTCGCTTTGGTGGAAGTCGACTTTGATGATCCGACTACTGACGCGTGCGAGGACGCCGCGCCTTAGCAATCGCTAAACCAACTCCGAGAGGTTATTGACCACGCCGAGCACGATCAACTGACCACGAAGGTCTGCTTCCTGCGAGCAAACGAAGAACAAGCAAGAAACTGAGATTGCAATCTGGATATTGCGAATATAAGATGAAAGCTTTATTGATCAAGGTGGAGTTCTGGCGCTTTGTCCGGTCGTTGAACACAAACGGCACGCGAAGTTGCAGCTATGGCGAACTTTTAATCTAAACAAAACCCAAAGTCTAAACGGTGCCCTAAGGGCTGTATATATGGAGGAAGAGGGGTGAATTTCGTGGCCCTTGGTGGAGGGGTCCAAACTAACCCTATCTCTTGTTTCCCCACACATACGGACTCTAAAAATAGCCTATACTAATGTATTTCGAAATTACATGGGCCTGGCCCAATAATAAGGTGACGCAGCACCTAGAATAGCCTCTGGACGAAATTTATGAAGTGGCATCTTGTATATTTCGTCCAAGGCTTCATGTACTCATTATGGTGGCTTCAAAGTCCTGAAATCAGCGCTTGTAACTCCATTCTTGTCCCCCTTGCGCATGCCATCATCTCCATGCTCGTTCTTGCTCCAATGTTCATCCTTCTCCAAGCTAGGCCCTTCATTTGTAAGCAAAACAAATGTATCCAATTTAGGCAGCATCATATTCTCATGAACATTAGAATCATTACCAAGAAACGAAAGTACCTGGTAATTTAGTTGGCGTGCGCGAGCTCTAGTAATTGGTCCAGTATGTATAGCAGCAGGGGTTGTGGGTGTAACAATGGTATTGATGTCCTCATCATTGATCAACCTCATCCTCGTAATAGGTGTCCCGTCTTTCGATGAGATGGTGGATTTCGCTTTGGTGGAAGTCGACTTTGACGATCCGACTACGAACGTGCGAGGACGTCGCGCCTTAGCAATCGCTAAACCAACTCCGAGAGGTTATTGACCACGCCGGAGCACGATCAACCTGACCACGAAGGTCTGTTTCCTGCGAGCAAACGAAGAACAAGCAAGAAACTGAGATTGCAATCTGGATATTGCGAATATAAGATGGAAGCTTTATTGATCAAGGTGGGGTTCTGGCGCCTTTGTGCAGTCGTTGAACACAAACGAAACGCAGCGAAGTTGCAGCTATGGCGAACTTTTAATCTAAACAAAACCCGAAGTCTAAATGACGCCCTAAGGGCTGTATATAACGGGGAAAAGGAGGGAATTTCGTGGCCCTTGAGGGTGGGGTCCGAAACCAACCCTAACTCTTGTTTCCCCACACATACGGACTCTAAAAATAGCCTATACTTAAGTATTTCGAAATTACATGGGCCTGGCCCAATAATAAGGTGACGCAGCACCTAGAATAGCCTATGGACGAATATTATGAAGTGGCATCTTGTAAATTTCGTCCAAGGCTTCATGCATTCCTTATGGTGGCTTCAAAGTCCTGAAATCATCACTTGTAACTCCGTTCTTGATCCCCTTGCGCATGCCATCAACTCCATGCGTGTTCTTGCTCCAATGTTCATCCTTCTCCAAGTTAGGCCCTTCATTTGTAAGCAAAACAAATGTATCCAATTTAGGCAGCATCATATTCTCATGAACATTAGAATCATTACCAAGAAACGAAAGTACCTGGTAATTTAATTGGCGTGCGCGAGCTCTAGTAATTGGTCCTGTATATGTAACAGTAGGGGCTGTGGGTGTAACAATGGTATTGATGTCCTCATCACCGTGCAAGCTACATCAAGAAGATGCATGAAGATACAAGAAACACCATCGAGCGCCAAGTACAACGACTAGCGACCAAGCTCAACATCAACAAGCAACCCATGATCTTCAACATAGGCGATCTCGTGTGGCTACACCTTCGTAAGGAACGCTTCCCCAACGAACGCAAGTCCAAACTTCTACCTCGAGCCGATGGACCCTTCAAGGTGTTAGCACGCTACAACAACAAAGCCTACAAGCTCGACCTACCAAGCGACAAGTACAACGTGAGCGACACCTTCAACGTCAAAGACCTCTCGCCTTTCCATGGTGATGAAGATCTAGATCCGAGGTCGGATCCTTTCAAGGAGGGATATTATGCGAGCATCCTTCCATCATCCCCATGGACTCTACATCAACACCTACAACACCACAAGGACCGATGACTCGAGCACGTGCAAGAGCTCTCGAAACCGAGGTGACATCACTCCTCTCACAACTCTCCTTCGATTCACATGAGACATGGTTACTACCTCAAACAGAAACTCTATGCATACTCAGGCACCAAGGAGTCAACCATGAAGAGGCTAGGAAGCGAGGAGAATCGGAAGCGGAAGACATACGCGAAGACGGAGAGGAGAAAGCAACCAATACCAGAGAGGCCGGACGATCCGGATGGAGGCCCGGACGATCTGGACAGAGCCCGGATGATCCGGACCCAGGTCCGGACAATCCGGCTAATTCGACCGAAGGCAACAGAACCTCCACGCTGAAGCCGGATCATCCGGACCCCGGCCCGGATCATCCGGATCCCGCCCGGACATCCGGATCCCCGGCCGGACGTCCGGCCCTACGCCGTCACCTGTAGAGCATTTGGACCATCCGGGCCTCCACCCGGATCATCCGGACCAGCCCGGATCATCCGGACCCTCGCCCGGATCGTCCGGCCAGCGCCTGCGCGCGCGTGTTGGGCTGAGCCCATGTACCCCTTCGCCCTAGACTCTATTTATAGGACCCCCTCTCCTCACTTTGAGACTTAGCATCGGATTAGCTCATATTTGTGTGTGAGAGAGCCTTTGCTCATCCACCGGTACTTCTCCACGGAGATCAGAACCTCCGTCTAGGAGAAGATCCATCGGATTCAAGACCCCTATAAGGGAAGATCCCCTCGTGGATTCAAGACCTCCTCCGGGAGAAGAACGGCTACCTTTGTATCTTTCCTTTGTTGATTTAGGACCATGTATCACTCGTGCTTCGATGATCTAGACCTTGTGTGATTGATCTCTTGTCGGTTGAGTGTCTCTCTCGTTCTTCCCCGTGATTTCCTCTCGTGCTTCCGCGTGTTCTTCGTGTTTCCCTCCGTAGGATCCCCTCCAAACGTGAAAGATCGACGAATTAGGGTTCCACCCTACATCAGTGTATCTGACTTAGGTAGTAGCCATGTCTCGAGAGGGTCATATGAAATATCATTTAGGAGAGAAGTGATGCGGAGCATCCTTCCATCATCCCCATGGACTCTACGTCAACACCTACAACACCACAAGGACCGATGACTCGAGCACGTGCAAGAGCTCTTGAAACCGAGGTGACATCACTCCTCTCACAACTCTCCTTCGATTCACATGAGACATGGTTACTACCTCAAACGGAAACTCTATGCATACTCAGGCACCAAGGAGTCAACCATGAAGAGGCTAGGAAGCCAGGAGAACCGGAAGCGGCAGGCATGCATGAAGACGGAGAGAAGAAAGCAACAAGGACCAGAGAGGCCGGACGATCCGGACGGAGCCCGGATGATCCGGACCCCGGTCCGGACGATCCGGCTACAACAACCGAAGGCAACAGAAGCTCTCCCCCGAAGCCGGACCATCCGGGTCTCGTCCCGGATCATCCGGACCCCGCCCGGACGTCCGGACCACCAGTCGGACATCCAGCCCCTCGCGACCATCAGCCGACCCTCCGGCTCATCTGGGTCCCCGCCGGATCATCCGGACCCGTCCCAGATCATCCGCCAGCGCTGTGTGTGCGCGTGTTGGCTGAGCCCATGTACCCCTTCGCCCCAGACTCTATATATAGGACCCCCCCTCCTCACTTCGAGACTTAGCATTGGATTAGCTCATATTTGTGTGAGAGCCTTTGCTCATCCACTCGGTTACATCTCCTCGGAGACCAGGACCTCCTTCGGAGAAGATCCCCTTGCGGATTCAAGACCCCTACCTAGGGAAGAACATCAAGGCCTCCTCTTGGAGATGAACGGTTCTGTTGTATCCTTACCCTAGTTGACTATGTATCTTGTGGATCTCATGTGTGTATGTTGATGTAGCACTTGTGTGATCGATACCTTGTTGGTTGAGTGATTTCCTCTCGTTTTCCTCGTGTTTCCCCTCGTGATTCCGCGTGTTCTTCGTGTTCCCAACTTAGGATCCCCTCCAAACGTGAAAGATCGACGAATTAGGGTTCCACCCTACATCATATGGTATCATGAGCCACATTGATCACGTTTTTGGAGCCCCTACCTCGTGATTTCTAGCTTGATTTTGTTGTTTTCCTAAAATCCGAAAATCCCCACAAAAAATACCCCCCAAATTTTTTTGTGATTTGTTAGTTTTGATGATGTTTTGTTGTTTTTGATCCGTGGATTCGGTGTGTAACTCGTGGATCTTGTGTTTCCCCACCTTCTTCCCCTTGAAATCCATCCAAAATCCCCGAAATCGTCAATTTCCACCCCATTTTCGTGTTCTTCCCGAGCTGTTCCTGTGCGCGGTTGACCTGCCCGGATCATCCGGACCAAGTCCCGGATCAGCCGGACGTGCCCGGATCATCCGGCTCCTGCCCCGGATCATCCGGCTTCCTCTGCCGAAACTGCATTTCTGCAGTCCACCATCCACCACCACCACCATCCACACATATATACATCCTCCCCATCCCATCCACCACCATTTCCACTTGCCAAACCCCAAGACTCAACCTCCGTACTACCATTCGATTTTGAGTTCGACAATTTGAGTGAGATTTCCGTGTCCTCTTGTGTTTCGGCTATTTAGGCGCGGTGTGACATCAACAACAAACGCTCATTTTGGTCGGCTACTCATCTTCACTACGGACGGTAACTTCGACGACATCTTTGTCATACCTTGCAATTGCATTGATAACCATCATATACCATCTTTTGCGTTGCTTACCCACCGAGACTAGCCATTGAGTATTGCCGGCAACGTGACTTGTGCACATTAGTTGCATACAATATATCATACATACCTTCGAGGTGCATATCTCGGAATCAACTTGTGTGTCACAAAGTTGTCATCGCATACACAATTGCTATCTTAGTTCGTGAAGTTTGCATAAGAAAAGAGCTCAAAAGAGAAAGAGCCACTCAAGCTTTTAAGCAAAGAGGAAAGATAAGCAAAGAGCTTATAAGCAACAAGCATAGCATCATACAACATCAAGATTGTCATATAAGATCATCTTGGATCATTGCACCGATACACCATACATATAGAATACTTGGGATAGAGATCGTTACATTTTTCCTAGTAGGTCGTGCACAAGCTCCGTATCCGCCTATTGTGCAATCGTGCTAGCGTCTCTCTAGTATTGTGCAACAAGAGCATTTTCGTGGATTCCACATTTTGGCTCACTTTTGGTTTGCACAATCCCATTTATCTATTTGCGTTTGTGTTTCCGTGTATCACTACTTGCTTGGTCTACTTGTTGCATATGCGAATTTGCGAATCTTCTTCAACATTTTTGAGTCAAGCTAATGATTGCAATCAATTTTGTGCCACCATCCTAACCAAGCTCCACCAAAAACTTTTTCTTGTGTAGGTGTGAGAATCGACAAGGATCGGTACCAATAGTGCTATTTCATTGTCCGCATTTGAGTGAACTTGATCCATCTTCAACTTCGGTCAAAGGTACATTGGTATTCGTTCTTCTCCTTCCACAACTCACAATTTTGCTTGAAATGATGGATAGGCCAAGTTCTTCTACAAATCCACTCTTCATCGAGCAAGACGACGACATGTCATCATACGTCACCAAGAGCCACCTCTTTGGCGCACAACGAGCTCTCCATCAAGAGCAACAAGCAATGAGCGAACGCATCGACAACCTCTCCACCAACTTGCGACTCTCCGAGCAACGTACACGAGATTACTTCGACAACAAACTCGACGCGCACAAGAAAGAGAACGATGCAAGAATGGACGAGATCCGCGCCTTGTTGGTGAACCGGCGTACTTCTACCTCTTCACACTCAAGAGGGAGCCACTCAAGTCGCCACTCCGACGACTCCTTCTCCGACACAAGTACACCGTCATCGAACACTCTTCGACGAGCCGCGCGTCAAGACCGTCATGCATCTCGCAACCCGCTACACGACAAGAATCTCCAAGAGCAAGTTGATGAACAAGTTCCTCGTCCTCAATCGAACCAAGTGGCGTTTGCTCAAGCTCAAGAACGACAACGTCTTCGTCGCCAACAAGAACAAGAACGAGCGCGCCTACATCAAGAGCAACAAGACGCCGAGGCTCAACGTCTTCAACAACAACAACGAGAAGCACAAGCTCTTGAGGCGGAACGTGCCCTTCAAGCATCAAGTCGAGCTATTGCCAACCGCAATCGCGAAAGGCGCAATCAAGAGGAAGCCCTTCGAGAAGAAATACAAGAGAGGAACTATGATGCGGAGCATCCTACGGACATCACCATGTCAAGAGTCCGTTTGGCAAGTGACACGTGCGACCTCTACTTCTCATACATAAAGGTGAATCTTCTCCTTTACACGTGTTCACTTGACCCCTTTGAGGATGGTATACTACTTGACACTCCACTCGTGTGCATGCATAGGTATTGTCGGAGCTTCACGCATGACGAGGAGGAGTGCAAGCGCCAAGGAACACCTACACCGTCCGCGAGGGAAGCATGGAAGCGAAGACGGAAGAAGAAGGACCTGCCCAGTCCAGAAGGGCGGTACTACCGCTTCAAAGCAAGCGGTACTACCGCTCAGCGGTACTACCGCCCATGAGTCCGTACTACCGCCCTACCTGTCTTGCAGCCAGCGGCCTTGGCCTTGTATCCCTCTCCCACTTACCCCTTCGTGGCTTAGACTATAAATAGACCACCTCCACCTTCTTTCTAGGGTTAGCAAAGTGATAGCTCATTTGTATGTGAGCTTTGCTCCTACCTATCTCTACTCTTGAGAGAGAGAGACCACTACTCCATTGGAGGCCAAGACCTCCATCTAGGAGAAGATCCTCATGGATATCATCAAGACCCCTTGTGGGAAGATCCATCTAGGATATCATCAAGACCTCCTTTTGGAGATGAACCTTACCTTGTATCTTTCCCTGTGTTGTTCATGTACCTTGTGATCTTGTGTGTTTGATTGTCTAGTGGATGTGTGATTTGGACTTGTTCTTGAGTGTTTCCCCTTGTGATTTCTCCCCGTTCTTCGCCGTGTTCTTCGAGGGATCCCACTCCAAACGTGAAAGATCGACGAATTAGGGTTCCACCCTACATCATATGGTATCATGAGCCACGTTGATCACGTTTTTGGAGCCCCTACCCCGTGTTTTCTAGCTTGATTTTGTTGTTTTCGTCCTATATTCGAAAATCCCCACCAAAAATAGCCCCCAAATTTTTTGTGATTTGTTGGTTTGATGATGTTTTGTTGATTTTGATCCATGGATTTGCTTGGTTTCAAGTGGATCTAGCATTCCCACAAGTTTCCCCTCTTTCCATCCACGAAATCCATCAAATTTTGCCCCCGAAATCATCCATTTCCGCCCCAAAATCGCACCCCGATTCGATCTGCGAAAAAACCCGACACGAGCGGTACTACCGCCGTACAGAGCGGTACTACCGCTGAGAACCTCAAGCGGTACTACCGCCCCGCTAACGGTACTACCGCTAGGCCCTGTTTCAGCCGAAACAGTCGAAAAATCCCGACACGAGCGGTACTACCGCCCTCCCGAGCGGTACTACCGCCCTGGCCAGTTTCAGCTTTCCGAGTTTCACCGTTTTGCCCATAACTAATTCATCCGAACTCCGTTTTTGACGTTCTTTAGCTCGTTTTGAAGCTATTGACATCCCCCATCCCGCAAAAATACTACCAACATCATTTGACTCCATCATATTTTCTGAAATTTGGCATCTTTGCCTAGGGCTTCCACCACAACATCCGCATAACCACCACCGACTTCCGCAACCTAACCCATTTTGTTCCTTATAGCATTAGTGGTTGTTTGAGTTGTGATTTGAGTCTCCTAAGGTGTTTAGGCTACTTAGGGACCGTTGCTTCTTCATCAACCACCACCACCGCCACCACTTCCACATAACCTTGCCCACCATACACTTCCGACAACCCAACTTAACCCAATTGTTGTTTGAGCTTTTTCGAGTTGTGGCTTGTGTCTCCTAAGGTGTTTCGGCTACTTAGGGACCGTGCGCTTCCAACTCTTACACCGTGTATAACCCATCATCCCACTTCCGCATTGCCTAGTGCAACACCACCACCGCTTTCCGCTACCACCATTTGACATTTGTCATTTGAGATTTTGAGTTTGCGGTTTTTCCGTTTCCTAAGGTGTTTCGGCTACTTAGGGACGAGTCTCCATCATCTTGGTATCTACACCAAGAACACCGCCACTCATCATCGCAAAGGACGGTAACCTCGACGACACCATTGTATATTCCCTTGCAATTGCATTGTTAACCCCTAGCCCATTTTGCGTCACTTACCTATCGAGACTAGCCATTTGAGTATTGCCGGCAACGTTACTTGTGCACATTAGTGGTCCATAACTTCCATTGCATACATACCATATCATATTGGTATCATATCATCCATTGTGCCTCAAGTTTGTTCCCGCATATACACAATTGCTATCTTGGTTTCTGCATTGTACAAAAGTAGCCATAGAGAAAAAAAAGAGAAAAAGCTTTTAAGCAAAAAGAGAGCAAAGAGCTCGTGAGCAAGTGCCATAATATCATACCCCATTGAACATAAGAGCCATACCAAAATCTACATCATATGATATCATGCTTGAGAGAAACACCGGGAACCATACATACATAGCATACTTGGGATAGAATATCCATTTTGCATATTATAGGTTGTGCACAAGTGTCGTATCCGCCTATTGAGCAATCGTGCTAGCGTCTCTCTTGAGTTGTGCAACACGAGCGTTTTGGTGGATTCCACATTTTGAGCTCATTCCTTGGTTGCACGACCCCATTTATCTATCTGTGTGTGTGTTTCCGTGTGCCATTCTTTGCTATTGGTCCATTTGTCTCACTTGCGAATTTGTGAATCTTTTTCAACATTATTGACTCTTGCTAACATTTTGCATTAAATTTTGTGCCACTATCCTCACCAAGCTCTACCATAAGCTTTACTTGATAGGTGTGAGTGAACAAGTCCGTACCAATTCCACTATTCTTTCATCTCACATTGAGTGAAACGAGATACATCCTCAACATTGGGAAAAGGTAACTTGGTATTGTTTATCTCATTTCCTACTCACCTCTACTCGAGTCTTGTGATGGATAGGCAAGGCATTTCATCTTCGGTCTACAACAACAACGACGAGTTCGATGCCATGAACAACAACTCCGGCCAAGATGCAAGCTAAAATGGAGGAGATCAAAGCCCTCATCAAGTCCTACAAGCGATCTTCCTCATCTTCGAGAAGACGCCAAGAGCACATGCTTCCGAGCTACCATCTTCGCAAGATCACATCGGCATCGACACCATCACCAACAAAAACGTGAAGGTCAAGAGCTCTACATCAACAACCGCTCAATGACTTCACCATCTCCCTTGGCATCTTCGCCAAGCGACTTCAAGGCATCTTCGCCAACGGACATATGGCATCTTCGCCAACAAGAACCTCAAGATTACACTCAAGAGAAGCTACCCAAGCTCAAGTCCATGACTTCCACGAGCTACTACGACCTCGACACCGACCACAAGATTCCTTTCTATGGGACTCAAGAACCCGAGGAGTACCTCGAGTGGGAGCGTTTGATGGACGACTACCTCAAGCTACATCAAGTTCCTCCCGAAGATCAAGTGAAGTGCGCCACAAGAAACTTCCACGACTACGCATTGGCATGGTGGCTTCACACACCTTCGGAGTACTACGACATGAGTTGGCCCAAGACGAAGAAAGCTTTGCGGCGAGAGTTTGTGCCTCCAACCTACATGGAACAACTTCGACGCCAATTGGAGAACACTACCCAAGGATCCAAGTCCATCGACAAGTACTTCAAGGAGATGATGATTGCCTTGCGACGAGCCAGGCGTGGATTTACCCCATTTCGATGAAGTTCCACTTCATGATGGGATTGCACAACGACATCTCCAAGACCATCGTCCTCAAGAACTACAAGTCCATCGACGACTACTACATTGGTGCTCTCAAGGCGGAACAAGAACTCATGAAGGCCAAGGCTTCTCCACCCCAAGCAAACTTCACGGCGACCAAGCTCTACGACAAGCATGAGGCTAGTACCACCAAGACGTCCAAGCCCGACAAGCTCCAAGACGATGCTCCCAAGTGTGACTTCACCGCCATCCCTCTTTGTGACATTGATGATGCCGAGTCTACTCCGACTCTTTTTCAAGACGGTGCGGCGACGAGTTCGACTACGGAGACCTTCAAGGACCAAGCTTTGGAGGCGAGTGACAAGGTGGCGAGCAAGGATGATGCTTCCATCTTTGGAGGCGAGAGTGATGATGTGCCATCTTCGGCCTTCATCTACGGCGACGGTGACGAGATGATCGAGCATGGGATTTTACCTTCGGTCATGGAGGAGAGTGATGATGTGCCATCTTCGGCCTTCATCCACGGCGACAACGACGAGATGGTTGAGCATGGGATTCTCCCTTCGACCACGACGACGTATGATGACTTGAGTGACTTGTGCCACCATATTGAGAGTGAGAGTGACTTCACCACTAGCCCCATATATGATGAGTTGCCACAATTCCCATGTGAGGAGAGCCACAACCCCCACCACTTGAGTGAGATGAGTGACTCCACCATACGTGAGTTTGAGTGCACCTATTTTGAGGGAGTGAGTGAACCACCACATAGAGAGAGTGAGATAGTTGATAGGTCTTGTGAGGCCATTTGCATTTCTAACAACTTGACCTCTACCTCTATTGTGTCTTCTCATTTGGTGCTAGGTCCCATTTATGATGATGCGCCGATCCTCGACGACTTCGTCCTCCCTTTGGACAAGACGATGGCCATGGTGGAATATGATGCACCGCCCACATGGTTCCATCAGGATGAAGATGACCACCATTTGGTCTTTCCCACCTCACCTACACCACTTGAGTGGAATGAACAAGGTAACATAGGTGAAGGTGATGCTCTAGTCCCACTAGTGGACTTTCTCGACATTGATTGCTTGCATGATGTTGATCCACCTAGTACCTTGCTTCATTCTAGTATGATTTCCCCATGTGATGATTTGCCCATTTATGATGAGTACGATGATTCTCATGTGGAGTCTATTAGTTGTGATGCCATGTTACATAGGATTTCTTGTGACAATTCTTTAGGTCACGTCATGTTTGCTAATCCGCTTGACTTGTCATATGCTATGCATGAGATCAACCATATGTCTTATTTGCAATCTCTTCGTAGTGACTATGCATATGCCATTAAAATAAACCCAATTTGCACATATGGCATAGATGACAAGCCCATGGTTATTGGCATTTGTTTGTCTTGTGATGATATTGATATGCTCCCTTTGCATCATTTATCTCATATGCCATGCCATGACCACCTAGCTTCGGATATGCATTTTTTTGGATGTTGTCCATTTTCTCCATATGATGTTTCCGATATTGCTCATGAGGAGGCCCCCATAGTTTCCTCATACATGTTAGGGGAATTTGATCCATCCCATTCATTGCATGATCCCCATACTTGTTTGCACCATATGCTACCCACGAATAAACATACTATTGATGTGCCATATACTTGCATTCTCAATTGGTGTCCCCATCGTGTCATACATAACAACTATTCTTTCATGATGGATGACATGTTCCTATACCATGCATCAAATTTCTTTGAGTGATGCTTATCTTGTGCTAACTCACACGTGCACATACACATCATGATGGATGATGTGTACATTTACCACACACACAATTTCTTTCGTTTGTGTCTCTTTTGTGTAGGTACCCAGGAATACTTGTCAACCTCGCAATCCCACGAGTTGACAAAACGAGCTCTTGAGAGCAACGATGAATTGGGATCACGTGGACTATCCTTACCACCGTTCCCTTCGCGCAAGGACTACGCGCAACTCCTCTACTTGGCTCTCACACGGCTATGGGCCATTTACCACTTCTCACATTATGCTCATTTTACCGTGTTCACTTTGCATGCTATGCTTGCTTCTATGCCTTTGCCATGCAATTGTGACCCTTGTTTGCATCTACCCATGATTCTCCATTATGATATTCCTATGTGTATTTGCATGCTTGGTGGAGATCCTTGTTGCTTTTGCCATGTTTATCATGTGCCCCATTCTATTGATGCTTGTTGTGTTGGGAGAGTCATGATGACCCATTGCTATTCACATACGGCCTCTCGCCAATACATTCATGATATTGTACTCATATCTTGCTTTCATGCTTGTGCTATGACTTGTGAATTATTCATGCCCACTATTTGCACCGATGACATGTTTGCCATGATTCCTCCTAGTATGTTGCATCTTCGCACTACTAGCTTGCTTGATTTGATAGATATGAATGCTCACTATATTGCATCACCCATGTTCCACTACTTGCTTTCTTGGGTTGATGACATATATGCTCATGCCTCTCAAATGATATATCTTGATCATTGTCTCTTGTGTTATAAGTGCTCATCTCATGCGGTTGATGACAAACATCTATATGCTTTGCACATGATTCAGATTGCTTCTTGTCATATATCTCCATGTGTTGCCTCTCTCATGCTAGATGATTTGCCATGTATTGAGTGCAACAATGATTCTCTTCTTGTTCATGAGATTGCCCCCATAGCATTCTCGCATATATTCGGAGATTTTGACACAATTCTTGTGAAGCATGCTTGTCTTACTTCTTTGCACCATATACCTAGTGCCTTGAATATCGCCATTGTTGAATCATATTATTCATGCACTTATGCTTCTAATGGTTATGTGCAAGAGCAGAGAACCATCATGATGGATGATGTGTTTGTCTACCATGCGCATATGTTCTTTGTTTTGTTTTGTACATGTGTAGGATACTTGGACTTTGTGTCGACTTCCACTTCACGTGAGTTGACCATTCGAGCTCTTGAGAGCGAGCCTCATACATTATACCACGACTCGCTTCTACACCACATTTCCTACCACTTCGGCATTGTGAAGAATGCACAAGGACACGCTTTCAAGGTGACATCCTTCTTGAGCTTGGATATTGTGGATCATACTTCATGTGTTGCTTGCACCATTTGCACGCATGTTCGAGATATTGCTTGCACCCATGATAACCACATTTCCATGCTTCATGATATATATACCTTGTGTGTTGCATCCAATTCTTGGACTACTTGCTACTATCATATGGTTGGTTGCACCAAGATCATTTCTTCACATATGCCATGTCCCTTTGCTTATCACATGCTTGATTTGATTGCCTCACACATGATGAACAATTGCTATCTCCATTGTGTTGAGTGCCACGATATCTTCTCTACACCCTATGCACGTTATACTTGGATTGTCTTGCACTTGCCCCATGTGTTTAGACATTTCACTATATTTGGTGTTGTGAATGACTCTTATGCCTACCATAGACCGCTCATTGAGCTCTTTATGCATGCTTGCTATGAACTTGAGGTAGATGCTTGTTCACTTATCACATATATTTGCATCTTGACCTCCCATTTACATGCTTGTTCCCATGATGTACTTGATTGTGCTCAATTTATAAGTCCAAATGTCATGACACACTTCTTTGTCAAACCATATGCTATGCTTGATGACAACACTTGTTGGGTGAATCACCTCTTGAATGCTTGGTTTTGCTCTTACGACAACCACATTTGTTTTTCCAAGTGCTTGTTATCTTTGCTACTTTTGAAGGAATTACAAGACGGTGAGACATTGGAGAGTGCCCATTTGGAACTTCAAGATGACAAGAACTTGGTGATCGACCACTTCTACACGGCAACGCCATCTCTTTCCCATGGTGATTTGGTTTTCGATCCGAGGTCGGATTTTTCCCAAGGGGGAGGGGATGATGCGGAGCATCCTACGGACATCACCATGTCAAGAGTCCGTTTGGCAAGTGACACGTGCGACCTCTACTTCTCATACATAAAGGTGAATCTTCTCCTTTACACGTGTTCACTTGACCCCTTTGAGGATGGTATACTACTTGACACTCCACTCGTGTGCATGCATAGGTATTGTCGGAGCTTCACGCATGACGAGGAGGAGTGCAAGCGCCAAGGAACACCTACACCGTCCGCGAGGGAAGCATGGAAGCGAAGACGGAAGAAGAAGGACCTGCCCAGTCCAGAAAGGGCGGTACTACCGCCCAAAGCAAGCGGTACTACCGCTCAAGCGGTACTACCGCCCAAAGCAAGCGGTACTACCGCCCATGAGTCCGGTACTACCGCCCTACCTGTGCGCAGCCGCGGGCCTTTGGCCTTGTATCCTTCTCCCACTTACCCCTTCGTGGCTTAGACTATAAATAGACCACCTCCACCTTCTTTCTAGGGTTAGCAAAGTGATAGCTCATTTGTATGTGAGCTTTGCTCCTACCTATCTCTACTCTTGAGAGAGAGAGACCACTACTCCATTGGAGGCCAAGACCTCCATCTAGGAGAAGATCCTCATGGATATCATCAAGACCCCTTGTGGGAAGATCCATCTAGGATATCATCAAGACCTCCTTTTGGAGATGAACCTTACCTAGTATCTTTCCCTTTGTTGTTCATGTACCTTGTGATCTTGTGTGTTTGATTGTCTAGTGGATGTGTGATTTGGACTTGTTCTTGAGTGTTTCCCCTTGTGATTTCTCCCCGTTCTTCGCCGTGTTCTTCGAGGGATCCCACTCCAAACGTGAAAGATCGACGAATTAGGGTTCCACCCTACATCAAACTACCATCCGCGTGCGCAACGTCAAGCTCCACAAGCTCCTCCATAAGCTCCTCAAGCTCAACTGATGTAGGGTGGAACCCTAATTCGTCGATCTTTCACGTTTGGAGGGGATCCTACGGAGGGAATACGAAGAACACGCGGAAGCACAAGGGAAAACACGGGGAAAACGAGAGAGAATCACTCAACCAACAAGGGAATCGATCACACAAGTGCTAGATCATCATACACATAAGAGATTCACGAGATCCAAAGTCAACAAAGGTAAGGATACAAAGGAACCGTTCTTATCCAAGAGGAGGCCTTGATGTTCTTCCCTAGAAGGGGTCTTGAATCCGCTTGGGGATCTTCTCCAAGAGGTCGTGAACTCCGAGGAGAAGTAACCAAGTGGATGAGCAAAGGCTCTCACACAAACATGAGCTAATCCAAGTGCTAACCCTAGCTAGGAGGAGGTGGGGAGTTTATATAGCATATGTCCACGAAGGGGTAAGTGAGGAGGGATACATGGGCCTCGCCCCGACTCACAGGCAAGGTGGGCGGTAGTACCGCCAAAGGGCGGTAGTACCGCTCAAGCGGATAGTGCCGCTTGGGCTGAGCGGTAGTACGGCCCGGATCGTCGAGAACACTAGTACTTGCCGATGGTTGAGCGGTAGTGGCGAAGCGGCAGTGGGGGCGGAGTACCGGACGGTCGTGGTAGTACCGCTTACGGGCGGTAGTACCGCCGTCTGGTCTTCTTCCGTCGTCGCTTCCGTGCTTCCTCATGGATGGTGTAGTTGTTCCTTGGCGCTTGACTCTCCTCGTCGTCCTTAGTGTTCCGACAATACCTATGCATGCACACGAGTGGAATGTCAAGTAGTATACCATCCTCGAAGGGGTCAAGTGAGCACGTAAAGGAGATGATTCACCTTGTGTATGTGAAGTACATGTCGCGCGTGTCACTTGCCGAACGGACTCTTGACATGGTGATGTCCATAGGATGCTCCGCATCATCTCCCTCCCTTGGGAAGGATCCGACCTCGGATCGTGATCCTCATCACCATGGAAACGGTTGTCATAGACGGACTTGTAGTTGGAAGAAGTTGAAGACATGGCGCAATCCAAGTAGTCCAAGGTGTCGCGGAGTGATAGACATGCAAAAGAGCAAACACAAGCAACACTCGAAATACAATGGTTAGCGCACACAAAAGGTCCATCATGTAAGAATGAGTCCGTGCGGTAAGATTGGTCGTGACAAAGCGCATGAAGCATATCAAGATGATCTAGAATGAGATGCAAAGCATTCATGGAGGAAATGCAATCATTGTGTAAACAAATGTGTTGTAAATATGATCTATGCAACCACGGTGCAAAATGATGTCATAGTGAGATGTTTTATCAATAGCATGAATATGGCAATGGATGCTCAATATGTATATGTTATCATGCAATTGATGATGGACAATATGATCATGATGTATGAATATGCCTTCAAGGTAGATCACAACAAATTTGCTAAGGAAATGCACAAGCTCATATATCATGGATGACATGGGAATACAAGATGCAACAAGGCAATCACAATGTGAGTCAATCCATGCATAGTGTGCAAACTTGTGGTGAGTATGATATGTCCATCGAGCATGACATGTGTGAGCACAATCAAGAAATATGAAGGTGTTGGTGTACCAAAGCTCGATGTCGAGGCATGAGTGGAGTGTCAAGGTGCCTCCAATAAGTGCAAGCGCCTCAATGTGAAGGTCCATGTAGCCAATCTCCAATGTCGCTCCTCCTTTCACGAGATGTATCATGTAGACAACAAGAAGGAAACAACAATGAAAGAGTGACCCATCCAATATGCATATTTGAGGATTGCTCAAAGAGAAGGAGTTCACCTTTATGAGAATGTCAAAATGTTGGTGCCGCACATCATGTATGCCTTCACATAACCAATATGTCGATAACGGCATCACCTTGTGAAACCTCCAAAATGAAAGAACATGACAAACACTGAAAAACAAATGAGGTTAGCGGAAATGCAAAACCTATCATTCGAGTGGTAAGATACCCAACAAGTGTATGCATCATGCTCATCATAAGAAAGTACAAGGAGCGTGTCATAGTATGGAGGCATATGATGCAAGAACAACCATGTGCAATAGGCTCAATCAAACAAGCATGCATCACAAGTAAAGTGTCCAAATCTCCAAGATCAATAAGCATAGTAAGTTGGCACTCAATACAAGGTGATATGAGAGATGCAACTAATGGAGACAAGAGACAATGATCATGACAAATCAAGTGAGAGGCATCAACATCTATGTCATCAACCCAAGAAAGCAAGTAATAGTGGAACATGGGTGATGCAACATAGCAAGCAATCATAGCTATCAAGTCAAGCAAGCTAGTAGTGCAAAGATGCAACGTACTAGAAGGAATCATGGCAAGCATGTCATTGGTGCAAATAGTGTGCATGAATAATTCACAAGACATGGCACAAGCATGAAAGCAAGATGTGAGAAAATAGCATGAATATCTCGGTGAGAAGCCATATGTAAATAGCAATAAGGCATAATGACTCTCCCAACACAACAAGCATCAATAGTATGGGGCACATGATAAACATGGCAATAGCAACAAGGATCTCCACCAAGTATGCAAATACACATAGGAGTAGCATAATTGTGAATCATGGGTAAATGCAAGCAAGGGTCACAATTGCATGGCAAAGGCATAGAAAGAGGCATAACATGCAAAGTGAACACAATAGTATGGGCATAAGGTGACAAGTGGTAAATAGCCCATAGCCGTGTGAGAACCAAGTAGAAGAGATGCGCGTAGCGCTATGCCAAGGAACGGTGGTAAGCATAGTCCACGGGATCCCAAAGCATCGTTGCTCTCAAGAGCTCGCTTTAAACAACTCTTGGGATTGAGAGGTTGACGAGTATACATGAGTACCTACACAAAACAAAGACAAAGGAAAAATTGTGTGTGCATGGTATATGTACACATCATTCATCATGATGCGCACGTGCATGTGTCGGTTAGCACTAAATAGCCAATGCTCAAATAAATGAGATGCATGATATAGAAACATATCATCCATCATGAGAGGTTTGTTATTATGTATAACATAATGGAGACTCAAATTGTGTAATGCATTATGAGAAATATCTAGAGCATTGTTGTTCATGGAATGCATATGGTGCACGCAGCCATGGGAATCATGCAAAGTATGGAATGCATCAAGATCTCCTAATATGTATGAGGAAACTATGGGGGTCTCCTCATGAGCAAGAGTAGTAACATCATGTGGAGAATATTGACAACATCCAAAACAATGCATATTTGGAACAATGTGATCATGGCATGACATATTGGATGAATTATGCAAATCATGTAAAGGAAGCATGGCAATATCATCACATGAAAAACAAAAGCCAATGACCATCATCTCGTCATCTATGCCATAAGTGCAAATAGGATTGATTTTAATGGGGCATGCATAGATACTATGTTGAGATTGTAGGAATGCAATATGGGAGATCTCACTCATAGCATATGACAAGTTCAATGGATTGTCAAACATGAAGTGACCAAAAGAATTTTCATGATATCCTATGAAGCATAGCATCACAACTAGGCAACTCAACATGCTCATCATCATATTCATCATAAATAGGTAAGTCAAGGCATGAACAAGTCTCACTAGCATGAAGCATGGCAATAGGTTTGTCAACATCATGGGAGCAATCGATGTCAAGATAGTCCACTAGTGGGACAAGAGAAGCACCATCACCTATGTTACCTTTGGAGCATCGCTCATGTGTTGTAGGTGAGGTGTTGAAGATCGCCTCGTTGTCATCTTCATCTTGATGGAACCATGTGGGAGGTGCATCATCGTCCATCATGGCCATCGCTGCCTCCATAGGAGGTATGGACTCATCAATGGTAGGCGTGTCGTCATGTAGGAGACCTAGCACCAAAGAAGAAAACACACTAGGAGTAGAGGTTAAGGCGTTAGAAATCATAGTGGCCTCACATGCCGTGTCAACTACCTCACTCACTAAGCTTGTGGCTCACTCACTCCCTCAAGGATGCTCTCACCATATGGCTGGTGGAGTCACTCAAGTGGCGCCAACCTCACATAGGATGTGTGGCATGCTCTCATGTGTGGGGCTAGTGGTGGTCACACTCATCCTCTCATAGGAGATGCTCTCAATGTCACGTATGGTGGAGTCACCATGTCACTCATGGGGTGGTGGCTCTCCTCACATGACACTTGGGGCATCTCGACATATGTGGGTGTCAGAGGGATGTTGGTGCAAATGTCTCCATGCTCAACTCCTATCGCCGTGGTCGAAGGGGATAGCCCTTGCTCGACCTTCTTGTCACCGTCTTGGTGTAGGAGGCCCATATGATGTGGCACCTCATAGCTCGCCTCCATGACCGAAGGGATTTTCCCATGCTCGCCATCTTCCTTGAGGGGCTTCCAAGATGGAAGTGTCACCTCGCTCGAGGTGGTCGCCTTGGACTTGATGAAGTCGATGTAGGCGCACACGTGGGAAGTAGGCGAAGATGCCGACGTCCAAAGGGAAGATGCCTTGAGAACACTTGGCGAAGATGCCAAGTGGTTGATGTAGCCTTAGCGCCGCCTTGGTGGTGGTCGCCTCGCGGTCTTCTTTTGTGCTCTTGAAGCTTGGACTTGGCGTGAAGTAGGTCTTGTTGGGACTTGTGCATTTGCGCTTGTGAGCATCTTCATGATGATGATGTCGTTGTCGTGCTTGAGCTCGTAGTAGATGTCGTTCGTCGTCGTCGTGCACATGATACTTGGAGGTGTCTTGCCCTTCATGGCGGTGATGATCATGAACGTGATGGTGATCGCCATGTAGATGTGGACGAGGACGATTTGCACTTGCATCTTTTTCGCGCTCCGAAGACTTGTGGCTTGACCGTCGTCGTCTTGAGGATGATGAAGTGGAAGAAGACTTGATCAAGGCCCGAATCTCTTCCATCCTCGTATCTTGCTCTTCTTTATGTGCGGCAAGCTTGTTGTCGATGTAGTCCCTTTTTCTTGCTTCGGAGTGACGAATTTCGATGGAGATGTTCTCGATGCGCTCACGCAATCTTGATTGTGCACCTTGCATTTGTCGTTGTAGATCGAAGATAGACGCTTTGGAGATGTAGTTGTTCACGCCGTCGTTGTTGTCGTAGACCGGAGAGGGAATGCCTTGCCTATCCATCACAAGACTCGAGCAAATATGAGTGGGAGAAAGAGAAGAACTAATACCAATGTACCTTTGACCAAAGTTGAAGATGAATCAAGTTCACTCAAATGTGGACAATGAAATAGCACTATTGGTACCGATCCTTGTCGATTCTCACACCTACACAAGTAAGGCTTATAGTGGAGCTCGGTGAGGATAGTGGCACAAAATTTAATGCAAAATGTTAGCAAGAGTCAATAATGTTGAAAAAGATTCACAAATTCATGCGATAAACAAGTAGACCAATAGCTAAGAATGGCACACGGAAACACACACACGGATAGATAAATGGGGTCGTGCAACCAAGGAATGAGCACAAAATGTGGAATCCACGGAAAACGCTCGTGTTGCACAACTCAAGAGAGACGCTAGCACGATTGCTCAATAGGCGGATACGACACTTGTGCACAACCTATAAGATGCAAAATGGATATTCTTTCTATCCCAAGTATGCTATGTATGTATGGTTCCCGGTGTGTCTCTCAAGCATGATATCATATGATGCTGATTTGACAATCTTATGTGCAATGGGATGATGCTATGGCACTTGCTCACGAGCTCTTTGCTCTCTTTTTGCTTAAAAGTTTTTTCTCTTTTTTTTTCTCTATGGTCACTTTTGTACAATGCACAAACCAAGATAGCAATTGTGTATATGCGGGAACAAACTTGAGGCACAATGGATGATATGATACCAATATGATATGGTATGTATGCAATGGGAGGTATGGACCACTAATGTGCACAAGTAACGTTGCCGGCAATACTCAAATGGCTAGTCTCGATAGGTAAGTGACGCAAAATGGGCTAGGGGTTAACAATGCAATTGCAAGGGTATATACAAAGGTGTCGTCGAGGTTACCGTCCTTTGCGATGATGAGTGGCGGTGTTCTTGGTGTAGATACCAAGATGATGGAGACTCGTCCCTAAGTAGCCGAAACACCTTAGGAAACGTAAAAACCGCAAACTCAAAATCTCAAATGACAAATGACAAATGGTGGTAGCGGAAAGCGGTGGTGGTTTGCACTTGGCAATGCGGAAGTGGAATGATGGGCTATACACAAGTCGGAGTAGAAGTTGCCGTCCCTAAGTAGCCGAAACACCTTAGGAGACACAAGCCACAACTCGAAAAAGCTCAAACAACAATTTGGTTAAGTTTGGGTGGCGGAAGTGTATGGTGGGTAAGCCTATGCGGAAGGTATGGTGGTGGTGGTGGTTGATGAAGAAGCAACCGTCCCTAAGTAGCCTAAACACCTTAGGAGACTCAAATCACAACTCAAACAACCACTAATGCTATATGGATCAAAATGGGTTAGGTTGCGGAAGTCGGTGGTGGTTATGCGGATGTTGTGGTGGAAGCCCTAGGCAAAGATGCCAAAGTTCACAAAATTTTATGGAGTCAAATAATGTTGGTGGTATTTTTGTGGGAAGGGGGATGTCAATAGCTTCAAAACGAGCTAAAAAACGTCAAAATCGGAGTTCGGATGAATTAGTTATGGCCGAAACGGTGAAACTCGTAAAGCTGAAACTGGCCAGGGCGGTAGTACCGCTCGGGAGGGCGGTAGTACCGCTCGTGTCGGGATTTTTCGACTGTTTCGGCTGAAACAGGGCCTAGCGGTAGTACCGTTAGCGGGGCGGTAGTACCGCTTGAGGTTCTCAGCGGTAGTACTGCTCTGTAGGGCGGTAGTACCGCTCGTGTCGGGTTTTTTCGCAGATCGAATCGGGGCGCGATTTTGGGGCGGAAATGGATGATTTCGGGGGCAAAATTAGATGGATTTCATGGATGGAAAGAGGGGAAACTTGGGGGAATGCTAGATCCACTTGAAACCAAGCAAATCCATGGATCAAAATCAACAAAACATCATCAAACCAACAAATCACAAAAAAAAAATTGGGGGCTATTTTTGGTGGGGATTTTCGGATTTAGGACGAAAACAACAAAATCAAGCTAGAAAAAGAGGGGTAGGGGCTCCAAAAACGTGATCAACCTGGCTCATGATACCATATGATGTAGGGTGGAACCCTAATTCGTCGATCTTTCACGTTTGGAGGGGATCCTACGGAGGGAATACGAAGAACACGTGGAAGCACAAGGGAAAACACGGGGAAAACGAGAGAGAATCACTCAACCAACAAGGGAATCGATCGCACAAGTGCTAGATCATCATACACATAAGAGATTCACGAGATCCAAAGTCAACAAAGGTAAGGATACAAAGGAACCGTTCTTCTCCAAGAGGAGGCCTTGATGTTCTTCCCTAGAAGGGGTCTTGAATCCGCTGGGGGATCTTCTCCAAGAGGTCGTGAACTCCGAGGAGAAGTAACCAAGTGGATGAGCAAAGGCTCTCACACAAACATGAGCTAATCCAGTGCTAACCCTAGCTAGGAGGAGGTGGGGAGTTTATATAGCATATGTCCACGAAGGGGTAAGTGAGGAGGGATACATGGGCCTCTGCCCGACTCTGCGATGCAAGCAGGGGTAGTAGTACCGCCAAGGGCGGTAGTACCGCTCAGCGGTAGTGCCGCTTGGGCTGAGCGGTAGTACCGGGCCCGGATCGTGCGAACACTAGTACTTGCCAGGTTGAGCGGTAGTGGCGAAGCGGCAGTGGGGCGGTAGTACCGCTGGTCAGCGTAGTACCGCTTCGGGGCGGTAGTACCGCCGTCCTGGTCTTCTTCCGCTGCCGCTTCCAGGCTTCCCTCGCGGATGGTGTAGTTGTTCCTTGGCGCTTGCACTCCTCCTCGTCGCCCTTAGTGTTCCGACAATACCTATGCATGCACACGAGTGGAATGTCAAGTAGTATACCATCCTCGAAGGGGTCAAGTGAGCACGTGTAAAGGAGATGATTCACCTTTGTGTATGTGAAGTACATGTCGCACGTGTCACTTGCCGAACGGACTCTTGACATGGTGATGTCCATAGGATGCTCCGCATCATCAACCTCAACCTCAGGTTGATAGAGGCGGAGGTGTCCCGTCTTTCGATGAGATGGTGGATTTCGCTTTGGTGGAAGTCGACTTTGACGATCCGACTACGAGCGTGCGAGGACGTCGCGCCTTAGCAATCGCTAAACCAACTCCGAGAGGTTATTGACCACGCCGGAGCACGATCAACCTGACCACGAGGGTCTGTTTCCTGCGAGCAAACGAAGAACAAGCAAGAAACTGAGATTGCAATCTGGATATTGCGAATATAAGATGAAAGCTTTATTGATCAAGGTGGGGTTCTGTGACGCCTTTGTCTGGTCGTTGAACACAAACGAAGTACGCGAAGTTGCAGCTATGGCGAACTTTTAATCTAAACAAAACCCAAAGTCTAAACGGTGCCCTAAGGGCTGTATATATGGAGGAAGAGGGGGTGAATTTCGTGGCCCTTGGTGGAGGGGTCCGAAACTAACCCTATCTCTTGTTTCCCCACACATACGGACTCTAAAAATAGCCTATACTTATGTATTTCGAAATTACATGGGCCTGGCCCAATAATAAGGTGACGCAGCACCTAGAATAGCCTCTGGACGAAATGTATGAAGTGGCCTCTTGTATATTTCGTCCAAGGCTTAATGCACTCATTATGCTGGCTTCAAAGTCCTGAAATCATCACTTGTAACTCCGTTTTGTCCCTTTGCGCCTGCCATCATCTCCATGCTTGTTCTTGCTCCAATGTTCATCCTTCTCCAAGCTAGGCCCTTCATTTGTAAGCAAAACAAATGTATCCAATTTAGGCAGAATCATATTCTCATGAACATTAGAATCATTACCAAGAAACGAAAGTACCTGGTAATTTAGTTGGCGTGCGCGAGCTCTAGTAATTGGTCCAGTATGTATAGCAGCAGGGGCTGTGGGTATAACAATGGTACTGATGTCCTCATCATCCTCCCCTTCTTGAAATGAAGTCGTCCTCGACGGAAGTTCATCTTCCTCACCCAAATATGGCTTCAAATCTGCAATGTTAAAAGTGGGACTAACCCTAAAATCTGCAGGCAGCTCAAGTTTATATGCATTATCATTTACTTTCTCCAACACCTTAAAGGGACCAGCAGCACGTGGCATTAGCTTTGATTTGCGCAAATCAGAAATCTATCCTCACGCAAATGTAACCAAACAAGATCTCCAGGTGCAAACACAACATGTTTTCTACCCTTATCTCCAGCAAGTTTATATTTAGCATTCATACGCTCAATGTTTTCCTTAGTTAACTCATGCATTTTTAAAATCAATTCAGCATGTTCTTTAGCATCAAAATTAACCTTCTCCGAAGATGGAAGAGGCAACAAATCAATAGGTGCACGAGGTAGGAAACCATACACAACTTCAAAAGGGCACATCTTAGTAGTAGAATGCAATGAACGATTATAGGCAAATTCAATATGAGGCAAGCATTCCTCCCACATTTTCTTATTATTCTTTAGAACAGCCCTAAGCATAGTAGACAATGTTCTATTGACTACTTCAGTTTGTCCATCAGTTTGGGGTGACAAGTAGTACTGAAAATGATAGAGGCGGAGGTGCCCCGATCTTTCGATGAGATGATAACTATCGATTTGGTGGAGACGACTTTGACGATCCGACTACAAACGCGTGCACGACGCTTGCGCCTTAGCAATCGCTAAACCAACTCCAAGAGTTTATTGACCACGCCGAGCACAATCAACTCTGACCACGAAGGTCTATTCCTGCAAGCAATCAAGAACTAGCAAGAATATGATAAAAGCAATCTGAATATTGCGGTATGTATGAAGTATTGATAAAGGTGGGGATCCGTAAGCGGTCTTGGTCTGGTCGTTGGACACAAACGGCTAATAACGGTTGCAATGGCTAACTTTAACTAAACAAATCCCAAGGAAAAAGCTACTAGATGGATCTACTTATATAGGAGCAAGGGGTGGCGGTCAAGGAGGTGGGAGAACGTCCCAAGGCAGCCTAAAACTAACCCTAGGTCGTACAAGGCCAATGGGCCCAAGTGGAGGTGACGTAACACCTCTGGACTTGTAGTTTGACTCGGATTCTGGTGTAGCGTCAGATTGTTTCATCCATAACTCAACGCTCCAGACGGCTTTTAAGGTGATTCCAACTGTGCTGGAAAGAGCATGAAATCTACTTTCCAACAAAAAAATCACCCTATTCGTAGTCCGTATGAAAAAGTTGTTGACGTTTTGAGTCAGGTATGTCTGTGCAGTCCGAATCTGAATCCAGAACGTGAGAGACTTGGACTCTATCTTCTCTTGGCCCAAAAGTGATGTGAGAAGACTTTTTGAACAGCACCTAAACTTCTCCTTTTCCCTTATCTTCATATGTGGATTGTACAAATGTCCCATACACCTGCAATTAGACAAAACACAAAAGTATGTGAAGTATTTTTGTTCGATAACATAAATATATTATTGAATAGTTTGCACTAGAAATCACCGACAAATATGCACGTATGCAATATTTTGGTCTTATCCAAGGTAGTCATGTCCTCATCATCCTCCCTTCTTGAAAACAAAGCCGTCCTCGGCGCTGCTTAATCTGAAATGTGGCTAACAAAAGAGACAAGGTGTACATGTTGTATATGTATACGTCATCCATTTTACTTCCCTTGATTTTTGCATATATGACACATGAATAGATGAGTAACTTGCATAGTTCATAAAATCTAAAGCCAACAAATTAGCACAAGAACTAGAAGGCATGAAAATATTGCAACTCAGTTTGCACATATAAGTGAAGCTCTTATTTATTTCAAAAGTTTG